>CM057456.1:1035587500-1036187500 GCA_016271365.2 Neoceratodus forsteri
TTGGGGTAGCCTGGAAGGGGGACCAGTGCCAACACTGGTACAATGACCTGTCTCAGAAGGAGCCAAGATGCCTGCAGCAGCTATGGGTGATGGTGGAAAGTGGCACTGTACCACGGCCAGGTGACCACAGTTGGTTGTACGTATTCTTACTGTTATGTCTGGGATGTGGTACTGTTTTCATGATACTGGACTTCTGTGTTACTGTCCCTGAGAAAATATGCAGTGTACCTGTATGTACCTGTTGGGCCCACCCTGTCCTATGTAAACTGATCTGCAGTCTAGTCTGATATAACCAATGCATGTGTATGGGACCACTCTCCCTGTAGATGCCCCTATTGCCCTGTACAATACAGGATCCGCCATGGATCTTGGAGCATTGCACTTGCCATAACATCAAAGGAGTGTGATACCACAATGACATGTGATCACTTTCTGTCTGTGGGTGCTGTGTCAGCTTGGATGAATAATATGTCATGTGACATGGGGTTACTTGTAGCCAGGGTGTTAGGTGTACCAACCAGCATTTTGCTGAAGCCAGTATCACTTCCATGTTCACTGTCTGTGTTATGTAGCATGGGTGCTAGTACCCATATGTCATGTAATGCATGGTATAATATTGCATTGTAGTGCATGTGCCACTCTAGGACCTGCGTTGGGCTACACTTACAGTATGATGTCAGCACCTGCTGTGGTACTGGTATGATCCCTGTGCCTCTGTTGTATGTGACCAGGGGCTATATGCATCCTATGTATGTAATATGAGGTGTACATGGCATGTAGATGACATGTATGGGTATGTCATACAGGGGTGGTGAGGAAGACTGAACAGCGGTTAACCACATCGGGCTTGCATACAAAGTGCTAGACCATAGTTACAACACTGGTATGTAGTGTGGTGGCTGTGCCTGGTTCATGGCACACCATGGCTGTGCACAACAGTAAGACATGTCCCACCACGCACATGTGCCTGCTGTTGGACAGCACTGGTATATAGGCATGTGTACTGTTTAGGGTTTATGGTAATGTGCTGGGTCTCTCCACCCCAAATCCCTCAGTACATTCATTTCATTAAAATCCCTGGTGTCCAGTTGTCCAGTGGGGGGGTGAGACTGTCTGGGTTGGAAAGAACCACTGAACACCAGGGATTTCAATGAAACTAATGTACTGGTGGGGGAACCGTTGGACACCAGGGATTTCAATGAAAATGAAGGTACTGGGGGATCGGGGGTGGAGGAAACCACTGGACACCAGGGATTTCAGTGAAACTAAGGTACTGGGAGATTGGGGGTGGAGAACCACCAGACACCAGGAACTTCAATGAAACTATTGTACTGGCAGATCAGGAGTGGGTGGAACCACTGAACGTGAGGGATTTCAATGAAAATGAATGTACTGGGGGATCGGTGGCAGTTTGGCACAGACGTAGGCAGCTGCAGTACAGTCACCATGCCTTCTGTGGCTTAGCACCTGGTTAAGAGGTGGTTTTGGGAAGTAGTAAACTGCAAACCTTTAAAAATGCCACTGCGCCAGTATGCATAATGGGACCCACTCATTTGTATAGGCGCAGCACTATTTTAGTGCCTAGGTGCTGCCGGGCTGGGGAGCTGCGAAGGAGACTATACAACCTTCACTTGGAACACCTTTTCCACAAAGATACTAGCAGGAGAACAGAGGAAATTGATCCCAGCCCTACTGATTTCTGGCCTAACCCTTTCATGGTCCTCTGTACTAACTGTGTGCAAGTCTGTAATTCCCTGTTGGGGAGAGGCACAAATGAGCCTCGGCTGAGAGCCTTTAAGAGAAAAAATGAAAAGCAAGAAGGAGGATATGGGGGATGGAGAGACACACTGCTGGACTGCTGTGAACTGGAGAGCTGAATTGAGCTAAAAAGTTTTGTTTTATATTTTTTCGGCAAAAATAAACTACTTTGAACCCAACAGTAGGCTTAGAGAGAGACCAGCAGCAGGTGCAACAGTAGGCTCAGAGAGACCAACAGCAGGTGTAACAGCAGGCTCAGAGAGACCAGCAGCAGGTGTAACAGCAGGCTCAGAGAGACTAGCAGCAGGTGCAACAGTAGGCTCAGAGAGACCAGTAGCAGGTGTAACAGCAGGCTCAGAGAGACTAGCAGCAAGTGCAACAGTAGGCTCAGAGAGACTAGCAGCAGGTACAACAGTGGGCTCAGACAGGCCAGCAGCAGGTACAACAGCAGGCTCAGACACCACAGCAGCAGGTACAACAGTAGGCTCAGACAGACCAGCAGCAGGTGCAACGGCAGGCTCAGAGAGACCAGCAGCGGGTACAACAGTAGGCTCAGAGAGACTAGCAGCAGGTGCAACAGTAGGCTCAGACAGACCAGCAGCAGGTACAACAGTAGGCTCAGACAGACCAGCAGCAGGTGCAACAGTAGTCTCAGACAGACCAGCAGCAGATGCAACAGCAGGCTCAGAGAGACTAGCAGCAGGTACAACAGTAGGCTCAGACAGACCAGCAGGTGCAACAGTAGGCTCAGAAAGACCAACAGCAGGTACAACAGTAGGCTCAGACAGGCCAGCAGCAGGTGCAACAGCAGGTTCAGACACCCCAGCAGCAGGTACAGCAGTAGGCTCAGACAGACCAGCAGCGGGTGCAACAGCAGGCTCAGAGAGACCAGCAGTGGGTACAGCAGTAGGCTCAGACAGACCAGCAGCAGGTGCAACAGTAGGCTCAGAGAGACTAGCAGCAGGTACAACAGTAGGCTCAGACAGACCAGCAGGTGCAACAGTAGGCTCAGAAAGACCAACAGCAGGTACAACAGTAGGCTCAGACAGGCCAGCAGCAGGTGCAACAGCAGGTTCAGACACCCCAGCAGCAGGTACAGCAGTAGGCTAAGAAAGTCCAGCAGTGGGTAGAACAGTAGGCTCAGAGAGACCAACAGCAGGCGCAGCAGAAGGCTTAGACAGACCAGCAGCAGGTGCAACAGCAGGCTCAGACACCCCAGCAGCAGGTACAACAGTAGAATCAGATAGACCAGCAGCAGATGCAACAGCAGGCTCAGAGAGACCAGCAGCGGGTACAACAGTAGGCTTAGAGAGACCACAGCAGGTGCAACAGCAGGCTCAGCGAGACCAACAGCAGGTGCAACACCATGCTTATAGAGATCAACAGCAGGTGCAACAGCAGGCTTAGAGAGACTAGCAGCAGGTGTAACAGCAGGCTCAGCGAGACCGCAGCAGGTGCAACACTATGCTCATAGAGACTAACAGCAGGTGCAATAGCAGGCTCAGAGAGACCAGCAGCAGGTGCAACAACAGGCTCAGAGAGATCAGCAGCATGTGTAACAGCAGGTTCAGAGAGACCAGCAGCAGGTGCAACTGCAGGCTTAGAGAGACCACAGCATGTGCAGCAGCAGGCTCAGAGAGACCATCAGCACAGTGCAACAGTAGGCTCAGAGAGACCACAGCAGGTGCAACAGTAGGCTTAGAGAGACCACAGCACATGCAGCAGGAGGCTCAGTGAGACCATCAGCCAGTGCAACAGTAGGCTCAGAGAGACCACAGCAAGTGCAACAGTAGGCTCAGAGACACCAACAGCAGGTGCAACAGCACGCTCAGAGAGACCAGCAGCTGGTGCAACAGCAGGCTTAGAGAGACCACAGCATGTGCAGCAGCAGGCTCAGAGAGACCATCAGTTGGTGCAACGGCAGTCTTAGAAAGGCCAACAACTGATGCAACAGGTTAAGATGCAAAGGGACTCGATGGCGCAAGGAGACCAGCAAAAAAACAGGAGTTTATGAAGCAGGTGCTACAAACACAGAAAGCAGCTGTGCCTCTGCTGCAGGTCACATTGAATCCAGTTGCTGATGAACCTCACACCATTGCTAACAAAAATGGGTCCTGAGGATGACCCCAAAGCCTACCTTATTAATTGTGAGAGAATTGCCAATACCACTGCCTGGACATGAGAAAGTTGAGCCACTTGCATTGCATCATATCTGCCTGGAGAGGCACAGACTGCTTATAAGAGCCTAGATGATGATGCTGCGAGAGACTATGACCAGCTAAAGGTGGTTATCCTTGACCAGACTGGGATAACTGAAGAGAGCTATCAATGAATTTTCACTCATTTTGTTTTAAAGCAGGAATCCGACCCAGAGTGGTGGATCAAAAATTTCATACAAACATACAAAGAAGCCAGCAGAAGAACACCATCTGGTCTAGCTAGTCTGCTCATATTGCAGGGTCCACAGCTTGAGCTACTGACCCTGTCCCCCACCACTTCTCCTATCCTTTCTATCCTCCCTACCCATTATCCTTACCTTTTCCTATGCCTATCGCAGCCTCTCTTGAAGCTACCCACTGTCTTCAACAAGACCCCCTCTTCCAGCAGTGGATTCCAAGTGTCCACCACCCTCTCCATGAAGAAGTGCTTCCTGACATCCCTCCTAAACCTCCACCTCTACAGCTTAAGACTGTGCCCCCTCATGTTATGGTTGCCACTTAGCTTAAAAAGACCCTCCTTATGCACCTTATTTATCCCTTTCAAGTACTTGAAGGTCTCGATCATCTTCCCCCCCCCGTCCTCCAGGGAGTACATGTTCAGTGCCCTCAACCTCTTCTTATATGCCTTACCCTGCTGACCCACTATCGACTTTATAGGCCTCTTTGAGACCTTCTCAAGCAGGTTAGTGTCCTTGTTGAGGTATGGGCACCAGTACTGAACCCCATACTCTACATGTGTGCCTCACCAGTGACCTATAAGGGCAGTATAACCTCATCTCTCCTACTACTGATCCCCCTGGCTATGCATCCCAGCATCTTGTTTGCTTTTTGCTGCTGCTTTCTTGCACTGCATGGAGTGCTTCAGGTCACTAGTGATCATCACTCCCAGGTCCTTCTCCTCCCCTGATGCAGGTACCTGGACTCCACCCAGACAGTACTCCGTCCTAGGATTTTTGGCTCCAATGTGCATATCGTTATTTCTTGGCATTGAAGCCAAACTGTTAGATCCCAGACCACAGCTTAAACAGGTTATTCTGCAGATCCTGTATCCCTTCAGCCATGTCTACTCTCCAGCAGAGCTTTGTGTCATCCATGAATAGGCACATTTTGCCCTTAATGCCATCCCTTATGTCATTGATGACGACATTGTACAACACTGGTCCCAACACTGAGCCATGTGGGATCCCACTGGTGACCTCTTCGGTGCCAGATAACTCCCCCACAGCCACCCTCTGAATTCTGTCCCACAGCCAGTTTTCTACCCATCTGGTCATTTTCTCCCCAACCCCAAGATCCACCAACTTCCTAATCAACCTTCTGTGGGGCGCAGAGTCAAAAGCCTTGCTGAAATCCAGATAGAGGATGTCTACCACTTGGCCCTGATCTACTGTCTTAGTGACCCAGTCAAAGAAGTCAATCAGATTCAATTGACACAATCTCTCCCCAATGAACCCATGCTGCCTCACATCCTGGAGACCATGCTCCTCTAGATATTATACCAGCTTTTCCTTAAGTATGGTCTCCATGAGTTTGCAGACGATTGAGGTCAGACTGACTGGTCTGTAATTCCCTGGGTCATCCTTGGGACCGCTTTTGTGGAGGGGCACCACATGTGCTGTTCTTCAGTCCTGCAGTACCATACCTGACTCCAGTGAACTATTAAATAGGCCTGCCAGCTCCTCAGCCAGTTCCCTTAATACCCTTGGATGTACTCTGTCCGGGCCTGGTGATTTGTCCACCTTCAATGCTAGCAGCCTCTCCCTCACTCTATCATCCTCTATCATTACATCTGTGTTCCCCTCCCCCACTCCTCTTCTCCCTCCTGAAGGTACTGGTCCATCCTTCTCCCTGGTGAAGATGAAACAGAAGTATTCATTTAGTATCTCTGCTTTTCCCATTATCCTCCACCCACTCCTCCTCTTTCTTAAGCCTAATAATCCCAATTGAACAAAATTGAAAGACTTGGCTACCTATTCATTTCAGATTTAATTGTGTTGGATCAGTACCCAAACATTTTGACAAATCGAGTAAGTGACTAGTGAGTCATCATGAGCAAACCACCCAGGCCACTGCCGTCAAGATCACAGAGCATTATTTGGAAGTGGTGAGACCAGAGGCCACTAAGAAGAGAGGAACCCATGATGAACCACAGGTGGTGACATGAGGGGAAGATCCCCATAGAAAAGGATAGAAAGGACAATGGGAGGATGGGAATATGGGTACTGGTATTTGGAAGTGGTCCAGTGGTGAAATAATGGTTACCCCTTCATGCCCACAAGGTATAACCCAAGGATCTAGTATAATTCTCCCTGTCCTATGATCCTGGTTCCCAGATCCCCAAAGGGGGACACAGGTCAACAACCTGGCAGTAACATTATATGTTCTTGCCATGGTAAAGTGGAGCATATCCATAAGCTTTGTGGCACTATGGATTGTGATTTTGTGGAATTAGAATGTGTAGCTACAGACCACAACAGTGGATCCCCTTCCAACCATGCATATAGAGTCCCACTGCAAGTGGGGGACAAAACAATTATGGCTCTGGTGGATTTGGGTTGTGGGCAGACATTGGTTAAGGAATCTGTGGTAGGATCCAGTTTAGGCCACTGGGAAGAACCCCCCAAAATTGTCAGTGTATGTGGGGATACACGCACATATTCCATAGCACTAGTGTGGTTAAAAGTGGACAATTGTGTAGAATAATAAAGGTGGGAATTTCAAAAACCCCACCTTGGCCTGTGGTCCTAGGCTGAGATTGAGAAGGTTTTCACGCCATCCTGCAAAATAATTCTGAAAATTTACACTCATGGGAGGAGGAAAACATGGAGGGAGTAAAACAAATATTTCTCTTTACAGATGCTGAACTATTTGGCCCAGAAGGGGAGCAGAAGAAGTCCTGGGGACAGCAATGGAGGGAGAAAAATAAGGGAACCCCTCTGTCCAAGGTTGTAGTGGTTGAGGACTGCAAGGATCTGGGTTCAAGTAAGACCAGAAGTGACTCTGATGAGGAACTGGCATCCACATCAACAGGAGGCCACAAGGCACTTCCAGAGATCAGTCACGACATGTTTAAAAATTTGGTCAATATCATTTCAGAACAATAAATTGATAAGATTCTTAAAAATGATTATCAAATCCTAGCTGATGTAAATGGGAATGTGGTTGATAAACAAAAAGCACAAATATTTCCAAGGTTTGAACTGAAAAATGATATTTTGTACAGGGTGGAACAGGAAAAAAATTGGGAACTGAACACTATCAGTTTTTGGTTCCTCGGTCTGCAAGAAGGGAGGTATTAAAACATGTTCATGTAATACCCCAAAGTTGGGGTTCCCCAGCAGTTTCTTGTAGTCCCCCAGTCTCCCCAGTGTACCCCAGTAAAGGTACCCAAATCACAGATTGAAAATAATGCAACTAGGTTGCTATGCCAGCACTTGGCAAAAGTAAACAATGTGCCCAGGATAGAATGCTGTGCTGAGCTGCACATGCACAGCATTCTAATACAAGAATTAGAACCCAGAGTGTTGGTCTTTGAAAAAGTAAGTTAGAGGAAGAATCATGGTGGCTGTTGAGGAGAGAGGATGCAGAAAGTATGGAGGGACAAAAAAGGCTTACCTGGTGGGTTGATGCTGTCCCTGTGGGCTTGTCTGCGTGCTTCCTCTGCCTCCAGCTACTGAAGACTGCCTTCCTGCTTTGTGGTGCGGTCAATAGTGCCATCGGAACACCACAAGAAGAAATAAAGCCGTCCAGTTCCCGGCGAAAAAGGCTTGGTGCCCCATTTTATTACTTTTATTTAAAAAGCAAAGTTTCGGTCCCCAGGAGGTGGTGATAGCAGAGCCTCATCGTCCCAAGTGATGGACAGAGAGAGAGGGAGAGTGTCAGCATCAGGAAAACCTAAAAGGTCCCCAGCCATACGACATGCTGCTTGTTCCTGAGATGCCCTCCCACTGCCAGTGAGTTCTCCTACCTCCCCGATCTTGCTTCCCTGCACCTCAGTGTGGGCGGTGAGTTGGCGGCAGCACACCAGTGAAGTGCTGACCACCAGAAATAAACAGAAAGTGTTTATTTATTTATTTTAAATTGTGCGCTAGGCGCAAAGGGAATCGATCGCTAGCCGAGAGGAGGGATGGGCTAAAGAGGCCCACATTTCAATAATTAAATATTCATGATGCAGTGACACCCATGAGAAGGGGCTAGTACAGAAAGACCCACAGAAGGGGCTCATGAATATTCATTAGAGGGAAGAACAAGGTGGGGCAGAAGAGGAAGAGTGACAGCAAGGCCCCAGTCAGGCCTACGATTTAAAGGGGCCCAGCCACAGAATGGCCCAGATTGCTTAAGAGGGCAACTAGGCCCACAGGTTTCTCAGGCCTAGTAAAGGCCCAGCATTTAAAGGGTTAACAGACCCCCTAGACTTAAAGGGGCCTAGTCAAGGGCTCAGTTGTTAAAGGGGCCCAGCCATATAGGCCCACAGTTGTTAAAGGGGCCCTGCCATTTAGGCCTACCACTGCTGTTAAAAGGGGTGACTAGGCCCAGAACATAAAGGGATAACACAAGGTTCAGGACCTATAGCTACCATTTAGGCCCATGGGTGTTATACGGGCCCAGCAGCACAATAGACCCAAAGTGTCATAGGAGCCTAACTAGCCATTCAAGTCCACAAGTGATAAAGTGGCTTGGTCAGACATTCAAGTCTATAACCTTTCCAGAAAGCCTATTCACAACTGCAGTATATCCACAGTAACAGGAGAACCCTATTTAGCTAAGAGGGACCCCTTGTTAGTTCGGTCCACTGAATGGTAGGGTTCACCCAGAATAGTAAAGTGCCTGTTTAGTTACTGTGGTCTGGACATTGAGACTTTGCTGTTGACCACTACAGTAGGAACTGTGACATTTATTGCATTGCTATTCATCCCACAAACAGTATTAAGTGCTAGAACTGTCTTTGCATTGCTTTGGGCCAGCATTTCAGTGTTTGGAAAGTACCTGAATCAGTCTTCAGACGTCTCCAGTCACTTCACCCGTGTGCATTCCTATCAGTCTTCATCAGGAATCATTTTCCAGTGTATCCCAGAAGCAACCCACAGCAACTCCCATGAAGAACCATGCCGCAGTCATCTCAAGTTGCAACACCCTATTTATTGTTTTCCTCTGACAGTTCCCCAAGTATGGCTTGGCCCAGTGCAGAATCTGGCATCCGTTTTCTTATTTTGACATCCATATCAGGGTACCATCCGAATCGACAGTTCCAGTTCTCTGAGTGACACTCTGTTTGTTGTTTTCAGTGTGCCATTGGCTCATCCGGCCTTGGAGCCCAGAAGACCATCGTACTCGGACATCCAGAGACATCCTTATCCAGACTTCTGTATCCAGTGGAATCTGCTCATCTTCCTCATCCGGAAGTCCAGAAGCAGGCTGTGGCAGGGTGATCTTCGTCTTCCTCATCCGGCAGTCCAGAAGTGGGCTGCGGCAGGGTGATCGTCATTTCATTTTTATTTTTTATACTTGTAAGCAAGATGGGCAAATTACCCGTTTTCAAAAGCGACAAGTTTAAAGTAAAAGAAAAATGCACACACATCATAAATTCAAAACACAGTACAAGTACATATAAATAACATTAACATTACATTTCACAATCTGATGAATCATGCCATTAATGAAAGCAGTTACACTCTGATGTAGCAGCCAACCATTGTGCCAACCAATTCCTAAAAATCCTCTCCCTCCTTAAATTAATTAACATTAAGGGAATACTATTAAAAAACATAATAGCCCTATATATCACTGATTTTTGACCTATTACTTTCCTATATAAAGGAATACTAAACAATTCCTTAGACTGAAACCTAGTGTTCCTTTGATCCATAGAAACTGAAAAAAGATTAAGAATGGGGGGGGGGCAAAAGACCAAGAGTAACCTAAATGCAAAACGCCCAATTTAATTTTAATTCTGTCCAGAAATAAGGGACATTTTGCTTCCTTGGCTAATACACAGTGATACAGTGGCGTCATGCCCACTTAGGAGCCCAAGGGCATGTGTCTGTGTATTGTAGAAGTCATTAATAAAACTGTATTTAGAGTTACATTTTTTATCGTCCGTGGGCTGGAAAAAAATGTTGTGTTTTCAAACTCTTTATGGTGGGGACTGGGGTGGAGTAGGTTCCAAATCAATTATGTGCGTGAACGGCTGGCCTGACTGAGAGCCACCAGGCCAGCTTAAAAAAGGTACTTGTTGCTCCCGCTGGGCTAGTGATTGGCTTCGAGGCTCAGCACCTGTAAAAACAAAGAGTGAGCAAGATGGTGACAACAGACAGTTGATTGGTGGTAAAAACTGCCAACCAGCAGCAGCCAATTACAGTGCTAGCAGTTACCACCAATCAACTGTATGTACAGGCAGCAGAGGCGCGAACCCGAAGAAACAGCTCATCATGAGAGGCGGCAAATTGGCTTCTGTTTCATCGTCCTTCAGTGCCAGGGCCATTCTGAGTAAAAATCTGACAGTCACATCGCAGATGACGAGATGAGTCATTGACAGTCGGCACTGCAGACTCAGCACTAAGACAGCATGGTTGGTCCGGTGTGTTCAGATTTACTCCAGACCAGAACACTGCCTGAAGTTCCTGCCTGGCTGCTTCCTAAAGAAAAAGGTCTGAGATTTTTGTATATTATCGGCATTTAGAGCCATCTACAGGCAAATTCTACCTATATTTGACTTTGACTTGCAATTGGCACACGTTCTTCCAAGTCTCCTGCATTTTAATGCTTCTTTCAGATCTCCAACCAGCATAAATAACTAGTATACTGAGCGGGAGGTTCGGATAGATGACGTTATTCAGCAAGGCCTCTCTTTAGAGGCTCTCAATGCTAACTGAAAAGTTCTGTAATGTAAGCCCTGTACTGCTTATGAGTCCACCTGGGCCCTAGTCTCTGGGGGGGGGGGGTTTAGATATTGGTCTCAGACACTGGCAGTGCGTGTTCTTAAAAGGTGCATGTACACAGCTGCTTGTTGCTTAATATTTTATTGGAGGTCTTGTCTCACATATTGTATTGTGTGGTTAAAAAATGTTTAAGTTTTACACTCACGCCATTTCAGCAAAACAACCAGCGAGGAGAAAGGTGTGGTTATAAAACTAGTAGCACTTTTTTTTTTTGAACTGCAACCCTGTGGTGCAAAGTCCTTGCAGGAGTGAGGTGTCCCTGAAGTGATGAGCAGTGTGGTTTCCTATAGTAACCCAATGCATTCTATCCACATGTGAACATATAGGTTTCTGTGCAATATGCCTGATTGGCAGAAGAATGTAGTTGCTGTTTTTTTTGGGGGGGTTAAACGTTGAGAAAGCATGGGGGAATTGAGGGGTACATACACTGGAAGAATGAGTGTGATGGGGAGTAGTTGCTTGCTGGTGAAATGTACATTGCCCATTCCAGGAAAGGGGGTGGGAGAGGGACATAACAGCAGTGCATTGCAGGGACCGAGTGGCCTTTAGTGGGCACACAAAAATGTCCCGAGTGCCAGTATGTAAATCGTTGTGGCCATCTTAAGTGGCTTTATTTGCACTGAAAAGCTACATGTAAATGGGAGCACCTAGAAATTGCACTGAATATACTGTATAATTTTATTGTAGGTTATTTTCCATAAAGTTAATTACATTGATGAAAGTGCACTCCATAGTTTCTTAAAACTATAAATATCAGAGACTGAGAAAGCGAGGGGGGTGGGGTGAATCAAGTGGTACATACACTGGAAGACTGAATGAGGGTGATCGGAGTGGTTACTGGTGAAATGCATATCCCCCTTTCGGGGGGGGGAGTCAAAGCAGTTGGGCATTGCAGGGACTGAGTGGCCTGTAGTGGACTCATCAGAGTCCCAAGTGCATATTTTGAATACCACTGTGTATTTCTTGCCACTGGAGGGCTGGGAATGATGTGATATCTCCAAAAACTGCATATTAGACCTCTACCAGTCCTGTATCATGCTTACAATTCTTTATCAAGAAAATACCAACCCTAATTGTATAATGGGTATACAGTAATATATTGTAACCAGAACTTTCACTGAGCCGGCCTGTGTGGGAGGCAAAATACTAATAACCCAAATTTGGTATTTGTCACAAAGTCTGGTATTTCATCTATCCAAATGAGCATGATATAGATTGAACTGTAGAGTGGAGGCATGGAAGAGTGGCATTCCCGTCTGAATACTAGCATGATGAGAATGGTATTTTGCCTTAACTGGTATGCACAATCTGGTGGAATAACATTAAATTTAGCCATGTTAACTATTAGAAATGGCCAGTATGTAAACTGTTGTGGCCATCTTAAAAGTGGTGTTTTCACTGAAAAACTACATGTTAAAATAGGAGTGCATAGAAATCATGCTGGAAGCTGATTTAAGTAAATTTTCAAGCCTTTTTTTTGGAGGCTTTTGGGTTTTATAGTTGTTATCTGAAGGCAGCATAAGTTCTCTCAGACAGAAAAAGAAATGTAATTAGTCTTGTTAGGAAGAGAGCATAAATCTGGTAGAGCCCAATGGCAAGCCGATCCCATCCACTTCCTGGTCTGCCAACCACATCCCTGTGCTCAGATGTTTTATGATGTGTTTCCAGGGAAAGCATGCCCCATTGAAGTCTATGGGGCTCTTTCAAAACATTTAAGTCATAAGGCAATCTCCAGTATATATGAAAGCCGCTGCTCAACTAGTAGATGTTCTATTAGTTGAGCAGTGGCTTTCATGTGTGCTAGAGATTGCTTTGACTTAAAAAGTTTTGAAACTGAGCCCCATAGACTTCAGTGGGGCGCGACCCCCTGTGCTCTCCCTGGTTAGACACAAAATGTCTGGTGGATGGGGAAGTGTAAGGGATCAGTTGGACATCAGGCTCAGCCTGATTTTATGATCCATTCCTAACGGGACTAACAATTTTCTGCCTCAGAGGACATACACTGCCTTAAGGTAACAGGCTATAAAGCCCAACACCTCATATATTTGACAAGCCTTTTAAATTGTTATTAATACAAAAGGTAACACTGTAAGTAGAATGAACAAAGGACTAAAACAATTGATCATTCCTCTAACCTACATCAGCATTATGGCACTTAGATTGTTGGGGAACAGCTTTCTGGACTGCTAAAAGTCACCAAAATGCACCATCTGGCCTCAGTTTTTCAAAATTTTCCTGGGGAAGGCATGCCTCCTAGAGAGGTTGAGATTTTGTGCCCCTCCAAGATTTCTGACTGCATGACGCCCCTGCAGCGATGTGTATTATATGGCAAACCAGTCATAAATCGCAAAATACCATGATAAGTAGACCTAAGGTTCTGTAACATTTTTTCATTTGTGCCAGAATAAATTAGCAATCCATAATACAACAAGCTTAATAGTAGACTAGGAGCCACCAACTTTCTAGATTCTGGAACAAGAAAAGATCTTATCCTAAAGAGCACTCCCAACCTCTGATGAATTTTCTTAACTAATGTATTAACATGATCTACAAAAGAAAATTCAGACTCCAAAGTAATCCCTAAATAGTTAAATTTATCAACGAATCGGATGACATTATCCTGTAGATCTAAAATGGGAACAGAGATATCCTTCAGTTTCTTGGGACAAGAAAAGACCATGACCTTAGTCTTGGATGAATTCTAAACCAAACTATGAGAACACAACCAATTCATCTTCCTAATCCAGCAGTCTAGAAGCGGACTGTGGCTGGGTGGTTTGCATCAAATCCTTCACCTGGCAGTCCAGAAGGGGACTGTGGTAAGGTGGTTTGCATCATTTCCCCTTTCCTGACAATCCAGAAGTGGACTGCAGACAGATTTTTGTGTGTTTCCATTCTGGCGGCCCTTAGTGGGTTCTTAGTCGAAGAAATCTTGATCCCGTGCTTGTATTCCAGTGACCCTATAGAAGTGGGGTGTGGTCAAGAACTCATGGTCTGTTAAAATCCTCTCTGCATTCCTCTAGTTTCCAAAAGGGTTCTCAGAGTTGCATTGGACAGCCAGTTGAGTTGCTTCTTGTAACGACAATTCCTTGATTACATTTTCTTCTTGACAACAGAGAAAATCCAGTAGTGCACAAATTGCTATCTGCCATACGTATAGACTCTTACTGTAATATGTAGAGTGATTGATAGTGTGGAGTACTCCAGGTAACAGTTAGAGGTGCACCTTGGGGTTTACTTAGAAAGTCTGAATGGGAATTAGAAATAGGACGCTCTTACAGCGTACCTGTTAGAGCCAGTTGATCCTATTTTTTTTTATTCAAATTTTATTAAAGTTTCCAATACAGAGAACGAATCAAAACAGTGTAAAACATAACCCCATACATCGTATACAAGATGCAGGATGATTCGCTCTCCCCTACCCCCCTCCCACCCAACTCAGCACCCGCCCCGAACAACCCAGTGCCTCTTTACACCTTTAACACTATACCTGTGGATGTAGCCTAATAGTGCTTAAACTTGTATTACATAGAGAGTTTGCAGTGGACCCCAAATTCTATCAGACTTCTTAAGTTTGTAATATAGACTGGCAATAGTCCTTTAAGTTCTGAGGTTTGCAAGTAACTCCTGAAGCCATTCAACATATGATGGTACATCCGTATCCTTTCAGTGTCTTAACACCACTTTTTTAACAGACATCGAGATCAAGGCTATGTGATACCTCCTGTTCACCACCGAAATGGAGGAGAAATCCCCAAGAAGGCATATTTTGGGGGTAAACAAGTCTGAGAGCCCCAACAGAGGATCAACAAGCTGTTTAATCACAGTCCAAAATGGGACGACTTTAAAACAGCTCCAGAAAATATGGAGAAGATCTTCTACTTGAGACTGACATCTTGTGCAAAGGGGAGAGGACACAAGACCCAGCCTAGCAAGTTTCTGCGGAGAGTAATAAATATTGTGCAAAATTTTGAATTGCATTAATCTGAGTTTGTCCTGCTTGAAAACTTATAGCAATTTTGCCACAGGAGACAATCCAGATCTCTGCCCTGAAGAGGCCCAAAAGGAGGCAGGAGCGTGGTTGTCAGGGGTAAGCCCAAGTAAAAAGAGCACTGTATATTTTAGAATACGGCATGAGGCAGACCCGCCAGCTCCGTTAGGGTAACCTGAAAACTGATATGGGAGCTGGAGGGGGGGTCGAACCCATTACCTTAATCAGGAGATGACGAAACTGGAAAATCTTGAAGATACTTGTACGAGGTATCGTAAACTTATGCATAATATCGGCTAAAGAATACCATTGACTATTGGGTGACACAAACTCCTCTAAATGGCAATTTCCTATCTGAGGAAGCCAGGTGGCTGGGAGAGGCCTACCACCTAATAAAAAATTGGGACTACCTGCTGCAGGTTGAAATAAGTCCTTGAGATTTTTATATCTCAGAAATGCACACAACTGAGTATGAACCCTGATTGAAACAGCTATAGGGGAACTACATAGAGACCCTGGTAGGGAACTAACCTTGGTGTATAACAGCGCAGCAGGGGAAAAAAACATGTTTTTTAATGGCGGCAGACTCGACGGCTAACCAAGTCAGGATGTATGCAGCAGCCGCGGACAGTTGATCCACGGTCAGCCATCTAAGATACTTACTGGCCTGACTGGCCCAGTAATATAGCCCAATATAGGGAAGTCTTAATCCTCCTTTAGCCTTCGGGGCAGCTAATTTATGGTATGCCATTCTAGCCTTCTTATCACCCCATATAAAAGTGGAGATCATACCATGCACTTTTTTAACCCAGGACAGGGGGAGCCATATATTTAGCAAGTTGAGGGAGTAGAACAGGTGAGGGAATACATTCATTTTGATTAGATTTATTCTGCCTCATAGAGAGAGGGGAAGTAGGGTCCACCTACGAAGGTCAAGATCTATGTTATGTACCAGTGCATCAATATTTAATTGTCTGAGCTGCGCTATATCCCTTGTTAAAAGGAGCCCCAGGTATTTAATATAGTCGGACTTCCAGGTAAGTCCAAACACAATAATATTCTGTTTGTAAACCCTATGGTTAAGAGGAAAAACCACAGTCTTTCCTACATTAAGTTTATAGTTTGAGACCTTACTAAAATCCTCTATTAGCTTTAGGATAGTGGGAATAGATGTAAGTGGGTGGTTTACCTGCAGCAAAAGATCATCTGCATAGGCCGCCACTTTAACCACCTGCTCCCCTAGAGAGATGCCCGATATGCCCTGGGCACCTGATAACCTCCTGATAAGCAGCTCTAAATAAATGTTGAAGAGAAGGGGAGATAAGGGATACCCCTGTCTGGTCCCTACATACAATTTGAAGGGGCTAGAAATAACCCCATTACATGAGATTCAGGCAGAGGGAAACCTGTATAAAGAACTAACCCACTTCCGGAATTTCATGGGAAAACTGAAAACTTCCATCGTAACAAATAGGTAGTCCTAATGGACTCTGTCAAACACCTTCTCGGCATCCAGCGAGAGCAAGACCATTGGATGAGGAGCATCCTTGGATGCCAGGAAGACGTGAAACAGAGCCCTCAGATGGTCAACCGATGATCTCCCTTTCATAAAACCGACCTGATCTGCCCGATTAGAAAGTGAAGTACTCCTCCAAACGGGTTGGCTAGTAATATTGACAGAATTTTAATGTCATGGTTAAGAAGGAGATCGGTCTATAGCTTGAAACCTGATCTGACAGTCTGTCTGGTTTGGGCAACAAGATGATCAGCGCCTCAAAAAGGGAGGGATCAGACACCTGACCAGAAAGAATAGCCTGGAAAAGTAGCAGCAAAATGGAAATCAGTTGCTTAGAGAAAACCTTATAAAAATTGGAAGTAAACCCATCAGGACCCGGAGATTTATCGGATGGGAGGGATTTGATTACCCTTTCAATCTCACCCTCAGAGATGGAAGACTCCAGAATTTTTTGCTGGGATTGTGTAAGAGTTGTCAACTGTAAATCACTCAGATATTCATAAAGTCTTTCCTTGTATGGGGAATTGGCCATAGGGCCATATAAATCCTGGAAATACTTTGTAAACTCCTCCGCTGTCTCCGAGGGCGAGACCTTAAGGGAATTGTCGTTAGGAGAATGGACTGCAGGAATGAGTCTGGCAGATTCCTATTGCTTAATGCAGCGCTAACATTCTGCCCACCTTCTCACCCTGATCGGTATATAACGCTTTGTTTTCAAAATTGCAAATTCGGCTTGTTCCGTTAGCATTGTTAGGTAAGCGTCTCTCAGTTTCGTTAAGTCTTGTTTGAATGTCTCAGAGGAGGATGGAGAAAGAACAGTCTCCATACTCCTAATTTGAAGAGAGGTCAGAAATCCGAGATGCCCTCTCCTTTTCCTTTTCGATGTTAGACCAATTATAATCCCCTTAAATATGCTTTACAGGCAACCCATACCATATCAGGCTTCCCCATAGAGTTAGAGTTAGAAGCAATAAACTGCTCTATTTGGGATGTTATATATTGAACCATCTTTGGCTCCTTCAAAATTTGGTTATTCAACTTCCACCTGCCCCCTTTATTTGGCAATGAAGATAGGGTTATTAGGCAGGTGACCACAGAGTGATCCGACCGGGGCCCTGAGACAATACTAGAACTTATAACTCCTGGTAAAAGGGTTTGAGAAATGAGGATATAATCAATCCTCGAGGAAGTTGCATGCACCAGGGAAACAAAAGTGTACTCCCTTGCATAGGGATGTAATACACGTCATATATCACAAAGACCTATGAAGTCCATCAGGTCCCTGAAAGCTCTTTGTGCTGGAGAGAGACCTTGACGGGTTTGACCCAACCTATCGAAAGCCTGATCGAAAATGAGATTAATGTCACCCCCTATGACCATAGGGGTATCCAGAAATGGAGTTACGGCTTTTATTATCTGAACAAAAGAGCTAGGGGAGTCTACATTAGGCGAGAGATGCGCCCAGGACAATGTCAGGATATGCAATCTGCCTTTTACAAACAAGAATCTGCCGAAGGGTCAGATATAACTGAAGAGGTTTGAATGGAACTGACCTATGCAGAAGGATCATGACTCCTCTACTGTGAGTCGTACCCTCCGCTGCAAACATCTGCCACAGTTGATCCTTTTTGCTAATTGTGCTATACAGTCACCCTCTCACAGGGAGTATAAATAGGATGCTCTTATAGCGTATCTGTTGCAGCCAATTCCTTTTATAGTTCTCCTCATACAGGAGATTAGAGTATTAGTATAAAGCCTCAGGGTACTAGTAAGATATCAGAAGTAGTATTTAATGTTGTACCCCTTTCCTCTTGTTCCTTATCCTATGGTCCATTCCTCAATAAACTGGTTCCTTTCTCAAATCGTGCCTCCTGCCTCTCCATTTTTGTGAAAGTAACAACAGGTAGCCAAATAGGAAAAAAAACTGCCCTACCAGTTAGTGGATGTACTTTGAAAGTCTGATTTCTGATATTTAAACAATCAAAGCACTCATTCCTCAATCATCATCTATTTTTGGCTCACTTCACCTGGAGTCACAGACAGGATACTTTAATTGGAGTCCAAAGCAGGAAAGGTTTAGCAAAAATGGTATCTAGAAGGCCAGAAACCTCAGGTGGAGCTAGAGAAGGGACACAGTTGACCCTGATTACAATGCCATACTTCTTGGGTGCACCCTGGTTGCCAAGATTCTCCAGGGATCATATAGATTCATCTAGCACCAATTTGGGAGCGTTCTGAAGTAAAATGTTGTCTATGTTTTGATTACATGAGATTCTTGAGTGACAGCAAGTAGAAATGTTAATTGGACAACTCACTGGTATGGCCCACCGAGAAGTTAGTGCTTTGCCAGAGCGTGAAAAGGCACACATGGAGCAAATCTTTAACAAACTACGTAGAATGTTTGATATCTACACGCATTCCGATCTAAAAATGATATTTTTCTTAAGGGTTCAAGGAGTTGGTGAAACTTTATGGGAGTATGCTATCAGCTTGCAAGAGGCCCTTAAGGTGATTGAAAGGTTGGAGTCCCATGATCTCCATGACTCTGATGAACTATTAAAAGAAAGTTTTATAGAAAGGGTGAGAAGCAAGACTTTCCACTGAGAAATAAGGCTGTTGTTAAAACAGAAAAAGGACATGCAGTTTCTTAATTTCAAAGAGAAGCCATTGAGCTGTTGGGACATGAACGTCCAGTGACAGATTGGCTCTCCAGTAGTGTTGTGGGATAACATCAGAGAATTGTTGGAAGAGACATCTGGTATGCTGTTGGACTGCAGTTACAAATAGCCATCCCAAATGGGTGCCAAAAGAGCCTCAGACTCGAGAGTACTTCGGAGGACCACAGGAATTTCACAGTTACCAATACAACAGAGATCAGGGTATGTGAGTCTGCACCAAGAACCTCCAGCCAGGAGATGAACAGAGAAGGGAAGAAGTCTTCGGAGATAAAACTGTCCATGTGGATGTGGCAGGATATGAAGCAGGAACTCCAGAATATCAGGGAAGATTTGAGATGTGAAATGAGAGACCAGATGTCAAGAGAACCAGAGTAGTGTCTGTCTAGACCCCCAGCAGCAAGAAACATGGGAAGAAGGTCATCTGACCAGTTTGATGTGAATGGGAGGCCCATATGTTGAAGGTGTGGAATCAGTAGCCACATTGAGAGCAGATGTACTCAGGAGGCGAGCACACCTGTCATGGCTTTAAACAAGGAGTCCCCAGGGTGGCGGACTGAGCCTCAGGACAATTCACAGTAGGTCCATTAAGAAACTCAACTCAAGCCAGGTTCATCGGAAATTGTCCAACCACCACTATAAAAGTTAATGGAATTGAGGTGGAAGCCCTATTGGACACTGGCTCACAAGTGAAGACACTGCAGGGCAAGACTTTCTTTGAGTACTGGACGAGAGAGCAGCTAACCCAAACCGTTAAGAAGTGGATGAATCTGGTAGCCAGTAATGGTCTGGATATTCCTATTATTGGCTATATGGAGGTGAATATTAAGTTGGGAAGGACTGAACACCCAAACCAGGGGATCCTGATCAGCAATCGCTATGACAATAACTTACCAACTTTGATCTTGGGCATGAATCTGTTCCAGCATTGCCAAGAGGGCCTGATACAAGTTCTGAGGGAACAGACCAGTTCACTTCATGGAGAGAGAGAATCAGGCATTGCAAGGAACAATTAAGCTGCTCCACCTGTCATCAGCGGTTTGCTAATCAGAAAGAAGAAATTGGAAAAGTCCGAGTGATGGATGAAAGGCCAGTACAGCTGAAACCTGGGGCCAAGTTGATACTGATGTGTAGAACCAAAGTAGGATTGCGAGGTAAAGATTACACGGCGTTAGTGGAATCAGAGCGGGTCAAAGGAGAGAATCCAGTTGTGGTGGCTCGGAGTCTGGTCACAGTAAAGGGTGGTAAAGTCCCTGTCCGCCTGCTCAATTATGGCACTCAACCAGTGACAGTGTATAAATGGCAGGCCATTGGTCAACTCATGAAGGTCGAATGGGAAGATGTCATAACCCCAGGCGAGGAACAGGAGGAAATGTCTCGCTTGACCAGTGCCACCATAGTACTACAGGAAAATATAGTCGGTGGTGGAACCTCCAAAGTATGAATCCAGGAAATCAACATGGGAAATCCCAAGACTACAGAAGAAGAAAAATCAGAGCTCCTAAAAGTGATAAAGAGACATGCTGATGCTTTCTCTCACCATGCCCTGGACCTCAACTGTGCAACAAATGTGAGACACTACATTCCTAAAGAGAATCACCCACCCATTTGGGAATGGTTCAGACCCATACCCCCTGCTCTGTATCAGCCGACAAAGCAGTCACTGAAAGAGATGTTGGAGGCGAATGTCATAAAGGAGAATCACAGTCCATGGACGGCACCAATTGTCTTGGTTAAGAAAAAAGATGGACAGATACAGTTTTGTGTAGATTATTGCAAACTCAATCAAATCACATACCAGGGTGCCTGCCCATTACCCTGCATTGAGGATGCCCTCACAGCATTAACGTCAGCAGCATTCTTCTTTACAATCAACTTAGCAAGTGGATACTGGCAAGTACCCATGGCAGCAGAGGACCAAGAAAAGACCACTTTTTTGACTCCAGTGGGACTGTATGAGTTTTCATGGATGCCATTTGGACTGTGTAATGCACTAGCAATGTTTCAGCACTTAGTGGAACAGTGCTTGGGCAGTGAGAATGTTGACACCGTACTTCTGTACCTGGATGATATTATAGCTTATTCAAAAACTTACAAGGAGCACCTGAAGCACATGGAGCTGGTTTTCGAGCGCCTAAAGAAATATGAACTGAAAATCAAACCTTCAAAGTGTAATTTCCTGAAAGAGGAAGTAAATTATTTGGGACATGTTGTATCCAGAGAGGGGATAGCTCCAGACCCAGAGAAAATCAAAGTGGTAAAGGAATGGCTCTGTCCTGTCACCATCAGGGATGTGAGATGATTCTTGGGATTTGTTGGATATTATCGTAGATTTGTGAAAGATTTCTCAAAATGAGCAGCCCCTTTACACAAACTGTTACGCCACTCAAAAGGGAGTAAAGTCAGTAAACACAGTCAAGTAAATTGGACACCAGAGTGTCAGATTGCATTTGATCACCTTAAGGCAGTGCTCACCACAGTGCTAGCCTACCCAGATTATCAGAAACCTTTCCAACTCTACACAGATGCTAGCAAAAAAAAGCCTGTAGCTGTACAAGTACAGGAAGGAAGAGAATGAGTGCTCACTTATGCGAGTAGAGGACTGAGGGGTTGAGAAAGGAATGACGAACTATACAGGTCCTTCAAGCTAGAGTTTTTAGCGCTCATTTGGGCTGTAACAGAGAAATTTCAATACTACCTCAGGCTACTTCGTTCACTGTATATACAGATAACAACCCCCTTGGTACATCTTGGTACAGTGAAGCTCGAGGCATTGGAGCAGCAATGGGCCTGCAGGCTGGCCTACTTCAATTTCACAATAAAGTACTGTTCAGGGAAGTCAAATGGTAATGCGGACACTCTCTCCAGATTACCTGATTGTGATGAAGAGGAAGTAGCAGGAACTGAATGGGAAGATTTAGAAATGCCACCATTCATCAGAATTCCAGCAAAGATGGTCCAATTGTGTTGTCAATACTCACAGAGTGTCAACCACAGCCAAGAAACAACGCCTACATTGCCAGTGGATGAAAGAACAGCCTTATGGACACAGTTACAGAATCAGAATCCTCTGATCCAAGAACTCAAAGAAATACTCAGAACCAAAAGAACAATAAGTGCACAGGAAAGAAAGACTGCTCCTAGAACTGACCAAACTGCTGAGACAGTGAGAATACCTCAGCTTAGAACAAGGAAAGATTGTACAGAAGACTCGAGATCCGAGAACACAAGGAGAGATTGTTCGGATCCTCATTCCACAGGCAGAAGCAGATACCTTGCTGGAGGCCTACCACAATGGGTCAGGTCATTTTGGACATCAAAAGACTGAGAAAACAATGAGAGATTTTATTGGCTAGGCATGAGCGAGGACATTAGACAATGGTGTGAGAACTGCATGGCCTGCAACTTAAAGAGAGAGGCAGATAATATATAGGATAGTGCATGGGGGAACAGTTGACAACAGGGCTATTCTTTCACTGAGTTGGCACTATGAGCGGATTACCTCGAGGCGCAGCTCAAGGGTAATCCGTCCATCAGTGCCAACGTGAAAGATGCCCTGTTGTCAACTGTCTCATGCACTTTTTATAGTGTATGGTGGGCGATCGTTTTGGGAAGAAAAATCACTACAGCATGTTTCTGCTTCAAAACATTTTTACTGGGTTACTAGTAGGAAAAAAGAACTTTACATGTTGAACGTTTTCACACTTGACATTTTAACTGTTTAAGAACTTTACATTTTGAACGTTTTAATGCTAAACATTAGTACTGCTGCCGACATTGCTGCTTTCGCTATGTGTCCTGTCTATGGAGTGAGCCCTAACTGTCAAATGCTGCTCGAGGACACAGTGTGACATTCGCAGTGCAGCAGAAAAAATCATTCTGTAGCACTGCGAACGTCACTAGTGTGTGACTACAAGGTTTCGACAACGATGGATTTCGGTGGAGAACGACATTCCACCATACGCTATAAACAAAGAGCACCTTTGCACATGATTGTAACCACAGAACCATGGGAGATTGTTGCTCTAGATCATTTAAAGATTGAACATAGTAGAAGTGGATAGCAGTATGTGCTAATGATCATTGACCATTACATGAAGTTCATGGTGGCGGTACCAGAGAAAGACTTGTCAGCTCAGACTGCAGCTGAAGTACTTTGCAAATATTTCATCTGTCCATATGGGTATCCATCTCAAATATTGACTGACCAATGTGGTGCATTTGAATCAATATTATTCAAAGAACTGTGTTCCTTGTACAGCAGCAAGAAACTGAGAGCAGCCCCCTATCACCCACAAACAAATGGGTTATGTGAATGAGCAAATTGCCCCCTACTGGAGATGTTGAGAGCGATGCCAGAGCATCAGAAAGCAAAGTGTCCTGAACTGCTTCCTGAATTTTGTTACCTGTACGACAATACTGTTCACTGTTCCACCGGATACATGCCATATTACTTAATGTTTGACAGATATGGAAGATTCCCAATGGACATGGTTCTGGATGTACAACTGACATACAGAAAGACAGAGAGGCCAACCACAGTATGGGTGGAAGAACACCAGCAAAGACTCAAAGAAGCAGCTGATATCATATCAACCCAGATGGGATATGCACAACAGAGCAAAAAGAACAGTATGACCGTAAAAGCAATTTGTTCCTTTGTCCATAGGGATGAGTTTTACTGAAAACACTCATACCATAGGACATAAGCTTGCATCCAGGTGGGATCCTACACCGTTTGTGATTATTGAAATTCCATATCCAAGACTTCCAGTGTATAGAATCAAATCAAAATGGGAGGACACTTAAGTAAGATAGTGCACGAAATATTCTGAAGCCTTATACGTTTCAACCCTGTGGTCTAGGCAATAGTCAGGACGATAAAGAAGACAGATGGGAGAGGCAGGAGTGCACAAGGATAGACACGGCTACCCTGGAGACCCAATAGAATGGCCTTGGTTACCAGGTATTACCATGTTCAGTCCCTTCTGCCAGGTCTACTGAAGGTTCTGTATGCAGCTCTGCACGTATAACAAAGGGCATTCCTCCAAAGCTGGATAGAAGAAATCAAAAATTCCGTAAGGGTCACCTGTAAATAAAGCAAACATACAGTACAAAGTTAGAATATAGATTATGTTACAGTTAGAAATGTTAAATAGTAGAAGTATTAAACAGTAGAAATGTTAAATGGTAGAAGTTAAGAATGCTTTAAGTTTTAACATATTGTGTCTTTTCAAGAAGCTTAGAAGGATACATGGGGACATATATCTTTTAGCGGGGCCGAATATGTAATACCCCAAAGTTGGGATTCCCCTGCAGTTCCCTGTAGTCTCCAGTCTCCCACAGTAAAAGTACCCAAATCACAGACTGAAAATAATGCAGCTAGATTGCTATGCCAGCACGTGGCAAAAGTATACAATGTGCTCAGGGGAGAATGCTGTGCTGAGCTGCACATGCACAGCATTCTAATACAATAATTAGAACACAGAGTGTTGTTTTTTGAAAAAATAAGTTGTTAGCAGGAGAATCGTGGTGGCTGTTAAAGAGAGAGGATGCAGAAAGTGTGGAGGGACAAAAGAAACACATGGTGGGTTGAAGCTGTCCCTGAGGGCTTGTCTCGTGTCTCCTCTGCCTCCAGCTACTGAAGACTGCCTTCCTGCTGAGTGATGCAGTTGGTGGTGCCATCGAGACACCACAAGAAATAAGTCATCTCATTCCTGGTGAAAAGGGCTTGCTGCCCCATTTTATTATTTTTAGTTAAAAGTAAAGTTTCGTCCCCAGGAGGCGGTGATAGCAGAGCCGCATTGTCCCAAGTAACAGACAGAGCTAGAGAGAGTCGGCTTCAGGAAAACCCAAAAGGCACCCTGCCATCCACCATGCGGCCTGTTCCTGAGATGCCCTCCCACTGCCAGTGAGTCCTCCCACCTCCCAATCCTGCTTCCCTGCTCCTCAGTCTGGGCAATGAGTTGGTGGCAGCACACCCGCAAAGTGCTGAGTGCCAGAAACAAACAGAAAGTGCTTATTTATTTATTTTCAATTGTGCACTAGGTGCAAAGTGAATCGGCCAATGGATAGGGGGTGGGCTAGAGGGACCCACATTTAAATAGTTCAATATTCAGGGTGCGGCCACGCCCACAGGGAGGGGCTAGTACAGAAAGACCCATAGGAGAGGCTCATGAATATTCATTAGGGGCAGAACAAGGCAGGACAGAAGGGGAACAGTGACAGCAAGGCCCCAGTCAGGCCTAAGATTTAAAGGGGCCCAGCCACAGAATGGCCCAGATTGCTTAAGAGGGCAACTAGGCCCACAGGTTTCTCAGGCCTAGTAAAGGCCCAGCATTTAAAGGGGTAACAGACCCCTAGATTTAAAGGGCCTAGTCAAGGCTCCAGTTGTTAAAGGGCCCAGCCATATAGGCCCACAGTTGTTAAAAGGCCCAGCCATCAAGGCCCACAGTTGTTAAAGGGGCCCTGCCATTTAGGCCCACCACTGCTGTTAAAAGGCGAATAGGCCCAGAACTTTAAGGGGTAACACAAGGTCCAGGACCCATAGCTGCCATTTAGGCCCACAGGTGTTACAGGGGCCCAGCAGCACAATAGACCCCAGGTGTCATAGGAGACTAGCTAGCCATTCAGATCCACAAGTGATGAAGGGGCCTGGTCAGACATTCAAGTCTATAGCCTTTCCAGAAAGCCTATTCCCAACTGCAGTATATGTACAGTAACAGGAGAACCTGATTTAGCTAAGAGGGACCCCTGTTAGTTAGGTCCACTGAATGCTAGGGTTCACCCAGAATAGTAAAGTGCCTGTTTATTTACTGTGGTCTGGACATTGAGACTGTGCAGTTGACTACTACAGTAGAAACTGTGACATTTATTGCATTGCTATTCATCCTAAAGAACAGTATTAAGTGACAGAACTGTCTTTGCATTGCTTTGTGCCAGCATTTCGGTGTTGGGAAAGTACCCAAATCAGTCTTTGGCAATCTCCAGTCACTTCACCCGTGTGCATCCCTATCAGTCTTCATCAATTCTTCAGGAATCCTCTTCCAGTGTATCCTGGAAGCAGCCCACAGCAACTCCATGAAGAACCATATCAGAGTACCATCTGAATCGACAGTTCCAGTTCTCTGAGTGACGCTCTGTTTGTTGTTTTCAGTGTGCCTTTGGCTTGTCCGGCCTTGGAGCCCCAAACTTTGTTGCATTTTGATGCATGGTTTGTTGTTTTACGTGTGTCCTTGGCTCATCCGGCCTTGGAGCCCAGAAGACCATCGTACTCCGATGTCCAGAGACTTCCTTATCCAGACTTATCTATACAGTGGAGTCTGCTCATCTTCCTCATCTGGCAGTCCAGAAGCGGGCTGTAGCAGGGTGATCTTCTTCGTCTTCCTCATCTGGCAGTACAGAAGTAGGCTGTGGCGGGGTGATCTTCTTCATCTTCCTTATCTGGCAGTCCAGAAGCGGGCTGTGGCGGGGTGATCTTCTTCATAATCCTTCACCTGGCAGTCCAGAAGCGGACTGTGGCCAGGTGGTTTGCATCAAATCCTTCACCTGGCAGTCCAGAAACGGACTGTGGCAAGGTGGTTTGCATTGTTTCCCCTTTCTGGGCAGTCCAGGAGTGGACTACAGATGAATTTTGTGTGTTTCCATTCTGGTGGCCCTTAGTGGGCTCTTAGTCAAAGAAATCTTGATCCAGTGCTTGTATTTCAGTGACCCTAGAGAGGTGGGGTGTGGCCGAGAACTCATGGTCTGTTAAAATCTTCTCTGCAGTGCTCTAGTTTCCAAAAAGGTTCTCAGAGTTGCACTGGACAGCCAGTTGAGTAGCTTCTTGTCATGATAATTCCTTGAATGCATTTTCTTCTCGACGACAGAGAAAATCTGGTCGTGTACGAACTGCCATCTGCCATACCTATAGACTCTTACTGTAATATGTAGAGTGACTGATAGTGTGGAGTACTCCAAGTAACAGTTAGAGGTGCACCTCAGGGTTTACTTAGAAAGTCTGAATGGGGATTAGAAATTGAATTGTGCTACACAGTTACCCTCTTACAGGGAGTATAACTAGGACGCTCTTATAGCGTATCTGTTACAGCCAATTCCTTTTATAGTTCTCCTCATACAGGAGATTAGTCTTAGTATAAAGCCTCATGGCACTAGTAAGATATCAGAAGTAGTATTTAATGCTCTTTTTCCCTTACCTCCTGTTCCTTATCCTATGGTCTGTTGCTTAATAAACTGGTTCCTTCTCAAATCGTGCCTCCTGCCTCTCCATTTTGGTAAAAGTAACAATAAGTAGCTAAAGAGGAAAAGAACTGCCTTACCACCTAGTGGATGTACTTTGAAAGTCTGATTTCTAATATTTAGACAATCAAAGCACTCATTCCTCAATCATCATCTATTTTCGGCTTACTTCACTCATACCATACCTATTGTGGGTCACTTGGGCCATAAGAAAACCAAGAATCACATACTTACTGATTTTTTTTCTGGTCAGGTATATGGAAAGAAGTGGCAGATTTGTGTGCTTCCTGTCCAGAGCATCAGTTGGTTGCCCAAAGAAGTATAAAGCAGGTCCCATTGATCCCTATGCCTATAATCGATATTCTGTTTGAAAGAATTGGGGTTGATATGGTGGGACCCCTGATAAAAAGTTTGGCTGGGTATCAGTATACTCTGGTGATAATGGATTGTGTCGCTTGATACCCCAAGGCTGTTCCCATGTGCTCCATTACAGCCTGGTGAATAGCCAAAGAATTGCTAAAGGTATTTTTCCCAAATTGGGCTGCCAAAGGAGATCTTAACTAATCAGGGCATCAACTTTATGTCAAAGCTTATGAGGTAGGTGTGTGCTTTACTGAAGGTTAAGTCCATCCTGACATCAGTGCACCACCCTCAAACTGCCGACTTAGTCAAAAGATATAACAAATCCTTAAAGGGTAGGCTGTCTAAATTTATTTCAGCTGAGGCAACAATCTGGGATGAATTGTTACTCTGTTTAATGTTTGTAGTTTGGGAGGTGTCACAATCATCCATGGGAGGCTATGGTGATGGCTCACACCACCACCACCATCGGTGGGCTTGTCACCATTCCCCATAAATCTAAGGGAGCACATATACACCCAGTAAGAGAAATTCAGAACCCAGACATCTCAACCACAGAGGTCTCGATTAGCATTCTGCAACAAGATGGCAACCTCAAAAATCACCCGGGTGCAAACAGCAAGTTGGCACTGTTCAAGAAGAGGGTGCAGCCCCATACCAAAGGGGGTGCACATTCCTGGAAGGTAATGGTTGCAAATGCTAGAAGCCTTGCAACCAAACCACCCGAACTCACAGCCATCATGGTAGTAGAAAGACTGGGCTGGGTCGCTGTGACAGAAACGTGATTCATGGAAACCATGGATGGGACACGGCTATACCTAGATACAATCTGTTCAGAAGGGATAGGCAGGGGCAAAGAGGAAGAGGGGAAGCCATTTATATTCGAGAAGACATAAAAGCCATAGAGGTGTGCAGAGTCACACTGGGGACACCGAATCACTGTGGCTTACTATAGATACAGGAAATAGAAAAACCTTCAGGATCGGTGTCATGTACAGACCTCCAAATCAAGGATAGAAAGGGGACAAAGATCTGATAGAAGAAATACAGAAAATAACTCAGAGAGGAGAGGTGATACTGGTGGGGGACTTCAATCTTCCAGATATAAACTGGGGTACACTAACGGCGGCAACAAAAAGAATTAGGGATTTCTTATTGGCACTACAGGGAGCAGTACTAAGTCAACTGATCAAAACACCAACAAGAACAGATGCCATTCTTGACTTGGTCCTCACAAACACGGAGAGGGTCAAGGAACTTGACGTGGGATGCCATATGGGTAACAATGACCATTGCATGGTTAGCTTCAAGGTGAACATAATTGAGGACACGTGCCACTCAAAAGTAAAGTGCTAGATTTTAAAAGGCAGACTTCAACCAAATGAGGACCAACATAAGCGACTTAATTGTTCTATAAGTGGATGAGTCATGTGGGGGAAACTTAAGAAAACAATCCAGATAGTCACTGACCAATGTGCCAGATGGGTTATCGAAGTGAAAAGTAAACAAAACCCCTTATGTTTTTTGAAGGAAGTGGCTAAAATAGTGAAAGAAAAATGGAAGGCATTCAAGCTGTACCAGGGAACAAACAAGGAAGGAGACTGGGTGTCATACAAAATGGAAAATGAAATAAGCCTGCAAAAAAATAAGGCAGGCAAAAGTACAGACAGAAGCAAGTATAGCAGAGAGGGCAAAGAGAGGAGAAAAATCCTTCTTTAGATACAATGCGGGAAAGAAGGAAGGCAAAAGGGGGTATAGTCAAGATTACAATTCAGGAAGGGAAAACAACAGAGGATAACCCAGAAAAAGCCAAAATCCTGAACAAGTACTTCTGCTCGGTATTTACTGAGGAAGACCCAAGGGATGGCCCAGAAATGGCAAAATGCAATACACCTAGACTGGGGGTTGATACTAGCCCCTTCACAGAAACCGAAGTACTGGAAGCACTAAATAAACTGCAAATTGACAAGGCCATGGGGCCAGATGAAATGTACCCCAGGATCTTAAAAGAACTGAGATTAGAGTTGGCTGCCCCACTGGCTAAACTATTCATTAAATCCCTAAAGAGTGGGGGGAGGTACCCGAAGATTGGAAAAGGGCAATCGTGGTCCCGCTTCACAAATCGCGCAGCAGGGAGAACTCTGGAAATTACAGGACCATAATCCTCACATCCATAATGGGGAAGTTAATGGAGACACTACCCAAACAGAGGATCATGGCATTCCTGGAGGCTAGCGGCCATCAGGACCCCAAGTAGCATGGTTTCACAGCAGGTAGATCATGCCAGACAAACCGGATGGAGTTTTTTCACTGTGTTACAAAGGTTATAGATGACGGTGGGGCAGTAGATGTGGTCTACTTAGGCTTTAGCAAGGCGTTCGACTCGGTTCCACACAGAAGGCTGGTAAAGAAGCTTCACCACACAGGAGTTGGATCAGAAGTAGTTAGATGGGTTAAAAACTGATTACAGGGCAGAACCCAGAAAGTGCAGGTAAACAGAGCACTGTCATTAGAAGGTTGCGTAACCAGCGGTGTGCCCCAGGGTTCAGTACTGGTGCCCCTGCTCTTCAATATTTTCTTATCGGACATACGAACATATGAACATATGAAATTTTCCAGCAGATAAAGGCCTAGAGGTCTATCAAGTCTGCTCGAATGTGCAGCTAGCACCCCTTATTCTGCAGCTGCCCCTCCCTTCCACCCTTCCCCTTCATTAACCCTCCCCCTTGTCCTGTCCCATCCTCGTTTGAAGCAGTCCACTGTTCTACTGCATACCACTTCAGCAGGTAGCATTCCACCCAGCCACCACCCTCTCTGTAAAAAGTGTCTCCTCATCTCCTCCTGAACCTTCCCTCGCTCCAGTCTCATATCATGGCCCTGGTGTCCCTCCCTCCTTACTTTGAACAGCCCCTCTGTACCCGTCTTGTTTATTCCTTTCATGTATTTAAAGGTTTCAATCATGTCACCCTGTCTCTCCTCTCCTCCAGTGAGTACATGTTCAACTCCTTCAACCTCCTCTTGTATGATAAGTCCCCCAGCCCCTTGATCATCTTTGTCGCTCTGCGCTGCACCCCCTCCAGTAACTTAATGTCCCTCTTCAGACACGGACGCCAGTACTGCACGCAGTACTCCAGGTGTGGTCTAACTAATGACCTATACAGTGGCAGAATCACCTCCTCCTCCTAGTATATACCCTTGCAATACAACCCAGCATTTTGTTGGCCTTTGCAGCTGCCTTCCTACATTGTGCCGAGTTGTTCATTGACCCTGTAATGAGCACACCCAGATCCTTCTCCTCCTCTGTCTGGGCTAGCTGCACTCCCCTAGCTAGTAACTCCTCCTTGGGTTCTTCATCCCAAAATGCAGCACCTTGCACTTTTGGCATTAAAGCCCAGTTGCCAGGTGTCTGACCAGGTTTCAAGCTTTGCCAGATCATCCTGCAACCCCTGCCATCCCCTAGGTCATCCACCACTGCGCCTACCTTGGTATCATCAGCAAACAGACTGATTTTGCTCTTGATTTCCCATGATATGTCTGCAATGAATATCCCAAACAACACTGGTCCCAACACCGAGCCCTGTGGAACACAGCTGTCACTGCCCTTGGGTGTGAGAGCTCCCCACCACCACCACCCTCTGTTGCCTTCCCTGCAGCCAGTTTCCTACCCATCTCACCAGCTTTGCACCGCCCCTGTGCCTACTAACTTCCTTCCCAGCCTTCCATGTGGCACTGAGTCAAATGCCTTACTGAAGTCCAGATACAGGACATCCACTGCATGGCCCTTGTCCAGTTGCCTAGTTACAGTCAAAAGACTCGACCAGGCTGGTTTGGCAGGATCTGCCACGTGTGAAGCCATGCTGTCTGCTGTCCTGTAGTCCTTTGGCCTCTAGGAGGGCCACCAGCCTCTCCTTCAGGATAGTCTCCATTAGCTTACCCACAATGGATGTGAGGCTCACTGGTCTGTAGTTTCCCAATTCATCCTTGGGGCCACTCTTGTGGAGGGGCACCACATGAGCCATCCTCCAGTCCTGAGGTACACACCCTGAATGCAGTGAGGCATTAAATAGGTCTGCCAAAGGTCCTGCAAGGACCTCTGCCAACTCCTTCAGTACCCTGGGGTGGATGCCATCTGGGCCTGGCGCCTTGTCACCATCAGTGCCTTCAAACCCTCTCGAACTCTGCTCTCCATGATTTCCCATCTGTCACCACTTCCCACCTGCTTCTGCCATTTCTCCCACCTTGGGTGTCAACCCCTCTTCTCTTTAGTAAATACTGAGCAGAGTACTCATTTAGTGCTTCCGCCTTTCGCACCTGCTTCCACCCAACCCCCTCCTTCCTAATCCTTACTATGTGGTCCTTACAGCTCCTTTGCTCCCTGATGTATAAAAGTCCTTCTCCCCTTCTTAATGCCTTGTGCCAGCCTGAGTTCCGTAGATGCTTTGGCTCCCTTACTGCCCTTGTCCTCCTTGATTCTGTCAAGTACTCCTCCTGTCCTCCCCTCCCTGTTTTCTTGTACTTCCTAAAGGCAGCTCTTTTCCTCCTTACCTTTTCCATGACCTCCTTGTTCAACCAGATCAGTTTCCTTAGCCTAGCCTTCTTGCTCTGGGCTTTGCAGCAGGTTTGGTTGCCTCCACTATCCCCAGCTTTATGAGCTCCACCTCTGGTTAGTGTCCATGCTAGACTGAATTCTGGCCAGGTACCCTTTACCACTTCCCCATCCTCCCAAAGTCAGCCCTCCTGCTGAAGTCCAGCACTATTGTGCCAGATTCCACTCCTTCCTTGCCCATATCCAATGTGAGCCATACTGAGTGGTGGTCACTCCCTGACAGCGGTTCCTCCACTGTAAGTTCTCTCTAAAGTCCCATTTGCCAGCACAAGGTCAAGGGTATTCCCTAACCTGGTTGGTTCACTGACCATTGCAGCAGGAAGCTGTCCTGGAAGGCATCCAGCAGTACCTGCTCCTTCTGTTCCTGGTTGTTGGGGTACTCCAGTCCACTCCTGGCATGTTGAAGTCCCCCACAATTACCACACTACCCTTCTTGCAGGTCCTCCTGATCTGTCCCGCTAGTTCCTGTCTAACTCCTCCGTCTGAGATGGTGGCCTGTACACCACTCCCATTCTAAGAATCCTATTCTTGGAATCCTGGATTTGCATCCAAAGTGACTCCAGTACTACCCTCCTCCCCCCTTCCTCCCTTACACACTTCAGTCCTTCCTTCACATATAGTGCCACCCTCCTTTCCCAATCACCCTGTCCCTATGAAATAACCTGTACCCTGGCACAGACAGGTCCCAGTCATTGTATTGGGTGGCCCATGTTTCTGTGATGGCTGCAATGTCCACCTCTCCCTCTGCCATGAGAATCTGTAACTCTGCAGTTTTCCTCCCAAGGCTCCTAGCATTAAGGGTAACCACCTTCAACCTTCCCCCCATCCTGCCCTCCTTTCCTAGCATCACCAACAGTACTTGCCATTTGTCCTTTGTCACTGTTATGGGGGGTAAGCTCATATGGTTTCCCAACCTGTGGTCTCTGCATATCTCTTCCCCAACTGCCACCCCACTCCTAGTTTAAATTCCCAACTTCCTCTATGTACTCCTCCATCATCTGTTTCAACACTTTCTTTCCCTCCTCACTCAAGTGTAGTCTGTCCTTGGCATAGAGACTACTGTCCTCCCAGGTCCCTCCCCACCCCCCAACAGCCCATACCCTTTAGCACAACACCAGGTTCTTAGCCATCCGTTAAATTCCTCTATTCTCAGCTTTCTTGTTGTGCTTGCCTTTGGCACGGAGTATCTCTGAAAAAGTTACTGATCTTCCTGCCCCTCACATAATTGTGCTAGTTCCTCAAACCTCCTCTGGACTGTATCTACTGTCTTGTCAGCCAGGTCGTTTGCCCCAAGATGTATAATTAAATGAGGCTTGTCCCTACCCCTTCTCTAGCATATTTCAGAACAGACTGTCCCACCCTTTCCGCTGTCATTCCTGGCATGGCCTCCACCCAAATGCGACTATGCCTCTCCCCCTTGCTACCCCACCTAACTCCTCTTAGTATTGAGTCCCCCAGCACTAAGATTCCACCCCTCTTACTCCCTGCTTGCTTCCATTCATCTCCCTCTCTCATTTCCAGCTCCTCTTCTTCCTCCTGCACATTATTTCCCCCTTTTACCCCTGTTGCAATTCTCCCAGCAGAACTTCCCCCCGCTCCAGTTTGGTCCAGGCATTTATCAATTACTCCTCTAATTTCATAATTTCCCTCCTCCACCTTCTTCCTCTCTAGCAGTGCACAACAATTTTCTGAAGGCCCTTCACAAATGCACGCTCCCTCTCTCTTCATAGTAACCTGTTCTCTCCTTTCCACTCCATGACTTTTGCCACTTCTTCGCCTCCCCTCACAAGTCCCTATCTCGTCCTTCCATTTGTCTTTTGTCTCCTGACCTGGTTTCCCCGGCAATTGTTCTTCCTGGCCTGGGCCCCTTTGTCTCTGCTTCCCTTCTTCTGACCTTCTTCTCACCACTGTTGACTTAAATCTCCCTCCCTCATCTCCCCTTCTTCCTCTCTCCAGTATTGGGCTAAACCAACCCCCAATCTGCCTTGCCTGTCTTAGTTCCTCCTGCAGACCCTCAATCTCCTTTCTAAGTTTTTCTATGTGGTTGCACACTAAACATCCTCCCACACTCCAGGCAATTTTTTAGAAAGATTGGTGCACTGCAGTTGTTGCAGCCTACATAGCTAATGGACTACAGAGAAAGGTGTGTCTGTTCACAGACATCACCAAAATATGCAACAGGGTTGACACCCAGCAGGGAGTGGACAAGATGGAAGCTGACCTCAAGAAACTGGAAGAATGGTCTGGAGCATGGCAGTTGAGATTAAACGGCAAAAAATGCAAAGTTATGCACATAAGAAAAAGAAATCCAAATATTTATTTATTTATTTATTAAATTCTCGGATTACAAATACCTTTGAGCAGAAACTACTCATTTACAAAGGTTCCACGTCAAAGGATGAGAGTCAACATACATACAGAGGTAGTAAAAGAATGCACAATAAACAACCAAAACAACTAAAAGAAAAAATAAAGATACTCAGTTATAACATACCTTGAGATAATATTCATAAAACGAGCAGCTTGAGTAGGCAGCTGGCTGCAGTAACAATAAGAGAAAGAGGGCACCACAGGCAGTTAGTATTGCAGGCATGCGACCGGGAGAGGAAGTTGGCAGGCTAATGGGCCACTGTCCGATGGTAGTGGAAAATGTCTTGTACCAATGGAGATGTGAAGCAGGAAAGGAGTCACAAGGAAGGCATAAGAAGAAATAAGGCATATTACCTTGGAGGGGAAAGACTAGCTGCCTCCACTCAAGATCGCAATTTGGGAATCATTATCTCAGACAACTTAAAGGTAGGTAAACAGTGTGAGAAGGCAGCATTAAAGGCCAGCGATATGCTGGGATGCATTGGGAGAAGAATCATAAGCAGGAAGAAAAAAGTGATCCTGCCGCTGTACAGATCACTGGTTAGGCCTCACCAGGACTACAGTGTCCATTTCTGGAGGCCCCACCTCAAAAAGAACATTGACTGAATGGAGATGGTGCAGAGAAGGGCAACAAAAATGATTCAGAGACTGCATGAGAGGTCCTACAGGGATAGACTGAAAGAACTGAACATGTATTCCCTGGAACAGAGAAGAGAGAGGCGTGACATGATCGAAACATTGAAGTACATAAAAGCATAAACCAGGTGCAGATAGACTATCTCTTCCAATTTAAGAAGAGCAGCAGAACCAGGGACATTTTTATTTATTTATTGAAATGTTTCACCAGGAAGGCACACTGAACAACATGTTGCTCATCTCCTGATGTGACCTTGGGGAGGGTACAGTAGGATTTGAAAAATTGACATACAATAGCATTTGACAGAAATGTGTAAAAGTACAAACATTAGGATTTAAAATTACAAAAATTTTATACATTTGAAGAGTGGATTACAGAATTAATTTTTAACATGACTGAGAATTATGCATACAGTGATATGCACTGCCCAGACAGGACAGGAAGTGCAAATTGTTTAGGTATAAGCAAACTAATACCTATTTAAGTGCTGAGTTGTATGGAGTCAGAGGGGGAATAGGGAAGTGGGGGGAATGGCCTAGATCTAGCCCCTCCAGTATGTAGAGAACCCTGCCAGGGACTGAAGCTCGGGTAGGCATAGAGGTAGAAAGAAGTGGGGGGCAGAAGAAGGAGGGGGACAAGTTGAGTGAATAACAGAGCAGGCAAGAAAGGGTATTTAGGTAGGGGAACTTAATTAGGGAGGGTTAAAGCAGGAGCAGTTGACAGAAAGAAAGTTGTATATGGCAAAGGCTAGGGAGTGGGGAGAATGTCGTATTTGGGGGGGGAGTTCCAGATTTTATGGAAGCGATGGGAAAAGCCTGATTGACTGATAAGAGTGGTATGACGGGGATCAGCAGAGTATGAATGTCGGCAGATCTGAGGGAGTGGGAGGGAGGAGGGGGAGAGGAGAGGGAGTATGACAGGTAGGAAGGAAGTTCCCCTAGCCAGAATTTAGAAGTGAGTTTGGCACAGTGATCTAAGGCTGCAAGGAGGGCAGTTCTCTACCATCATCAGGAAGTTTTTCTTCACAGAAAGAGTGATGGATGCCTGGAAAAGCCTGCCTGCAGAGGTGGTGGGGGCAACCACAGTGTAGGTTTCAAAAATGCTTGAGACAGATATGAGGGAGCCCTCAAACCCAAGGGTAGTTAGATGATTAGGCTAAAAGACAATGGGCAGACTAGATGGACCTGGTGGTCTCCTTCTGCCATCAACTTCTATGTTTCTATGGATTCTTGCCCTTTGAACTGTTGTACAGGTGACCACATCAGGGATGCTGGATCTCATAAATGAGATATGGGAAGAAGAGAAAAATAATCCCCCTAACTTGCTCCTGTATATGATGCAAATGTAAAACAGATTGGACAAGACTGGCAGATTTGCCAAAGAATATTTATTTAAAGCACAGCAAACCCAGACAGGACACTATAACCAAGGGGCCAGGTTACAGGAGTTCAAACCTTGTGACAGAGTACTTCTTTTGCTACCTAGCACTGAAAGTAATCTCCTGGCTAAATGGCAAAAACAATATGAGGCCTGAGAAAAGCGGGGCTAGTTGATTATGAGGTATTACAACCCGACAGAATGAAGGAAAAACAAATCTGTCATGTTAATTTGTTGAAACTCTGGAAACACAGGGAGGTTTTGCTAGCTGATCCATACAAACCTAAAGGGGGCCCCTAGTCAGGTGACGGATGAGGGCATTGAAGAAGGAATTGTCGACTTAGGCCCTAATATTTTAAAAGAAGCGATCCCTGTCCCTCCGGCCGAACTGCTCACACTGACCCAGAAACATGACGCTTAGCAACTGGTAGAAAATTTTGGGGATGTGTTCTCCTCAAAATCAGGATGAACTCATGATCCAACACCACATAGACGTAGACCTAGGTGTCCTGATCCACCAACAGCCATATAGGCTCTCAGAAAAAGTCTGAGAAATGCTTCAGGAGGAGATACTCTCTATGCTGAAACTGGGAATCATTGAGGAATCTCAGAATGACTTGTCTAGCCCTATCATATTAGTCCCAAAACCAGGTGGATCCATTCAGTTTTACATTGACTTCCGGAAAGTCAGTGTCATCTCCAGGTTTGACATATATCCTATGTCTGGGTGGATGAACTTCTGAACTGACTAAGGCCCAATACATTAGTATCCTTGATCTGACCAAGGGCTATTGTCAAATCAGTAACTCATGAATCCCATCTGGTCTGTGTCAGTTTACGTGTTTCTCTTTGGGTTGTAGACTGCCCTGGCCATGTTTTAGAATGATGGATCAAATCATCAGTCCCCATGGGTTATACAGTATGCAGCGGTGTACCTGGGACGATATTGTCATATTTAGCTTTGATTGGGACAGTCACCTGTGGGATGTGGGCAGTACTTTAGTTGCTCAGGAGGCAGGTCTCACACCAATGCCATAAAATGTACCCAAGGATGATGGGAAACTAAATACCTGGAATACATAATTGGGAATGGCCATGTATGCCCAGTTATTGATAAGGTAAAATCCCTTGACTACCCTGTACTGACTACTAATATACCTCCCCTCCTACGCTGATACTATGTTTGGCAGTACTGTCCATCCATACACCTACATGCAGGTAGTCTCCCTTCCTCAGTACTGACTGCCAGATAATCTGCGATAACTCTGATACTGTCTTGACTCCATTCACGTTCTGGTACTGCTATAATATGTCCTCCATTGACAAGCTAAAATCGTCGCATAAAACCATTTTCTTACCTTTGCTGAAGATGTCCATCAAAGCACTTTACAATGATTAACCTGTGAATAAAATTTGCAGTGCCAAATTTTTCTAAGAAACAAAATAAATCATCATAACACAGGACACCAGTGTTGGCTGACAGACTAACAACATTAGCTAAAACCAACAACAGCTTAATCTGATTAGAAATAAAGAAACATAGGAAAAAAAGATGGCAGAAGGAGAACAAGGGTCCTTCTATTCTGCCCATGAGATCCCAGGACCTAACCCCCCTTCAGCCTAATGGCTCCTACTGCTCCTGTTGCTTTTGATTGTGTTTAGCCTTGTCCCACCCCACCTTGAATGATGCCATGGACTTTGCTTCCACTACCACAGATGGCAGTTTATTCCATGACTCTTTCTGTAAAATAGTGTTTCCTAAGCTCCCTCTTGAAGCCCCCCCCCCCCCAACTTCCACTCATGCCCTCTAGTGTTAGAGTCAGAGACTCTGTTGAAATGGTCTGAGGATGGTAACTTATTTATTTCTCTCAGGAACATGTGTGTATCAATCATATCTCCCCTCTCCCTCCTTGTCTCCAGTAAGAACATGTTTGTTTTGTTTTGTTTATTTAAATTGGTAAGACCATAGGCCAAAGCCCTGTTTTCATTGGCAACCAGTGTAAAGCCAAAAGGAATGCATACAAAAAGATAAAATACAAAATACAAAATTTAATTCATGAATAACAATTAGGCAAAACATTTACATTCACTCTCTGCCAATAAATGTAATCTCTACTTCAATTTAAAAGTCTGTATGGAAACTTTTATACAATCAAAAATAGACTGGAGAGAGTTAAAAAAGGATGGGAGAGTATAAGACAAAGTTTTTTGACCATCAGATATTTTCATTCTTGGTATGGCAAAAAAATGCCGAACAGACAAATAAGTAGAAACTAAACTGATATGTTTCTTAAAAATGGAAACTAAAGCAGTCTGTACTTTGTTTAAAATTACTTTTTTTGCCAATAGTCCAAGTTGAAATTTAAATGATATTCAAGGGGAAGTAAACCTGCCTGCCTAAGCAGGTTGCAGTGGTGGGTCCTAGATGGCAGCTGTGTAGTAAACCTTGCTATCTGCTCTAAAAAACTCTGACCTTTGATAGTAACCCCTCCCTAACAGAATGGTAGAATAACAGGCAATAGTCTATAACAGGTAAAAGAAAACATTGGGTGGGATATTCAGATTGCGTCAGGCTGTGGCGTAAGCCTGGGCGCAGCGCAACTGGGATATGCCAGGGCGGTGACAGGGTGATATTCAACAGTGCTGTGCCGTGGTTCAGCACCATTAAATAATGCGCAGTGGCACTGCACCAGCGCAAGTGGCCAGAGAGGGGCAGGGGGATGCGCTAGTGCAAGTGCCGTTGCACTAGGCTCATCACCCACGATATTCAAAAGTGCACATGCAAATGGAGCCATAATGCATGCAAGGTGCAAATGGGGCCATTTGCATATCATTATGGCTCCATTTGCATGCAGGTGCACCCATCCCCGGCGACTTGCGCCTGGCACCCCTTCAGGCTGCAGCTGTCAGGGTAGCGCACCCTGTACAAGCGGCAAAGTGCCTCACTGCCCGATCGTGGGCATATGTACTAGATGTAAAACATACTATATCCCTGGTTGTCCAGTGGACCGCTCGCAGCCTGATCGTGGGCAGAAGTATAATTAAATTGCCTCCTATATCCCTGGTGGTCCAGTGGAACGCTCGCAGCCTGATCGCGGGCGTCAGTAATAAAATATTAACAACCAATCCATCCCTGGTGGTCCAGTAGTACCCCCCTCCCCACCTGCCCACTGAGCCCCACCACCCTGTTCTCCCCCAGTCAGTGGCAGGTGGCAGCTCCCCAACCCCATGCCGCCCCACTGCCTGCCGACTGACTCCGTACAGTAGGGTTGTATGCCCATTGGTCCAGGTGTGGGCCAATGGGGATGCACAACCTACCGTCACGACACAGTTCAAATTATGAATGGATCCATTACATTTCTGGACTGTAGTACAATGAGGCTACACTACCAGCCAACGCTGTGGACCATCTTTGCTCTATCTGCCAGGCTCATCGGCAGAGTAATGAAGTGGCCTCTTAGTGAGGCACCACTGCGCCACTGACCGGGGGTGGGGTGGTGGGGCTCAATGAAACTTGAAATAAGGAAGAAGTACCCGCTGAACCACCGAGGGACTCAGACTAATTTTAACATTATAGCAGCACACGCAATCGAGCTGCAAGCTACTGAACCACCAAAGAATAACAAACCATTAATACATTACTAATGCCTGAGATCAGGCATGGGGGGGCGCTACCACGAAGGTGCCACCGGAGCTCGGGTGGCCACCCACAACTGGCAGCTGCTGTGTTGCACCCTGCAACATGGCAGCTCATTTGTGGGTGACAGGATGTTGCTCCTTTTATTTTTCGCTCAACTGTGTGCGGCACTGGTACAGGTTGCACCTGCATCTGCTCAGTACATCCCGGGCTGAATATCGGGATGTGCGGTGTATGCATGGGGATGGCCCCTCCCCAACTTGTGCATACATTACTGATCGCTCTGGCGCCTCCAGGTTGTGCAGCGCATTTCTTTTGAATATCATGCCAGGGCATTGACAGTGGTTGCACATGGCACAACTGTGTTGCGCCATGTGCAACCCTTCTAAATATCTCACCCATTGGGCCAAAAGCATCCTAGTTGAAGAAATTAATAAAGGGTTCAGTCTGTAAAGGGCACCCAGTTTTTGATGGGCTACTTTAACCATTTTAGTAATCTGAGGTCCATAAGTCATACCCTCATCTATAATAAGGCCAAGATATCTGACGTGCTTAACCTGTTCTAATTCCACCCCGGATACAGTATGCAATGAGAGGATAAGATCCTCATTCAATCTTTTTCTATGGTTGGAAAAAAACATTGATTTTGTTTTCTTTTCATTCAGAACTAATTTATTTTTTATATGAACCAGTTCTGAACCTCCAAGAAATCATAAGCCAAATCGCTTTGAGCAGTTTTGAAGTCCACTCCACTCATGAGAATCATTGTATCATCAGCAAATATAATTATTTGTGATTTAGTACAAACAGAGGGTAAAATATTCAGGAAAAGACTAAACAAAAGGGGACCCAAATAAAACCCTGAGGAACACCCAGTGAAACAGAAGCAGAGGAGACACAATGGCCATTGATTTTTTTAACTTGTGAACAGTCACTCAGGTGACTTCCATACCACCAAAGAACATCTCAGACATACCAAGATTTGCAAGAGTTGACAATAATAGGCCATGGTTAGCCAAATCAAAGGCCTTGGGGAGGTCCATGAACACAGCCACAGAAAAATGTCCCTTATCAAGGGCCGTTTGGACTGCACTCGTGAACCCCACCAAGGCCATCGAGGTACTATGTCCTGGCCTGAATCCATGTTGAGAAGGTGTAAGAATGTTATATTTGGATGAGTACTCAGTCATGTGATCAAAAACAATTCTCTCAAGTATTTTCGAGAGAGGTGGCAATAACGAAATAGCGTGGTAGTTTTGCACATTAGTGGAGTCCCCAGACTTGAAAATTGGGACAACTGCATCTTTCCAAACATTACGGAAAATAGTAAAATGAAGTAATGAATTAAATATAGCAGACAAAGGAAAACACAATACGTCCGCAGTGATCCTCATGAGTCGGAAATCAATCTTTTTTTTTTTTATACTTTCTGTTTATCTCCTCCTGTCTATCCTCGGTGCCCACTCCTTCGGGCCACTCATCACCTATGCCTCTACTCCGGATCTGCCCCAAGAGTGCCTCACCTCTTACTTCCTCCTGCACAGGGGGGTCTGTCCAGAATCGGTGGTCTTGGATGGCCCGGAGTGGTTGCCATCTAGGACTACCAAGAGGTATTTTTACATTTTTCTGTGGTTTCACTTGTCCCAGCCCCTGAGATGCTGGCGCAAGGATGCAAGCATCAGAGAAAGGCGTGCTGATGCCGTCCCTCTCAACACCTACAGGCGCCCCCGACTCCATTAGATGGAGCCACCAACCTCTTGAGCCGGTTTCCACGGCGCTTTTCTCAGGCGTCGGGTGCTACACCCTGGTATCCCACCCAGAGGAGGAGAGCATCCTTTGGGATGCTCAGTCCTCCCTCACCTGCCTACCCCACTGACCTGAGCTCCTTCCTGAACCCGGGTCACTGGCATAGTGCGAGGTGTGGCTTCCAGCCACCCACCTCAGCACCACCAGGCCAGCCCCGAAATCAGTCTTGTCCTTGCCCACAGCAGGACAATGTTCCATCTTTGCAAATACTTCAAAACTTTGTCAGAGGCAAGTGATCCAAAGTAAATTTTGGGTAGGCAAAATCCAGATCAGGATAGGAAGGGTAGTGAGATCAGTATACCGTGATTGGCACCCCTAAAGGGTGACTCAATCGCGGTGCATGTCTACGGGGCTACCAGTCAGGTACAGTGACTGGATGGGGATGGGTTGGTGACTGTAGCAACAGGAAGTCGCTATAGGTATGCACACATGGGGGTGGGTGGGGCGAGCACAGTCCACAGGTATGTGCACGGGGGGGTGGGAGCGAGCACACTCGGCGAGGGGCGGGAGGGGTTTTGAGGGGTGGCACCAGGGTAGGCTGCTGAGCTAGCCCTGTGGAGTAGTGGGTCAGCTTGCGGGTTTGGTAGGTAGGGTGCTGGGTTCAGGTCCAGGCGCAGGCTCTTTTTTGTTGTGCCCAGCCCAAATTTTATTTTTTTTACGTTTTGCACCCCCCCCCGGAGTTGAGAATCTTTAAGTAGGGGGTGCAGAGCAAACATAAAAAATACAAGTCCCAGTGCCGTTTGTTGTGCGCCAGAGAGTCAGAGCGCCAAAATTGATTTTCGGCGCTCTGACTTCACCGTAACAGTGATCGCCCTTCAGCGGTTGCTGTTATCACATAGAATGAATCAGATCCATTGTATCAACAGGTATGTACTTTGAAAGGTTGGAGAAAAAATGATTAAACTCCTGGGCAATTTAATGCATATCAGTTTTAATCCCTGCTGGGGTATTTAAACATTGCGTAGTGGTGGAACATTTTTTTGCCCATTAGTTCATTAATTAAATCCCAGGTTGAGGAGATATTTTTTCCTTTGAATTCCCTCTGCCATACTATAAAAAAGTTTCTCTTTAAACTCCTAATCAATGATTTGCATTTATTCTTAACTACTTTATAAGCAACAAGCGTGGCTTGCTTGGGTGATTTCCTGTAAACTTTCCATAGTTTATCTCTATCTCTCATTAATTCTAGAAGCTCAGGGGTAACCCACTGCTGATTGTTACCCCTGATCCTAGATTCTTTTTGAGGGATAAACTTGTCACATGCAGAATTAAAGAGAAAGCAGAAGATCTTTAATGCCGCATTCACATCAGTTGATTGTTCCACACAAGACCAATCAATAGAGGACAAGGCAGGCCGAAATTTTTAAACATCAAATGTTCTTATATTGCATGAAAAAACAAACACTGGGGGAGCAGATTTCTTTTTTTTCTGTCCAGCAACAGTATACTGGACTGCGGTCGCTGATCCCATCTGTTAAAACACCAGGAGCCGGATTTTCAAAGGCTGTAGAATGATGCAAGGTGCTTGCATCGGGAAAGTCTGACGCAACAGTCATCTTGCACCACACGTTGCGCCTAGGGCTATTTTCAAATGCAGCCTGTAGCAAACACCAGACTGCCTGTGCCAAAATGGTTTGCCCATCCCTTGTGCCACAGAAGTGGCTGTGGTATGGTGCAAGAGGGCTTGCGGCGAACCTGGGCTGCCACAATCCCGAGAGTCGGAATTTCAAAACCCTCCCCAGAGACAAAGTGCTACGTGCCCTTAGACCAGCAAAGAGCTGGTCTAACAGGACTAAGATAATCCCTGGGAGACTGTCAACTGCACCCTGGAACTGTGTCCCCCCTCTCAGTGATATCCCATTCAAAATCACCTAGCCCTGGCCCCAATGTGCCCATGTGGAGGTCCTGGCCTCCAGTGCACCCCCAAGACCTGACCTGCCCGTATTGAGGTCCCTGTGATATGTGCCCTCCTCTCCCACCCCGATGGATGGGATGGTAATCCCTAGTGATCTAGTGGCCGCCACCCCAGCAATAGTGCCCACCTCCACCCCTGCCTCCCATCCCCATGATCCGGCAACCACCACTGCCCTCCACACCACCATGGACGCCCGCCAACTACACTGTCACAGTGTATACAGTATACAACTGCGCCTGACAGTTCATTCGGCGGCCAGAAGAGGTGATGTGTGGAGGGCAGTGCTGGTCGCTGGATCATTGGGGATGGGGGGGGAGCAGAGTGGAGGTGGGCACTATTGGTAGGGTGGATGTGAGTTGGGGGCCACACAGGGTGGTGGCCACTAATGCCAACACATTGGGGCATGGATGTGATGCGGGGGTGGGGGCGGAAGGGAACAGCATCCACCTCACCATCCCACAGCGCTTGTGGCACTTCTGCAGGGTATGCCATATGTTTGGTGCACCCACTCACTTACCGCAAGTGGTGGGACTTAGGCGCTGGGACCATGCCCCAACTAAAATTGGGGGCAGGGTCCTAGACGCACCGGCAGTCAGTGCAAGCTGCCAATGTCGCAGCTTGCATCAGGTGTTTGAAAATCCGGCCCCAGATTATACAATTTTACTAGTATCAGAAACCATTATCCAATCAAGTAAAGATGTATAACCGGTTTTATAATGAATCCCTGTGGGGACATCAATTATTTGTGTTAACCTAAGATTAATAACAATCTCCCTGCACTTCAACGTATTGCTTCCCATCCAGTTCAAATTCAGGTCTCCCAAGATTATTAATTCTTTATTGATAGGGAGTGATCCCCTAAGAGTTTCTAACAAGTTTAAACTCTCCTCCTTTGAACCAGGTGGAGCATAAATAACTGCAAGTGTAAGAATTTTTCGTTCGCCCGAAATGAGTGATAGTGATATAGGGGATACATAATGTGTGAGTGCTGAATATGGGAAATATCAGGATGAGTGCTTAGTGACCTTGGGTGTTATATCACGAGTGGCAGAGCATAGCGGAGCCACAAGTGATATATCCTGAGGTCACCAAGCATAAATTCTGATTTTTCCCATGTTCAACAAATGCACAATGGGCCCTATGCATGATGCCAACGTGCCATGCAAACCGAGTACGTTGGCATCAATACACATGAATGCTGTGGAGCGGAGTCGCATGGTGCCCATGCGGCATTCAGAAATGGGGTGCAAGGCTGGTATGCAGCTGCCCTCCTGGCTGTGTGGGCTGCAACACACCGGGGGCATGCCAGCACTACGCAGCATGCACAGAACTGCATAGTGCTGGCCACATGACTGTGGAGCAGGGCATAGGTTATGGCAGCTGGGACCCTGCCACAACCCACTGTGAGCCCACAGGTACTGACCATCTATAGCTGGGAAACTGGGAATGGGCCCCTTGCTGCCACAGTCCACTAGCTAACAGGGAGGCGGGGACACCCAAACAGGTGAGTGCCGGAAAGCCATGGCTGTGATCCCTATGTGCCCCCCTGAAGAAGAAGAATCAGCATTTATATGGCGCTTTTCATACACAGTATCCCAAAGCACTTTACAAGCAATGCTATGCTGGTAGTAAAGTGACTGAATGTGTGGTGGTGGCCATATCGCATATCATCACCCACACAGCCTGGATAATTGCATGAACCGTTAATGGGAAGGAAAATGTTGGCCAGGACACCAGGAATGTTCCCTGCTCTTTCTGAAGAGTGCCCTGGGTTCTTTACTTCCACCTGGACACCAGGACAACACCAGGATGGGCAGAAGGGACCCCGTTTAACGTCTCATCCGAAGGACGGCACACCCCAGCAGTACAGCACCCCAATACTGCACCTCGGATGCCAGCGGTTTTAGGTGCAAGTCCAATCCCAGTGTGGGACAAGAACCCACGACCTTCTGGTCCAGAGGCGGATGTGCTACCAACTGAGCCACGCTGACACCTGCCCCACAAGACAGTCACATATCCAGGGCCACTCCTGCAGCACCCCCCCAACCACCCACCAGTACACTGGTCCCGGTGACTGAGGACTCCCCTCACATGCACACACAGACCCTTCTGCACCCCGACCCCCTACATGTGCAGCAACCTCCCCCCTGCCACACAGCACAGTGCATGCCCCCCACCCCAAACCTGGCACCCCTGCCCTGCATTGGTGTCCAGTGGTCCCCCCCAGCACCATTACCCCCTGTCCCCTGTACCTTTGCAGAGGTGCCATCCCTGAGATGGCCAGCAGCACAGCCCTCCCCTCACCACCACAGCTGCTGGCTGTCTGACATATGCAGGGGTGCACAGCAGGTACGGGAGATGGGGGTGATGGTGCCACGGGGGGGTTGGTACCACGGGGGGGGCACTGTCTAGCCTTTAGTCTAGCTGTAATGTATGTACATGGATATCCTGGTAATATTACTAGCTTACATATTTTGTATGGTGAAATTTGTGTATTATGTTTATACTGTACTACTGTGTAATTGTTGTAAGAGTAACTGGAATTTGAACTCTGGACCTCTCTTAAAATGAGCTTGGCTCAGTGGAGTTATCCATATTCATTTTGTATGAATAAAATGTTTACCTACCTTTTCTTTTGGCATTGATCTGTCAGGTTATTTTGGTCCATGTAAGGTGTTTGTTTCCTGGTTAGTGTCCGTTGGCATCTGTGCAGTGGTTGATGTTGTGATGTAGGCACAGTGGTTTTATTTTATTTTATCACACTCTGCTTACGTAGACACAGTGGTTTTATTTTGCTATCACTCTGCTGACATATTGCTAGCCTGAGACACACTGGTGGGGTTTTATGTCTAAATAAAGTATAGCATATCAGAAAACCACTATTGTATAAAATAGTTACACAAGGATGATTTGAAAAACAGAACATCAGGAATCACATTCAAGTGAATACTTATATAAAATAAGCAACCCCACCCCATCTATCCTTTCTGTAACATCTATAGATTGTATATCCATCTAAATTAATCAGTTCATTTGAGATTTTGCTTGAAAGCCAAGTTTCAGATAAAGCAATAATCTCAAACTGATGTTAATTATACAGGCTGTGAAATCATCCCATTTTGCAAGCAAACTTTGAACATTTAAGTGTACAATGTTAATTGAATGCTTTTGAAAGAAACAGGAGAATAACTGTCATTAAAGGGGCCTGGGTTAGGATGTACTGAACCTGAAATAAAAATAATAACAATATCATATTTATCTTAAACAGGTTAGAATGATGCTGTAATTTAGAACATGGCCTTTCAGAATACATATATGTCTGTTTGACTAGGGAGAGTATACAGTTAAGAGTCTGCAGCTGTATATACTACTTTAAATATCTATTAACTTGATCAGAGATAAAAATAAATTTAAATAAAAAATAAGGAGTTAAAGATGAATAAGGTCTGCCTACAAATAAACATTGAGAATGGGTACACAATACCAAAAGGACTTTCCTTAAGTTCAGGTATCTCATCAGCAGAGCTTTGCAGAGTAATGGAAGGTAACCCAACCATAGAAAATAAAAAAAAAAATAAAAACCTAAGTACGATATTCTGCCAGTCAAGGGCCCTATCCTGACCCACGCATTGGCAAGGAATTAATAACTGCTCTGAGGGACCCACTGCAAGGTAGCTGACACAGGCCCAGGAACTGACACTTCAAAGGCCCGATGATAAAGATATCGAGCAGGGTCGAGCAGAAGTAACTATAAATAAAACACTGAGACAATGGTGAAGTCTGCCACTCACCCACCAGTCTTCAGTGTATTCATGTTTGATTCATGCTCAACCTCTGCCACAGGAAGAGGCTGGCCAAACCAAATTGTAGATTTAAAACCTACCTTGCCGATACAGTGAGGAAGGAACAGGTCTCAAATGAAAAACACCATATACCAAACCCACCCCTACAAACTATAACCTAAACTCCCATCCAGAAACTAAACTAACTCTGTTTTAAAAATATTAAACAAGCACAATTAACTTATGCTAAATAGTATTCCCGCGCCACTCGCGCTCACGCTATCGGGTGGCATGAGATTTGAATGTGCCTGACCCCGCCCCCTACCACAGACATGCTTCCCAAATTGACCTGCTGCTAAACCCCCACAACAGCAGTTTGGGTATCAGTTGTATTAAGCAGGCAAGCTCAGAAATTCACATAGACAGCTGGAGGTCAGTTCGGAAGAAATAAATGCACAGGAACAGTTCAAATCAGAGCAGTGGCACACAGTTCAGTCTTATGTGCTTGCTGGCTGGTATTAGTACTTGGCTGCAGATGGAAACACCGCTCAGCTTCCCCGGCTCCGATGCCTTGATTGCTGTCAGGTGGCATGAGATTTTAATGTACCTGACCCCACCTCCTGCCACAGACACGCTTCCCAGATTGACTCACCACCGAGCACCCACAGCAGCGGTCTGGGTATCAGTTTTATTAAGCAGGCAAGCTGAGAAATTCACACAGACAGCAGTAGGTCAGTTTGGGAGAAGCAAATGCACAGTAACAGTTCAAATCAGGGCAGTGGTACACAATTCAATGTTATGTGCTTTCTGGCTGATATTAGTACTTGGCTGCAGATGAAAACACCGCTCAGCTTCCCCAGCTCCGGTGCCTTGTACAAGCAGCCTCTGAAAGCATTAAACATATTTAATGCTTCTAGACGCTCCTCATACAAGTGCCCTTGAAGGCCCTGGACCATTTTTGTCACTTTTCTCTAAACAGCTTCCAACTTGTTTATATCCTTTTTCAGATGTGGACTCCAAAATTGGACACAATACTCCAGATGGGGCCTTACCAGGGACCTGTAGAGTGGCAGTATTACCTCTTTCCTCCTGCTGTCGAATCCCTTCCTTATGCACCCCAGCATTTTGTTGGCCTTCCTGTAAGCTTTGTTGCATTGGCTTGTCTGTTTAAGGGTGTTGCTTATAATGACACCTAAGTCCCGTTCTTCCTGCATGGCACTGAGCTGGACTCTGGTGAGGTGGTACTCTGTCCTTGGGTTCCCTTTACCCAAATGCATCACCTTACATTTCTTTGCATTGAACTTCAGCTGCCAGACATTGGACCATCTTTCTAGCCTCTGTAGATTTTTTTGTAGGTCCTTAACTGCCTCCTTACTGTCAACCCTTCCTCCTAGCTTGGTATCATCCACGAATAGGGCAATTTGCCCTGAATACCTATGCCGCGATGTCACTGATAAAGGCATTTAACAGGACTTGCCCCAACACTGAGCCTTGAGGCACACCACTAGTGACTGTGCCTTCATCAGACCTCACCCTGTTGACCACTGTTTTCTGCCCCAAAGCTAATTACCTACCCAACTGACTATGCACTTGGCTGCACTCAGGTCCTCTAACTTTTCAGCAGGTGGTTGTGTGACACTGAATCAAAGGCTTTACTAAAATCAAAACAGAAGAGGTCCACTGGGTGGCTTCTGTCTAGTTCCCTAGTGACCCAGTCAAAAAATGTGATTAGGTTTGTTTGGCATGACCTTCCCCCCACAAACCCATGCTGCCTGTCTTCCTGCAGACCGTTCTTATCTAGGAACTCTACTAAGTCTTGTTTTATTAGGGTTTCCATCAGTTCCCTCACTGCCAACATAAGGCTGACCAGTTGGTAGTTGCCTGCTTCCTCCCAACTCCCTCTCTTGTGGAGAGGTACCACGTTAGCTCTTCTCCAGTCTCCCGGCACTACCCCCATCTGAAGTGATCTGCTGAATAAATGTGCTAAGGGACCTGTCAATTCACTTGCTAGCTCCTCTACTACCCTTGGGTGTATTCTATCAGGCCCTGGTGACTTGTCTTTTCTGAGTTGATTCAGGGCCTCTCTAACTCTACTGTTGGTAATTGATGGTGCTTCCATTTGTGGAACACCTTTGTCAGCAGCCTTGATGCTACTGTCTGGTACTGGGCCTTTGTGTTCCTCGGTGAACACTGAGCAAAAAAAAGTTGTTCAAACAGTAGCCTTCTGCCTATCCTCCTCCACTACTCTGCCACCATCGTTGAGTCTAACTATTCCTCCCCTTTTTTCTTTTTTCTTGTATGTATTGAAAAAAGTGTCTGTTCCCTTCTTTAACCCTTTCCGCAAGTCGAAACTCCATTGTGGCCTTTGCTGATTTCACCATACTCTTTGCTTCTTTATTTAAATATCAGCTTAAATATCAATCAGTTTGCATCTTTGTCTCCTCACCCACCCCACCCACGAGGCATAAATAGGTAGTACTGTCTAGCCCTCCTTTCTCAATCAGCAAAATATGAACTAAATAAAAATAAATAAACAAGGCCAGAGAATCTTTGGCTTCAAACTTAGTTTTGTCATACAGTACACACAAGACAATTGCATACCAATCCAAAAGAAAGTCCTCAAATTGCTAGGTTTTGCAAAGGTAATTGATTTGTTGTTAATAGTTTTATTGAATTTTCCAACATAGCATAAATACAAGCATAAGCAGAAACACAAAATCAGGACATCAGCTCATAGCAACACGGAGAAAAAGTTACTGTACAGATATAACTATAAACTCCATAGTACAATAGCAGTAAACATATACATAGAAACATAGACTTTGACGGAAGATAAGGACCACTTGGCCCACCTAGTCTGCCCATTTCCCTACCTACAGGATAAGCTGCAGATCCTATTTAACCAACAGCCTATACAGTGAAACAAAGGAGCATCAAGGCTACTCACAAGGAAAGCACCTCACGTGATCACAAGCATGGGTGAATACAGAGAGCATCAATTACCATAGAAGTCCTTAGTAACTGCCCAAAAGAAGTGTGGCTACAGGGGAAACGAGCTCTGCTACATACATTATATCAGTGATATCAGAGAAACAGCAAAAGATAACAAAAAGAAAGAGCAAACACAATGGGTATACCTAGATAATGGGTACCGTGCTAGTAATAGCAGATTGACAGTAGATAGCATGGATAATCTGGTTTCCTGCAGGCAAAGAAACTTGAGGAGCAATTTAAAGGGAGGACAGAGGATGACCACATTATCCTCATCCAATATCTGTCCGAGGCTTCAGGTAGGCAAGAAAAGGGGCCCAGCAGGCATAGTAGACAGCTAGTTTGTTAATTATAGCATGAGTCATATGGTCCAGTGAAGCCAGCTGCATAAGTGCCTGATAGAGCTCTGAGACAGAGCGGATTTCCGTAGACCTCCAGCGGCACAGGATGAGCCATTTGGCAGAGATGCTTAATAGGGCTAGCCAGCGGAGATGCTGGCCCTTTAACCGAGTGCCTTGAGGAGGAAGGCCCAGAATCCAAACCAGTGGGTCCATTTGAATCATGTAGCCTAGGGTTTGGGCAGCCACTTGGCTGACTTGTTGCCAAAAGGAGGACAGCAGAGAGCATTGCCAGAGGGCATTGTACAAGTCCTCTACTTGTGAATTGCACCTCCAGCACAGGTTGTTATCTATGAGCTTGGCTTTGTACAGAACATCCGGTGTTCTGTACCAGTGGTGCAGTATTTTGTTTTGAATGAGTCTACCTCGCATGTCTGGGAAGCGTACGTGGATAAGTTTCCAGCATAAGTTCCAGCTAGTCTCGTCCAGCTGCAAGCCCAGGGCCTTTTCCCATTTCTGCTTTGACTGATCAGATTGTGAAGGAACACTTTCTCGGAGTTCAGTATAAATCCTGCTAGTATGGCCTTTGGTCAGCTGGAGCCAGCTTCCCAACTTATGGGAGCTGGTTGGGCTGGAGTGGGTGTGCAAAGGTATTCTGACAGAGAGCTGTGCAGCTGTAGGTATCTCCAAAAATCTTCCTTCCCTAGCCCTTTATTTTTGGCAAGATCTTGGAAGGATTGCATCCTATGCCCATCGTACTCCATAATATCCACCAGTACCAAAATATTTTTACGCTCCCATTGGGGCCACAGAAAGGGTTTTTTGACCACCAGTATGTGGGCGTTCTTGAAAATGGGAGTGTATGAGAGAGACCTGGGATTGGCTTTGATCTGGCATGAACTTTACTCCAAATTTTGACCACAGGGGCAATCGTAGGGTGATGTCGCAAGGCTTTGGGTAGGGGATTGTACAACAGAAGAGGTAGGCTGTGTACCTGAGCCAGTGACTTTTCTATGGAGAGCCACTGCAGTGATTCAGGGGATATAGCCGAGAGCCATTTCAGAGTCTGGGCAAAGGAATAAGCCCATGCATAACCTTCAAGCATAGTAGCTCCAACCTCCCTGTTTCCAGTGGGAGCGCAATTTGTTTCTGCTATATCTGGGCCTTTTACTTTCCCAGATAAAATGCTGATGGTCGAGCCGATGATCAGACCCATTTACAGGGGTCGAGAGATATGGGAGAGGATACAGGAGCTTAGGTGTAGAGATTGTTTTGAGAGCCAAGATTTTGCCAGCTAGAGTGGGATGGAGCATTTTCCACCTGTCCAGCTTGGTATTAAGATCAGTAATGAGGGGGACATGTTGAGATCCCAAATTTTGGTAAGGTCTGTGGAAATATGGATACTGAGGTAGACCAAGATCCAGTGGCCCATTTAAGCCCTAGAGGAGCAACCATATCCTGAGTACACTTGGAGTTTAGTGGAGCACTTCCGTTTTAGATTTATTCATCCTAAGGCCTGAGAGGGCAGCAAAGAGGAGAGGAGTGCGGGAGAGATGCCTTCACATCTTCCACTGGGACCAACAGGTCATCTGCGTACATAAAGGTAGTGTAAGTATGTGGCCCTATTGGGATTCCTCGAATGACGGAGTGTTGCCTGATGGCCGCTGCCAGTGGCTCTACTGCTAGGATGAAAAGGAGAGGGGATAGGGGACAGCCTTGTCCAGTGCCTCTGCCCAGTTGAAAGTGCTCAGAGGTCACCATGTTGGTGCGAACACTGGCCATAGGTTGCTGATAAAGCACTCGTATCCAGCCCCGAAATTGAGCCTCAAATCCAAAGTGCAATAGCACCTGTCCTAGATAGTCCCATTCCAAGGAGTCAAAGGCCTTCTCGAAGTCTATGGCCACAGCTGCTACAGGAGTGGGGATGGCCTGGGCGTAATAAATGATGTTGAACAGAGACCTGATATGGTCTCGACTAAAGCATCCTGGGACAAAACCTGCCTGTGAAGGGTGCACGAGATAGGGAAGGAGAGAGTTTAGTCTAGAGGCCAGAATCTTGGCAAAGATTTTACTATCTGTACTGATAAGCTATATAGGCTGGTAGCTCGCAGGGAGTGTGGAATCTTTACCTTTTGGGGGGAAAACTGTAATGACTGCTTCTCGTGGGGATGGAGGAAAAGTACTTTTATCCAGGGCCTCATTGTATACAGAAGAGAGAAGGAGGGCAATATGGGGGTTAAGGAGTTGCCAGAACTCTGTGGGGAAACCATCGCCTCCCGGGGCCTTGCCAGAGTTCAACATTTTAATGGCTTCTGCCACCTCAGATGGCAAAATTTGCCTGTCCAAGTACTCAAATTGGGAGGGTGAGAGGGTGGGGAGTTAAAGAGAGGAGAGGAAAGGCTTTGCTGAATGAGCATCCTGCCCACTGGTGGAGGTGTACAGGTCTGAATAGAACTGCTTCATGATAGAGTTTATTGATCGAGGGTCAGTTTGAATAGCCCCCAACCAGTCTTTCAACCCAGAGATATGGCAATTTGTCTGCTGCTTCTGTAGTCGATAGGCCAGCGCTTGCCGTCTTTTTCTCCCCTTCCCAATATTGGTGGCCAGCCTCAGTATGGCAATTTCCGCTTATGAGAGAGGAGGTCAATCTCTCACGAGTCATAAGTATTTCATTACTCAGTGCCGAGTCTATCTGTAAGGTAGCGAGTTGTTTGGCTTGGGACTCTAGAGCCTTCAGGTGCAATTCTAAGGAGTTCAGAAGGTGTTCCTGTTGCTTATGGCATCTAGACGCATACCCCATTATTGCGCCTCGCAGAGTGGCCTTTAGTGCCTCCCACTGGATACTCAGAGAGCTGTCCTGAGGTGAGTTCTCTGTCAGACAGAGGGCTGCCTCAGACGATACCCACTGAATGAAATCGGGATCCTTGAGGAGAAGAGGGTCTAGCTTCCATGAGGAGGCCCTTAAGGAGGGTGGGCCCTATAAGATGTGCAGGTGGACAGGGGCATGGTCCGAGATAAGTCTGGGCATTATTTCTGAGTCCACCACCTTCTGGCATATCCCAGCCAATATGAGCCATAAATCCAGGTGGCTATGTGACCCATGTACCGGCAATGTATAGGAAAAATTCCTCTCCCTAGAGTGAAAGGTTCTCCAGATATCAGTCAAGCCCAGTTCAGCCATTAGCTGCTGGAGAGCAAGATGGTCTTTGGGGTGTTGCACGACTGATGGGGAACTACGGTCCCCTGAGGCACCAGAGCAGGATTAAAGTCCCCTCCTAGAATGGTCGGTGTAGAGGTTAGGGCAGTGGAGCTGAGCACTTGAGCCACCATACGGAAGAAAGCAGGGGTATCTTCGTTCGGGGCGTATATACAGCCTAATAGGAGAGGGCTCTCTGGGGTGGTGACCAATGCCAGGACCCATCTGCTCTGAGGGTCTGTTCGAGTTTGGGAGGGGGACCATGTGAGGGATTTATGGAGTAGTATAGCTACCCCTCACTTCTTAGATGGGGGGGAGCTGAGAAGACTTGCCCCACCCAGTCTCTAACCAATGCATCTTGGTCTTGTTTAGTTAATTTAGTTTCCTGCAGGAAGGCCAGCATGGCCTTCAGCCTCTTGAGATGAGACAGCACCTGTTTACGTTTTACCGGGGTGTTCAAGCCCCATACGTTCCAGGTGTATGCATGGAGGTCACCCATAATCATGTGGGATAGTAGCAGTGCAAGGAAGGGTCATAATAATATACTGAGGTGAGGCTGAGGGTGGAGCTGCCCATTCCCACAGGAAGCTCCCACTAGAACCTTGCAAGGAAGAACAGATATGCCATGCATAAACACAGACAGTAAAGCCCCATGACGGTACCCAATCATAAACTAGTAACCAGCATCTAACCGGGCAAACCGCCTGAGCTAACATCCAACTATTTACAAAGAAAATGAACAACTCATAATATCCTATATATGGAAGGAGACAGTAAGACTGGCAGTCTATCCGCCAGGGCCACCCATCTCCTCCTTGCCGGGTGGGTAGAAGAAATTAGTGTGCATACCAGAGCTGACTAAACATTACTGAGTATTAGCCTCTGGCAGCCTGTCATGCCTCGCCCTCCTGTGGAAGAGTACATCAGTTGCAGGGAGCATGAGAGGAAGCAAGAACCACTGCCAACGATCCCATGTATAGTGGGAGTGGAGCCCAAAACTTGAGTAACGTGACTCGCCTTGCTGCCCATCCATGCAGGAGCATGTCCCCGCTCAACAGAACACAGATATGGGAGACAATAACAGGGGTCTCAAGCTAGCGGATGGAGGGGAGCGCAACCTCACTCCTCAGTCCCTGGCATTGAACCATTGGGAGAGGCCCAGAGCTTGATTACAGGAGAGTGGTAAGTGCCCTTCTACCTCATAGGTAGGTCACCCTGAGAGAGAAGAAATGCTTAGGATATGAAGGAGAAAGTGTAGTGTGGCCTCTGTAGGGGGAGAAGATGAGGGCAGGTATTATACAGTAAAAAAAAACAGAGAAGCAAGTAAAACAAGGGGGGGCAAGCATAATAACAGGACCCACATGACCCCTGAAGAGTGCATGTTGAGAGGCAGCATGGTACAGTAACAAAAAAAAAAAACAGTCAGTTATGGCACATTCAACCAGATTGTCATTTAGCCTCTCAAGTGTGTGCAGCACATTAAACAATGGGCCCCTGGATGGAGTAAAAGCAGGTTCAGAAACATTTGGCGTGCCGAATAAGAGGTGAGTGAGTGTGCATCTTCTTAAGCCTTCCAGGGCCGTTCACAAGCATGGGAGACTTTAGGCTTGAACCTTGAATAGAGGGGAAGGTGTCCATAAAATCAGTCGGCTGGAAGATGGGAAGTCAGATGGGGTGCCAGGCAAAGCAAAACAGCACCTGTAGCCCTCGTTTAACCTTTCACAGCCCTTGAGAGGAAATCAAAGCAATCACTTATCTGGCTCCTCATGGTGGTATGTTTGTCTCTTGCATATGGGGGATCCTGTGTACAGCATCTCGATCCTGTGACTTCTTTGGGGAGTGAGCAGGTGAAATCCGGAGCCGCAACACGTCTTGAACTGAAGGGCACCATCTGCCACTACTGCGGCCCAGGATTTTTGCTCAAGCTCTGATGTGCAGGGAACTGAATGAGCACCTTCCTCTGGGACGGCTTCTTCCAGGGTAAGAAGCAGGGTGAACTTGCTGTGTGTGTGAAACTGTACCAGGACATCAGTGTTCTGGATGAAGGGCTCCCCTGTATGCTGCCGGTTGATTGGATGCTGCCTCCTTTCATGACGATATGGGGTCTGGCGCTTCCTGGTTCAGGGAGGAGACATCAAATCTATGAACTGGAGGACCCAGTGACTGCACTGGCGACCCAGGAGTGATTTCCATGCCATAGCCCATCTCGGAGGTGTTCCTGGAGGTGTTGAACAGGTCAGGATCCCGGACATCTTGGGGGAATTCTCAGCATAAAGTCCATTAGACTTTCTGGGGTGGAAAAGATGGGAGTCCCATTCACAATCACCTATATAGTCACCAGGTAGCGCAAAGAAAAGGAAACTTGGTGAGCGTGAAGGATGCGCTGGCAGTCGGAATAGGCTTTTCGCCGCACAGACAGCTCCTCGAGTAGTCTTGGTAAATTTGAATTCTGTGCCCATTCAAGCGACCACACCTTTCTCCCTGGCTGTGTTGCTAACTAGTTCTTTTGTTTGAAATCGAGAAGACGGGCCAGAATAGGGCGCGGGCGCTCCCCTGGGTTTGGTGCTGGGGCCAGTGTGCAGTGGACCCACTCAATGTGAAGGGTAGGTGTGGGAGCCAGACCAAGGATGTTGGGCAGCACTTCTTGCTGAAAAGTAGTGGCATCCCGCTGTTCAGCCCCCTCCGGGAAGCTGAGAAACCGCAGATTGTTACGGTGACTGTGGTTCTCCAGGTCGTCCACTTTCTCTTGGAGCATATGGATACAAAGGACCTGTTCTCTGGTGCTTGCAGTGAGGTCCTAAATGGCAGCATCATGGGCCTTGAGATGTTGTTCAGTATGGAAAAGACAAGTTTCTATGGCTTGCAAAGTTTGGGTATTAGTGTTCATAGTTGTCATTTGTGCCATCTGAGCAAGCAGCTGTTTGAACATTTGCTCCATTTTGTAGTTTCTGCTGATGATGGGGCAGGGAGGCCATCCTGCATGCCGCAGAGCTGGGAAGGATCCAAAATCTGGGCTGAATCTCCTTTGATTGAAGAAATTAAGTACTCCAAAATGCAGCAGGTAAGTCCCTCTTCTTATTTCTGCAAAGATATATGGTATTCAAAGCCTCCTTTATGCCAGATGATTAAGGATTCTGTCCCACACTGAGGGAGCAGAGCAACTAAGCTGCCATCACAGTCAAAGGCTAAGTCATGCTCTGGTAATTGATTTATTTGTAGGAAAAAAAATTAAGGCATACAGCAACAAACACCCATCCAAGTGCTTCGAGTCTGGAGGACCCTTTATCAGCTGCCCCCAGATGCAGAGTTATCCAGATCCAGGCTTGAAGCACTGGGACTGCTGTATGCTTTTATTTTCACCTGCCTTTAAATCAAGTACCTCTGTAAAAAAATCTGGTCAGAGCCAACGCTGCTGCTGTGCATTAACATGAAACAAAGTTTTAGTTTTCTTTTTCTTTTGTTACAGAAGTCCATCAAGAAATGTAATTCTTTAATTGATATAGAGTAGTTTACTTTGTCTGGTTTTGTTGTTGAAGTGTGATGTGTTACATTTTAGGGGTGCAACTGCAGAGCTATTTTATCCATTATTCACAGGTTTAGGTACAACACCATCTGGTTATTGATGTTATGCAGGGCTTTACCTCTGACGATAAACTGTGCATGCATCGATGTTTGACTACTGTTATATTGCATATGGGGATATTCCAGCAGCACCAGCACAAACCTACTCCCTCAGACACATTTGCAAATCTGCCTCCTTCAACTCCCCATATACAATAATACAACAGTCACAAATCGATGAATGCACAATTTACCATCACAGGTCAAACCCTGCAAAACATTAATAACCAGGTGGTGTTGCACCTAAACCTATACATACTGGAACAATAGCTCTGGGGTTGGACCCCTAAAATGTATCTCATCACACTGTCCAGAGATGGGCCTGATACTCCCACCAGCTCCTTTGTTCTCAGTCACTGCTTCTGAGACACCCCTATAGCCTGCCTGTAACAGTTCTACTGTATAAGCAGGGGTGTCACAAAAGTCTGTGCCAGGTTTCCAAGGGTTGCCCTTCTTTGTGCATGCCTTGGCAATTTACCCTCCTTGCCCTTCCCCATATGGTCATTATAGTAATAATCCTAGGGGCTGTGACTCTTTGAAGTTTATTTGTAGGAAATAAGAAATGGTCTGAAGCCACCTATAGGCTGGGAGGGGATTTGCTGGCAGTCACAAAGGAAGAAAGAGACTTGGGCATCATCATCACCGATGACCTGAAATCATCCAAGCAGACCTCTAAAGCAGTAGGTAAGGCTAGGGGGATGTTAGGATGTATTAGTAGGGGTATGACAAGTCGTAAGAGGGAGGTAATAATCCCTCTTTACAAGACACTGGTTAGGCCCATCTAGAGTACTGTGTGCAGTACTGAGGCCACACCTTCACAAGGACATTAACCAAATTGAGGCAGTCCAGAGAAGGGCAACCAAAATGGTGCAGGGACTGCATCAGAAGACATATGAGGACAGATTAACAGAGCTCAAAATGTATACCCTTGAGCAAAGGAGGGAGAGAGATGATATGATCGAAACATTCAAACACCTTAAGGGCATTAACAAGGTGAAAGAGTCTAATGTGTTTAAATATAAGAAAAATAGCAGGACAAGAGGACACAGCATGAGATTAGAGGGAGGCCGATTAAGGGGAATGTGAGAAATTATTTTCATAGAAAGGTGGTGGATGCATGGAGCAGCCTAGCTCAGGAAGTGGTGGCTATGATTACAGTGCAGGGCTTCAAACAGGCATGGGATAGGCATAATGGAGCAATACAGATGAATATGAATAGATAGGCCACTGACAGAGCAAAGGCCGATGGCACATTTATAAGGTAGAAAAAGAAATGGGCAGACTGGGGGGTGCTGTGAAGGCCGAGCAGTATGGTTGCAGGATTAGGAAGCTCCTCAAAATCGCAACATAAAAGTTAATTTTCGAGGGTTTTAAATAGAGTAAACCTACTCATCCACACAGAAAAGAATATTGGAACTATTGTAGACCTGAAATGGGGAACCCAAAGAAGGATAAAGCAAGTGGGGAGAGCGTCAGAAGTAAAGCAAATACTGGCCCTCCAACAACGCGATCAATGCATGGCCGACCACTTCTAGATTCCAGTATGGAGAGCGAGGAGGAGACGCTACAGACACTAGGCCAGAAAATGAACAAAATGCTAGCGTCTATGGTAGGTCTCTCAGAGCGCTTTGATGCTCTCACGAATAGGGTAATCCTCCTCGAGACAGATTCGGGAGTGATGAAGATGGAGGCGAGGGAAGCAAAAAAGCAGTCGGAAGCTGCGTTGGGCACGCCTGCAAACTTATTAAAGAGAATCTCATCTGCGGCTCGACTCAAAATCTAGAGAACCAGGCCTGGGCTACAAATCTGAGGATAATCGGCATCCAGGAATGCAGTGAGGGAGGCAACTGAGCTTATTTTAAAAGACTGGCTAGAGCAACAACAAGGTCAACCCCTGCAAGAGAGATCATGGGGGATTCAAAAAGCATATAGAGTTACCTTCCAGAGCAGGCCTAGTAACATGGAGTCTCCAAGGACAATAGTGGCTGTCCTGGATAGTATGGGCACTCAAGATTTTATCCTATCCCTGGCAAGGCAAAAGCAATCTCTACTGCACGACAGAGAAAGAGTGTCTCTGTACCCTGATCTAAGTTTTGATACTCGGCAGAAAAAAAGAGATTTGATGGGACGAGGGCGATGCTGTGCGAAGCAAATATCCCACACAATATGTTTTTTCCTGCAAGATTGAGATTGACACACAACGGCAAGATAATTGTTTTTTCGGATCCAGCCGACGCTTGAAGTGGGCCCAAAAGTTCGCTAAGCCGAGCAGGAGAAGATGGGAATCCTCTAGGTCTGGCACAGAGGACGAAGATGACTTGGACACCTAAAAGACATTTTTGTTTAGAAAACCTCAGGTCTGTTAAAATTAAAATTCCTGGGAAAGCATAGTTAGCCTCTCTTTTTCCCAGACTTATGTTTTAGGAACTCTTTAGTCACTTAAGTGAGACTGGTCTGAGGCAATAAAAGTTGTTGAGGGGAAGAGAGGGAGTTTCCCTCTACCTTTCTGTTTTTCATTTTAAAGAATTTAATAGTAACGTGTGTTTGACTAGGTAACATGTTTTCAAAGTTATTAACTTCGGGGGCAATGCTTCTGTTGGGGCTTCGTTTATAATCCTTACCATAAAGTACTATTTTGGTACAATAATTTGGGCTAATGCATGCTGCTTTGTTAGTCTCATGGCAGAGGCAGAAACTAAGGACTCTAATGGCTTTAAACTATTATTTTTAAAGCAAGCCGCTCATGGGCTCAAGATACAGAGCCTACATCATGGTATTTGTTTTTCTTGTATATTTAAACTTTAGGACTACATAGTCCTTTGCTGTACCCCACAACGTATCTTATAGATGTAAGACGGATTTACTAAACGTTTGTATTAAGAAGGGTGGCACCCTCAAAAGAATGTTGACCAAATTCTAATGTATTACATCAGGAACAGTAACTGTATGTTTTCTGAAGATATACAATAAATATAAAGTATATAAAAAAAAGAAATGGGCAGACTGGATGGGACTTGCGGCCCTTATCTGCCGTGAACTTCTATGTTTCTATTTATGTGTCATCTTGGAATTACACCTCTGAGCTAAAAGTTCTTTTACAGTAATAATAATGTTTATTTATAAAGCGCAGTATCTAAAAATCAAAGCACTGTACAATACTTAAAAGAGTAAAAACCACTGGACAGGCAACATCAGACACAATGAAGGCCCAATAATACAAAATACAGAATACTAACATAGAAGAACACAAGCAGGAGCGTGTATCATAATATCTAATCACCAAAGGCCTAGCAGAACAAAAAGGTCTTTAAGGTGGTTTAAAAACTCTCCACGGTCTGGCACTCTTGAATCTGGTGAGGTAGAGAATTCCACAGGGTCAGAGCTCCAAACATAAAAGCACGAGAACCAGATGTTTTCAACCGTACCCTGGGAATCTCTAACAACCCCATATCAGCTGAGCAGAGTGGCCAGGTGGGGCAGTAAAGAGTCAGCAGCTCTTGCAGGTAGCCCTGGCTCTGTCCGTTTAGGGATTTAAAGGTCAGAAGACCGACCTTGAAGGTGATCCACCACTGGACAGGCAGCCAGTGCAGTTTGCGCAGTACAGGCATGATGAGGCCGAAGAAGCCCCTGTCAACAGCCGCAAGCACAGCATTCTGCACCAGCTGCAAGTGGCAGATATCAATCCCCAGAAGCCCTAGGCAAAGGTTCCTCATCAGGTAGGGTTCAAACAATTGGTACATACAGAATAAAAAACATAAGGTACAGACATAGTCAAGTACAACCCATAATTTACAATGGTTGGTGAACTCCTATGGTTACAAAGAGGAAAAAGCTATACAAAATGAAGATATACAATAAATATAAAGTATATAAAAAAAGAAATGGGCAGACCAGATGGGACTTCGTTTATAATCCTTACCATACTATATACAAGAAACAAGTGCATTAGTTCATATGATAAAGTACAGACAGTATTTATAGTGTATAGTGGAACATCATTGTTCACTGAAATCTAGTGCTCTCAAAATGTTGTTCTGCTGCACTAGTGACATCCGCAGTGCAGCAGAACCAAAGTGGCGTCCGCGGGACAGCAGAACAACTTTTCGTTCTGCTGCAGTGCTGATGTCACACATGATGTCCTCAAGCAGCAATGTGACAGTTAGTCTTATTTGAAAAAGAAAGATAGTAGTATTTTTTTTTTTTTTGAGGCAACGATGTTCCACTATACACTATACAGAACAGTGCATGCGTACCATTTAACAACAGGGCTGTTCTTTCACCTCGTTGGTACTATGATGACTGATTATCTCTCGAGCTGCGCTCTTGAGGTAATCTATCGCCATAGTACCAACTCGGTGAAAGAATAGCCCTGTTGTTAACTGGTACTCATGCACTATATATGACAGTCTTGATAAGCTATGAGCAGAGGGGTCCCAGGACTAGTGCATTGGGAGGTGGAGAGGGTAGATAGTGGAACAGTCAGGGCTGACTAGGACAAGGGTAAAGAGGAGAGGGCTGGGGTAGGGGTAGAAAAAACATGGCGAGACAGAGATTTCCTTGTCAGTGATTATTGGGGAGGGTGAGAAAGGAGCGTTGGAAGGGATGATGAAAGAGGAGACGATTACTGGGGGATGAGTAGTGACAGAGTGGGTGAGGGTTGGGAAGAGAGGAAACATGAAGGGGTAAGATGATATGGGAGAATGACTGATGAAAAGGTGAAAGGTGAATAGGGGGTCAGGGTGATCCAGGGTGGAGAAACAGAAGGGAGGTGGCAGGAGGTTAGAATCTGCACTCACAGGAGCTCAGTACTGTCAGGTGTTTGAGTAGAGATGTCTTGAAGTTTCAAGCTTAGGCACATTTATTATTTCTGGGGTAGTTCATTGAGCCAGAGGGGACCTTGTAAGTGTAGGATCTCTGTGCAAGTGCTGTGTGACAGAAAGGGATAGGTAGAGCATTTTGTCTTTTTCCTCTGGTCTGGCACAAGTTGGATGCAGATTTAAGGATGTATGTAATGCGTTGAGGAGTTAGACTGAGGAGAGCTTTTTTCCCGAGCAGGCAAGTCTGGTATTTAATCCTCACCTGAAGATTAAGCCTCCTGGAGTCAGAGTAAAGTTTGCAGGTGTGAGTGAACCTGTGTGCCCCCAGGGCAAGCTTACAAGACTTGTTGAGGGCGGTTCTGACCCTTTTTAGGGCTGTAGCTGTTGCCGCACTGTACACAGTTAGCCCATAGCCTATGATAGATTATGGAGCTATTGATAGCCAAAGACAAAGCTGCAGGGGTCATATTGTGTCTGGGTCTTTAGAGTAGACCTATTCTGGTGTTGGCTGTCTTTACAACATTGTCTATGTGGTGGGTAAAGGAGAGAGAGCTATCCAGCATGATGCCGAAATCTTTAAAAGGTATTGACCTGATCGAGTGGCTCCTGCTTGTTATTCAGGATGGGCAGCTGACTAGATCTGCATTTGTTCTGGCTGTTAGCAAACTACATACCCTTAGGTTTTTTTTTTGTGATTCAGGAGATGCTTGTTTTGAGTAAACCAGTCCTCTAATACTGCAAACTATTTTGGAGTTTGGATTCTAGTAGGTGTTGGTGTGGGCTACTGGAGAAGATAGCCACATCATTTGCATATAGCAGAATGTTATCAGGGCTGGCCAGGGGGGTGAATTAAGGAACAGGATGAATAGGAGCAGGCCCTGGATAGAACCTTGTGCGACACCTGTAGTCACCTACTATACCTACTATCTGAGTGGGTCTCATTGATTTTCACTTTTTGGGATCTGTTACCAAGATAACTTTTAAGCCACCCAACTGTGTCGGGAGATAACCTGGAAGCATGGAGTTTGTTGATTAGTTGTAAGTGTTCTGGCTGCAGTTGATAAACCAAGCACAACACTCCAGTGTTTATCCAGTGTTTTGGGCATGAAGCATTTTGCACATTAAGATTCTAGATTGGCTGCCTCCTCCTGACCTCCCTTGTGCCATGTCATTGGTGGGAAATCAACTGGATCCAATCACCCACCTAAATTATAGTGAGTTGTCCATGTGGAGCCCTTTTAAGCTGCCTACGGGGGACCCCACTGGCATCGAGACAGATGAGCTCTGGATCAGGGTTACCCATTTCTTCACAGATGAGGAGGAAGAGATGATCAGTGACAGGGTAACAACCCAGCCAATTGTAAAATTCAACCAGAACGCAGATTCATGGGAAAAACACACAAGTGCATCACCAACACAAGCTGCTAGAATACCTGAAAAGCAGCAAATGATAAACTTTATAGAGACTTCCAATTCTCTAATGGCATGCTAGGCACACACATAGGGCATCCAGTCAAACTGGTGACTGCAAATGAGCGACTACCATAATAGCGACTCATTTGCAGTGCTTCACATTTGGGCTACACTGTAAGGGTAGCGAGGGATGGTACAGCGCGAGTAGGGATGAGCGAGGGAGGGTTGTGGCGCTGTAGGATGGTGAGCGGAATTGGAGGGAGAGGGAAGAGGGTTTGTGTGGGACAGTGCAGCGTACTGCTGCTGAGCTAGCTGTGTGGTGTGGTAGTGAGGGTGGCTAGCTCTGGTGCAGCAAGTGCAGGGTTCAAGGCTGAGGAGGGGTATGTTTTGGTAGTGCACAGTTTAATTTTTTATTTTTGTGACTTTCTCCCTCCCCTCATAGAACCCCCGGAGTTGGTTATCTAAAGTCAGGGGTGGCAGAGGCCCAGGGGCACAGCCCCCATTAATGCTTGTTTCATTGTTTCGCTTATGTCATGAGTAATTGTACATTGCTGATTTGCTTTTCAGCAATGTACACTTCTCTGTAACGGCAACTCTGTTTTGCATCACCGCTTATCACATGGAATTCACACAGGGTGTGCAGTTCTTTAGTCGCTTGCACCGTGCATGTCATGTATTCTCTGCCTATGCTGTATTTGTATAACAGGGGTATGTTTCCCCTAGTTGATCATATGTAACCTTGTAAATAAGACTGTACGTAATCTATGTAACGCTGTCTGTATCTTGAACTATGCATCACTGTTTTGTCCTCTCTGTGATGAGGTGCCTTTGTAAATGAGTCTGTGACTCAAAGGTTGTAAATCCGATTTGTACAAATAAATAAATGATCAAAAATGTCCTAAGTTTATATATTTTGTATTTTCCCTATGCTTTTGTAAATATCCTATCAAAGTGGTCTCTGTTCAAAACTGCTGGGGGAAGGGAGGAACTGCCCCAAGGAATCTGCTGAGTTCATTGAGCAGACAGGTCAATGGAATGTGGACTGCTGATAAAATTACTCCTGGAAAGGCTAAGCTGGGTGCCCTGCAAAGGATAACTGTGAGGGTTGATCAGAGGGCTGAGTTTAGACATGTACACCTCTCCTGGTGTCAGTTCTTCTACCTGCTACCAAGTCCAGTCCCAGTTCTAGACTAGTGTGCAGATACGGGGCCTCGACATCTGTGTTTCTACATAGAGGCTAATATGTAGCCAAACACTGAAGTAATCGAGACTAGAATGGAAATTTCTTCTATGTTTGACTGCACATAAACACAAGCAAAAGCAATCAGCTGTTCTGCATAGGTGGCACTCTCTCTGGAGCATGAAAAAGTGTTTTCTCTGTAGGACAGCTGCATCACTCATAGTAGGCTGAATGATAACATCCGCAGTTTTTTAAATTAAAAAATGATCGATTCATGGTTTCACTGCCTAACAAAAAGTGGTATCCGCATGTTAGATTTTTCTGCGCTGTTGTGCATATCACTGTCAGGTAAACATGAGTGAAATCAGCCAAGATTAGTTGAGATTTCCAGGAGATGAATCCCCCTTCTCCTTGTATGCCATGTGGGCTGTATATGTAAAAGTACTTTGTTTCACAAACACAAACATACACAATAAAAAAAATAGGACTGCTGCTTTTCTTTACAAAATTTGCTCACCCTTGCATACCTGTGAAAGAGACACCAGTTGTCACTGTGGAGATTTTGTTTTTAAATCACTGTGTCAGACAATGATTCTACAGTTGTTTTCTTTTGATTTTGTCATTGTGTCTCTGTGTTGTAAAACATAGACCTTTTACATAAATAGTGTCCAATCCCACCAAAAAAGCAAAGAAGGCTTTTGCACTGTGATACAGGGGCGGTGCTCTTTGGAGGCTGGCTAAAACTCTAAATAGTTACAAAACTCCAAGTGTGGAAAGCATTCAGGGTAGACTGTGACTATACAGTTCAACTGGGCAATGCAATGTACAAATGGAAATCCGCAAGCAAGACTATATTTAAAAAAATAAGTTGTGTGTGTGTGTGTGTGAGACTGTGAGACTGACTCCTAAGCGAGCGTGCTAGCAACTGGACCTCACTGACATATAATAGTTAATAATAATGAAGAAACATTTAAAATACAGTACAGTTGAAGGTAGTTTAATCTTTGATTACTTTGCATGCTCATTAATAAGACCATCTCTGTGCAGAGTCCAGCATGTCTATAGAACTCGGTGGTATTTGAAAGGTTCACACGTAAACTGTCAGGTGTGTTAGAGTAATACAAGAAACTGCCTATACAGCCAGATCAAAACAGCCCTAGCACAGAACATGGGGGGGACCTACCTATACAGCCAGATCAATACAGCCCTAGCACAGAACATGGGGGGGCCTACCTATACAGCCAGATCAATACAGCCCTAGCACAGAACATGGGGGGGAACCTACCTATACAGCTAGATCAAAACAGCCCTAGCACAGAACATGGGGGGGGAACCTACCTATACAGCCAGATCAATACAGCCCTAGCACAGAACATGGGGGGGGGACTACCTATACAGCCAGATCAAAACAGCCCTAGCACAGAACACAGGGAGACCTACCTATACAGCCAGATCAATACAGCCCTAACACAGAACATAGGGAGGACCTACGTATACAGCCAGATCAAAACAGCCCTAGCACAGAACATGGGGGGACCTACAAGGGAGGTCCAAATGGGACAACCTCCTAACAGTCCAAAAAACTGTAGGATTAGGTGTACAGAAGAAAATAAATGGGTACATGATGAGCTTGGACCAGGAACAAGCGTTTGACAAAATATTACATGTATACCTACAAAATGTTTTGCGAAACTATGGCATACCTGTACCATTTGTGACATGGGTTATGCAGCTGTACAGAATTGCATCTACATGGCCTCTTGTAAATGGACATCTAGGACCACTAGTTAACATCAATAGAGAAATCAGACAGGGGTGTCCTATGAGCTCATTATTACATGTTTTGTATAGACCCTTTGCTGAAACTGGTCCAATAGGACATGACTATGGACAATATTCATCTGACAGTGCAAGGTAGTATAGGTAAGATCACGGCATACGCAGATGTGTGTGTTTGCTGATGGCACATAAAGAAGCAGCAGAAAGGCCCTAGACAAAATATCTAATTTTACTGAAAAGGTAGCAATCAAGATTAACTCTGGTAAAAGTAGTGGCTATATACTGAATGAAGGGACAGAACCTGTAGGGGAAACAAGAGGAATTGTGACACCAGATGAAAACATTGACACATTGGGTGTAACCTCTGGTAAAGGAGATGTAGCAACTGAAAACTGGACAAATAAAATAAATATATGTAATGAGAAAGTCCAGAGATGGAAAACTTGGCAACAAACAAAGAAAAAAGAGGTGATTTTGGTCAAAACCTTTTTAATGTCAATATTTACTTATCTGTGTGCAATATATTCACCTCCGAGTCAATCGGATGTGAAGTTGTTAAGTTTGGTTTTCCAAATGATCTGGGGTAGCCATCTGAACCCTATCAAAAGAAACATGTCATGTTGGACACATAGGGATGGGGGCCTTTGCCTCCTTAACCCAGTAAGTTATTTCTACAGTATTTTCTTACACACAAATGTTTTCAAATACAATGCCCCAGGAGTACAGGATTGGAAAACGTTGGCCTCCAGATGGATGTAGCCCTTGCTGAACACCTGGCATGCATCACTTTAAGAAGTAAAGACGGTAGTGAAGTATCATGAATATGTATTCCCAGTGATTGTTAAAATAAAACAATGGAAGTTGACAGTTCCGCAGGTGATGGCTTCAAAAGACACACCTTTATAACACTATTCAGGATCAAGCTTTCACTAGCCCAATAGAATATAAGGGGATACCACCTAGTAATCATGGGAAGATAGCAACTTACCTGACTGATAAAAGAATACCCCAGCAGATGTGGGACGTGGTATGGCTATGTTGCCATGGGCTTTTAGGGGTAAAGGAACATTTTAAACATAAGAGGCAGGAGGAAAGGATGTGTTCTAGACAAGCATGCAGACAACAGGAATAAACCATGCATCAATTTTTATTGGAATGCACATGTGCCACCCAGTTCTGTACTTTATTAGCTACTAGATGGGGTAATGTGCACTGGACCTAACTGATATGTGAAAACAGTATAACAGGTTATGTGGAGCAAATGAAAAGGATTGACGATGGTACAATGAGACTAATCCTGATAGAGAAAGAGCGACACAAACAGAATTTATATGACAAATCGACACTCCCACCAGCAGTGTGGAAAAAAAAATGGAAAGGGGTAACTGCTATGATTCCTGGTGCATAAAAGGCCTACTGACCACTACTATAAGATCACTGACCTAAGGTTACACCCCAAACAGGCATAATTAGGGACTCTTGAGGAAAGAGTTGCTAGAGACAGTTATCATATCCTAGTATTAACAAGGAAAGTATACAGTACAGCGCTATGAAAGTGATTGATTGGAAGACAGAGTTATTTTTTGCAGTAATAGATAAGTTTGCCTAAAGCTATATAATACTGTGCAGATCTGATGATAATACTTCTGTTTATAATCACGAGTGTATTTGATGTTTATGTTTTGAATGTGTTTAACATTTTTGATTTGTTTCTGTACACAATAAAAATTTCCAAACTCTTTTGTGAAGAGTGCCTTGGGCTCTTTTTCTTCCACCTGGACAGCACCAGTATGGGTAGAAGGGACCTTGGTTTAATGTCTCAACTGAAGGATGGCACACCCAAACAGTACAGCACTCCCCCCAATATTGAACTCGGGTGCCAGCGTGTAGATATGAGTCCAATCCCAGTGTGAGAACCCACAACCTTCTGGCCCAGAGGAGGATGTGCTACCAACTGAGCCACGCTGACACCAAATGTCATTGTCAGTATTTATTTATCTCTAGAAATCTTCTGCTTCACCATGTAGGACAGCACAGTGGTAGAGCACAAGGACAGTAATTATGACGGGGGCCTGGGATCAAATCCCAGATGAGATCATTTCTTCCTTCTCACTAAAATTTATTTTGTCTGCATGCAAATCTCAATTGCCACTCAGTGTGGAACAATAGCACAGTGGCAGACCAGCAGAAGAGTTGTTGGGAGGGTTAAATTCATAGAAGCATAGAAACACAGAATTTGACAGTGGATAAAGACCACTTGACCCACCTAGCCTGTCAATTTTTCCCTACCTACACTACTCCGGCAGCCCATACTTGATCTATAGCTCATTCTCCCCTTCTGATCCATTATCATTCCCTTGTGCCTATCCCACATTCATAAACCCCACCACTGTTTTTGTCCCCACAACCTCCGCTGAAGGCCGCTCCAGGAATCCACCACTCTTTCTGTCATGAAGTACTTCCTCACATCTCTGCTGAATCTACCACCTCCAGCTTCATAGCATGTCTCCTTGTTCTTGAGCACCTTTTCTTCTGAAAAATACTTCACTCCTGCATCTTATTTACCCTGTGAGGTATTTTTTTTCCAATTGTTTAACCAGGTGAGACACACTAAGTTGAAAGCTTGTTTACAGGTGTAACCTGGGAGCACAGGGAAGTTAAATGACTTGCTCAGGGTCACACAGCATGCAAGTGGGGGCTGTGGGATTCAAACCCAGGTCTCCAGATTTGCAGCTCAGAGCCTTAAACCACTGTGCTATACTGCCTCCATAGGACAGTTGTTGGGAGGGGGCCTAAGTTAAATTCATAGAAACATAGCAACACAGAATTTGACGGTGGATAAAGACCACTTGGCCCACCTAGCATGTCTCTATCATATCCCCCTTCTCCCCTCCTCTATTCCAGGGTGTACATATTGAGGTCCTTTAGTCTCCCCTTATTGGGCTTTTGATGTAGACCCTGCACCATTTTAGTTGCCCTTCTCTGGACCACCTCCACTCTGTTTATGTACTTCCGTAGATGTGTTCTCTGGAACTGTACACAGTATTCAAGGTGAGGTTTTACCAGCAATCTATACAGAAGAAACACCACTTCCCTCTTTCTGCTAGTAATAACCTTCCCTATGTATCCCAGCATTACCCTAGCCCTCCCAATTGCCTTATTGCACTATCTGGCCAGATGGCCATCTTTAGACCATCTGATATGATTACCCCCAGGTCTGTTTTCTGTTTTTTTTTTGTCATCAATGCCACTCCACCCATTTTGTACTCTGTCCCTTGGTTTCTATGCAAGTGCATTTTTTTGCACTTTTTCACATTGAAACTCAACTGCCATACTCCTAATTACTTGACTAATTTTCTCAAGTCTCTGCTCATCCTTCCACACACACCCCCCAGAGTGTCCACCCTATTGCACATTTTGGTACCCTTGACCAGTCCTCAAGTTTCCTCAGGTCTCTACTCATCCTTTCCACCACCCACCCCCTGAATTGTCCACCCTGCTGCAGATCTTGTTGTCATCTGCAAAGAGGCAGACCTTCCCTTCCAGCTCCTCTGCAATGCCGCTTATAAAGACATTAAAGAGGACTGGTCCCAGCACTGATCCCTGAGGCATCCCGCTGTTCACTCTCCCTTCCTTGGAGTGAACCCCATTTATCACCGCCTTCTGTAGTCTATCCCTAACCAATTTCTTATCCAGTTTACCACCTTTGGACCCACTCCAAAACTACTCAGCTTGATTACTACCCCACGCGGCGACAGTATTGAAGGCCTTCCTGAAATGTAGGTAGGCCACATCCACCACTCCTCCCTGATCTAAATCTTTTGACTCCCACAAAGAAATCGTCATTTGTTTGACATGACTTCCTGTGAACCCATGCTGTCTCAGGTCTTGTAACCCACTGGATTCAGATATTCCACAATCATTTCCTTCCAGCAGTGATTCCACTAACTTTTCCACCACCAATGTTACGCTAACTAGCCTATAATTGTAAACCTTCTCCCTGCTACTACTTTTGTGTAGTGAGACATCAGCTCTCCTCCAGTCCTCCAGAACCACTCCTGTTTCCAGTGAGCTGCTAAACAGGACTGTCAGAGGTGCAGTCAGTGTCTCCCTGAGCTCTCTCAATACCCTTGGATGCACATCATCTGGCCCCATTGTTTTGTCCACTTTCAGATTAGAGGTACCTTCAGAACTCTATCCTTCAAAAAGGACTAGTGTCCACTTCCTCTCACCAAAGCTTCTGTTTCTTTTATGCCCCTCCCTTCCTTCCTCTGTAAACACTGAACAAAAGTATTTGATCACAATGTCTGCCTTTTCTGGTCTCCTCTGCACATTCCCACCTCTTCTTTTTAACCTTGCAATCCCACCCCGTCTTCCCCTTTCACTTACATACCTAAAAATGTCTTGTCCCCTTTTTACCTCCTGGGTTATTCGCTCTTCAGTTTGCGCCTTTGCACTCCTTACTGCTTTCTCTGCTTCCTCTGTTTCCCTGATACACCTCCCTATGCTCTTCCCTCCGTGTCCCCTTATACCTTCTGAATGCTGCCCTTTTAGTCTTTACCTTTTCAGCCACCCCTAGAGAGAACTATAGTGGTTGAGAACTATAGTGGTCTCTTTTTCCTCTTGCTTTTGCTCTCTTGTTTGATACAGAGGTTTGTTGCCTTTACAGTGTTTCCTTTTAGCTTTCTCCACTATTCCTCCACCCCACTTTGGCCATCCCTCTCACCAGGTCATCCCTGAGGCATTCACCCATCTTTATAAAATTTTCCCTCCTGAAGTTCAGGACCCTTGCCCTTATGTGACAGGGGGATATGATTGAGACATTTAAATATTTGAAAAGCCTGTTTAAAATTAGAAAGGGAATTACAAGAGGACATAGTCTAAAGTTGGGGGGGTTCAGAAGGGAGATGAGTAGGCACTTTCTCATTGAGAGGATGGTGACAGCATGGAATGCTTTGCCTGAGGAGTTAGTTTCGAGGGCATCAGTGTGGGAATTTAAGGGGGGTGGTATAAACTTAAGAACAGAATCAAGATGGGGAAGGGGAAATGGTAAAACAGTGGGATTAGTTGGTAGGGAAGGGGGTGTGAGGGGTGGGGGGGCAGTATCAGTGCATAACACCGAGAGCTGCACATTTGAGCAAACTCGATAGACCGCTAGGCCTTTATCTGCTGGATTCATCGTATGTTCATATGTGGTTAGACTCTATAGCCATCCTTATATTGAACCACACTGTACAGCAATTACTGATCCCCAGGTGGCCTCCCACCTTGACATCTGCAATACTGTCCCTGTTAGTGAGTACCAGGTCCAGTACTGCCCCATCGTAAGTGGGTTCAATGACTAGTTGCCTGAGGAACCCCCCTGCAGAAAGTCTAGAATGTCCCTGCTTCTAGTTGAGGTCACTGCTGGAGGCTCAATCTACATCCAGCAGGTTGAAGTTTCTCTCCAGCAGAACCTCCCTTTTTCTGGCATTTTTTTTTTTTTTTTGGTTGTTTAACCAGGATTGTACGCTACGCTGAAAGCTTTTTACACGAATGAACAGGGAGCACAGGGAAGTTAAGTGACTTGCTCAGGGTCACACAGTATGCGAGTGGAAGCTGTGGGATTCAAACCCAGGTCTGGTCTGCTGGATATCACCAGATTTGCAGCTCAGAGCCTTAAACCACTGCGCTATACTGCCTGTCAGTCCCAGTGGCTTGCACCAGTACCTTATCTAATTCTTCCCCCTGTGCTGGAGGTCTGTACATCACTCCAGTGTGAACAGTGGCTCCATTCTCCATCTCCAGGGTGACCCACAGTACTTTTGCCCCCCCCTGTATTCCCTACATCTCCATTGCTTTTATGTTTTCCCTCAGATAAAGCACCACACCCCCTCCTTTCCTTCCTATCCAGTCCTTCCTGACCATACTAATAGCCTGGTATGGCAATGTCTCAGTCATGGTTTCACTGGACCATGAGCTAATAATGGCACAAAGTATCCAGACTGGTCTGGAATCTCATTTCCTAGATTTCTAGCATTCACACATATGGCCCTCAAATTTTGCTTCCACTAAGCTTTTTGCCCTCTCTCCTTCCCCTTCTCTTTTAATGATCCATTCCCTTCCCTTCCCCTTTGTTTCTACCACCCTACTTCCTTTATTAATTTGTACCCTGGGATTCCTCCCCGGGATTCTCCTTACACTGTACTTCAGCCTGTGGGGTGTCAAATACCTCACACCCTTTTTCTGCCACCCACCTCAGCTAGTTTAAATGTCCATCGACGTAGCATTAAAACTGTCAACTGAGGACTGCAGTTCCCCTTCCCGATGGATGCATGCCATCACCCCTGTTTAGGCCCATTATTCTCTCTGGTAGGTTCCCAATCCCCAATGCAGCCAAACCCCTCCTCTTTGCACCATTTCTTCAGCCAACAGTTGAAGACCCTGGTGCAGAGAACCCTTTTTCCCCTGTTGTAGACAGGCAGCACCTCAGTGAAAGCCACTGAGTGAGCTACTTATGTAAGACCCTTCCCAACTCCCTAGACTCACCCTGCACCATTCCAGCCTTGTCCCTAAAACCAAGTCATTAGTCCCCAGGTAGACAAAGATATCCATCTCTCCCTCCTATCCTGATGCCCTAGGGACCCTCAGAATTGGTTTCCATTCCCCCAGGCCATGGTGCCACAGAGCAACTAACTTGCCTCTCCCCTTCCCTCCTACTTCCCAAACTATACCCCTCATAATCGAGTCCCCTACCAGAAGTTGTTTCCTACCCTGGGGTCCTTTACCCCCCCTTCCTTGGGGTCTCCACTATGGATGGACCCCATAACCTCCCTGGTCATTACCATGGGTACCTCCTCCCAATAGTCCCACCCTGCCAAAGTGGCATAGGAATTACTTAGTGGTACTGGCTGAGGAGTATGCCTCCATCCCATCACCACCACACTTCCAGAGCCCATCACAGACTAGCCATCTCTCCTCCCTGGCATCCTCTGAGGTAACGGTGGCGGACTTAGTGGCTCTTAGGTGGGGAAAGAGTTCCCTTGAATTCTAGTCAACTCAGCCTGGAGCTTAATGACCTCCTCCCTCAACTTAGAAAGGTGTGTGCAGATGGAACAGCACCACAGTCTCCAGAAGGTCTCTCTAAAAACTGCTACACCAGAACCACGGCATAGTACCATTCTCAGCATTCATAACTTCTATTCTCCCTGTGTTACCTGCAAATGTTTTTGTACCCGTACCCCTGTTAGGGTGTTCCTAGTTTTCCCCTTTTTTTGTTTCTATTTGTGTTTCCCCATGCCTTGTTTAAATCTCTTTATACTCTTACCCTAGACAGGGTGTTACTCCTATTCCCAGTTTTGGCCTACCTTTTACTTTCCACCCTTCCCAGCAGCAACTATTGCATAGTAGTAAACAGGTGCCTTACCCCAGTTGATCAGCAAAGTCCCCTGCTTCCTTAGTTCCTTCTGCTGATGCCTAAGGTGCCAGTTATCTGTTCTACTCAGGTCTAGCAGTTGGGATGTGGCCTGGGTTTGATTCCGTGTTTGTCAACATGTTTTCTTTCCCACAACAGTTTATACTGCTATCATGAATGTCTCTCTAAAAACATCTCTTGCCACATGGAATGATACAACAGTGGCAGAACACAAGGGGGGATAGCTGGGAAGAGGCCAGGTTTCAATTCCCTGTTGTGAACATTTTTCTCTTTTTCACTGCAGTTTATGTTGTTAGCATGCATCTGTAACCCACCCCCCTGCTATTTGGGGGAATTACCTTAGCCAGTAGCTCCTATTCCCTTCTGCTCTCCATGGCATCTCCAGGAAAGCCTGCATTTGTAGCCCCAAACCCCTTTCCGTGCCCATGTAGCCCATGGCAGCAGCCCCAGTGTAGATTCAGCCCTTAGGGGCTCCAAAAGTTTGGACCATGATAACCTGCACTGCCAATGCACTCCGGTGCAGCGGGGATCACATAGGCACCAGCGACGGCTTTGATTTTGTCACCACTCGCCTCACAGTCAATTAAAGGAGTCTTTCAATGGTCCTGGTGTCCCTATGTGCTCAGTGGGACCTCGTGACCTTAGCAAGGGCCCTGAGAGACCATTTTCTAAAATATTTACAAAATTCCATGAGTGTCTAGATTGGGGCTCAGGAATATTAATGAGCCCAGATCCCTGATCCATATTAATATTCATAAGGGTCTGGTCTGCCCTCAGGGAAGCATGTTTGCAGCAGCCAAAAAGAAATGTTTAAATAAATAATTGAACCTGCTATATCTTTGGGGCAAATGCTTATAGGAGGAAGGTGTTTTAAATAACTGCTTTACTCCTGGCTACACCAGTAAACATTGGGACTCGGAGAGATGGCCTGTCTGCTGCTGCAAAGTGTCCTTAAATATTGGCAGCAGCAACAGGAAAACGGACTGAGCAATTTACTTAATCTGGGCAGCAACAGCAAGTACATCTGTGGCTGCTAGACTGTGGGGCATTTGGAAATCTGATTTATTTTGGCTGCACCAGGACTTTATTTGGGACTGTATTATTTCTGCTTAAGGAATTGTGTGTTCAGCAGCCATTTTCAAGAAGCCACAGCCAATCAGAAAGCTAGAATATTAGAGCCAGGACTTGTAGGACATTTACCAAAGCTCATGGAAAACTTCCCAGTGCTCATGGGGAACTGCAGTGACCTCATTTCAGGTGACAAAACAGTAAACAAACTGTGCATTCAGTGAGGCTCATGCATAATTCATTTTCTTGATTGACAGGCCCTCCAGCCAATCGATCCCAAGCACCCAATAGCTTCAACCAATCAAGAGCCTCAGGAGAATCCTATAAAAGACTGTGTTTTTCAGCATTTTCCAGATTTGAGGTGAATCCCCACCGAGGGGCTCTGACCCCAAGCCATGAAACTGGGCCTGGAGATCCAGTTAATCCTCTCCATCCAGGAGGGGTGTTTGCCTTTTAGTAGTAGCAATTTAAAGTAATTTAGTTAATGCAGAACCTGCTAGCCTGGGGTTGCCAGAATGTCCTCTAGGTGATAGCCTCCCTTCCACATCGGGAAAGATGTGGACCTGCAACTCAACATCAAGCCAGTTGTGAGAGGACTGAAGATTTCAGAAACCTTGATTTCAGAGATTCTACTGTGAGAGCCTGAATGAGTACTCTTGTACCCCGGTACAAGAATTAAGAAAGTAGCTAAATTGGGCTGCCAATGCCAAAGACTGTCTAATTTATTGTTCAGCTGGTCTGCACCCTGCATCATGCTGTGCCTAACCTTAACCCAGCGCGGGTGGACTCTTTTTGGAAATCTTGCTATTTGTGACTGTTCTACTGGTCTGCACCCTGCATCCTGCTGCTCCAATCTTGCCCAATGCAGGTGGACCTAACTGTTATGGGAGACTGAAGTGAGCCCAGAACATTGTATGAATGTGCTGAAATGTGTTCCAAACTATACGGTCAAGACGTCCAGTGGAGCTGCAAGCTACAACCATTTACCACAAAAAGGACTGAGACCCCAGGTCTTCTGAATCTGAGTAATGTAACCCGGAAAGGACTGTCGTTATGCAAATGTACCAAGGTGGCCCTCTCAGCCCATGGTTGAAGGCTCTGTCCCTTCATTGATGTACCATGTGCATCTGAAATGTAAATGGACTAAATGTACCAGAACATATAAATGTGATGGGTGTTCAAATACTACTTGATTTCCAAACCAACGTAACGGCTGGTTGCATCTAGGTAATGTTTCTACTACAACATGTAGGGCAATCTCTGCTCACCCCAAAGAGACTGTGATTAGTTCAATTGTTTAATGTTTTGAGATCTAATTGGAAATTTCGGTTAATCAAGCCAGTCAACGTACAGCTGCAACTTCTACCAGGCCTGCAACCTGCAAGAACTTTAAAGTACTGAATACCCGGGGTGAAATGTGTGGGATGGCGGGGTCTCATATTGAATCCTTGGGGAACTGGTACCAGTTGTGGGTAAAGTGATCCTGTGTTCCATCTGATTCTATGCAGCTTAGGTAGCCAGGGCTCTGGATATCAAGGTTGGTACAATGTGATTGCTTTTCTGATTTGAAACTAGGTGTTTACCCAGCTGGACAGTTCTCACCAGCACAATCAAACCAAACCCAATCAACTGTAAATATTGTAAATAATAATAATAATGATAGTGACTGCATAACCTTTACTCCTTTGTTTCCCCATTCCTAACCCCTAAGCCCCTGAATAAATGGTGTTGTAGTTTTGTAAATAATGGTGCTGTGAGCATATTATTAGTGAGAGTCATTAATTGTTAAAGTGTTTCAATGTGGAGAAATGTTATTGGGTCATGTGGTGGGGTGGCTAATGTTTATAGTGGATGGTATGACATCCCAGGGGGTTGTACCAGGTAACAGCTAGCCCACTTGAAAGCTAAACTCTGGGTAGAGGCACTGTGCATTATATAATATCTCAGAAAAAAACAGTTTAATGTAAGCTTGGGACCCCAGGCCCATAACCTTGGTCTGGCCAGGCAAGGCAGGTGTCATAGCCCTTGGAGTAGCGCTGCCTAGGAGTTATGCATCTATCTCTGGAAACCTTCTGTACTGCCATGAGGAAAAAATAGCAGAATGGCAGAGCTCTTAGGTTGTCATTTATATGTCACCCCGCATCATGGAAACACCTGACTGCCCCTTTGGGGCTCCTGTTTCCTCCCCGGGCTTTGTTCCACCTCCCATTTCTTTTCCTGGTCCTGGCAATCCCCCTTAAATCCTTCTGGTCCCTTGGTGTGTCCTCGATCCTCCTGCCAGCTACCACATTTGTTTTTTGGAGCAGCGGGGCCAGAGGAGCTAGCTGTTGGAACCACCATCCATGTTTGGCACCTCGATGCTGGGCAACGCTCCGCGCATGCACGAAAAGTGCAATTTCAATCGACCATTTCAGCTGTCTTTGGATCCATCTCTCTGGTGGTCCCAGTCCCGTTGGACACTAAAAGAGGGACTGGAGACCTTGGGCAGACTTGAGAGATGGCAGGAGAGGAAGTAGAGTCAAATTTGAGAGCACAAATCACGCCCTGGCATTGGATCCGCCTCATGAATAGTAATGAAGCAGCTCATGAATATTTGAGATGAGCCTGTCTAGTGCTGGGGGAAAGGATTTCAGTGCTAGCGACAGGGAAGGAAACCAAATAAAATTTTAAAAGGTAGAATGATGTAAAAAGGAAACGAGAAGGCTACCTTTCTAAGGGGCTGCTATGTAATAATGAGTACATATTTTGGCTGCAGCAAGAGAATAGAGCTGAGATATGTATGGACTGCAGTGGGAATATGTGTGGCTGCCTGGGGGCAGTTGAAAATGGCTGCAGTGACAGGCGACTGGTTAAAGGAAAGTGCTGAATTGTGCAGTCACTTAGAAGTGTACAGGGGTGGCTACAAATGTGTGGGGAAGTATTCAAATAAAAGTGAAGGATTTGGCTGCAGGAGTAGCTTGAACAAAGGACACCACACAAACTGTGTTGGACTGTTTATATCAGCAGCCATATTTCACAGCCATGTGACTCCAGCCAACCAACCACCATGCCAGGATCTCACAGGAGGATTCTGGGGCTTGGGAACAGACTCTTGGGGAAAAATATTGGGGATAACTCTAGCACCCTTTTGAACAGCCAGTGAGGCATCGCGGTTGCCTCATACATATTAATTTTTTGTAAGGACAGTGGCTCCGGCCAATAGGAAGCTGCCAAAACACTCCCAAAAGGACAGAACCTTTGGACTCTGAGTCAGTCTGGGGAGAGCCCCTCCACAGAAAGGGGGGTCTTGCCCCTTTGAGATAATGGGGCTGCTAGGTTGGGAGAGAGCCTGCCTGGGGGCTGCCAGAAAATCTATCCCCCAGGGGCTGGGTGTTTTCTTCCCCCATTGGAAAAGTGTTGGAGGAGAATGTGCTGGCAGCTCTGTGGAGAAGGAGAGCTGCAGGAGTTCTGAATTGAGGAGAGAAGTTACACCACAGCAGTGAGATGATTGAGATGATGGAAAAGGTTGTGTCCTGACCTGGGAAAAGAACAAAGGCTATGTCCTGAGCCTGGGAAAAGGACAAGCGTTGTGTCTAAGCCTGGGAAAAGAAGGGTACCTTCATCTGCACCTCATCGGTGAAGAAAGTGTGAGAAAAGGATTGTGAAGAGAGAAAGCCTCTTCAGACTGGAGAATTGCTATGCATCTGCACAGTGAGAAAAGATGAGACAGAGTTCTGAAACTGTGTGTGAGCCAGAGCAAGAATGCAGCCTGTGTTAAAGTTGAGACTGTGAAAGTAGAAAGATTAGCAAGTGCCTTTTGGGGTCGGGTACCTGCGGTCTGCTCTTGAGATACAGCAAGAAAAGAGACTGTTGTGGTAACCCTGAATTTTCAGGCTCTGCACTCCCCAGAGTCTGGGAACAGGGAAAGTAACAGAGACTGCTTGGCTACACATCACAGCAGGTAACTGAAAGAAAAGCGCAAGATGATCGAAGGTTTCAGTTTTAAATCCAGGGCCAGGTGGAAAACTCATCAACCCTCATCAGGTGGGGTCTGCTGGCCGCAGGTGATCATGGGCTTTGTGCCTGAGTGCTAGAGCGCTCTGACCTGTGAGGGAGCCAGGCCATGGGGCCACTCCCAGGTCTGGTTCCCTTGTGGCTGGCAGGCCTTGGGTATGTGCTGTGCAACAGTCTGATAATAGGCTGAAGGAGACAAGCTTCAAGGCCTTCAATCAAGCCTGAAGATCCAGCTGCAGCCTCTGTATCCTCTTCCATTTCTGCAAGCATTGAGCCTGGTTCTACCTGTGCTGTTTCATCCACCCATGATTTCAGTGGACTGTGCCATCAAGGACTGATCCTGCAGAACCGTGAGTAACAGCAGGAATTGTCCTGCAACATCCTGGGACTTTACATAGTTATTGTTCAAGTATGCTCACTGGCATAGGAAGCCAGTACAGATAGTCAGAGAAAGAAATGTAAAAAGTTATTTAATTCAGCAAAGTGCACCAGCCTGGCTGACCAGCTGTACTTCAGGTCTGCATTTAACATCTCAGTACCCAGGAACAGAATTTGAGGTGGTATTCTTGGCTGGTACCAGTGGATCTGGGACTTGGGTAATATCAGCAACAGTTAAATAGTTAGGTAGTAGTGGTTGCAATGATTTAAAAATGTGGGTTTAACTAAAAGGGAAATGATTGTGGGAATTGTCTAGTCTTTGAAAATGCAAAATCAAAAGTGTGCTTAAACTTTATTCCACTTACCCCATCCTAACCCTCCCCATGTAAATAAATTAAGATGTTGTAGGTTTGAGTCCTGGTAAGTCCATGTGTGGGGTAACTGTTTGGGGAGGTGGGTTGGTATGACATCCCAGGTGGTTGTACTATAGAGATCAAGCCCACTAAATATGTACTCTGGGTGGAGGCACCGCCATTTTAATTTATCTTTGGGAAAGGACCACCGTGTCATAGCTAATGGGAATCCAGGCTCTTAAACATGGTCAAGTCTGCACGGCAGGGGTAATGGCCCTCTTTAGGATGGCACCAGAGAGGGGCTACATATAGGGCCCTGAGTTTAATTCCCAGTGGGGAATATTTTTCTTTCTGACTATAATTTATATTCTTTGCTTGCATCTCTCTCTCTCTTTCTCTAGAATCCTTGTGGCTCATCATATGGAAAGATATCACAATGGCAGAGCACCAGGACAGTATTTGGGAGGGAGCCTGGGCATGATTCCCGTTTCGAACAAATGTTCTCACTACACTTTATCTTGTTAGTATACATTTATTGTATAACAGAAATTGTTAAATGTCATTGCTGATATCGGTGACAAGACTTTCAGGGCTTGGAGCAGGTTTTCAGACCATGGAACAGTTAGTGGCCCTTCAATGCAAAGCATGGAAATTATAATTGTCCCACTCTATAAAGATTAATTAAGCATCAGATCAGTAGTTGAGAGCCAGCCAAAGTTTGATTCCCAATTGTGAACTTTATTTTCAGTCTCACTAGAATTTATTTTCTCTCTCTCTCTCAACCTTCTTTGTTGCCATGTGGAATGATAGCACAGTGGCAGAGAGCCAGGACAATATTGTAGGAGGGCTGGCTTTGATTCACAATTGTGAACATTTTTCTTCCTCAGTACAATTTATGTTAACATGCACCCTCTCTAGAAACCTCTCTTACCATGTATAATATATGCACAGTGCAGAGCACCATGACAATAGTTGGGTGGGGTCATGGTATTGATTCCCTGTTATGAACAATTTTTGTTTCTCATAGCAATTTCTGGTTTTATCATTCATCTAGCTCTAGAAACCTTATGTCACTTCATCTGGAACAATAAAGCAGTGGTAAAGCACCAAGGCAATAGCTTGGTGGGGGGGTGGGTTTGATTCCCAGTCGGTAGTATTTCCTCTTTCTCACTACAGTTTTTGTTGTTAATGTGATTCTCTGTATAAACCTTCTCTCTTGCCATGTGGAATGATAGCACCATGGTAGAGTACCAGAACAGCAGTTAGGAGGTGTACTGATTTTGATTCAAAGTTGTGAACATGTTTTCTTTCTCACTACATTTATGGTGTTAACATGAATGCACCTCTTACTAGAAATCTTCTCTCTTGTCATGTATGATGATCAGCGCAGTGCAGAGTAACAGGACAATAGCTGGAGTGGGAAAATGGTATTGGTTCCCAGTCATGAGCAATTTTGTTTCTCACAATAATTTCTAGTTTTATCATTAGTCTATCTCTTGAAACCTTATGTCACTTCATCTAAATCAATAGCACAGTGGTAGAGCACCAGGACATTAGTTAGGACAGGGCTCAGCTTGATTACCAGTTGTATTTTTCTTTCTCACTACAATTTTGTTATCATGCATCTCTATCTCACTGGAAATATTCTCTCTTGCCATGTGGAATATTAACACAGCAAGCAGAGTACCAGGACAGTAACTGGGTGGGCTTTGACACAAAGTTGCAAACATTTTTTTCTTTCTCAGTACAATTTATCTTGTTACCTTGCACCTCTCTAGAAATCTTCCTTCTTGCAATGTATAATGAAAGCACAGTGGCAAAGCACTAGGACAATAGTTGGGTGGGACCATGGTATTGAGCCCCTGTTCTAAACAGTTTTTGTTTCTCACTATAGTTTCTAGTTTTATCATTCATTTATCTCTAGAAACCTTGGGTCACTTCAGCTGGTACAGTAGCACAGTGGTAGAGCACCAGGGCAGTAGTTGGATGGGGCCTGTGTTTGAGTCCCAGTTGTGAGTGCTTTTTTCTTTATCACTACAGTTTTTGTTAAAAGTATTCATCTATCTCTTGAAACCTTCTATCTCACCATAGGAATTGATAGCACAGTAGCAGAGCCCCAGGAAAGAAGTTGGGAGGGGGCTTGGTCTGAGTCCCAGTAACATGTGTTTCTTTCTAACTACAGTTTATGTTGTTAGCATGCTTCTCTCTCTAGGAACATTCTGTAGCACCTTGTGGAATGATAGCACAGTGACAGAGCAACATGACAGTAGTTATCCTCAGGAGGACAATGACATCTAGCTTCCTCTCATCTCCTACTGCCTTAGTGATCTGATAGATCTTCTCCCCCGCTCCCAGTTTATCCCTCTAATGACAGAGTGCCTCACCAGTATCATGTCCTCCTTGGGCAGTGACCTATTCCTCTCACCTTGGAGGCCTCCCTTCTGAGGACCCCATATCCTCTCTTCCCACTTCTGCAGGTGCCACCTCCTGGCTATCCTGTTCCACCAGTACTGTGCAGGAATTGTGCAGTAGTACAGGCTGAGGAGTGTAACCTTCACACCACACCACTGTACCTGAGCTCACCAGGTTCAACTTCTCTGCATCTGCCTAGGCATCTTCTGGTGGAGCAGTGGAAGACTCAGTGGCCCCTGAGAGAGGCAAAGGCTCCCTGCACCCTTGCCTGTTTGGCCTGTGCCCTCAACCCAGAAAGCTGAGTATAATTATGCGGCACCTCAATCTCAGCATGTGTCCCAAAGACTGCAGCTACACACCTGTTACACTGTACCACTCAACTAAACAAACATAGAAACATAAAAATAGTCAGAAGTACTGATGGTTACTAAGCAGGAAAGAGATATTGGGGCTATCATATCTGATGACCTCAAAGTGGCAGGGCAGTGTGACAAGGCAGTGGGCAGAACCAGTGGGAAGGTGGCACATAGGAAAGGTATCACCAGCAGGAGAAAGGAGGTGGAGTTACTACTGTATTGGTCACTTGTGAGACCCCACCAGGAGTACTGGGTCCAGTTCTGGAGGCCACATCTCAGAAAGGACATAGAGAGGAAGCAGTCCAGCTGAGGGCAACTAAAATAATGAAGGGGTTACATCAAAAGCCGTATGAGGAGAAACTAAGGGATCCCAACATGTACTCTCTAGAAGAGAAGAGGCAGAGGAGGTACATGATAGAGACCTACAAGTACCTCACATGGGTAAAACAGGGCACAGGTGGGGAGACTATTTCAAATGAGGAAGTACACTAGGACAAGAGGACATTCAATTAAGCTGGAGAGAGTTTAAGGGGGATATGGGGAAATAAGAGTGGTGGATGCCTGAAACAGTCTGCTGGCAGAGGTAGTGTGGGAGAAAACAATGGAGGGATTTAAGCATGCATGGGATAGACATAGAGAATACTGCTAAATAAGTGGGGAGGGTTGCGGAGACCAGATGGGGTCTGCGGGCCAAATAGTTAGGAATCATCTGAGAAGACTGGGTTGGTCAAGGGATCCTTTTCTGACAACAAATTCTACGTTTCTGTGTTTCTTTCCTTGTTGAGGGGCAGTTTAGGCCTCCCTTGGTACTACATTCTCCCTCCTCAGGTAATTTAAATGCTCATCCAAACAGTATTTAAACCTCCCATTGAGGACTGTCATTCCCTTCCCAGAAGAATGTAGCCTGATGCCTCTGTAGATGCTATATCCTTCCAAGCTGGACCCTAGTGCACAGTGAAGCTGAAACCCTCCTCTCTGCACCGTGCCTTCAACAACTGTTGAAGTTCCTGCTGTGGAGTGACCTATCCTCCCCTCAGCTGTTACTTGGTATATTAAGACAAAAGAAGGCCAAGGGCCCATTATGGTTGTCTCCCACAATCGGGTGGGTTATTGTCTATTCTTAGAATTGATAATGAATTTATCTGGTTCCTGGTTAAATCTGTCCATTGTCTGAAGGTTCGCCAAATATCCTGGTAATGAGTTCCACATATGAGCTGATCTTACAGTAAAGAAATGTGCCCTTTTATTTGTATTTGCCCTATGAACTGTAAGTTGCCTATCATGAGACCTTAATTGAATGGTTCTTTCATTAACTTGAATTCCAAGTTCATTCATAAGGACCTCGTTTTTCAGTATGTTATAGAGTAATAGAAGATCGCCTCTTTGCCTCCTTTCTTGCAGGCTAAACAGGCCCAGTTTTCTAATCTGTTTCCATAGACCATAGTACAAACAAAAAGCCTCATAACATCTTCGTTATTCTCCTCTGAGGTCTCTCAAGTATGTTTATGTCTTTTTTAAATCCGGGCTCCAGAATGGAGAAATGTAATCAAGATGAATTATCACAAAGGTTTTATATAACTGCATAATGCACTGTGAATCCATAGACACAAATGAATGCCTGTTTGCATGAATCAAGTAGTTAACCTTCCTGGTCACACGAGCACAATGATCAGAGGGAGAAAGGTTATTGTTTTTTCCTTGTTAACTGATTTTAAAGGAATCCCATTCATGAAGTATTCGTAGCCAAGATTGTTCCTCCCAAAATGTAGTACAAAACACTTTTCTGGATTAAAAGACATCTTATTTTCAGTTTTCCATTTTATTTAATAATTAGCTATTTACACAGGTTAGTATGTTTTCTAAGGTATCCATAGGTAGTTCCTCAAACTGCTTAAGGCCCTCCCAGTTCCCTGAACATACCCTGAACTACCTCTGCTCCATCCCTTGCCAGATCATTAGTCAGCAGGTGGACAATGACATCCAGCTCCCTTCTGTGACCTGCTGCCTAGGAATCCTCAGGATCTTCTCTCCATCCCTCAAGTAGAAATGCCAGGTAGACACTTCACCCTGCCTCTCCTTTTCCTGTTCCCAACTCTTTCCCCCTTACGACAGAGTACCCCACCAGCAACTGCTTTTTGCTTAACTGACAGCCTCTTCCTCCCACCTGGGGGCCTCCCTTTCCGAAGACCACCACATTCTGTCTTGCCACCACCTTGGGTGCCTCCTTCTGTCTGTCCCATCCCACCGGTAAAGTAAAGGACTTTTGTAGTGTCATAGGCTGAGGAGTGCATGCCCTACCCACCTCCCACATACTCTTGGAGCCCACCAAGGTCCAGTTGTCCCACTTTTGTCTAGGCATCTCCTAAGGTTGTGGTGGAAGACTTGGTGGCCCATGTGTGTGAAAAAGATCCTCTGCAGCTTTGTGAACTCGGCTTGGAGTCCAGCAACTTCTGTCTCAGCCCTGAGAGGTGCGTACTAATGGTGCAGAACCTCAGCCTCCAGAATGTGTCTCGAAAGACTACAGCTCCAGATCTGTACCTGTACACTGCACCACTCCTATGTTGTTTATCTGCTTTACCTTTATTACTACTGAACTTAGCCTGCCCCTTCTGCCTCCTTTCTATACCCTTTTCCTTTCTTCCCTTCCTTTCTCTAGTAATACTTGGTTTATTACTCTACCCTAGAGAGGGTGTTGCCTGCTTTCCCCTTCTTTCAGTATTTCTGTCAGCAGAACCCTTTCCAGTACATCACTGCCTCTTTCCTTGCTGTCTCCTGTTTTCCTAGTAGCTACCTGTACCTATGTCCTGCAATGTTTACTCTTTGAACATAACACACCACCTGTAGCGATCTACCGTGTCTCTTTCAGAATTGGCGTACACAGAGCTTAGATTTATCTTACCTTGTCTCTTGTCTCCCCTGCAGAACACCCTGCTGGCTGCTTCTGACCTGCAGATGCCAGTCAAAGCCTTAGATGCCTTAGATTACCTGTTCCACTCCGGAGATGTTCACTCTTGTGCTGGGACACAAGAGTGATGGGACTACTAGGCAAGCATGAACAATGCCAATAATATTTAGTGAAATTTTTATGTAATGGGCCTACACCATTGGGTCCATTACACGTCAGAAGAGCCATTTAACAGTGGTGCACAACAATGAGGCCCAAGGGTGCATAGCATACCCTGGCATGCGCTATGGTGTAGTAGGTGTCCTCCAGGGTATACAACAGCCATGTAAATGTGCACAGTGCAGTGCAGTGCACAGGTAGGAGTTGGTTTGCTGTACATAGCCAGGAATGCCCATGACCCCACCATACATAAGCATGCATTGGTCAAGGTACACAACCACTGCAAGCATACCAAGGTGCATAACAGGTAGGTATGGATGCCATACAAGCATTTGCAGATGGAGTGACAGCTTCCTTTTATGTAAGCCAGTATCCCATAGGTGTGGAGGGGCATGGCCATGGTCACATGTGCCTGGGATGTGTACAGCACATCCTGACACCAACACATGGAGCAACAGCAACCCCACATTAGGACCAGCAATGACCATAGAGATTCTTCCCTATGCACTGGAATGGCTCAAGCTCCTGCTGAATAAGAACAAGGAAGACCACCTCTGGGGTGTCACCCAGCCTGCAAGGGAAGGTATCCACAGTGTACACCAAAGGCCCGAGGGGGGCCAGTGTCACACCTGCCACTATTGCCTATGTTACTGTCATTGCAGCCAATTCATGCATACCCAGCTGAGACCAGGACAACAGGAGCCAAATGTGCCAGGCAGCCCTAGCATAGGCTATGTAACTGATGTAAGAGCTGGAGTACATTGGCAAGTACTTTGTCAATGAATACAGATCAGTATGGTTCATGCTAGAACCAGCCCCTGCCAGCCTACCTAGGGCAAGGGACACCTACAATGGAATGTGTGGGGGCTTGTAGAGGATTCATGGGGTTATATGTAGGGATTCATGGGGACAGACATTGAGGATGCATGGGGGTATGTTAGAAGTCATGGGAGCATGTGTGGAGGGATGCATGGAGGCATGTGGGGAGATTCATGGGGACATGTGTGCTGTCGGGACAGGGGTTGGGCAGTCCAGGATGAATGCACACCCATCTCATACCTGTCTTTCCCTATACAGAATACCCTGGTTCCACTGAGGGTGATTCAGCTACAGAAGGGTGGTTTGGTCATTGTGGACATAGGCCCTAAACCACCACAACAGCCACTGAAGGAGTGGGAGAAGGCTGTACAGGCAGTCTACTATGGGATGACTATGGTCCAGACATGGACTGCATAGTGGCAGGGGTTACTGACATGTATGGCAGCAGTGCCTATGAGCAGTAGGTACCCATCTGCCTGACCTGAGTGCTGTGCCGTGAGATGCAGGAACCAATAGGGCTCAGCCTCTGCATTCCACCTGGAATGTGTGAGATGCACTATGTTGGACTCTGGACATTGCTGTGTCACACAAACTATCATGACTACGCAGTATAGTACAGGACCACTGCCTTATGTGTTTTCAAGTGCTGGAGATGGAGTGTTGTGATGGGTACCACCTGTGAAGTAAACAGTGTGCTGAACTCCTGTTGATGTATATTGTCTTTCTTGGATAGGGATGTGAATTACTGACTTTATGACTGCCCTTCACTGTGTAGTGCCTGATGTGTTCCAAGCCATGTTATGTGCCCACCTACAGCTGCCCCCTCTGGATCATGTGCACCAATTTCTGAGCCAGCGATCTCTTATGTAGGAACATGCACATGCACTCAGTGTGTGTCTCCTAGATATAAGAAAACCTGTACTCAAACTATCGCTTATTATTGCTCCCTAAAGGAGGCTGAGGACCTGGAACACGTCACTCTGAGATGTCCGTGATATAGGAAACCGAGACAAAAATATCTAGGTGACTTCATAGGCATGATACACATTCCATCTAGATTTCTGTTAGACTTATTTAATGTGGAAAATCTGGATATTTTAAATAAACTGGCACTTTCTGATTGAGCATCTTAAGATACGGAAAAGAAACATATAGAATTATAGAACTGTATGATTTAAACAATAATTCTAACCTATTATGGAACTAGTCTGGTTAAAGAGTGGCTTGTCTAGCCTTAAGAGCTAGTGTACTGCCTGAAATTACTTGTAACGTTCAGATGTAGTTAGCTATCACTTCTTCTTTCTCAAGTACTTTTTCTTTTCTGTTTACTAATTAAAAGTTTTCCACCTGGCAGTACTGGAGTGATGTGTGGAGCAGCACTCTGTCTGGAGGAAAAGTCAATTCTGTTTCTCCCACTACATCAACACTAAGATCACACTGACTATGACATCACCAGTAACTAATGAGAACCATTTCTCACTACCAGGTTTCCCTTTCACATAAAGCAGCAGGGACTGGTTTTCCCTGGTTACTAGTGATGTCGCAATTTCCTGCATTTTGATTGGTAGCTTGTGAGAGTCACTGCTCAGGCTGCAAGGATTGTGGTATCTCAAGGTGTCTGGTCTCATTTCTGATGATGTAGTGGGAGGAATAGAACTGCCTTTTTTTTTTCCCCTCCAGACAGAGTGCTGCTCCACACATCACCCCAGTACTTCCAGGTGGAAAATGTTCTAATTAGCAAACAGAAAAGAAGAAGAAGAATCAGCATTTATAAAGCGCTTTTCATACACAGTATCCCAAAGTGCTTTACAAGCAATGCTAGACTGGTAGTGAAGTGACTGAATGTGTGGTGGCGGCCATATCGCACATCATCACCCACACACAGCCAGGATAATTGCATGAACCAGTTTGTGGGAAGCGGAATGTTGGCCAGAACACCAGGAATGTTCCCTGCTCTTTGTGAAGATTGCCCTGGGTTCTTTTACTTCCACCTGGAAACTCACCAGGACAACACCAGGATGGGCAGAAGGGACCTCTGTTTAACATCTCATCCGAAGGACAGCACACCCCAGCAGTACAGCACCCCCCAATACTGCACTCAGATGCCAGTGATTTTTTTTAGGTGCAAGTTCAATCCCAGTGTGGGACTAGAACCCACGATCTTCTGGTCCAGAGGCAGATGTGCTACCAACTCTACCACGCTGACACTCAAAAATAACAAAATACTTGAGATATAAGAAGTGATAGCTGACTGCATCTGAACATTACTATTAATCCCAAGCAGTTCACTAGCTCCTTAATTTCGACTGTAAAACTCAAAATCTGCCTCTCTGAAATTTATCGTCTCTGCTTACTGTTACTAATTATTATCAGTAATATTAAGGAACAGTCCAAATTGTTTTCTAAATATTTTATATATGAATATTTAAAATGTGTATATGATTGATGTGAGAATATGATGCATGTTTTTATTTGTAATGGCAAAATGCTGATCAATAAACTTAAACTTGAAATTGTGTGTCCTGTTCTATCCACCCTGCAATGTCTCCTGTTTTAGTCATGATACATGAGCAGTGAGAGCAGTGTTTCTGTTATTGGACGTGGTGACACATGCTACCATCCTTATAAGAGAAGCTCTGTTTTTTTTCTGGTTTGAGGAACTGCACATCAAAAACTGTTTGAAAAAGTACATTAAAAAGACTTCACATGACCGGCCCAGTGGTGCTGAGGGTTGAGGCACTGGACACCACACCTTGCGCTGCGCCAGCAACCCGGGTTCGAGAATGAGCTCAGATCGTTGGGGGTTGGCAGTGGAGGACTGAGATTGAGTATCAAGAGACAGCTCTCTCAGTCCTGGGGTGGGCTGGGGACTTTACCGTGCTGCGGCAACCCTGGGGATGCCCGAAGGTACCTCAAGCAATGGTGTAACTGGGGGAACCACGACAGGCGTCTGCCGAATGTACAACATCATTGCACATCGGGTTCCCTACAAGAAAATAACAGGAAAAATGGCAGCATGGTTCAGCGGCAGGCTTAATGACCACAGCTTCACTGGCGATGATGCCTGAAGGCATGTGCCGGTACCTGCGGTTTCCGCTGGGTCTGCGAGGGCCATGGGGCCTTTCATAGGTGTAGCTGCATCTGCCAGCAGGGCATGTGAGCTCGGGGTCAGTGGTGGAGTGGAGTGGTGGCTGGATTGGAAGCAGGGACTGTGGCAGCAAGGAGGTAAAAACCGTTTAATAAAAAAAAAAGACTTCATATGTTTTCCTTATGCACAACATCCTTTTGTGCTGATCATAATGCATAGTATGAATGTGCGAATGTAAACACATTGGATTCCTGAAATACCTTGATCACCCTGGACTGGGATTGCACCTTTAAAGAGCACATAATACAATTTAATAGGTCTTTGAACCAAAAATTGGCCTCCTGCACTGCCTTGGCCAGTATCTTGCCCTGTCCTCCAGGACGCACATAGCACAGGGCATCCTCCTCACCCTCCGCACTTGACTCGGTTCTGTGGTTCTGTCCTCAGCCAAAAACATCAAGCCATATAAGTTAAGAACTATGTACAACAGAATAAGCCAGTTTGCAGCCAGCGCCCAGCTAGAAACACCACTGCCATGTCCTCCAGATGCTTCCTGGCCCCTCTGGATGACAGGCTAAAGTACTCCTTCCTCTGCCTTGCCCATAAGCTCAGACAGCCAAGCACCCCAAGCATAGCAAACCTCCTGGAGCCCAAGTTAAACTGTCGTCCTCTAAGGTCATTGACAAGGCAGCTCCAAACAACTAACATAACCCAAATGGCACAAGGGTCCAGAGCATTGTCTAATATTACCCCACCCCTCTGGAACGCTCTCCCAGCTTCCTTACAGGAATGTACCTCACTAGGTGGCTTCAAAAGGCCTAAAACCTACCTACTAGGTCTTAACCAATGTAACTGCTTCTGCTGACACCCCAGCTCTGGTCCTGTGCACCTCTATATCACCAGCTACGACTGTTACCACTGATATACCCGTTTGACATATACCAATGTTATATCCATCCTAGTTCATAGAGTAGGAAAATGCTCTATATTAGATCATAGTGTAGGAAAAAAAAAGCTCAGAATGTTGTACAATATCAAAACCTGTATGTGCCAAAATTGTGCATAATGTCCTGTAAGAATCTGTCCATCAGATAATCCATATACTCTGGTATCCTACATATGGCTGTGCTACAACTTTGTACATAATGTCACACAAGAACCTGCCCATGTATAATTGCATTTTTTTTTTGTATATAGAGTCCTAGAATCTGTTCTATCTGATTACATGTATACATGCAAATAACATATGACTGTATTCTATGCACTTTATGAAATGTGAATGCCATATTACTCTATACCTCATTTGTATGTAACTAATCCTAGGTCGCCCCTGAAAAAGGGACCTGTATTGGTCTCAGTGGGCCTACCCAGTCAACAAACTTAAATAAATGAATAAATACGTAATGCTCATTCATTTGAAATGTTGCTATACATTTTCCTTGATATTAGGCATCCTTGAAATTTATTACAGACTATCGATAGTCTGGAAAATGAGTGGTTAATAACGTTTCTGTTGTAAACAATCAAGTTAATTGGTGGTGTTACAGTGTTTGTTCTACAGATGTTTCACCTAAACCATCAGCTACACAACACGTATTACTTTTGTTTGAACATGTATACGGTATATAGAGAATAATGGATTGGGAAGTGTGTGATATGAGAATTTAATGTACACCTGAGGTGTGGGATGCTACATAAACCCCGAGGGTGAAGCCAAGGTCCCACACTGAGGGCTGTGCATTAAATTCAAGCCTGACATACTTCCCATATTTTATTTTTTTTAATAATTGGTGAGCAATTTTTTCCCAGCCTGTCTTTTGTGACTGCCGGTGGCACACATATACACACACACACACACACACACACACACACACACACACACACACACACACACACACACACAGAGTCTCCCTCCCTCCTTCTTGAAAATGATTATTTTTTAATTAGTTATTTACTTTTGAAACTCATTATTTGAAATTATGTTGTGGTTAGGTAGCGCTGCATGCAGTCAGCCACGGTCCCATTTCTGTAGCAACGAGGTATCGGCCACAGTCAATGAACAGCAGGATCAACCAGACATAGATTTTTTTTTTATTTAAATGCAGGATTAACCAGATAGTTAAAAAAATTAAATGTTTTGAAGGAGAGATGAATGTTATGGCAGCTCCTCACTAACAGATTGCCTCTTCATTAATGGACTAACAGAACTGCTATGTTAGTGGAAATATTCAGCCCGCCCACACAGAGAACGAGAGCCAATTAGGTAGCGCTCTTGGTTTTAACAGGCAGAGAGCATGAATGCCGTAATAACCCACAGATTATTATGAAAAATATCAACTGGCTGAGCACGTAGAAACAATTGCTTGCCAGTTATTATATTAGAATACAATCACCAAAATGAATGGCTCAACAGCCAGCGAAAACCATGCACCATACTTATTGTCTTTAAAGGGAAGGTCCCCGCAGCTTTTTCTGTCCATACCTATGTGGTTTGCAGCCATGGACAACGATTGCCTCTATTGTACTCCCCTAACTTCATCAAGATTTAAATGGAAATGAAGATAAATCTGGTGAGAAAACCCGCTTGACTGCATTGCAAAGATCATGACCCAGCTTATGTAAGGCATCCTTTGATTTTATGATACTTTAGATCTAATACCAGCAGTAATTCTACTGTATCAGTCTACTGTTTATGTAATTTGCAGTCCCTATGCTCTTGTCTTGTGCTGGCCATCAAATCTTTCAAGATACTGTAAGTGCCCTGCTGATTTCTGTATTTTAAAGTGTCTTTTTTTTCCAATTGTTTAACCAGTTGAGACACACTAAGCTGAAAGCTTTTTTAAAGGATACCTAAACAACATTTTGACAACAAACTATTCAAAAATCTGACTCCATAGGTGACTAAAGGAAAGGCCGCTGTATTCATTAATGCTAAAACTACATTTACATAATTTACCTAAATGTGGTTCCAGAGCATTTGAAAATGGTAAAATCAGCCTTCCAATTTAGAAAAAAACTGACTTACTTGTTTTCTAAAATGGCTGCCAACTGTGATATCATTTGAGCCAAAGTCAGAGAGATATATGGCTCTCTGTAGTGCTAACTAGTTCTTTTTTCCCTTTGTATAGAAGTGTTCCACCCAAATGGTCAAAACCATGTGCATTATTGTGTATAATGCACATGTTAGGCTGCTTGTTCTGTTCATTTTGTTTACTTTAACATGCTGAAAATGTGTTCTAATCCAACCGACTTTCTCTGTGGCAGACCACAGTGCAGTACAAATCTTGAATAACCTGGTGGTCTAGTGGTTATGGTGGATCCAGGATGCTGCAATGGGGTGCTGGGGTGGTGGCATGCTTAATATGCACTTTTTAACATTTTTATTAAACCTTTATATTTTCTGCTATTATTCTTTTCTAGTACATTTTTGACAGAACCTACACATGTAATCCATAGTTTGAATGCAAACATTTGTACAATCAATAAATCAGACTTCTTCAACAAAGTGAAATGCAGCAGCAGCTGCAAGCAAGTATGTTACTATGTGGGTGGGGTTGCAGCCACACCCTTCACCACCCCCTAGAGCCACCACTTTTTTGTAGCAAAGTTCTTGTGCAGTCCAATGTTAGAGTTCATACTTTCTCGAAACTCAAATATATGCTTGTCTTGTCCTCTTTTTCCATGGGAAATAATAATAAGAAGAATAAGAATCAGCATTTATATAGTGGCTTTCATACACACTGTATCCCAAAGTGCTTTACAAACAATACTAGACTGATAGTGAAGTGACTGAACATGTAGTGGCAGCTGTTCCGTACATTAATATCCACACAAAGCCTTGGACAATTGCATGCACTGGTTTTATAGGAAGGGGAATGTTGGCCAGGACAATGGGGTCAGGTAGTGATCAAGGTGCTGGCAGCCCCACATCTTATTTCTCACAGTAATCTGCTCATATTTCTCTCCTTCTGTCTTTCCTTCCCTGAATATAGCAGTACCTTGCAAGAGTGGCCTTCTCAGTCCCCCTCTGGTATTCAGTCTTCACTATTCCTCCTCACACCGAAAACTGGTGAGCTCATAACCCTTCTGCATAATGAATGCAAGTAGTACAGTTCCCATTTTATTTTGACATTTCAAACATAAAATATCTTTCCAATATGTCAGAGCCATATCATCAGGAACAAGGGAATGATGGGCTTTCCTATCCTTGAAAGATCTAGGCTACCTTTGATTAGGCACTATTAGATGACAGGTGTGTACATCATTCGCATGTCATTTGATAGTGCCTAATCACTCAGGTAACTTAGATCTTATATAGTAAAGAGAAACTGTTTTTTTCCACTTGTGCCATGCTGCTATCAGCCTGGCTTACCAGACGATCATGTTTATTAATATGTAACTATAGCACGGGAGACTGTACTAACCACATTCATAAATGCAGAAGGGTAGTAAACTCACCAGTTTTTGGTGTGTGGGGAGCAGGTGAGAAGAATGAATGCCAGAGAGGAACTGAAGAGACCATTCCAGCAGGGTGCAGCTATATGCAGGTTAGTTGAAGACATGAAGGAGGGCGCTGAGCAGATCACTGTGAGATCTGAAATGTGGGGCTGCCAGCATCATGATCACTACCTGACTGTGGATGAGAGTAGCCAGCGATGACAAATACTCGGAGTGGCAGGGCTGCACTTAATCTGTTACTTGAATTCAGTGTAGGGAGATTATGGGGGTGGGGGATGTTGTCATTTGTTAGGACAGTATTGAGGGAGTTGTGTATAGCTCATTCAAGATTTGGAAGGGTGGTAGCCAGCCAACTCGCATTGTGGAGTAGAGCATAGAAAAGTACTGGAAGAATTGCTGGGAAAATGACAAAAAACACAACAGGGAACTGTACATACTACCATCACTGTGCAGAAGGGTGGTGATCCATTTAATATTTACTGTGGAGCAGAAGTCAGACATTGAGAATGTGAACTGAGAGTGATTTGGGAGGCATTTTTTAACAGTGCCAGCTTATGATGCATATCAGTATAGGTGTGCACAACCCTCTGAGGTACAAGATTACAATCTGAGGTGTGATAATTCTCTTCATGAGACTGCAAGCTCATATGTGTCCCCAGGCAGTACTAAGGACAGGGTATGGATGGTGGGGTGTTCAACAGAAGGCAGGCTAGGTGCAGGGGGTTCACATGGAAAAAGAAAGCCTTATTTGTGGATTAACAAGACAGCATGAGCTTTGGAACTGAACAAGACTGGTACTTTGCTGTGTGACCCTGAGCAAGTCACTAAACTTCCTTGTGCTCCTAAGCCACACCTGTAAACAAGCTGTCTGCTTAGTGTGTCTCTCCTGGTTAACAAAAATCACAATTCAGTGCATCATATAACCACTAGAGCATCAGTTATTTGAAGTGTTGTACTGTAATGCAGTCTGCCAAAGAAAAAATCAGATGGATTGCAAGACGTTTTCTGCAAGTTAAAGTAAACAAAATGAACAAAATCATAGCCTAACATGTGTACTGATCAAAATAATCCATGAGGTAATACATGGTGTTGATCATTCTGGTACAGCAATTCAAAATAAAGAAGGAAAGACGAACTAGTTAGCACTGTAGAAATATATGTTGATCACTGTCTCTGGCTCAAATGATGTCATCATGACTCAACACTTAACACACTTGGCAGACATCTTAGGGAGAAGCCAAGGCTGTTTTTCGAACGTGAAAGGCTGATGTTTACATTTTTCAAAAGCTATTAAACTGCATTTATGTTATTTACATAAATGCAGTTTATATATATAAACAGCAGCTTACTTACTCTCCATATGAAGCCAGATTTTGGAGTCTGTAGTTTTAAAAACTGCTTGTTTGGGTACCCTTTAAAGGTGCAACCTGGGAGCACAGGGAAGTTAAGTGACTTGCTCAGGGTCACACAGTATATGCAAGTGGGGCTATGGGATTGAAACCCAGGTTTCAGTATTGCAGCTCAGAGCCTTAAACCACTGCTATACTGCCTCCCAGTCTGAATTGGAAGTAAATGTTATTAGAAGAGGTCTGTGTTTGAAATCTTATTTCTGCTGCGAATAGTTCTGTGTTGCAAGTTCTTATTTTGCAGACTGAGCATGTAGCCCTTTGTTCTTATTGGGACGGATCTTCATGTCTGCCTGTGTACGTGCCTAGCTGATATTTCAATGTCCTCAACAATGCCTTCCTCAGAGCCTGATTATTTGTCAAATATGGATGAAATTTAATAAAATGAATTTTCCAAAAAAAAGAAACAGAAATGATATGAACATCTGTATTTTTCTGTGCCGCTGACCTTGAAAGTTCTCTTGCTGCTGTGTCTGCCTTCTACTTGCTACTCAGCCAACTCATTTTCCTCAGTTTCAGCAACTTGGCTTACAAGGATTGCATTTTGATTCTAATTTGCTTGCTTGGCTCCAAGTTGTGTATTTTAAACGTTCGGCCCAGTGTTTGCAGTTGTTTGTCTGCATAGTTTGTCAAACTAATGATACAGAAGACTTCGTGAAATTGAGATTATCAAGTATGTATCACACAGTGAAATGCTGCAGCCCTAGCACGTCCTCCGTATGGTTGAGAGGTTTGAAATTATTCATGCTCTCTCTCTTAACACAGAGTGTTTCAGGCTGATATAATAAAGTAACGCATTTGTCAGTGCCAAATATTTGCTTGCAGTATAACAAGGCTTTAAAGAGCCCTGATGTCATTGAGACAACTCTGAAAATCATAATATCTAAACACAATCAAGCTCATATTTCACCTTTTTATGTTGGTCTCGATGTGCACCAGCCAACATATTGCATTAGTAGCTGATTTGGAGGTGTGGTCACTGTGGCTAAATGCAGAGCACGCATCAGTAGGTGCGCCCCTCTTCCTCATTAAGCCAGCATGCAGGTGCCAACACCAGCAATATGTAAACTGGCCACCAGATCAAACAAAAGTGCTGCTTCAATGAGAGCCAAGCTCGTCACGCAGTGGCACAATAACATGCCTCCCGACGTGCCTTTCCTAGTAAAGCACTTTACTAAACATGGCGGCACTTACTGCTGCAGCCACTTCATTTGCCAATGTAGAAGCCCACTCCCCATCGGCATGATGCCCCCCCTCCCATTCCAAGTGTGTGCCGAGCTGGTGCCCAATCCCCCTTGGCATCATGCATCCCCCCAACAGTCTTTCCTTGCCACAGGGGCCCAATCCTGTCGGCCTGGCCCCCTGCCTAGTTTAGTTTGCTGATGGGGAGCCCACTCCCCATTGGCATTATATCCCCCAGCCCCTGATGTGCTGTGTGCCGAGGGGGTGCCCAATCCCCCACGCATCATGCATGTTCCCCACCCATTTCTGTACCGATGGGGGCCCAATCCCCATTGACTGCGGTCCCCTCCCCATTATGCAGGTGGTACACTGGGATCCCACCCCAGTGTACAAAACAAACCTCAAAAAAAAGAAACACCCTCGCTGTCTTTTTTTTTTTACCTGTAAAAGAAAAAAACAGTCCTCGTGGTCTCTCCTGCCCCTCCCCCAACCCGTGCCCACCCTCTGCATTCCCTGCCTCCCCACACCACGCCACCCCATACTTGCTCGAGTCTGGCGTAATGATCTTCGGTGGACCGGGAACACGTCTGCATTCTTCAAAGCTGACCGCGAACTGAAGAAATGCCGGTAAGCTGTATAATGGCATAAATAGGGGGGTTTCAACTTTGGTGCATATCTCGGGCATTTTGGGGACTTTTTGCACCAAATTTTCAACATGGGGTTATTGGGACCCCTCCTCATGAATTCAGTCACTGTCAAGGCGTTATTTGGTCCCAAAAGGTGATTTTGTGGTCACTGCACAGAATCACCATTAGGGTTCCGATTAATGAAAACAGCGGTGCCGCTGTTCATGAGGTGGGCTCTCAAAAACCCTATGTTGCAAATCTGGTGAAACAAATCCAAAATGACTGTTTTACGAGCATGTGTTACGCAGTTTCCATGCACGCTCGTAACTTTGTGAATTTGTAATATTTTCACTCCAGATTTTCAACATTGCCATTTTGCCACACCTCCTTATGAATAGTACAGCTGTCATTTTACATATCCTAGCCAAAATGTGTTTTCACGCTTCTGGCGCAGAATAGCACGGTTGCTGTGGGAGATCTCTTTTGGGGACAGATTAAGAAAATAACAGTGGCACTGTTCATGAGCAGTGGTCCTAAAATGCCTATGTTGAAAATTTGGTGATAGAAGTCCATAAAATGACTGTGTTATAACATGCGTTGCGTGGTTTCCACGCACCCTTGTAACTCCGCAAATTTGCTATATTTTCATGCCAGATTTTCAACACTGACATTTTTTCACACCTTCTTATGAACAGTACAGCTGTCATTTTTCACATCTTGGCCAAAATGTGTTTTCTCACCTGTGGCGTACAATGGCGTGATCGCTGTGGGAAATCAACTTTTGGGACACATTAACAAAATCACAGTGCCACTGTTCATGACGGGAGGTCCCAAAATGCCTATGTTGAAAATATGGTTAAAAAAATCCCAAAAATAATTGGGTTACGGACGTGTGTTGCACAGTTTCTATGCCTGCTCATGACTTCACCAATTTTGCATATTTCACTCCAGATTTTCAACGTTGCCATTTTTTCGCCTCCTCATGAACAATACAGTTGTAATTTTCACACCTGCCCAAAATGTGTTTTCGGCCTGTGTCGCAAATGGCATAGTCGCTGTGCAAAACCACCTTTCGGCTAACAAACTGATAGTGCCGCACTTCATGAGGTGGGGTCACAAAAAGCCCATGTTGAAAATTTGGAGTGAAAATACCAACAAACGCCTACATCGTTAGGGTTTCCAACTGTAACACCCCACCCTGTAGAGACTGACAGGTGTCAGGGGTGTGACTTGGGATCATTAGCTGTAATGCTCACGCCATTCCACCCACACCCCACCCCCACCCTGCAGCCAGTCACAGGCATTGAGGTGTGCCTTGGAGTCTTTGGTCCTAAAGTACACCCCATTCTACTATACTGCACCCATCTCAGCATATTTCCTTTTGGAATGGGGTAAGTATAGGGCCCAAAGCACACCATGACACTTGTCAGTGTCTACAGGGTAGGGTGAGGTAAAAGGCATGAGCGTTATAGCGGATGACCCAAAGGCACACCCAACACCTGTCAATCTCTGTAGAGTGGGGTGGAGTTGGTGTCAGTTCAATACTTCACTGCCATTCCTATTATGCATCTCTAACTCCTGCACTATCAATGCCAGCGAGACAACATTCGGCATTCACAAATGCTTGTTTGTAATTGTCATGTTTATTTGTTTATTACTCAGGACATTTTCATGGAAACAGGATCTCTGCCCTATTTGCTATATAACCTTGTCAAGTTTTCAATCACAGTTCTATTTATGACATCGAATCTGTTGCCATGGAGAGAATTATGATGTAATCAACATGGGATTACTGTAGAACTATTAATGATCACGTAAAGTTTCTATCGCGCATTCATGTTCAATTTTGTGAACGCGCCAATATAACATCATGCATCGATACTGGCTGCTACCACATAACTGTCATATACTGACATCTACAGTACAAATGCAGTCCCTGGGATGTCCCATAGCTGACCTATACTGGCTGTATCTGTTCTGTTCTCATGTCTCTCTATAGTACTGTGTTGTTTGGCTGCCTACACATACTTTAATGTATCCCTGTCCTGTATCCACAACAGATCAAGATCAAGACTCAGAAGCAGAAAATGAAGAGAGCAGGTGAAGTGAAAGGCAAGGGAGAACACAGTATACACTTATCATATTACTGTATTCTGTGATCCTGTTGCCTTTCACAAACTAGATTTTCCCCATTATATTTTTAGAGACTCACCGACATTGAAGTAGATGCGAAGAGAAGGCGAGCCTGAGAGCCGGAGAGTTGCTGATTGATGATTACCTCGTCGACGCGAAAAAAAAACACTGTCAACTATGACTTATTTATTCCCCCTTTTGTTTGTTTAATCCTTCACTGTAGCATGTAAAAACAAACAAAAAATAAAACAAAATTGCACCTGAATGTTTGAAAGTGGCTTTATTATGGCACGTAACCAATGAAACCTTTTTGCGGTGTGTGTGAGACAGACGCCGACTGAAGCATGCTCCATTGCCTAGAAACAGTACCACGTGGTCGGCACAAAATGCCATGAATGACCGCTGTAAAACTACTATCGTGCTTAAAGGGATAGCGTGATGATAGCAATGTTAGTTTTACAGCGATCACTACTAGTTCTACAGTATAATGTCATGTGTAGACAGGCAGCCAAAGCTAATGAAGTCCAAGGGCAGTTCTTTTGTCTTTATGTCACTTCCCTCAGTAATAAAGAAGAAGAGGAAAGAATTGCAGCAGTATAGTTCTGACTAAATGGTACAGAAGGCAAAAACACAGAACTGTAAAACAGTGGGTTGCAGGTTCTAGTCCCCCCTGCGGGCCACAAAACATATTGTCTAAGGCAGGGGTTCTCAAATGGTGAGGCCAGCCTCCCTGGGGAGGCCCCAGCCTGTTCCAGGGGGAGGCTCAAGCAAGTCTGAAAAGGTACTGTATTTAAATTTTGAGTTTTATTTATTTTGTGTGAAGAGATGAAGCAAACTGAAAGAAGATAATAGCAGGTGCATTTTATGTATTTATTTACTAATAGGTGACAAGAAAAGGTGAATGAGACAAGGCTCATTTCAGGTGCACCCAGGGAAGGGTAGGTAGTGAATACATTTCAAAAGGTAGCTGCAAAACAATCAGGAAATACACAATGAACAATAGTGCAAACAAATATGAACAATAAACTAATAATGAGTGGTGGTAATTGATCAATTTGTAGACTGATGGCAGAACAGCCCAAATGCAAGGGTTGAGCATAGAAGTGCTAAGAGCAATAGCAGGAAGGAGCAAAGTAATCCCGAGTTGCTTAGGAGCAGGGAAGGAGGGGGAGAGGCAAAGTATGTAGGAAGGTTGTTTCATATAGAGAGGAAACAGAGAAAGTAGTCTGACCCATGAAGGTACTGCAACAAGGGGTAACAATGGTTCAAGAATAAAAATAACGGAGCAAGTAGGCTGGCCTGTTGGGGGGGAGGGGGAGTGACAATAAGTTGAACAATTATGTTTGTTTATTTTATTTATTTGTTATTTAGATAACACCTTTGAGCACAGGAGCTCTTTTTCAAAAGTTCCACATCAATATAAGACAAAGAACTGAATGAAAGAATTGAATGTGAGCCAAGTACTCAAAGGGGTTTCAAGTTATTCATTGTGTACAGCACAAAGTACAGTATGTTATTTTTCTTTGGGAAGCCCAAGATTATTTCAGTTTTTGGGGAGGCTCAAAATCTTTCCATGGATTTGGGAGGCTCACTGTGACAAGAATCTAAGAACTATTGGTCTAAGAAATCTGAGCTGCAGTAAACTTGTAGCTGGGTCAGTGGCATGGAGAGCTCGGGCACTAGATGTCTTACCTCCCATCACACCAACAACCTGGATTTGGGAATGAAACAATTTCACTCATGGGCCAGCAGGGGGAAGGTGGAATGAACGTCCATTGACAGATCTACTCCTTTGAGGTGGGGGGGGGGAACAGTGTATACTGCTGTTTGGCTGCCACCCAGTGGAGGATAGGTGGCACAGCAGTGGTCACCAGACGTGAAAGTCAGAGGCAGTCTATGTATGCATTATTGCATACTGCTGGCTCTGACTCAAGGGGAGTAATGTGCAGAAAAGGACCCCTGTCTACAGGATGATGCTGTGACCCTGAAGGCACTGCACCATCACCATCCATGGTATCCACTCATACAATGAGATAAAAAGTAGTTGGGGTAAGTCATGGAGGTGGTGTGAAGGGGCTGGGGTACGATAGCAGAAGGAGCTGATGCGGAGGGGAAGGAGAATAAAGTCCATATAAAACAAGATTGCAAAAATATTTGAACAATAAACTGAATTGTACCTAACTTTCACATTTTTCAAAGTTATCCAGTTGGTATCAGGGACTCTCTAAACGGAACATAAACAATATGTAATTAAAAAAAAAACTACCACTGAGGTTTTCTGTTCATTACTGGCATACTGTTAGCATATTTGAAACTATTATATAGAGAATAATGGATAGGTAGGTATGTGTTATGAATTTTTTACACCCCGAGGTGTGTGATTATAAACCTCCGATAGCGAAACTCAAGAGGTTTATGAGGCCATCACACATCTCGAGTGTAAACAAATGACAAACACACACTTAACCTATATTTTATTTTTTATAATTATTGGTGCATGAAGTGAGTGCCTGCATCAGTTAAGGCAGTTCTGTCATACTGCCAGAGACATAGACTCTGTCTCTCACACACAAATACAGTTCTGTCATACGGCAGACAGTCACACACACACACACACACTACACACAAACACTAAGTAAGGACATTTCTTCTTTTTTTTCTTCAAGAACAATGTGGTAGGGACAAAAGTGATTACACCTGAGATCGTGCTCAGTCAGACCAAATCCCCAACGAAGCACAACAATGGCTGGATCAACTGGATAGATTTTTGTCAGAAAGGTAGGATCAACCAGATTGTTAAAAAAGAAGAACATACATGTGAGAATGAGTGGCAAAGGTTTACCTTAGGGGTAACCGAAAACTGCAGCAGCCATTTTTTTTAAATGTGTTCAGCCCACCCACACACACATATTAGGGCCAATAAGGTGTGCGCTACAAATAAGTGATGCTGGCGCACACTGCTAATGAGACAGCTCTGATGAGAGAAGTTTGAAACAGCATAATAATCAATTCTCGGTTATTATGATTTTGATGCAATAACCCGAAAACCAGTTATTATGGTGTTTGACAGTGACAGTAATCCAGTTGATATATAGGATCACCAGTAATTATATTTGCATTATTCATGCTGTTTTTTCCATGTCTGTTTGTGCTTTCAAATAGGTGCTTCCTGTCTGTAACACACACACACACACACACACACACACACAGTGTGAGGCTTGATTCTGCCAGCTGGCTAATGGTCAGAAAACCAGTGTGATTAGTGGGATTTTGTCCTTTGAACTACAAGAAGTTTACAGTACGCCCATCAGTCAGTTGAACATTGTCGTTGTCAGCCTTCCCATCATTGACTTTTGAGAGTCAAGCCTCCTGCAAACATAAAATCTTCCTCATGCTAGTGCTCTAAGAAGTCATATGGTTCATAAACCCTGCCATTTGGTGCTAGTTTCCATTTAATCAACTAGGGGAAGCCAACAGAACTATGCATCCAGAAGGCCTTGCTCCTCCTAACTCTCCAGCTATCCTTTGTGTAACTAGACTATAAGAAAAGCAGGTTATGCGTTAGCATCTTAAAAAGTACGAAAGATTTAAAGCCAAGAAACAACGTACAAATGGGAAAAATGTTGGCACAGCACCTGGTACACTGATGTGGCAGGTGCATGGTGTCTTAATGTGTGTCTTGGCCTTATACCGATGTGTGTGTAAAACAAAATGATGTCATTTAAAAGTCATTTGCATTCACAGTTCTATTTTGCATATTCTTTTCAAGTAACACATGCTCAAGTAGACAGGTACTTAGCAGGACAAAGTGTTCAAGGTAAGGAGGATTTTAACACTAATATTAATTTCTGGTAGGCAAACATATTCTGTTGTTAGACACGGTTAACCTTAATGAGGTGTAGCTATTGACATAGATACAAAGGATCAGCCTCTTTTTCTTTCTTGTACTTGTTGTATCAGCTATCCAACTGCTCAAAGATAATCCAGCTGAACTCCCTTTTCTTATTTTGGCCATCCCCATCCCAAGATGGCACCTAAACATACCTGCAAGCAAACCGCCAAAACACTAAAGCGTAACTTCTACCTCAACCTATAAATGAACAACCTCTGTGATCCTCAGCATTTTTTGGGCTTTGTTAGGGTACTTACCCAGTCCAAAGCAGGGGCGTAGTTTGTTATTTTTACAGGGGGGGCAAAGTAACAAAAAAGTCCTGATTTTCCCGTTATCACGACAGTGAAGAGGGCGGGTGGCTTGAGTAATGCAAACAAACCAACCAGCATCAAATAATGCCCAAAAAACATTTAAGACTACAGCTGAATAACTCCTGGGAGGGACCAGCCCAGACCAAGTCAGAGCACTTCCCCACCCCACCAGTTTTACTGCAGCCTGCTCTCGGACCTACTCCTCCTGAGACCAGAGTCGAGAAACTGACCAAGATCTGTTTTGTATTCAGTGCTTCGTTCTTCTGCCTTGGGAGTGAGGACTTACTTGTAAAGTTGAAAATATGTAAGGAACTTAACTTCCTTCTCAAGAGGACAGGACCACACCTCAGCTTCAATTCAAGTCAGTCTTGACCTAATTTTGCCCCCACCTGAACCTCCAGGTGGATAGCTCACTAGTCTCTCACCCCCCTTTGCTGCTTACATAACCCTTCCAAGTCCAGCCCTTATAGTGGATCCTGAACTTTGAAATGTCTGCTTGAGCTAGCCCTCCCACCCTTGAGGAGTGTAAAAGCATGTTTCAAGGAAGTGCAGCAAATGGCTGTGCCACCTCAGTATACCTATAAACATGGATGGTATGGGAAACATCCCAGCATGTACAACCTCACAGCATGAGCCCTTATTTACAAAGATTACATAAAAAAATGCAATTATACAATGACAAGAATGAATGCTGGCCTCTGATTGGTCAGTCTTGGGCTAGACCCATGATGTTATCCCAGTACATCCGATTCATCACAGGTCTAGTCTCAGCCTCTCCATGAACCTCTTGATGATTGTTAGCATTAGAGTGTTTTTTTGTATCTTCTCTTAAAAATATTTTTCCACACCAAATAAAACATCTTTAAAATTATTTTTTTAAATTCTGTATAACAACACACCATTGTATAATAGCAATAATGCCTTCCAGGGTGTGTGTCATGGTAGGATAATGTCATGCCTTATGTATTGGATGCACTCGTGCCCAACCACCTGAGTGCGTTATCCCAGCATGACACACGCCCCGTCGGGCATTATTGCTACTTGTACACCCAGTGTTAACACTTTCTTTGTTATAACCAAGTTAATCTCATTAGTCTTCCATCCCATCCCATATTATTCAATGTCACATGCCTGAATCTGGTTAGGTAAGGTAAGCGAAGACGATAATGCTCTCCTCAAACAAGCAAGCATTGCATACATAAGCATGGGACTTGCTGATATCCCTCAGGCGGTGCTCTTAACAAGCATGCCGATGTACCTGGGACAGTGCAACAGAACAAGTAAATCCCTCATTGTTCACGATGATCATGGGCATGGTGTACACCACAACCCTACCACTCTTCCCATGGGCTCTAAGGAATATGCATCTCTGTCCATGCCCAGGGTTACACAACCCCATCCAAGCAAACACGGACTGCCCTGGCACAAAAGTGGTCACATCACATAACCTAAGAGAACAGGCGCTACAGGAAGTTTGCTGGAACAACGACTCCAGATACCTGTGCACAGCCTCGCAGGACCCACCCTGAAAGGTAAGTACTTGGTTGGTGGTTTTATTAGCATCACCTATGACAGTGTGTGGTGGGCGGTTGTGTAGCCCAGGTTGCCGTGGATGCTCCCCACAGACTACTTCAAAATCGTCTCATCTGACAGTTTTGAAGGGCACAAATGAAACATGGTTGCTTCAGTTTGATGTGGTTTAATACAGTTTTTTTTGTCCGAGCGTGTGTCTCTATTCTTCTACACACAGACACAGACAGACACACACACCACCAAAAAATGAACTTTTTTTATACCATGTTTACATTCAGGGTAGAGACAGGGTAAAGCAGGTCCAGGCAGTACAACACAGTAAATGAAACAATGCATTTTACAGTGCCCAACAAACCACCAAAAGACCACAAAACAACGGACTTTCCCCCTGCCCTGGGGGGGGGAATGGCTAGGTCACAGGTCAGGGTGCTAAATGAGGAGGAGAGACCACAGAACATCTTGTCGAACCACACAGTAAGGTGAAACTACATAAACATGCACAATTTTTGTACTGTAGGATTTCATACTTTCCAACAGTTCCTAATTTTGACACAGAACCTTATCTTTAGTGCTCAGAAGCCCCTTGTACGAGGGAGGTAAGCATGGCATGGACCCAGCAGACTGGCATACATGTTGAAAAAAATATTTCTGTGCCAGTATACCCTTCCACCCCTCCCTCCTCCATCACCAGTGTCCAGAACCATTTTTTTCAGCATGTGTACCAGTCCGCCCTGGTCAGCACATCAGCATAAAGCTGGCAGGGCAGCAGAAGGCACAGCAAGCAACAGTGAATTAAATGTCCATGCAAAAAGCTACAGCCCACTCTCCCCACCCCAGACCTGCAAGGCCACTATCTCCACCCAGACTGGCCAGCTTAGCTACTCTCTGCACCCTCATGGACTTGCACAGCCACTCCACACTCTGTGTCCACCGCACCAGCACAGCCACTCTCCCACCCCACCCAACCAACACCATTTCCAGCTCCATTTATCTGGTATCCTCTCCAGGCATCCAGGTCTGTGCCTCCCATCACAGCACAGTTTTCCTGGTATACAATTACAACCCCGCCTCCGACCGACACAATGCCAGTGCCTCCACCCACCCCATGCAGCAGTTCCCACCACACCCACACAATGCCTGTATCCCCAACCCTACCACACACACCCCCCACAGAGAAAGCAGAAGAGATCTCCACCTCTATAGATCCGCCTGTATGGCTTGAGATAAGGGAGAGATTGAGTTTCACCACAGCTGAGCTAGATCTAGAAACTTTGATCCCTAAATAGGTGAGTGCATTGGGTTCGCAGGCAAGACCCAGATCTACAATCCCCTGTCTCTGAACATGCACACTTAGTGGCATAACCATAGACTTGCCCAAGTTTAACTTATACCCTGCCACCCGAGAGAATTTATCTATGCTGTCCATTTCTGCTGGTATAGAAGTGCTGGGATTCTTTAGGTGCAGTAGTAAATCATCCGTATAGGCTGGTAGAGTATATCTGACATTACACACCAGGATACCATGTATGTCAGGGCTATTTTGGAGGAATCTAATTCGAGGTTCCAGATGAGATTAAAGAGGAAAGGAGAAAGGGGCATCCTTGTATAGTGCCTCATTGTAAGGGGAAGGAAGTGGAGAACACTCAGTTGCACCGGATCTTGGATGAGGGCTGTTGGTGTATGACCTTAAGCCAGTGACAGAATTGTGTAGGAAACCCAAATTTTCATAAGGTGACAAACAAAAAAGGCCAGAAGACCCAGTCAAATGCCTTTTCTGCATCCAAGGAAACTAGAACTGCTGGGGTTTTCCTCTCCCCCGCCATCGAAATGAGGTGAAGAACCTTGCGCAAGTGGTCAGAGGATAGTGGTCCCATCACAAATCCAGCCTGGGTCAGACTGATGAGACCCTGCCATGTCTTTAAAAGGTGATTAGCCAGGACCTTGGCTAAGATTTTTAGATTCTAATTCAAAAGGGAGATAGGACAATAATTTACGGGTAAGAGATGCGATTTACCAGGTTTAGGAATGACAGTGATCCATGCTTGGGTGAACGAAGAATCTGAAAGATCAGACAAGCAAAGACAGTTGAATAATTTAGTAAGAAAGGGAGCTAAGATATCTATGAATGTGGCATAGAAGTTATTGCTGAACCCTTCTGGGCCCAGAGCCTTTTCCTTAGGTAGTTGCCCTATAACTTGTCGCACCTCCTCTAGGAAGATAGGGGCCTTCAAAATCTCTCGCTGGGTCCCTGAGAGTGTAGGCAGTGGGATAAAAATCTAGGTAACTTTCTATAGATGTCATGTTGGGTGAATTTTCCTTTTCTGGATGGTAGAGGGTCTTGTAGAACTGTTGGAATGCATTAGCTATGTCACGGGGTCTAGCAAGAATTGCCACTCCCAGGGTAGGCTGAAGGCTTTGAATCATTTGTTGTGTTTCTAACTGTTTCATCTGAAGGGCCAATAACCTACCTGCTCTCTCCCCTGATTCTAAGTACCGGAATCTGACTCTCTGGAGAGCAAGATCAACCTGCTCTGACAGTAAATGGAAGTATTGTGCTCTACAGGCATGTAGCTGAGTTCACTTGTCCTGGTCATCTGCAGCAGATAGGCTGCATTCCAGAGTACGAATCTGGGATAGTAGTTGTCCTCTCTTTTCTGCCCTCTGTTTTTTGGCCTTTGATACCAGAAGTATACATTCCCTCTAATGGCACATTTGCCCTCTCACAACATATCTTCACTTGATACCATCCCTCATTCTCCTGGAAGAAAGTTTTATGTACTCTTCAAGAGTCTTAACAAAGTGAATGTCTTTCAAAGGGTAGAGTTCAAGTGCCAGGCCCTGTCCTGTTCCTCTAGCCCCATCAGGGAATGCTCCAAATATACGGAGCATGATCAGAGATCACAGTGTGATGGATTTCGTAGGCTAGAAGACCTGAGAGATTTGAGAGAATAATAAGGAAGAAATCTGTTTGAGAGTCGTATTATGGGGTAGAGAAAAAAGGTATATTGCCTGTCATTAGGATGTAAGATGTAAACAGTTGTTTTCTTGCTATACAATTCAAAACAAATTATGAATAATCACAAGTGAGTCTTTACCTTCAAATAAAACAAAAATTAATTATGTTTAGAATAGTGCTGATACTGTTATGTCACTTTACTGAGTTAGTAATAATAAATTTCAGTTTCTGTCTCGTCTTACAAAACATGTTAGCACAACACTATCTGCTGCTTTAAGCTTGCTCATCTTAACCAGGCTTTCACTGACACAACACTGAGGCAAATCTCACAGAAATCTACAAACAAAGGCTTGTTAACATTCAGTATGCATAATGTTGAAAATGCTCTGAATGAGCGTCACTGAATCCTTATATCAGTGACCCTTATAATGTCAGTGTCAGTGGCTCAGTTGGTAGCACACTCACCTCTAAGGCCAGGAGTTCAGAGGGCTGTAGGTTCAGTTCCCAGCAGCTGGCACTTGGGTTAATATCCAGTACTGACACTGTAGTGCAGCATGAGAGGGTGCTGCACTTCTGAGGTGCCATCTTTTGGATGAGATGTTAAACCAAGGTCCCATCTGCCTGGATTGATGGTAGTTCAGGTGGATGTTAAAGATCCCATGGCACTTCTCGAAAAGAGCAGGGGAGTTTTTATTGAAAATACATCAAAGAAACATAAGGTCAGCATATAATTATGCAGACATAATACAAAATCAAACATTTAATCTACATTTTTGTAATATGAATTAACTCCCAAGAATCCCTTTATTTATATTTAATGAAAACCTGTAACCCTCTCCACCATTTAAATACTTTCCTGGAAGTACCAAAACCTTTATGTTTCATATAAACTGATTTCATAGCTTCCATTATGAGCAAAAAAAAGTCTCGTATGACATACATTTTTGCTGCAGCACCCACTAACATCTGGCCTGCCATAAATAGTATCTTAAACAACAAAAAAACACAATTAACATACCCCAATCAAAGGAGGAAGAAGGTGGGAAAAAACCTAAAATCAGAGTCTGATAATCTAGCCTTTGCAACCATGGAAACTGTAATTTCATACTTAAAAAGTGCCATAACCCTACAGCATAAGAACATTGGAAAAGAAAATGATCCATGGTTTCCTCCATAGCCTGACACCTGGAATAGGGACAGTATCTCTCACTTATCATCTTATGTTTGCATTCCTTTAACATTTAATCTTCCATAAACGAAAGCCATAACACCTCCCACATCTGGGTAGGGATCCTAGAGGTAATTCAGTTGCTTAATGACATAACTTTTACAAGGAGGGGACAATTAGAAAACTCAGGTTCACTTGGATAAATTTTCCAAGAATTAAATTATATAATCCAGCACCTATATTATCTTTGATACACTGGGAAGAAATAGACCACTTGAATAACTTCTAGGCACAGGTTTAAAAATAATGGGATATACATACCCTTAGGAACCGGGGGAGGGTTGCACCATACTTCAAGAAAAAATTTGAAATTATTCAATTCCCATAATTGTTGTATCATCACAGGGTAGAGGGGGTCAAAATTAAAATTCTGGGAAAGAAAGAGGGTATAAAAAAAATGAGAGGGTCCACCATACCTAACCACCCTGAGAAATAGGGAGACAGGTTTAATAGGGTTAAACCTACTACCCCAAAGCATGGAGAAGAAACAAGCATACAGGCGAGTTTCTAAGGCTAATGGAGAGGGATATAATATGGCAATATATAACAACCCGGGAATAAGGAATTTCTTAATAACAAAAATCCTTTTCTTTTTTGACAGTCTCCACCCTTCCACCTCTGAACCTTTGTTTCTGTTTTTTCAAGGCAAATTCCCAGTTTTCCAATGGGAGATTCTGAGATCAATAATTATTCCTAATATCTTACATGGAGTAGAAATAATACCAGATACCGTAAACTGAGCTTGGGTTACAGGCCCTGAAAGTAGGCCTTTTGATTTCCCAATATTAATTTTAGAATTTGAAACCTTCTCATATCTACTAATACAATCTAAAACAATAGGAATTTGGACCACATCAGTCAAAAAAATACAAATATCATCTGCATAGGCTTGAACAACCACAGTATCTACCTGCAAATTCCCAGAGATGCCTGGCAGGGCATACATTTGGTCCAAAATCCAGAGTAAAGGGTCAAAAGAAAATGCATACAATAAAGGGCTTAAGGGGAAGCCCTGCCCCACCCCAAAATTAACTGAAATTGGGAAAGAAGACTGCCCCTTAATAATGGGATAAACTATAATCTTATCATACATTAACTTAATCCAGTGAATAAAGTCATGGGGGACACCATATTTTTCTAACACAGCAAATAGATATGGTCGAGACACCCTATCAAAGGCCTTATTTTGGTCTAAAGACAGAATGTAACGCCAGTCTGGAGACCTATTTGAAAATTCAATTATTTCCCTAATAATAACTAGGGCAGACAAAATTCTCCTGTTTGGAATGCCACAAAACTGGAGAGGATATAATAAATCACTAGAGACAGTTCTCAGTCTATTATTTAATTTTTGAGATAATATCTTGAAATCAGAATTTAAAATAGTGATAGGTCTCCAGTTACTTAATTGAGTTCTGTCCCCTCCCTTAAAAATATACACCAATAATCCAGATGTAAACTGTAAAGGTAAGCAGAGGACATTGTGGAGAAAAAAAAGACTTTTTCGAGGCAAGGATCCAAGATGTCACTGAACTATTTGTAAAATTCATAAGACAGACCATCTAAACCTGGAGAAACCCCTAACTTTAAGGAAGATAGAACTTTAAGAATCTCTTGTCCTGATATAGGATCAGCTAAATTATATAGATCCTGGCTGGGGATGTTAAAATCCTGAAAAAATCTCTGAATATCTCCATGTGGAACATCCAAACCCTCCTGTTCCCTTATATGATTCCAAATAATAGTGAATAAGTCTCCTGGGAGGTTTTAGTTTCCCTGCCCCATTTTGTAGAACCTCCAAACCTAAGGAGCTGATCTTTTCTCTAAAGGCCTCAAAGGGATCACCTATTGGGCTTTTGTGGGTTCCAAAGGAAAGTTCTGAGCGCAATGTCTGTGCTCTATCATATTGGCAGTCTCTCATGGCTGACTTAATATGATTTATTTGTGCAGAAAGATTGCTTCTAGAAGTGTTGGCGTCAGAAAACAACCCCTGAAATTTTTTCTGTAAAGTTAAATATTGCAAAAATTTAGCAGTAACCCTTTGTTTCCCATAGTTTTGAAAAAATTTCCAGACATCATTTTTAGTATCCTCCCACCACTCCCATAAGTCATCATATAGATCTAGAGCAGATGCTCGGCCATACAGTAAAGAGGATATACCTTTCACAACCCAGGGGTCCTGTAAGACTGAAGTATTAAGTTTCCATCTAGGTTTATTCATAGTTTTATGGGGGAAAACACCAAAGGAAATAGTAACAAGCAAGTGATCGGAAAATTCAGTAATAAGAGTTTTATGAACAAGAGGGGAAAGATTTTTTGAGGCAAAAAGGTAATCAATAGTAGATGTCAAGATCCCTCTTCTAAAGGTATAAGCCAACCCCTCAGTCTGATAACTCCTACCATTTCTTAATCCTGCAAGATTAATGACTCTCTCTAGTGCTATCGTATCACAATATTTTTTCTTATCTGCTTTACCTCTACTAAAACCGGAAATCTCACAGTTAAAGTCACCTCCCAGGATAATATAACAAGTAGTGGCCAGGAAGGGTAAAAGGCAGGGACCCTGGTTTTCCATTTTTACCGGTAACACCGGTAACAATCACAGAATCCCGCTTGGTTTGCGGATTTTGAATTCTTGTACCGGTGCCTCATGGAAATTATATGTCACTGCACAGAATCTCTAAGAGTTCGGCATCTTTTTGCATTTTTTTATTTTCTCTTTCTATGTCCTCTTCTCACAGCATCAGTCTACACTTTTCAGAGATCCCAAGGCTGAGTATCCCCTAGCTTCACCCTCAGGTAATGCTCAGGAGCTCCTGTGTGCCTGCCCCTATCCTGCCTGGGTTGTACCCCCTCCAGGTGGGAAGGGAGAGGACCCCAGGTCACCCCTCCACACTCCCTTAGTGTGTGTTTGGTAGCCCAGTGGGTCTCTCATGGAGCTTGGTTATGAAGTCTGGGGCACCTGGGTCCCTTCTGCCAGTGGCCGATGTGGGGTGATTGTTCCTGGTTTTCTGGTCTCTGTCCCTGAGGGCACCAGCACTAGAGGAGATCCAAGGAGGTAGGTCACATAGAGACATGCCACTGCTCCAGATTCTGGATAGCGTCCTTCCCTCCTGATCACTCTGCAGCACCATTGCACCACCACCCATGGTCACACAGGTGGTGGTAAAGCAGCAGGACCTGCAGCCCACCCTCCCTGGAGGAGAAGAGCAGTCCCCCGGGTGTTCGATCTTACTCCCCTGGCCAGACCTCCAGCAACCCGAGTTCACTTCCTACCCTGGGTCACTGGCATTGCAAGCAGTACTGCTACCGCAGTGCCAGCAGGCTGACCCAGATTTCAGCATCTTAAAATGAATGCTGCTGTGCTTCGCATTCTTTCTGTTTTTCTGCGAATAGTCAGTAAGGAAATCACCTGCACTGCTTTGTTGTAATCAGCCATTCAGTTTAACCACCCATACTTCCTACCAACATCTCCATCACCTGAGGACTGCTTTCCTTCCTGAAACCACAGTTTTCACATAGTATGTGCCTAAGAGTCTACAAGTATCAGCACACATGGGCAGGCCACTGGAAAATTGCAGGAAAAGTAACCTGAAATGTAACCTGAAATTGCAGAGATTTTTTGCAAAACTTGCTGGAAAATTGCAGGATTTCTATAGATCTTGAGTGCTTCACAATAAATCCTTACCGTTTTCTACAGCATATTAGAATAAACTGCTAAATGGATACACTGACACTTGAATATGTTTTAAATATGAAAAAAAATTCTGTTTCTTACATGAATCCTAAACGGATAAGATGTGTTGCCTCTTCCAAAATGTAAAAACATCTGCCTCATACGGTGCTAGATTCTATTTAGTGAGCCACAGAAAATCAATATTAAATAAATCCAGAATAAACAAATGTTATCTGTTTCTGGATGTAAAATAATAAAGCCTGATCAAAAGCTATTTACAGTGCTGTCAACTATTCACCAGCTTTGGTGTAAGAAAAAATAAGCAGATGGAGTGGCAAATAGTTCAGTTTTAGTAAAATGTTGTAAAGTGTTTCATGTTCATAATTTGTACTATAGGTACTGTGCACTATTATTAAAATCATATATTAAAACATTACATATGGGTGTTATTATGGCTGGCAGTATAGCCTAATGGTTAGAATAACAAACAATGATTGAACTGGGTACATCCTGCAGACTTGGGTTTGATTCCCACAACCTCCACTTGCATACTGTGAGACTCCAAACAAGTCACTTAACCGCCCCAGTGCTTCTAGGTCACTCCTGAAAACATGCAGTTCTGCCTAGTGGGCCTTATCTGCTTTACAAAGAATATAAAAAAAGAATACCAATATATGTTTAGTACTACATCATAGAATAGTAGTCAGGGTACCATATAATTTTCTTGAGTTTTACTTGGGCTGCAATTATTTTGTATAGCTAAAGATAAATGTTCAACTACATTTTATGTGTTTTATAAGCTTGTTTTTAGATTTTAGTCAGTTTTCTTTGTATTCTTTGCATGTGAGCATCTAGGTTGTAGATTGCTAAATGCAGGATAACTGTTACCAACTAGCTTATTCAAGTTTATAATCAGCAGGGCCATCCAAAATCCTCAGTTGTTTGAAAGAAAACTAGTCTGAATGGAAGTATGTTCACAAGGAAAAAGATGTCTTATTACTTATGAAAAGACTTCACAGTCAGCACCCCATTTAGGTGAATTGGATCATTTGCACCTTTTCTCCCACCTGCTGTTTCAGTCTCTGTGACAACAAAAAGTTTTCTAATAGATTGCTTCAATAAAAGCAAATGTTAAGTATTTAAGTGTACTTATGTTTGGCCAGTGGATTTTGAAAGCACATTCAATGACATACAGAAGGTAAGACCCCAGGGCTGTATGATGTTGGTGGGCAGAGTGGTGCTCAATTCACATCTGAGCTCAGACATGAAAACTGGAGACACCCTTTTCATGGACACCAAGTAAAAAAGCATCCACATGTCTGGGAGATGCATGAATCCATTTGAAGGCCCTCCACTAATCACTTGTGGATTTTTAGGTGAAGATACTTTATTTCAAAGAAGCAAATTCAAGCATTTTTTTTTTTTTTTGCTCCTCCTACCCCCGGTCATCCACTTCTTCAGGCCTACCAAGGCCCCCTACCACCGCTGCTGAGTCCTGACCACCATCCACTGCCTCTTACTGCTGTGCTACCAGGTAACCCAAAGTAACCCTTCATTGAGTGGGCCCCTACCCCTGTGGGAGGCTACCAAGGGAGGAGAATTGTCCCAAAGAGCTTCCTGTGTATCCTGGGCATGGCAGGGGTCAGAACGGACACATGTCTGGGGCTTCCGGCTTATGGAGGGACCAGCAACCATCCTTTGGTTGGCCAGCAAGTGTTTTCCCATTTTCTTGGGAGTGTGATAGGCCACATGATGTCAAGGCACAAGCCGACGTTCGTCATGCTCCCTCCTGAGTCAGGGCCGATGTGTTGTTGTGCCTCTGGCCTCCACCAGGGGCCAGCAAATGCTGAGCTGTGAACTCACCTTCCCTCCCAGGAGAAGGTGAGTGGTTGTTGGACACTCAAACCTTCGCCCACCAGCTGGCCCCCTAACGCCCAAGTCTGTTCCCTAACCCTGGTCAGCGGTGTCACAGGCAGAAATCCAATTCAGGCAGTTAAATTATAGATATGAAAAAAACAAAGGTAGTCCACCTTAGTGGTGGTGGTTCAGATTAATTCACATCTGAGTTCTAACAAGCAAAGAGACCAAATAATTTGTAACGTGTGCATGTGGGGTGTAGGCGTTGAAGAAAGGGGATCATAGTACTGTCACTATTGCCATCACCCCAGAGGACATGGACTGCATTGTTGCTACTGCCATCACACCAAAGTGGTGTGGCTGTAGTGCTTCTGCCATCACCACTGGTGGATGGGAAATGTAGTACTGCTGTCTTCACACCTAAGGGATGGGGGCTGCAATGCTGCTGCTTCTGTCACACCTGAGGGAGGGAGGTCATAGTGCTGTTGCTGCTGCCATCACACCAGATGGATGGGGGGCTGTAGTGCTATTGGTGCTGCCATCACACCTGAGGGATGGGACCGTATTGCTGCTTCCATCACACCTTAGGGATGGGGGCTGTAGTGCTGCTGCTGCTGCCATCACATCTTGTACCTAAAATAACTTTAAATTGGTACAAGGATGGAAGGATGTGCAATAGTGGAGGTCAAAATTGCTAAAATCCATATTAGCGGAGTTAAAAATTGTTAAATAAAGTACACAGAACCAAATACCGGTAAAACTGGATTTTGGCTTAGCAGACACCAGTGACAATACCATTTTTTACAATGTACAAAACAGAATATGCCCTTTCTCAATCCCGGTAAACCAGTGTTCCTGGTAAAAGGGTATTACACATGTTTACCCTTCCTGCTTTTGTCTGAGATCCATACGTTACTATAAATCGAAAGTCAGCTTGTTTCCAAAGCCCATCAATTATAAGAAGCCTCCCAGGTATAAGCTCGATTAATTTCTTAAGTGTGAAATCAAAGGAGCCAAAAAGAATCCCTATACCATCAGCTCTGTCTAGGCTGAAAGACCAATAAGATGGCCCCCAAATCCACTCTGAGGTTAAAAGACGGCATTGATCCAAAGTGTAAACCCATGTTTCCTGTAGAAAACAAATATCAAGGCTAGACTGGTGAAGAAAATGAAAAAGAGCCGTCCTTTTGAAATTATTTAAAAGACTACTACAGTTTAGGGACCCAATACAAAGAGTGGCCATAAACATTTAGGTTTTTTTCCTTTTTTTCTTTTTTTCCCTTTATAGTCAGTTGGAAAGGGTTTACTCTCTGAAGATTGGGAAAGACCCGGGGTACCAGTATCTATGTCAGAGTCACCTTCTACAGTGTCAAGAATGGCATGTGAATTTTCCATTTCAAAGTAGGAAGTTCCAGAGAGATTGGGGGTTACAAGGGGGCTTAGAGCTTCTGGTACACTTTTTCTCAGTGAAGCCAGAACTGAAAGGTTTTATTTGTACAGGTTCCTGATAACAAACGGGAGGAAAATCATTAATATTAAAGTGGTCGGGGGGACTGCTCCCTTCAGACCTAGGGGAAGGGTCAGGACCTGGAACATCTTTGTCCCCAGCAGCTGCCGCCTTCCCTGAGGGAGTGGAGTAAGGCCTTTGCTTCTGAGTTTTGGAAAGAGCTTCATCCTGAGCTTTTAGTATCAATAACTCAGGACTAATCACCGATGCTTTATTAGAAGCAGCCAAGGGGCAATCCCTGTACCCATGCCCTGATTCTTCACATAAATCACATTTAACTAAATTAGAACACTGAAAGCTACCATGCCCAAGCTCCCCACAATTTCACACTTAGTGGAGTCACAAGAACTGGAGAGATGCATCCTAACCCCACACTTATAGCAGGCACGGGGCTGCCCTGCATAAAAACACACACCCCTGTCTCTTCCCAATGTGAAAGAGTTAGGAATATGATTAACCTCGTTATTAATCTGCAGCAGTTTCACCTTGTACTTCCAGCTACCATTCCAAAATAATTCAGTATCTAACACAGCCTCAGGAGCGCTCAAGACATCACACTTCTGGGAAAGCCAATAAGTGATGTCTTCAACGTGAACCCCTTCATTTCTCAACATCACAGTTACATATTTAGTCAATGATGGAGTTAGAGGGGTAACAAGAAAGGGAGACCACAATGGGGAAAATTTCAGCTGATTATATCTTTGCCAAAATAAGTCTAACAGAAATGCAGATCTAAAACTGACATCATAATTGTCTTCCCCTGAAATGTTAATAAAGGCAAAGGCATCTTTAGGGGAAAACTGTAAGGATTCTTTTAAAAGAAGTTTCCTCACATACACCCGGTCAGGCCGTTCGGCCAGTCCCCCTTTATATCGTATCCGCACAGAATTCCTTCGGGGGACTGTTTCTTTATGATTTTGTGAAAAAAGGTCAGACAGAAGAGGCCTAGGGTGTGGGGGAGCCTCAGAAGCATCCTTAAAGACCTTCCCCCCAGCTGGATTATCAGACACTAATTCTGGCTTGAAGGGGGATGAATCTATCATAAGGTCAGTTTTAGTTCCTGAAGACTGGGAGATGGGCATATCCTTAAGAGCAGGAGACCATTCTGAGGGGTTTGAAGAAAGGGGAGAAACCGAAGACCAGTCTGGATCTGGGATCCATATTCCTGTGGGGTCCAATTTCCAACCGGACTCCAGTAAGGATTTCTCCGGGGCCCAATCATTAGCTTTATCTGTAACTTTAGAGGGGAGAGAAAAGGCTTGCTGAATAAGTTTTAAAGTAGACAAATTCTGAGCAGACTTAGATTTGTCATCGGGATGCTGTGCCTGGGTTTTGACAAACAAGTTACGATTAGCTGCTGTTAGCATGCTCTTTTATTTTTATAGTATCCGGGAGAGCTTGGTTTTGTTGTAAACAAAAAGTAGTAGCGTGAAGCTTGACTAGAAGTGTCAGTCTGATAAACCAGCTCCTCCTGCAAGATACTGCAAACTGCACCTTGCGCCCTTGTTCCCTCAACCACAGTACAGCTCGAACCAATTGTAAAGAGCTCTGTTTGCTTGTTGTCAGGCAGCCTACTGACAATAGGTATAGACTTTGGAGAAAGGAAATCTGACCACAAAGACTGACCTTGTGTAACTTCAGAAATAGTTTCAACAGAGACAATTTTCTGACAGGGGATCGGCTTTTGGCACTCACTGCTTATAGCGACTCCACTGCCAGCCAAATGTTCCCCACTGTCAAGTGTGTTCTGCAAGGAATTTTGACAGAAGAGATATCCAAAGACAATGGCAGCACCACCGTTTGATGCAACTGCATCATCAGGTTTGACAGAACTGTCAGCTGGGCCCGATGCTAGTGCATCGGGTTTAGCAGAAAAAGAAGTAATATTGCCAGTGTCATTATGAAGAACAGCAGGAAGGAACAAGGTTTTAGAATTTCCAACTTGCAAATTAGTAGTACTTATCTGAAGTTCGGGTGTAGCAACGAGAAATGCCTTCAGATGAAAACATAGCAGCGTGAAAAGTAGTTATCACCTCAGTAGTAAGCAGATATCCATCTCGCAAAGTAAAGGAAGCCTCTAAGTTTTGAGCCCAGGGGAGGAGGCTTGCTCCCCTGGCTCACACACATCCATACCATCCACCGACTTTTGCAAAGTGGCCATAACGATGGCCAGGCTCCCCACTGACAAACAGTGAGGAATTTCCCAGTGTCCTGGACAAATTTCCCTCATTCACTAAAAATACCACCAACAGTTTCACCTGGTTCAAGGTCAGTTGGCATTCATCTGTATCCCCCGTGAAAATAGGCATGATTTGTCTAGCGCACTTATCCGGTCAACAAAAACTAAAATAAATAATAAAAAATAAATATCACAGCCATCATCAAATCTCCACACAGTGTTCAGAAACTGTGTATCAAAAGACAATCTATGTAAACAGTTTTGTGTAACTTGTTTGAGTCTCTTTTATATTAATAGTGGTCAAAAAGTGCTTACTTTAGTTGTTCTGGATGATTCTGGTTTAATGGCCGCTCTCCATATGCAAGAGCAAGAAGCAAATGAGCACTTAATAGTGCTGGCTTCTTGTTCACTTGGAAATCTCTGAGTCACATAACTGGGATTTTAGTATGTAGTCTCGTGGGATTTATATAGTTTACTGTTGCTAAGCACTGTGTGTAGCAAGCCCTTTTCACTATGTTGTCAATTTTCAAACATGTCTTTATTGTTTCTTTAAGGTTGCAGTAGTTATTTTTTTGTATGCTGCACCAGTGTTTTGTAATACAGTGAACTCCATTTATCCTTCATTCTGAACCAAGTTAGTTCCTCGTTGTTCTTCTATGGAGCTCTCAGTTCAATGTTTCTAGATTTAGTAAGTAATCCTATAGCATTTGCTAAATGGTATTTTGCTAAGCTCCTTGTAAATAGATTTTACTATTGACAAATGAATATAAATAGCCGTTTTAGGGTGTTCTAATATTTTTAAGACTGTATGTTTAGTTTAGTTTAGTTTTTTTTTGATGACCGGGTATGTACACTAGACATTCTGCTTATTTTCAGGCACAACCAAGGGGAGGCGATACAGATGATTGCAACTGACCTTGAACCAGATTAATCTGATTGGTGGTATTTTAGTGAATACTGTACTATAGGTTTTTATTTTTAAGGTTTTACCATGTCTGTAGTGCAGCAGTACAATATTATGGTTCTGTCTTTATGAGATAACAGAAACTTTCACTCAGCTGCTCTTGCAGCTCCATACTTCCTGCTTGTGTTATTTAGAATCTAACTTTGTCTGGCAAGCCAGTGAGGTCTGGAAAGTTAAGTACCTCCTGAGCCCGCTCTACCTACCAGCCACTAAGATTTTAAAAGGGCCCATGCAAAAGGGCATAGTGTGTTCCTCGTAAAGTAACAGGGGTGGTCCAGTAGGCTCATTATGTGCTAGCATGTATTAACAGATGTACTATGGAACATACTATATTTTTGGTAAACAACCTATTTTAAACCTTTATTGTTGAATTTCATGAACTAGTGAAATAGGTGACTAAATTCTGTCAAGAATTAATGCTAACATTCTACAAGATATGATGGGAAGGACACTAATCTGTGTGTCTTCTTCATGGGGTGTCAGAATGGCTGAGAGTGGAGGCCCACATGAAGTGACAGTACCCTTAGGTATGCTGGAATGGCTGCTGAGAAGAGAGACAAGCATGAACCCTACCCCACAGGTGCATGACTGCTGTAACATGTGCAGCCTCAGAGACCCTGATGTCCAAACACTACACCTATGCAAGAGGTGCCTTCAGCCCTCTGCAGCAACACCAGTGAAAACAACTGTGTCCAGGGCAGATCCTATTGGGGTGCATAAAGCATCAGGGACTGGAGCAGGTGGCTTCATGTGAAACAGGGGCTGGTGCCACTACTGCTGCCCCCACCTGGGATGACCACACCTTAGAGTGCAGATGGAAGGGCAGAAGACACGGGGGCCATAGACTGAAGCTGGAGGGGTGGATACTGCCATGGATTGGTGCAGCAAGGAGGTTTGCCTCCCATGGACAACAGCAATGTGAAGCCCACATGGACACACAGGTGACCCCACAAGTCTTGGGAGTGACAGCACGTCCCATGGTTGCCGGGACTGTCACGTGGTACCACCTTCTATGGGATCAAGGACACATCCCACCTCCTCCAGTACCATAAGGGACAGTGGTTGAAGCCAGGACAAGTTCCACAGGGACACGTATGACTGATAACCAAGTGGTCCCAGGCAGAGAAGTTCATGGACAATCGGGTGAAGGTGGAGTACCCCATACATGCCTATCCCTGCATTCTGAAGGTGCTCTGGGATGAGACTGAATGGAACCAGGAGAACTGGGTGTACAGAGTAAAACATGGACTGGGGAAGGGCACTGCACTGCCACATCTCCTGCAGGTACAAAGTGCATGTCAGGTCCCTCATGGACACTGTCTACAAGGGGCTGATCATCATGAAACATTATGTACTATTCCAGGAGCTAGAGGAAAACAGAACAGAGAATGTGGTGGATGCCATAGATTCAGTTGGCCAGCCCTGCATCAAGTCAGACCCCCATTGATATTTCTAGACAGTCACAGGAGGACCAAAGTACCCCATCAGGGGTTGTCTACATCATCGGTGATTTCCAGGGTACAGGAGGATGTGCTGGGACACTTACATGAGGGCAGATGTTTGCAAGGGGGCCCCTGTCCACATTCCAGACTTTTGTTTGGTATGGCCCTGCCTGTGCTTTTTGTTGACTTGTAGATATTGACTGTTCTGAAACCTACTGTGTCATCTGCTTTGTTTACATGGGTACAGGGTTGACCAGGCCATTAGGTATCCCCATATAGATGCACCCTGTTTTGGGGACATGGACAGTAGGGGGGAACTGTGTTATGTACAGTACCATAGGGTGGGCGCACCAAGTGATGGGACAGCAGGGTCCTGGGGGTACCCTTGTGTCACACCTTCACTGTGTGTTGTGTGTGATGGCACTGTTGGTGCACAGTGCTTCAGGAGCCCCATGATGTGTCTTGGACCACACGGTATGCATGTGATATGTGGGACCAGTTCCCAGCTCCTCTGAATGCCACTGACTCATCAACGGCCCACCGCTACACACAGCTCTGGGCACTGGAGACATGTGGCTTGCATCAGGGATGCTGCATACCATGTGGTACAGAGAGTGTCTGCCACAACTGCATTGCATACTGTACCTCTCCATGCCTTCCGATGGGGTAATTAAATGTGACACTATCTCACAGGGATCGTTGTCTGGTATGGGTCCAGCCCTTACATCTCCACACCTTTGTGGCATATGTGGACAATAGGGGGCTGACTATAGCTGCAGTGTGCATTTGAGTACATTCCTGTGGGATGGCAGCTATTGGGGCTATGCCCCATGGTTTAAAGCAGGGGTTTGCCTGGCATAAACCTGCCATGGCCTCTGCATGCTCCTTTCTGGCTTAACTGCATTGTACACATACGTTATCCCGTGTGTGTAGTGTGTGGCTGTCTGGCATGCCCCTGCATGGAGCTTCCCTGGGGTGTGCACACACCATGCTTATGCACGCTGTGTGCCCTGGCTGTGCATCCCGCTTAGGTGGAACGTGCACATGATTCGTGGGTATGGCTCTCAGCGGGTCAGTTACACAGTACATATGCTACACACTTTGCTGAATACAGGCCTTAATGATTTGCCAATTTGGGGGGGAGGGTGTGCACTGTGTCTCTTATTTTAACTTGTGTATGCCATAACCAGTTGCACCCCAATGAGAAAAGCAATTTAAAGTTTATGAAAGTGCATGGGTTGTAGGATTGTCAGAACCCTCTGAAGTTCTGGGTTCTAGTTCTAGTCTAGAACTTTTGAAACATTTCTGGTTCTAATCTTTTTAGAACTTGAGCCCTATTTTTAATGCGCTGCCAGTAATGAAGATAGTAATGAAATACATGTAAAGGAAAAACTGTTTAATATAAGGGGAGAGAAATGATCATGTGTGACACTGATAGGAATACAACTAGGTTTATCTATGGTTTCTTCTGTTTGCTAAAGCCAGCAACTTAATATGTAACAGGCCCACCACCCACCCATATGTTAAAAGTTTTCCTGCTGCAGCTGCATCATAGTCCCTTAGTGAAAGAAAGAGGCACATTAGCTATTTATGTACTCATTTATATATACTCATCATCATGAATTATGAGAAAAAATAACTGATATTACCTAATCTCAGCTATTTGCTGCTTTGTGTTTTAAATGAGTAAATCAAAAGTTGCTATGTTTAAAAGGGAGCTTTTATAACAAAGTCAAGCCAAGGTACTGCAGCCGCAGCACATGAACTGTTGCAAAACATTATGTCATAACGTAGTCAGTCAACACATTTGAATAAAAAAACTATGCCAGTCATTGTTGCTGGCAAAAAATGTATGCAATTTTCTAAGATAATGCATACATATACCAACATTCTTGTTGGCAAATTGAAGTAATACATACAACTTTCTAAGATGATGCATTTTTCCAGCTGATACATCAATAAAATATGTATTTCAGTCACATAAATAAAAAAAAGTGGTTTCCTCACCACATACTAACTTAAGGAACATTTAATGTAGCTGCAGCAGTTGGCATGTGATGTTTAAGGGACAGTGTCTGTGAACCCCATTATGTATCAAATTATCACTACTTGTAAAGCAAAAACATTTTATTTATTTATTTAGTTTTTGTTAACCAGGTTAGGTGCACTAGACAAAGTTGACTATTTTCAGGCACGACCCGGGAGAATACATACATAAAATGAGATGAGATTATACAATACATAGTATATAGTACAGGTACATAGTATATAGTACAGGTAGGTTAGAATACAGATCAAGTCAGACAGTACTCGAGATAATACATATAGCTATGCAGAGATGACAAAAGTGACATTAGTACATGCAAATAACTGAAACTGGGCTAAGTGGCAGCTATAAAGACATTTTATAGCAAAGCTTGTTTAGAAGTGCAGCAGTGTCTTGGGCGAAATAGGGTGGTTAGCTGTGAGGCATTAAGTGGAATCAAAGCATGTGCAGGGGTTCTGGGATAGGTGGCGATATAGTTATTTTGAAGATTGGGTGGAGTTAGCCTGCCTCATGGCAGGAGGAGGGAAGTTCAGGTGGTTGGGGTAGTGCAGTGAAATGCTCCAGAGCTTTTGAGTAAGACACCTGGGTATGGTGAGTAGAAATTTGTTTTCCGAGCATAGTCCATGGGCAGGTGTCTGTGGTACAAGTAGAGCTGCAAGGGAGGAGGAAGTTTGGTTACAGATTACAGAGTCTGTGAGGGTCCCTAGGGAGTATAGTCAGTAGGCAGTTGGGGAGAGCCAGCCTAGGTCGCTATACAGTGTGCAGTGGTGCTTGAGGCGATGGGAAGAGGAGGCATACAGACATATGTTATCATACGCGACATCCCATTTATGGAGAGCAGTCTTATGGACATTAGAAAAACTGGAGACACCATATGTCAACACTGGAAGCAGAATACCCTTGGCAATTGCCAATTTAGCAGATGGTGTTAGCAGGTGACAAGTCTTATAGGCGATTCCAAGTTTGGCATTTTTTGCTTTACAGGTTGACTGGATGTGCAGACTGAAATCAAGGGATTTATCAAGGAGGACTCCCAGGTATTTGAAGGATGTGACACAGTCAATGAGAGACCCCCCCAGAGTCATGGACTAGGAGGGGTTCCTTACAGGCCCTGAGTTTGGGGGCAGTGCCAAATAGCATGGCTTGGGTCTTTTTTGTGTTGAGGATGAGCTTATTAGCATTTAGCCATGTTTGCACATTCCTGAAATCCGAGGAGAGATTTTTGTTAATGATGTTAACTTTGTCAGTGCTGGAGTAGAGGACAAGATCATCAGCGTATAAGATAGCTGAGCAGGAGAGTATGGCATAATCTATGTTGTTGATGTATAGCGAGAAAGAAGGGGTCCCAGGATGGAGCCTGGGGTACTCAGATGTCAGTGCTGGTCACATCTAAGAGGCGGAGTTGAATTTAACAAGTTGTAATCTGTTTGATAGGTAGTTGTTAAACCAGTCAACTACTAAGGATGAAGTTAAATCTATGCAGGGTTGAGAGAAGCAGGGGATGATCAACAAGATTAAGCTTTGGTAAGATCGATGAATACTGCTCCAGTGGTAGGCCTTTGTCCATGTTGCAGAGTACATCAGTGGAGAATTTGAAAGAGTGGTTGAGGTACTGTGCCCTTTCTGAAACCATGCTGAGTGTCTGAGAGAAGGTTGTTCTTTGTGAGATAGTGAATGGTTTGGGTTGCAACAAGCATCTGCAGTAGCTTGCATAGCACAGAGAGGATGGCTATGGGCCTGTAGTTGTTGAGATCCTTTGGGTCTCCTTTTTTAAGGATAGGTGTAACTTGAGCAATCTTCCAGAGATCTGGGACAACACCAAGAGAGAGAGAGAGACAGAGTGAAAATCTTGGCCAGTGGTGAGGCAATCAATGGTGCCGCTAGCTTCAGGAGTCGTGGCTCAAGTGAATCTGAGCCAGGGCTAGTGTTGTCAGATATGTTTTGCAATAGCCTTTGGAACTCAGATCTAGATATAGCTTTAAAGTGGAAAGGGGGGGTAGTAGTTAGTTGGCAGTGGTCAGCACCAGATGCAGATCTCTGGGGGGTACAGTAAGGCTGAGATGCTGTGGGAGGTGAAGAGAAGGACGAGATGTACTGAGACAGGTCCGTGAATAATCTGTTAAAGGCATTTGCCATAGTGTTCAAGTCATTGCAATGTACACCATTTAGGATCATATCCCTGGGGTCGATGACTGGGTAGCCCCAAGAAAGGTCTTGATATGTGTCCAGAATTTTCTAGGGTCACCAGCAGAGTTTGTGAGCAGTTCCTTGCAGTAGATGCTCTTTGCTGTTCTGATTTGTTTTTTCACAGGCGCTCCGAGAGGCCCTGTAGGTACTGTAATCCTCCGGTAGTCTGGACACTTTATACTTCTTCCAGAGTTTGTCCCATGTGTGCAGGTTAGCCAGCAGGTCCTTGTGTAGCCATCTTGTTTGTTTACCCCTAACCCTTCTGGTGACCTTCGGGGTATGTTTATCCTGAAGTGCTGTGAAATAATCAATGAAGATATCAAGGGCTATTTGAACATCATGGGAGTGATAGATGTCAGACCAGTTGATACAGGATACATCATAGAGGAAAGCTTCCATGTCCAGTTTGGCAAAGTTGGTAATTGTGATGTAGCATGGAGGGGGTGGGGGAGCAGTCTCCAGGCTTCATACACAGAACGTGGGTAGTAGTCTGTGATAGCATCTGCCAAGATGGCTGCAGTTTGCACATGGTCAAGGTGATTCACCAGTACCCAGGTCTATGAGGGTGGAGGTAGTTAGAGAAGGGGTGGTTCTAGTGGGTTCAGTTAAGATCTGGTGCAGATTATAGCTCTGCGTTAGTGTCAGCAGTGTGCTGTGAGTTGGTCCCAGCCAGTTTAAGTTAAAGTCACCTAAGATTATGACCTCATTTTGCTTGGCATTTGTGACGGTTTGATTAACTAAATCCTGAAGACCTGTGATACCTCCAGTGGGTGGGTTGTAGGCGTGGATAAGGTGGAGTTTTTTGCACCAAGGGCAATGGTTGTGTGTAGGGACTCACAGACTGAGGGTGAGCCAGTGGGTGGGCAGACCGTAACATCAAGATGGTTTTTATAGAGGATAGAGACCCCCGCCTCCACGTTTTGGGGAAGGCCTATCTCTCCGTATAAAGGAATAATTGGGCAAGGAACATAAGGAGTTCGGAACGTGAGGCTTGAGCCATGTTTCAGAAAGGCACAGTAGGTCAGGACTGTACACTTTTGTCAATGCCTCGAGATCAGCAAAGTGCCTGGTAATGCTCCTAATATTCATATGGGCAATGAGAAGTCCTTTTCCTGAGACAGCCGATAGGTCAGTGGGAGAGTGCTGGACAGAGGGGCCAGGGTTAAGTTCTACGTCCTCTGACAATAGGATGATGAGGAGTAGGAGAAACCACAGTTTAATAGTGTGGAATGGGAGATGAACCAGTTGTGACATTATGTATTTTCTGAGCAGGTACAACCCTTCAGAAGGATAAGGGTGGTGTAGGCACGCACATGTTGTGTTTCGGCAATTTGGTTGGAGAAAGTAAAGTCATTGTGTTGTGAGGTATTCTCTCCATAGTGGTTATTGATTGGAACAGAAGTAGATACCCCATGTAAGCATAAGAGCAGTATCAGAAGCAGGATTCGTCCTCCCAATCTATGAGTTGCCAGTTTTGGCAGGACACTGCAAATGTTTACTGTAGCAAGGGTGTTTCTGAGCGACTCATGGTGAGCTACTGCCGACCAGAAAACTGATTGTTACTGTAGATCAAAGACCCAGAAAGTGTTAAATTCCTGAAGGTGATGGACATTAGCCTAGGGCATATGCAGGATGTAAAAATCCTTCATTAGAATCTTCCCTTTGTTCTCCAAAACAGTTATGATAGGTCACATTCTGTGAAAACTGCTGATGCAGATTTTCTTTTATTTCTAATTCCTTTATTCTTGTTTTAAAGGGGACAGGACACTTGTGCTAGGTGGCAGCAGTTTGCAATGTATTTAATAAGAAAAATATATATATATATATATATATATTATATCTATAGTAGGTTCCACAGTGGGCAATCAGTACAGCCTCCCATACCATCGGTCTGTCATCATCTTTTCCTCACCATTCCCAGCCGATCACAAATCTGTAAGCGAAAGGACTAAAACAACACCACCTTTCACCACAGCACCCATTCCACTTTTCTTCCACCACCCTCATTTATGCAGTAGCACCTGCCACCCTTACACCCAATTTAAAACCAACCCACAACCCTCACCCCGTCAAGCACGTATCCCACCCTCCTCCCTCACCCAAATGTTTAAACTACCCCCACACTTAGTCATGAACTACCATTCATGTCACCCTTCTCCGTCCCTCACCCATGTTAAAACTCACTCCCCCAACCATCACCCATGTACTAACAACTATGCCATGTTTCTCCCTCCTGTATCCATGTTAAAACCAACCCCCAGCCCTCACCCATGCACTAGCATCCATGCCATCTTTCTCCCTCTTGCATCCATGTTAAACCAACCTCCAGCCCTTTCCCATCCTCCAGCACCCATTCTACCCTCCTCCCCCTCTCAAATGCTAAAACTGCCACATGCTTACTCAAGAAAAATGAAACTCTTGCCTCCAAATGAACCATACTTAATTGTTCCTTAATAAACAGCACTTATGTGAAAAACTGTCTCTTCAATTGCTTTCTTCTTATGGACAATATTCTGTACAGTCTTCTTCATGGAACCAGTAATTTGAGAGTTGTTGCTATTATGCCATGGTCTGTGTACAACAGAATTTTAAACACGAGTTATTGTGGTATGAGACCTATGCTTACAGAATAATTTAGCAGTGTCAGTGGCTCAGTAGGTAGCACACTCACCTCTGAGGCCAGGAGATCAGAGGGCTATGGGTTCAGTTCCCACATCTGGCACTTGGGTTAATATCCCAGTACTGACACTGTAATGCAGAATGAGAGAGGTGCTGTCTTTTGGATGAGACGTTAAACTGAGGTCCCTTTGGCCTGGATTGGTGGTAGTTCAGGTGGATGTTAAAGATCCCATGGCACTTATCGAAATGAGTAGGGGAATTTCCCTGTGTCCTGGCCAAATTTCCCTCATTCACTAAAAATACCACCAACAGCTTAATCTGGTTCAAGGTCAGTTGGTATTCATCTGTATCCCCCTCCCCCAGGTCGTGCCTGAAAATAGGCAGGATTTGTCTAGTGCACTAACCCGGTCAACAAAAGCTAAATAAAAATAAAAATATGTGCTCAACCATGACATAGATAAAACTCCAGATGATTCTGTTTCCCTGGAAGAGACTTGTAACAGGATGCTGCCCACAGAAACATAACAATACAAAACACAGTTTTTCCCATAATTTGTTATTCAGTAAGATAAGTTACATATGGATCATTTTGGTTTATGGCTAACATTTATGTAATTGAAAAAATAATAAACGGCTACCAATTGGAACTCATTGTTTTGTCCTTTTTAAAATAGAAAAATACACTGCCCCCGGTCCCAGCCCATACTGATGCACCACAAAGTCACAGAAGGTAAATCCAAAACTATATGTTTGCACTTTACCTATAAATAATATGATACAGAAATGATTGACATGACAGTGTCCCTTTTATGCCAAATTTTGGCCTGCTCCCACTGATGTTAAAATTGCCCTGTATATAAAACTTGTTGACTTTAGACCCTAGTTACAAAGCAGTTTGCCATGAAATGGTGAAAGTTTTGGGGGTATATAGTCCAAGGTAGTAGATCGAGAAAGGAGAGAGATAACCAAAGTCATCACAGTCTGTAAAAGTTTCCTTTTCGGTGCAGAGAGACTCTGTCCCACACAATATTTACCAGCCACCACCATCTGAGTTGTCATCGCCATCAACATCCACAACATCAGTCACTTCAGGATCAGTTTGTATACTCTTGTAGGGCTACAAAAATCGTGACTTATTAACTTCAATAAAAGTTAATGTGTGTACATTTTCTGGCAGCAACCTATTTCTGGTGTCTGTCACAATATTGCCAGCTGTACTAAACATGCGTTCTGAAGAGACACTTGTTGCAGGACAACAAAGATATTTACAGGCTTCATCATACAGCTCTGTCCAGATCGACTTTTTTGATCTCCAGTATTCAAAAGGGCATGCATCAATAGGAATAGGCAGTTCTTGCAGGTAACTGTCTACCATGATGGACAGAGACCGCTCAGAAGAGGAATCAGCATAAGCTGGTATGGCAGCAATTTGGGAAAGGTTTTGCCACAGATTTAGCTTGCTACTAAGGGTTAAAGAAGTGGCAGTTGTGGAACAACTACTGTTAATGTTTTGTGACTTTTCCAGTTCTGTATCCCTTTGTGAAGATGAACCTGCATGTTGTGGTGATAACAACCTGAGGGTGCTGTGTGTGTCTGTGTTTGACTCCTTTGAGTGCTGCAGCTCATCTAGCAACAGACATTTGTACTGCTCTATATCATCTGTTTTTGGAAGATGTATAGCCTTGAACCTGGGATCTAAGAGAGTTGCAAGGATGTAGTGTTTTGATTTCGTCATTGTAACTAATTTGTCATTGGTTTTGAAGCACTTGCTCATTCTCTTTCCGAGATTCCCATGATACAGGCAACATGTTGTCTGAGCTTCAGATCTGTCTTTTTCTATTTGTAGATTTAGAACACTAAGATGATGTGAAATCAGCATTATGAGTGGGATAACCTGACTCACAGATGCACCTTCAGAAGACATGTCCCTTGTAGCTGTCTCAAAAGAAGCTAGGATGCAGCACACTGTCTCCATTCATTTCCACTGCAGCACAGACAGCATAATACCATCTCCAATAATGTAACTGGAGCAATACTCATGTACAGCTTGCTTTTGCTCCAAGAAGCGCTGCAGCATATAAAGCGCTGAGTTCCAACGAGTGGAAACATTTTGAATCAGCTTTTGCTGGGACAGCTTGTGCTTTTTTTGCAGTTCGGACAATGTCCGTATAGCCTTGGTTGAATGTGAAAAGTGAGTCACAATTTTTTTGCAAACAGCAATCATACCATCTATTTGCGTTTCATTGCTGAGAAATCCCATGACAATTAAATGTAAGCAATGTGCAAAGCAAGAAGCATGCATAAATCCTTCATCCTGTACTGCTTTCAAGATGTTGGCTCCATTGTCACTTACTATGAAGCCACATTTTAGACCGTGAGAATAAACCCATTCATCAAGGAGGTCATTTAGTTCCTGCAAGATGTTTGCAGCTGTATGACTTTGCCCAAACTTCTTTATATACAGCAGCACCATCTTTTTGGGTGTCTTTGAAGAAGCACAAAAAAACGTGACCCAATGAGCAGTAAGGAACATGTAATCTATGTTTTGAGTGCTGGTCCACATATCTGTTGTGACATGAATAACCCCACCCTCTGCAGTTTTAAGTGCAAGCATCAATGTCACTTTTAAAGCCTGATAAATGTTTGGTATTTCAACATAGGAAAAGTACCTTCGATGAGGAACATTGTAACGAGGCTCTGCTAATTTCATGAGGTCCCTAAAATCCTCATGATCTACCAAAGAGTATGGGAGAAGGGCTCTGGCTAATAGTTCACCAATTATGTGATTAAGATGAAGGGTCTTTGGATGATTTTTAGTAAAGGTATTCTTCCTTTCAAATGTCTGAGACAGTGTTAGCTGTTTTCAACATGTCCCTACTGGTTTATTATACACTGTGCTTCGATGGGCAGATGGACGCTGGGATGGTGGACTAGGACTTATACATTCAGTGCCATCACTGGATGTGCAACTGGTACTAATGGTGCTGGCATTGGTGGTAACAGTGATCCTAGAGCTGGCAGTGGTTCTGTCCGCATCAAGTTCAGACAATTCAGTATCCATTTCAGATTCCTGACCCTTCTCATGTGTGGTCTGGAAGATGGAGGACATGGGTTTTGGACAATCAAGCAAAACTGAATGCTTTTTCAGTTGGTGTTTAAGTGCTGTAGTGCCAAGGCATGACACAACTTTACCACGGCTTACACTCTATTTACACAGGGAACAAATTGCTTTGCATGGACCAGTTTTACTGACAGAGAAATAATTCCACACCTCAGATGTGACAGATTTTGTTCAAGTGCTAGGAAGATAGCTAAAGACTGTTTGTGTCTTTTCACCTGTCCTAACAGAACCCGGGACATGCTCCTTGGTGCTAGAAGAGTGGGCAGAGGACTTTGATGGATTTTCATTGCTGGCTGACACAGAAGAGGTGGATTCAATGGATATGTCATTTTCATTGCCAACAGTGCTGGATGTATTTGCAAGTGCACTACCTGATTCATTGTCAGCAGACTTGCTCATTTCACTTTGTTGAGGAAGTAATGATATGTCACAAGACACAACAGTGTCACACTGAGACAAAGAGCTACTGCCTGAGTCAGAGAGGGACTCACTGTCACTTGTATTATTACTGCTAGTCACAGGGATTTTAACAGCATGAACAGCATACCTTATGGTGCCTCTCCGTGTGACCCCAGCAGCTGGACAGATTTTCTTAAAAGGTCCCCCTTTACCACACTTCTCTGTTGCTCTTTTGCTGTCTGTTGAATTTTTATCATGTGAAACATTTTGGTTATTTCTGCTAGCACCAGGATTACCCCTACCACCAACACCTGCTCCAACACCAGCACTAGATGCTTCATCTATGTTGGTGTCAGCCATAACAGTACCAGTATACTGCAGTGAATACACCCACACAATTCCTCTGTAAGAAAGCAATGTGATCTATGATCACTGGCTACAACTCCAAAATTTTATTTTGGCTGTGTGACACTGTGATGCAGTGGACTAAAAGTAATTGAAGAATATGATGGTTTGCAACTAAAGGATCCCAGGTTCAAGGCTTACAGAATGATTGGGCTGCTGGGCATAGGCATACGCATAGCAGTCAAGGGGCATACAGCAGCAGGATGATGGGCTGACCACAAGAGACAGAGTTACACACAAACCGAGGAAAGGGATTTTTCTGTCTCTCCTCCCAACAGGGAAATATATTTCTAGGCTTCTGTCATGTATTTAAGGATAATGCCACCACACAACAACTGGCCACTGGGCCTCTCTCAGTAACACACACTGGGCAGGGTACAGTACAGTCAAAATGCACACAACAGAAGGAGATGGGCCAACCACAGGAGACGGAGTCACACACACACACATATACAACCCAAGGAAAGAGATTTTTCTGTCTCTCCTCCCAACATTAAAATGTATTTATATGCTTCTGTCATGTATTTAACTATAATGCCACCACACGACTGCCCAACAATGGGCTTCTCGCAGTAACACACTATGGGTAGGGTACACAGCAGCCGCAGCAGGGTGATGGGATAACACCACAGGAGAATAGAGAGATACAGTGTAGTGGAGTCACACACACAACACACAAGTAGGGAGTACTGTGTAAAAAAAACTAAAAACAGCCTGGTGTTGTTCTATCATGAATTTTATAGGGTGGAATAGAAGAACGCTCAGCAACGCAGTACTACAGTCCTTAGAATCCTGTCCTCCTGACTATTATTTTACTTTGTTTTGTGGAGTAGGGTATAAAGTAGTAAGTAAAATGCAATCAAATTCAAATGTTCCAACTTCTCACACATTAAAGCTAAACTTAATTTTCCTCACAATTAGTAAATCTGTTTGTTTTAATTTCTTCACCCCTCCCCCAGCCAGGGTGGTGATGATCGCTCCTTCCAAGTGTGAAACAAGTAATGCCAGGCAGAAATGAAGTTTGAACTGTTGATTTGACAATTGAATTGAGATTGAAAATGAAAGATAAATTCTCAGTTTCTCTCAAATATTCAGCTACTTTTAACTTCCCTCTGTCTCATCCTGAGGCTAAGCCTGTCACCAACTGTTCCTTCGGGCCCTTTCTTTTCCTCAGTTCCCACTCCTGAGTCCCCCACCCCTACCTTTTCATCCCCACCCACCCCTTAGTTTTTTATTTATTTTTTTCCTTTTCTTTGCAATAAATCAACTCAATCTCACACGACGATTTCACAATTAGCAATTGCCAGAGCCAGAGACCAGAGCTAGCCCAGACAGAGTGAGTAGCACAAGCTGCTGCAACTCCTTTATGATGGGACTAAATGAACAGAACTGCAGCCACGCAGTTTACGTATTCTACCACCACCTGACCGCAGAGCAGATGGTCAGGTGGTAACACGGACTGGGATGAAGTACATAAGCGCGTAGTCTGACTCCACACCATTCAGCCCCCAACAACACTAATGGCATGGTATGATGGGATCATCATCGATCATACTGGAACTGAAGCGGGACTGGAGGGAGCTGACAGTATGCATAGGCAAGTGAGATTTTTTTCACTCTGGGGCTGCTAAATCAGGCAGGTTGCTTTGTGTTGCTTGCATTATGGCTTCTTAATGCATAAAAAAAAAGATGTGTTTCAAATCGATTCCAACCCCGTTTGCGAACCCTCTAGTGTTCGAGTTCTGAATTAGAACTCGAACACCAGGGTTTGTGATGGGTTCAAATCTTTCCCAAACTAGTTCTGACAACCCTAATGGGTTGAACTGTTAATTCTGGATTTGTTTTATGTTTTGGAGATATATGGCTGTCCCCATTAGCTGGCTCCCCACGAATCACCAGTACATTGACTGAAGACTGCACCTTATTTAAAATGAGCCAATCAGGCAGTGTACCATGTTTGGAAAGGGAGCCAACTCTGGCAGTTGCCTTTTAGAATATGGTCTCGGCCAATGGGAGGCTAACCTTGACAAATGGTGGCTGAGCTGCCTTTCACTCCAGAGCTCTGAATTGAACACTAAGAGGCCCCCACTCCCCTTTGGGATGAAATAAGTTTAATGATTTGCCAGTTTTGAGGTGAGAGGTGTACACGGAGCCTTTTGTTTAGCCAGCTGGCTGTTGCCTGCTGCCAGCATGGACTGCTCTGGGGACAGGGTCAGGCTGCACCCTGGTCCATTATGTGGGTTAAGTTGCACCAAGGTCGGTGCTGCGCTGGGAACCTGGGTCCTGGCCAGCCCAGCAGTGGCTGGGCCAGTTGGATTAACTTGGGGTGGTAGGCCAGTGACCTTGCCAGGAGCAGGGACCTGAGGTGGCACAGCAGTGGCTAGCTCAGGTGTGGCATGGCACTGGCCATGCCAGGGGGAAGGAGGAGTTGGTTTGGCCCCATTGGCAAGGAGCCAGCAAGGACGGGCAACTCCTCCAGGTCTGAGCTGGACCCCTCTCAATCCTCCATGTATATCTCTTTATCCTTGCTGTTTGGCTACATGTGGTCCCCAGCATGGGTGGACCTTAGGGGCATCAACCAGTGTGATGGGCCCAGGGCATCCTCCACAATGGTGTCCACCACCATGGACTGAGCTGTTGAGAGAAGAGAGGAAAGTGATACTGCAGAGTAATCCACATGACTATGCACTGATCATGGCAGCATGCAGGACCAGTGTACTGTGTATTGTACATGCACTGCCAGTGCAGTACAGTGCCCATATGCCCCATGCTGTACAAATCATACACCTCCCAGCATCAGTGACCATGCAGTTTACAACAGTATATGACGCACAGTAGGGGAGTACCCCACAGGCATCCACAACACCAGAATTCCTAGATACCGCCATGAGGCCTACACCCATTATATAACAGAGCCAACAGGTAGGTTCAGATTAGAGTACTGTGGGCCCACCTGGAAATAGATGCAGTGGTCAACTTTGAAAATCAATAGGGGAGGGATAAGGGTGACACACGCATGTTAATATTCCACAAAACTGCAATACACCAGCTCTGTGTTTGCCTCTTACATATACCTGTAGTATCCCAAATACTGTATTTAATTAGATAATGGATGGTAAGTGCAAGGAGCTGTAGAGCATAGAAGTGGCCAGGAACCCAACCAGGGTGGGACACATGGAAATGTCAAGGGGCCCAACTCAGCAATGACTTGCGCTGCCGCAAGTCTCCGGTGTGCCAAACGGATGGCTCAGGGGGGATGCAGCAGCCTTTTGGTGTCGATCACGATTCTCGATCAGGTGCAACAGAGGATGCAAATTAGACTGGCTCCCTCCTGGTCTAACATTGTGACCATGGGGGATCTGGATTATGAGGCTTGGGCCACACCTTTGACGCAAGTTGCTGTAAACCGTGGAATCCATTGCAATTGCATCAGCCCTTCCTAAATCAGGCTCTGTTGTGCCGAAGGGCTTTGGTATGGCTGCAACCCACATTGCAGATGATGCAGGGCTTGGCACAAGCCCTGTGTTATCTTTTGTGAATCGGGCCCAAGGTATCCTTGTAGGCCAGTCCAACTCTACCAACAGGTACACCATTACAGACAGAACTTGCAGCAGTATGCATGATGTACCATGACCCGTACACCATGCAAGCATAGGGCTATGGTAGGATGTGTACCTAGAATTCAGATCTGTGCTGTGCCTCATTTATCTCCAAATTTTGATTTGGCTCCATTCCCTCCTATATTGCTTGCCTCTTGTCTCTCCCCCTTCTACCTCTTACTCCCTTCACAATGCTCGCATTCACTCTCTTGCTCTCCCAGCAAAGAAATCTACTCTGGCCAAGCTGCCTGCTTGTTCTGCTTCCCTAAAATATGGGTCTCTCTCCCCATTTCCATTTGCTCTGCTCCTTCCCTTATTGCTCTGAAATGTTTCCTCCATGATTTCTCTACTCACTCCTGCAGCTGTCCCTGATACTGGGGTGGAATTCTATCACTAGCGTTTCAGCCTATACTGACATTGGCTTATCCCCTTTCCCCTAGTCAGTCACTAGTCCCTATTCTCTACTCTTCATATTATTGTTTTGTTGCTCACAGTTTAATGTTCATGTGCCTGTTTTGTAATTTACTGTATGGTAATTTTTTCTTCTGCATGGCTATTGCAGAATAATCCACATACCTGTGTGCTGACCATGGCAGCATGTTGGCCCAGTGTACTGTGTACTTTGTATTGCCACACATGCCATCCATGCAGTGCTCTGCCCATATGCCCCCAGTGCTGTACAATTCACACATCTCCCTGCACCAGTGATCACACAGTTTACAGCAGTATATGACACATGTGTGGCACAGTAGGGGAGTACCCCACAGACGCCCACACCACCAGCATGCCTAGATACCACCATGAGGCCTACACTCATTATGAAACAGAGTCAACAGGCAGGGTCATATTAGAGTACTGGAGGCCCAACTGGAAACAGATGCAGTGATCAACCTAGAAAATCAATAGGGGAGTGCCCAGGGTGACACACGCATGTTAATATTCCACGTAAATGCAATACACCAGCTGTTTATTTGCATCTTACATATACCTGCAGTGCCACAAATACTTTGTTTAATTAGGTAGTGCATGATAAATGTAAAGAGCTGTAGAGTGTAGAAGATGGCCAAGAACCCAACGGGGGAGGGGCACATGAAACTGTCAAGGTATTCTGGTGGGTTGATCCAGCTCTGCCAACAGGTACACAATTATAGACAGGGCATGCAGCAGTGATGTCCTATATGCATGGTGTACCACAGCCCATGCAGTATGCAAGCATAGGGCTACAGTATGTGTACGCAGAACACATATCTGTGTTGCACATCCTGTGCTTACACACTTTGCTTGTCTGGCCATGGTCCATGTCACCATGCTCCCCCTCACAGGAATCCAAACCCCAACACCACTGATGCATGTGCAGACACAAGCTTAATGTAATGGGGCTAACAGTGATCACTCACATGGCTGTGTTAGTCTGACCTGGCTTTCAAAGCCACCTCCTGGGATGGTCGGTCACCTCCACCTGGGGAATGGCTCCAGCCATCAACTATTCCACAGGGACTAGGAACACTGTAGCATGGGGGCCACCACCTGTGGCCTGGAGGTTTGCCTGGCCTGTGGCTGTCACCTCTTTGATGTACATATTCAGGTCTGTGGCCTGTTTCACACTTCCTACCAAGTCTGGCTTCTTCCTCCTAATGCATTGACCACCTCAGTTTTCTGGTCACAGGCCTTGTGGATATTGGACCTGGTCCTCCACCATCTACTGACCAGGTCCTCATTGGTCACATAGGCCTGGGCCAGGGCCAACACCTCTTCCTTTGAGAGGCTTCTTCTTTCTTAGGCACTCGTCTTCCATCATGCTACTTGTAGGAAATGGGGAGGATGTACAGCACTGAGCACTGTATATACACAGTAGAGCACAGCGCCAAGGTACAGTCATGGGCAGGCCCCAGTGTCCTCTGAGTAGAATACGTATATGTTCCTGCATGGCCAGATCCAACACACAGCAAGCTGCTTGCCTAACACAGCCCTTGGCCATGTGCAGATACAGCAATAGTCTAGTCCTAATACAGTATAGGCACAGTGCTGTGATCCCACATGTCCCTACTGAAGACCATTTCACATACACTTATCTCTAGCTGCATGCAGTACCTCGGTGGAGTCTGTGTGGTGTCCTTTGCTCCTTTTGTATGCTCCAGATGCAATTAGGCATGCAAATGACTGAGTGCATTCCAGTAATGACATGCAAATGTAGATTTCTTTGCATACCTCCCTCTCCTTCCCCTCCCCTCTCTTGATGCCAAGCACTTTTACCACTGTGCCTCATTTATCTCCAAATTTTGGTTTGGCTCCATTCCCTTTTATATTGCTTGTCTCCTGTCTTTCCCCCTCCTACCTCTTCCTCCCTTCACAATGCTTGCATTCACTCTCTTGCTCTCCAACCAAAGAAATCTACTCTGGCCAAGCTGCCTGCTCATTCTGCTTCCCTAAAATATGGGTCTCTACTCATTTCCATTTGCTCTGCTCCTTCCCTTCTCCCTCTGAAATCTTTCCTCCATGATTTCTCTACTCACTACTACAATTGTCCCTTATACTGGGGTAGAATTCTGTCACTTGTCTTCCTGTATACACTGACACTGGCTTATCCCCTCTCACTCAGATTTTTTCCATAAAATAATTTATTGAGTTTTCAGGTTTAACAAATTTAATAAAAACAGTAACCAGTACATAAATAGTTAATGAGTCACTAGTCACTACTCCTCATATTTTTGTTCTGTTGCTCATAGTTTAATGTTCTTTTGCCTGTTTTGTAATTTACTGTATGGTAACTTTTTCTTCTGTGTGGCAATTTTTATTCTGAAGTGGTTTCTTTTAATTTGTATATGTCGTTTTACTTATTTCCATTTTGCAGAATTATTTCTGTGCATTGCACCTTGATTCTGTTCTGTGTTCTTTGCCCTCTCCAGGACACATCTGGAAACCAGCTGTTGCCTGCTCAGTATGACTTTCATGGTAATCTTTTTGAAATAAATAAATAAATTTAGGATACCGACTGTAAAATTAATTAATTTGCATACACTGTTTGAGTATTGCAAGTTTGCTCTGAGCACTATCGTCTTTGCAATAGTGCTGCGCTAGTGATAACGCTACATTCCATGTTGCATAAACATGACAACACACATCATTGGTGACATCATGAGGCTGCACTAGCAAGCGTACTATGATGTCATGCTATGGTACTGTGCATCAGTGGAGAGGCGCCTGGCACATAGGATTGGGGTAGCCTGGAAGGGGGACCAGTGCCAACACTGGTACAATGACCTGTCTCAGAAGGAGCCAAGATGCCTGCAGCAGCTATGGGTGATGGTGGAAAGTGGCACTGTACCACGGCCAGGTGACCACAGTTGGTTGTACGTATTCTTACTGTTATGTCTGGGATGTGGTACTGTTTTCATGATACTGGACTTCTGTGTTACTGTCCCTGAGAAAATATGCAGTGTACCTGTATGTACCTGTTGGGCCCACCCTGTCCTATGTAAACTGATCTGCAGTCTAGTCTGATATAACCAATGCATGTGTATGGGACCACTCTCCCTGTAGATGCCCCTATTGCCCTGTACAATACAGGATCCGCCATGGATCTTGGAGCATTGCACTTGCCATAACATCAAAGGAGTGTGATACCACAATGACATGTGATCACTTTCTGTCTGTGGGTGCTGTGTCAGCTTGGATGAATAATATGTCATGTGACATGGGGTTACTTGTAGCCAGGGTGTTAGGTGTACCAACCAGCATTTTGCTGAAGCCAGTATCACTTCCATGTTCACTGTCTGTGTTATGTAGCATGGGTGCTAGTACCCATATGTCATGTAATGCATGGTATAATATTGCATTGTAGTGCATGTGCCACTCTAGGACCTGCGTTGGGCTACACTTACAGTATGATGTCAGCACCTGCTGTGGTACTGGTATGATCCCTGTGCCTCTGTTGTATGTGACCAGGGGCTATATGCATCCTATGTATGTAATATGAGGTGTACATGGCATGTAGATGACATGTATGGGTATGTCATACAGGGGTGGTGAGGAAGACTGAACAGCGGTTAACCACATCGGGCTTGCATACAAAGTGCTAGACCATAGTTACAACACTGGTATGTAGTGTGGTGGCTGTGCCTGGTTCATGGCACACCATGGCTGTGCACAACAGTAAGACATGTCCCACCACGCACATGTGCCTGCTGTTGGACAGCACTGGTATATAGGCATGTGTACTGTTTAGGGTTTATGGTAATGTGCTGGGTCTCTCCACCCCAAATCCCTCAGTACATTCATTTCATTAAAATCCCTGGTGTCCAGTTGTCCAGTGGGGGGGTGAGACTGTCTGGGTTGGAAAGAACCACTGAACACCAGGGATTTCAATGAAACTAATGTACTGGTGGGGGAACCGTTGGACACCAGGGATTTCAATGAAAATGAAGGTACTGGGGGATCGGGGGTGGAGGAAACCACTGGACACCAGGGATTTCAGTGAAACTAAGGTACTGGGAGATTGGGGGTGGAGAACCACCAGACACCAGGAACTTCAATGAAACTATTGTACTGGCAGATCAGGAGTGGGTGGAACCACTGAACGTGAGGGATTTCAATGAAAATGAATGTACTGGGGGATCGGTGGCAGTTTGGCACAGACGTAGGCAGCTGCAGTACAGTCACCATGCCTTCTGTGGCTTAGCACCTGGTTAAGAGGTGGTTTTGGGAAGTAGTAAACTGCAAACCTTTAAAAATGCCACTGCGCCAGTATGCATAATGGGACCCACTCATTTGTATAGGCGCAGCACTATTTTAGTGCCTAGGTGCTGCCGGGCTGGGGAGCTGCGAAGGAGACTATACAACCTTCACTTGGAACACCTTTTCCACAAAGATACTAGCAGGAGAACAGAGGAAATTGATCCCAGCCCTACTGATTTCTGGCCTAACCCTTTCATGGTCCTCTGTACTAACTGTGTGCAAGTCTGTAATTCCCTGTTGGGGAGAGGCACAAATGAGCCTCGGCTGAGAGCCTTTAAGAGAAAAAATGAAAAGCAAGAAGGAGGATATGGGGGATGGAGAGACACACTGCTGGACTGCTGTGAACTGGAGAGCTGAATTGAGCTAAAAAGTTTTGTTTTATATTTTTTCGGCAAAAATAAACTACTTTGAACCCAACAGTAGGCTTAGAGAGAGACCAGCAGCAGGTGCAACAGTAGGCTCAGAGAGACCAACAGCAGGTGTAACAGCAGGCTCAGAGAGACCAGCAGCAGGTGTAACAGCAGGCTCAGAGAGACTAGCAGCAGGTGCAACAGTAGGCTCAGAGAGACCAGTAGCAGGTGTAACAGCAGGCTCAGAGAGACTAGCAGAAGGTGCAACAGTAGGCTCAGAGAGACTAGCAGCAGGTACAACAGTGGGCTCAGACAGGCCAGCAGCAGGTACAACAGCAGGCTCAGACACCACAGCAGCAGGTACAACAGTAGGCTCAGACAGACCAGCAGCAGGTGCAACGGCAGGCTCAGAGAGACCAGCAGCGGGTACAACAGTAGGCTCAGAGAGACTAGCAGCAGGTGCAACAGTAGGCTCAGACAGACCAGCAGCAGGTACAACAGTAGGCTCAGACAGACCAGCAGCAGGTGCAACAGTAGTCTCAGACAGACCAGCAGCAGATGCAACAGCAGGCTCAGAGAGACTAGCAGCAGGTACAACAGTAGGCTCAGACAGACCAGCAGGTGCAACAGTAGGCTCAGAAAGACCAACAGCAGGTACAACAGTAGGCTCAGACAGGCCAGCAGCAGGTGCAACAGCAGGTTCAGACACCCCAGCAGCAGGTACAGCAGTAGGCTCAGACAGACCAGCAGCGGGTGCAACAGCAGGCTCAGAGAGACCAGCAGTGGGTACAGCAGTAGGCTCAGACAGACCAGCAGCAGGTGCAACAGTAGGCTCAGAGAGACTAGCAGCAGGTACAACAGTAGGCTCAGACAGACCAGCAGGTGCAACAGTAGGCTCAGAAAGACCAACAGCAGGTACAACAGTAGGCTCAGACAGGCCAGCAGCAGGTGCAACAGCAGGTTCAGACACCCCAGCAGCAGGTACAGCAGTAGGCTAAGAAAGTCCAGCAGTGGGTAGAACAGTAGGCTCAGAGAGACCAACAGCAGGCGCAGCAGAAGGCTTAGACAGACCAGCAGCAGGTGCAACAGCAGGCTCAGACACCCCAGCAGCAGGTACAACAGTAGAATCAGATAGACCAGCAGCAGATGCAACAGCAGGCTCAGAGAGACCAGCAGCGGGTACAACAGTAGGCTTAGAGAGACCACAGCAGGTGCAACAGCAGGCTCAGCGAGACCAACAGCAGGTGCAACACCATGTTTAGAGAGATCAACAGCAGGTGCAACAGCAGGCTTAGAGAGACTAGCAGCAGGTGTAACAGCAGGCTCAGCGAGACCGCAGCAGGTGCAACACTATGCTCATAGAGACTAACAGCAGGTGCAATAGCAGGCTCAGAGAGACCAGCAGCAGGTGCAACAACAGGCTCAGAGAGATCAGCAGCATGTGTAACAGCAGGTTCAGAGAGACCAGCAGCAGGTGCAACTGCAGGCTTAGAGAGACCACAGCATGTGCAGCAGCAGGCTCAGAGAGACCATCAGCACAGTGCAACAGTAGGCTCAGAGAGACCACAGCAGGTGCAACAGTAGGCTTAGAGAGACCACAGCACATGCAGCAGGAGGCTCAGTGAGACCATCAGCCAGTGCAACAGTAGGCTCAGAGAGACCACAGCAAGTGCAACAGTAGGCTCAGAGACACCAACAGCAGGTGCAACAGCACGCTCAGAGAGACCAGCAGCTGGTGCAACAGCAGGCTTAGAGAGACCACAGCATGTGCAGCAGCAGGCTCAGAGAGACCATCAGTTGGTGCAACGGCAGTCTTAGAAAGGCCAACAACTGATGCAACAGGTTAAGATGCAAAGGGACTCGATGGCGCAAGGAGACCAGCAAAAAAACAGGAGTTTATGAAGCAGGTGCTACAAACACAGAAAGCAGCTGTGCCTCTGCTGCAGGTCACATTGAATCCAGTTGCTGATGAACCTCACACCATTGCTAACAAAAATGGGTCCTGAGGATGACCCCAAAGCCTACCTTATTAATTGTGAGAGAATTGCCAATACCACTGCCTGGACATGAGAAAGTTGAGCCACTTGCATTGCATCATATCTGCCTGGAGAGGCACAGACTGCTTATAAGAGCCTAGATGATGATGCTGCGAGAGACTATGACCAGCTAAAGGTGGTTATCCTTGACCAGACTGGGATAACTGAAGAGAGCTATCAATGAATTTTCACTCATTTTGTTTTAAAGCAGGAATCCGACCCAGAGTGGTGGATCAAAAATTTCATACAAACATACAAAGAAGCCAGCAGAAGAACACCATCTGGTCTAGCTAGTCTGCTCATATTGCAGGGTCCACAGCTTGAGCTACTGACCCTGTCCCCCACCACTTCTCCTATCCTTTCTATCCTCCCTACCCATTATCCTTACCTTTTCCTATGCCTATCGCAGCCTCTCTTGAAGCTACCCACTGTCTTCAACAAGACCCCCTCTTCCAGCAGTGGATTCCAAGTGTCCACCACCCTCTCCATGAAGAAGTGCTTCCTGACATCCCTCCTAAACCTCCACCTCTACAGCTTAAGACTGTGCCCCCTCATGTTATGGTTGCCACTTAGCTTAAAAAGACCCTCCTTATGCACCTTATTTATCCCTTTCAAGTACTTGAAGGTCTCGATCATCTTCCCCACCCCGTCCTCCAGGGAGTACATGTTCAGTGCCCTCAACCTCTTCTTATATGCCTTACCCTGCTGACCCACTATCGACTTTATAGGCCTCTTTGAGACCTTCTCAAGCAGGTTAGTGTCCTTGTTGAGGTATGGGCACCAGTACTGAACCCCATACTCTACATGTGTGCCTCACCAGTGACCTATAAGGGCAGTATAACCTCATCTCTCCTACTACTGATCCCCCTGGCTATGCATCCCAGCATCTTGTTTGCTTTTTGCTGCTGCTTTCTTGCACTGCATGGAGTGCTTCAGGTCACTAGTGATCATCACTCCCAGGTCCTTCTCCTCCCCTGATGCAGGTACCTGGACTCCACCCAGACAGTACTCCGTCCTAGGATTTTTGGCTCCAATGTGCATATCGTTATTTCTTGGCATTGAAGCCAAACTGTTAGATCCCAGACCACAGCTTAAACAGGTTATTCTGCAGATCCTGTATCCCTTCAGCCATGTCTACTCTCCAGCAGAGCTTTGTGTCATCCATGAATAGGCACATTTTGCCCTTAATGCCATCCCTTATGTCATTGATGACGACATTGTACAACACTGGTCCCAACACTGAGCCATGTGGGATCCCACTGGTGACCTCTTCGGTGCCAGATAACTCCCCCCCCCCCACAGCCACCCTCTGAATTCTGTCCCACAGCCAGTTTTCTACCCATCTGGTCATTTTCTCCCCAACCCCAAGATCCACCAACTTCCTAATCAACCTTCTGTGGGGCGCAGAGTCAAAAGCCTTGCTGAAATCCAGATAGAGGATGTCTACCACTTGGCCCTGATCTACTGTCTTAGTGACCCAGTCAAAGAAGTCAATCAGATTCAATTGACACAATCTCTCCCCAATGAACCCATGCTGCCTCACATCCTGGAGACCATGCTCCTCTAGATATTATACCAGCTTTTCCTTAAGTATGGTCTCCATGAGTTTGCAGACGATTGAGGTCAGACTGACTGGTCTGTAATTCCCTGGGTCATCCTTGGGACCGCTTTTGTGGAGGGGCACCACATGTGCTGTTCTTCAGTCCTGCAGTACCATACCTGACTCCAGTGAACTATTAAATAGGCCTGCCAGCTCCTCAGCCAGTTCCCTTAATACCCTTGGATGTACTCTGTCCGGGCCTGGTGATTTGTCCGCCTTCAATGCTAGCAGCCTCTCCCTCACTCTATCATCCTCTATCATTACATCTGTGTTCCCCTCCCCCACTCCTCTTCTCCCTCCTGAAGGTACTGGTCCATCCTTCTCCCTGGTGAAGATGAAACAGAAGTATTCATTTAGTATCTCTGCTTTTCCCATTATCCTCCACCCACTCCTCCTCTTTCTTAAGCCTAATAATCCCAATTGAACAAAATTGAAAGACTTGGCTACCTATTCATTTCAGATTTAATTGTGTTGGATCAGTACCCAAACATTTTGACAAATCGAGTAAGTGACTAGTGAGTCATCATGAGCAAACCACCCAGGCCACTGCCGTCAAGATCACAGAGCATTATTTGGAAGTGGTGAGACCAGAGGCCACTAAGAAGAGAGGAACCCATGATGAACCACAGGTGGTGACATGAGGGGAAGATCCCCATAGAAAAGGATAGAAAGGACAATGGGAGGATGGGAATATGGGTACTGGTATTTGGAAGTGGTCCAGTGGTGAAATAATGGTTACCCCTTCATGCCCACAAGGTATAACCCAAGGATCTAGTATAATTCTCCCTGTCCTATGATCCTGGTTCCCAGATCCCCAAAGGGGGACACAGGTCAACAACCTGGCAGTAACATTATATGTTCTTGCCATGGTAAAGTGGAGCATATCCATAAGCTTTGTGGCACTATGGATTGTGATTTTGTGGAATTAGAATGTGTAGCTACAGACCACAACAGTGGATCCCCTTCCAACCATGCATATAGAGTCCCACTGCAAGTGGGGGACAAAACAATTATGGCTCTGGTGGATTTGGGTTGTGGGCAGACATTGGTTAAGGAATCTGTGGTAGGATCCAGTTTAGGCCACTGGGAAGAACCCCCCAAAATTGTCAGTGTATGTGGGGATACACGCACATATTCCATAGCACTAGTGTGGTTAAAAGTGGACAATTGTGTAGAATAATAAAGGTGGGAATTTCAAAAACCCCACCTTGGCCTGTGGTCCTAGGCTGAGATTGAGAAGGTTTTCACGCCATCCTGCAAAATAATTCTGAAAATTTACACTCATGGGAGGAGGAAAACATGGAGGGAGTAAAACAAATATTTCTCTTTACAGATGCTGAACTATTTGGCCCAGAAGGGGAGCAGAAGAAGTCCTGGGGACAGCAATGGAGGGAGAAAAATAAGGGAACCCCTCTGTCCAAGGTTGTAGTGGTTGAGGACTGCAAGGATCTGGGTTCAAGTAAGACCAGAAGTGACTCTGATGAGGAACTGGCATCCACATCAACAGGAGGCCACAAGGCACTTCCAGAGATCAGTCACGACATGTTTAAAAATTTGGTCAATATCATTTCAGAACAATAAATTGATAAGATTCTTAAAAATGATTATCAAATCCTAGCTGATGTAAATGGGAATGTGGTTGATAAACAAAAAGCACAAATATTTCCAAGGTTTGAACTGAAAAATGATATTTTGTACAGGGTGGAACAGGAAAAAAATTGGGAACTGAACACTATCAGTTTTTGGTTCCTCGGTCTGCAAGAAGGGAGGTATTAAAACATGTTCATGTAATACCCCAAAGTTGGGGTTCCCCAGCAGTTTCTTGTAGTCCCCAGTCTCCCCAGTGTACCCCAGTAAAGGTACCCAAATCACAGATTGAAAATAATGCAACTAGGTTGCTATGCCAGCACTTGGCAAAAGTAAACAATGTGCCCAGGATAGAATGCTGTGCTGAGCTGCACATGCACAGCATTCTAATACAAGAATTAGAACCCAGAGTGTTGGTCTTTGAAAAAGTAAGTTAGAGGAAGAATCATGGTGGCTGTTGAGGAGAGAGGATGCAGAAAGTATGGAGGGACAAAAAAGGCTTACCTGGTGGGTTGATGCTGTCCTGTGGGCTTGTCTGCGTGCTTCCTCTGCCTCCAGCTACTGAAGACTGCCTTTTCCTGCTTAGAAAGGGCCAATAGTGCCAATGAACACCACAAGAAGAAATAAAGCCGTCCAGTTCCCGGTGAAAAAGGCTTGGTGCCCCATTTTATTACTTTTATTTAAAAAGCAAAGTTTCGGTCCCCAGGAGGTGGTGATAGCAGAGCCTCATCGTCCCAAGTGATGGACAGAGAGAGAGGGAGAGTGTCAGCATCAGGAAAACCTAAAAGGTCCCCAGCCATACGACATGCTGCTTGTTCCTGAGATGCCCTCCCACTGCCAGTGAGTTCTCCTACCTCCCGATCTTGCTTCCCTGCACCTCAGTGTGGGCGGTGAGTTGGCGGCAGCACACCAGTGAAGTGCTGACCACCAGAAATAAACAGAAAGTGTTTATTTATTTATTTTAAATTGTGCGCTAGGCGCAAAGGGAATCGATCGCTAGCCGAGAGGAGGGATGGGCTAAAGAGGCCCACATTTCAATAATTAAATATTCATGATGCAGTGACACCCATGAGAAGGGGCTAGTACAGAAAGACCCACAGAAGGGGCTCATGAATATTCATTAGAGGGAAGAACAAGGTGGGGCAGAAGAGGAAGAGTGACAGCAAGGCCCCAGTCAGGCCTACGATTTAAAGGGGCCCAGCCACAGAATGGCCCAGATTGCTTAAGAGGGCAACTAGGCCCACAGGTTTCTCAGGCCTAGTAAAGGCCCAGCATTTAAAGGGTTAACAGACCCCCTAGACTTAAAGGGGCCTAGTCAAGGGCTCAGTTGTTAAAGGGGCCCAGCCATATAGGCCCACAGTTGTTAAAGGGGCCCTGCCATTTAGGCCTACCACTGCTGTTAAAAGGGGTGACTAGGCCCAGAACATAAAGGGATAACACAAGGTTCAGGACCTATAGCTACCATTTAGGCCCATGGGTGTTATACGGGCCCAGCAGCACAATAGACCCAAAGTGTCATAGGAGCCTAACTAGCCATTCAAGTCCACAAGTGATAAAGTGGCTTGGTCAGACATTCAAGTCTATAACCTTTCCAGAAAGCCTATTCACAACTGCAGTATATCCACAGTAACAGGAGAACCCTATTTAGCTAAGAGGGACCCCTTGTTAGTTCGGTCCACTGAATGGTAGGGTTCACCCAGAATAGTAAAGTGCCTGTTTAGTTACTGTGGTCTGGACATTGAGACTTTGCTGTTGACCACTACAGTAGGAACTGTGACATTTATTGCATTGCTATTCATCCCACAAACAGTATTAAGTGCTAGAACTGTCTTTGCATTGCTTTGGGCCAGCATTTCAGTGTTTGGAAAGTACCTGAATCAGTCTTCAGACGTCTCCAGTCACTTCACCCGTGTGCATTCCTATCAGTCTTCATCAGGAATCATTTTCCAGTGTATCCCAGAAGCAACCCACAGCAACTCCCATGAAGAACCATGCCGCAGTCATCTCAAGTTGCAACACCCTATTTATTGTTTTCCTCTGACAGTTCCCCAAGTATGGCTTGGCCCAGTGCAGAATCTGGCATCCGTTTTCTTATTTTGACATCCATATCAGGGTACCATCCGAATCGACAGTTCCAGTTCTCTGAGTGACACTCTGTTTGTTGTTTTCAGTGTGCCATTGGCTCATCCGGCCTTGGAGCCCAGAAGACCATCGTACTCGGACATCCAGAGACATCCTTATCCAGACTTCTGTATCCAGTGGAATCTGCTCATCTTCCTCATCCGGAAGTCCAGAAGCAGGCTGTGGCAGGGTGATCTTCGTCTTCCTCATCCGGCAGTCCAGAAGTGGGCTGCGGCAGGGTGATCGTCATTTCATTTTTATTTTTTATACTTGTAAGCAAGATGGGCAAATTACCCGTTTTCAAAAGCGACAAGTTTAAAGTAAAAGAAAAATGCACACACATCATAAATTCAAAACACAGTACAAGTACATATAAATAACATTAACATTACATTTCACAATCTGATGAATCATGCCATTAATGAAAGCAGTTACACTCTGATGTAGCAGCCAACCATTGTGCCAACCAATTCCTAAAAATCCTCTCCCTCCTTAAATTAATTAACATTAAGGGAATACTATTAAAAAACATAATAGCCCTATATATCACTGATTTTTGACCTATTACTTTCCTATATAAAGGAATACTAAACAATTCCTTAGACTGAAACCTAGTGTTCCTTTGATCCATAGAAACTGAAAAAAGATTAAGAATGGGGGGGGGGCAAAAGACCAAGAGTAACCTTAAATGCAAAAACGCCCAATTTAATTTTAATTCTGTCCAGAAATAAGGGACATTTTGCTTCCTTGGCTAATACACAGTGATGCAGTGGCGTCATGCCCATAGGGCCCAAGGGCATGTGTCTGTGTATTGTAGAAGTCATTAATAAAACTGTATTTAGAGTTACATTTTTTATCGTCCGTGGGCTGGAAAAAAATGTTGTGTTTTCAAACTCTTTATGGTGGGGACTGGGGTGGAGTAGGTTCCAAATCAATTATGTGCGTGAACGGCTGGCCTGACTGAGAGCCACCAGGCCAGCTTAAAAAAGGTACTTGTTGCTCCCGCTGGGCTAGTGATTGGCTTCGAGGCTCAGCACCTGTAAAAACAAAGAGTGAGCAAGATGGTGACAACAGACAGTTGATTGGTGGTAAAAACTGCCAACCAGCAGCAGCCAATTACAGTGCTAGCAGTTACCACCAATCAACTGTATGTACAGGCAGCAGAGGCGCGAACCCGAAGAAACAGCTCATCATGAGAGGCGGCAAATTGGCTTCTGTTTCATCGTCCTTCAGTGCCAGGGCCATTCTGAGTAAAAATCTGACAGTCACATCGCAGATGACGAGATGAGTCATTGACAGTCGGCACTGCAGACTCAGCACTAAGACAGCATGGTTGGTCCGGTGTGTTCAGATTTACTCCAGACCAGAACACTGCCTGAAGTTCCTGCCTGGCTGCTTCCTAAAGAAAAAGGTCTGAGATTTTTGTATATTATCGGCATTTAGAGCCATCTACAGGCAAATTCTACCTATATTTGACTTTGACTTGCAATTGGCACACGTTCTTCCAAGTCTCCTGCATTTTAATGCTTCTTTCAGATCTCCAACCAGCATAAATAACTAGTATACTGAGCGGGAGGTTCGGATAGATGACGTTATTCAGCAAGGCCTCTCTTTAGAGGCTCTCAATGCTAACTGAAAAGTTCTGTAATGTAAGCCCTGTACTGCTTATGAGTCCACCTGGGCCCTAGTCTCTGGGGGGGGGGGGTTTAGATATTGGTCTCAGACACTGGCAGTGCGTGTTCTTAAAAGGTGCATGTACACAGCTGCTTGTTGCTTAATATTTTATTGGAGGTCTTGTCTCACATATTGTATTGTGTGGTTAAAAAATGTTTAAGTTTTACACTCACGCCATTTCAGCAAAACAACCAGCGAGGAGAAAGGTGTGGTTATAAAACTAGTAGCACTTTTTTTTTTTGAACTGCAACCCTGTGGTGCAAAGTCCTTGCAGGAGTGAGGTGTCCCTGAAGTGATGAGCAGTGTGGTTTCCTATAGTAACCCAATGCATTCTATCCACATGTGAACATATAGGTTTCTGTGCAATATGCCTGATTGGCAGAAGAATGTAGTTGCTGTTTTTTTTGGGGGGGTTAAACGTTGAGAAAGCATGGGGGAATTGAGGGGTACATACACTGGAAGAATGAGTGTGATGGGGAGTAGTTGCTTGCTGGTGAAATGTACATTGCCCATTCCAGGAAAGGGGGTGGGAGAGGGACATAACAGCAGTGCATTGCAGGGACCGAGTGGCCTTTAGTGGGCACACAAAAATGTCCCGAGTGCCAGTATGTAAATCGTTGTGGCCATCTTAAGTGGCTTTATTTGCACTGAAAAGCTACATGTAAATGGGAGCACCTAGAAATTGCACTGAATATACTGTATAATTTTATTGTAGGTTATTTTCCATAAAGTTAATTACATTGATGAAAGTGCACTCCATAGTTTCTTAAAACTATAAATATCAGAGACTGAGAAAGCGAGGGGGGTGGGGTGAATCAAGTGGTACATACACTGGAAGACTGAATGAGGGTGATCGGAGTGGTTACTGGTGAAATGCATATCCCCCTTTCGGGGGGGGGAGTCAAAGCAGTTGGGCATTGCAGGGACTGAGTGGCCTGTAGTGGACTCATCAGAGTCCCAAGTGCATATTTTGAATACCACTGTGTATTTCTTGCCACTGGAGGGCTGGGAATGATGTGATATCTCCAAAAACTGCATATTAGACCTCTACCAGTCCTGTATCATGCTTACAATTCTTTATCAAGAAAATACCAACCCTAATTGTATAATGGGTATACAGTAATATATTGTAACCAGAACTTTCACTGAGCCGGCCTGTGTGGGAGGCAAAATACTAATAACCCAAATTTGGTATTTGTCACAAAGTCTGGTATTTCATCTATCCAAATGAGCATGATATAGATTGAACTGTAGAGTGGAGGCATGGAAGAGTGGCATTCCCGTCTGAATACTAGCATGATGAGAATGGTATTTTGCCTTAACTGGTATGCACAATCTGGTGGAATAACATTAAATTTTAGCCATGTTAACTATTCGAAATGGCCAGTATGTAAACTGTTGTGGCCATCTTAAAAGTGGTGTTTTCACTGAAAAACTACATGTTAAAATAGGAGTGCATAGAAATCATGCTGGAAGCTGATTTAAGTAAATTTTCAAGCCTTTTTTTGGGGGGGGGGCTTTTGGGTTTTATAGTTGTTATCTGAAGGCAGCATAAGTTCTCTCAGACAGAAAAAGAAATGTAATTAGTCTTGTTAGGAAGAGAGCATAAATCTGGTAGAGCCCAATGGCAAGCCGATCCCATCCACTTCCTGGTCTGCCAACCACATCCCTGTGCTCAGATGTTTTATGATGTGTTTCCAGGGAAAGCATGCCCCATTGAAGTCTATGGGGCTCTTTCAAAACATTTAAGTCATAAGGCAATCTCCAGTATATATGAAAGCCGCTGCTCAACTAGTAGATGTTCTATTAGTTGAGCAGTGGCTTTCATGTGTGCTAGAGATTGCTTTGACTTAAAAAGTTTTGAAACTGAGCCCCATAGACTTCAGTGGGGCGCGTCCCCCTGTGCTCTCCCTGGTTAGACACAAAATGTCTGGTGGATGGGGAAGTGTAAGGGATCAGTTGGACATCAGGCTCAGCCTGATTTTATGATCCATTCCTAACGGGACTAACAATTTTCTGCCTCAGAGGACATACACTGCCTTAAGGTAACAGGCTATAAAGCCCAACACCTCATATATTTGACAAGCCTTTTAAATTGTTATTAATACAAAAGGTAACACTGTAAGTAGAATGAACAAAGGACTAAAACAATTGATCATTCCTCTAACCTACATCAGCATTATGGCACTTAGATTGTTGGGGAACAGCTTTCTGGACTGCTAAAAGTCACCAAAATGCACCATCTGGCCTCAGTTTTTCAAAATTTTCCTGGGAAGGGCATGCCTCCTAGAGAGGTTGAGATTTTGTGCCCCTCCAAGATTTCTGACTGCATGACGCCCCTGCAGCGATGTGTATTATATGGCAAACCAGTCATAAATCGCAAAATACCATGATAAGTAGACCTAAGGTTCTGTAACATTTTTTCATTTGTGCCAGAATAAATTAGCAATCCATAATACAACAAGCTTAATAGTAGACTAGGAGCCACCAACTTTCTAGATTCTGGAACAAGAAAAGATCTTATCCTAAAGAGCACTCCCAACCTCTGATGAATTTTCTTAACTAATGTATTAACATGATCTACAAAAGAAAATTCAGACTCCAAAGTAATCCCTAAATAGTTAAATTTATCAACGAATCGGATGACATTATCCTGTAGATCTAAAATGGGAACAGAGATATCCTTCAGTTTCTTGGGACAAGAAAAGACCATGACCTTAGTCTTGGATGAATTCTAAACCAAACTATGAGAACACAACCAATTCATCTTCCTAATCCAGCAGTCTAGAAGCGGACTGTGGCTGGGTGGTTTGCATCAAATCCTTCACCTGGCAGTCCAGAAGGGGACTGTGGTAAGGTGGTTTGCATCATTTCCCCTTTCCTGACAATCCAGAAGTGGACTGCAGACAGATTTTTGTGTGTTTCCATTCTGGCGGCCCTTAGTGGGTTCTTAGTCGAAGAAATCTTGATCCCGTGCTTGTATTCCAGTGACCCTATAGAAGTGGGGTGTGGTCAAGAACTCATGGTCTGTTAAAATCCTCTCTGCATTCCTCTAGTTTCCAAAAGGGTTCTCAGAGTTGCATTGGACAGCCAGTTGAGTTGCTTCTTGTAACGACAATTCCTTGATTACATTTTCTTCTTGACAACAGAGAAAATCCAGTCGTGCACAAATTGCTATCTGCCATACGTATAGACTCTTACTGTAATATGTAGAGTGATTGATAGTGTGGAGTACTCCAGGTAACAGTTAGAGGTGCACCTTGGGGTTTACTTAGAAAGTCTGAATGGGAATTAGAAATAGGACGCTCTTACAGCGTACCTGTTAGAGCCAGTTGATCCTATTTTTTTTTATTCAAATTTTATTAAAGTTTCCAATACAGAGAACGAATCAAAACAGTGTAAAACATAACCCCATACATCGTATACAAGATGCAGGATGATTCGCTCTCCCCTCCCCCTCCCACCCAACTCAGCACCCCTGAACAACCCAGTGCCTCTTTACACCTTTAACACTATACCTGTGGATGTAGCCTAATAGTGCTTAAACTTGTATTACATAGAGAGTTTGCAGTGGACCCCAAATTCTATCAGACTTCTTAAGTTTGTAATATAGACTGGCAATAGTCCTTTAAGTTCTGAGGTTTGCAAGTAACTCCTGAAGCCATTCAACATATGATGGTACATCCGTATCCTTTCAGTGTCTTAACACCACTTTTTTAACAGACATCGAGATCAAGGCTATGTGATACCTCCTGTTCACCACCGAAATGGAGGAGAAATCCCCAAGAAGGCATATTTTGGGGGTAAACAAGTCTGAGAGCCCCAACAGAGGATCAACAAGCTGTTTAATCACAGTCCAAAATGGGACGACTTTAAAACAGCTCCAGAAAATATGGAGAAGATCTTCTACTTGAGACTGACATCTTGTGCAAAGGGGAGAGGACACAAGACCCAGCCTAGCAAGTTTCTGCGGAGAGTAATAAATATTGTGCAAAATTTTGAATTGCATTAATCTGAGTTTGTCCTGCTTGAGAAACTTATGGCAATTTTGCCACAGGAGACAATCCAGATCTCTGCCCTGAAGAGGCCCAAAAGGAGGCAGGAGCGTGGTTGTCAGGGGTAAGCCCAAGTAAAAAGAGCACTGTATATTTTAGAATACGGCATGAGGCAGACCCGCCAGCTCCGTTAGGGTAACCTGAAAACTGATATGGGGAGCTGGAGGGGGGGTCGAACCCATTACCTTAATCAGGAGATGACGAAACTGGAAAATCTTGAAGATACTTGTACGAGGTATCGTAAACTTATGCATAATATCGGCTAAAGAATACCATTGACTATTGGGTGACACAAACTCCTCTAAATGGCAATTTCCTATCTGAGGAAGCCAGGTGGCTGGGAGAGGCCTACCACCTAATAAAAAATTGGGACTACCTGCTGCAGGTTGAAATAAGTCCTTGAGATTTTTATATCTCAGAAATGCACACAACTGAGTATGAACCCTGATTGAAACAGCTATAGGGGAACTACATAGAGACCCTGGTAGGGAACTAACCTTGGTGTATAACAGCGCAGCAGGGGAAAAAAACATGTTTTTTAATGGCGGCAGACTCGACGGCTAACCAAGTCAGGATGTATGCAGCAGCCGCGGACAGTTGATCCACGGTCAGCCATCTAAGATACTTACTGGCCTGACTGGCCCAGTAATATAGCCCAATATAGGGAAGTCTTAATCCTCCTTTAGCCTTCGGGGCAGCTAATTTATGGTATGCCATTCTAGCCTTCTTATCACCCCATATAAAAGTGGAGATCATACCATGCACTTTTTTAACCCAGGACAGGGGGAGCCATATATTTAGCAAGTTGAGGGAGTAGAACAGGTGAGGGAATACATTCATTTTGATTAGATTTATTCTGCCTCATAGAGAGAGGGGAAGTAGGGTCCACCTACGAAGGTCAAGATCTATGTTATGTACCAGTGCATCAATATTTAATTGTCTGAGCTGCGCTATATCCCTTGTTAAAAGGAGCCCCAGGTATTTAATATAGTCGGACTTCCAGGTAAGTCCAAACACAATAATATTCTGTTTGTAAACCCTATGGTTAAGAGGAAAAACCACAGTCTTTCCTACATTAAGTTTATAGTTTGAGACCTTACTAAAATCCTCTATTAGCTTTAGGATAGTGGGAATAGATGTAAGTGGGTGGTTTACCTGCAGCAAAAGATCATCTGCATAGGCCGCCACTTTAACCACCTGCTCCCCTAGAGAGATGCCCGATATGCCCTGGGCACCTGATAACCTCCTGATAAGCAGCTCTAAATAAATGTTGAAGAGAAGGGGAGATAAGGGATACCCCTGTCTGGTCCCTACATACAATTTGAAGGGGCTAGAAATAACCCCATTACATGAGATTCAGGCAGAGGGAAACCTGTATAAAGAACTAACCCACTTCCGGAATTTCATGGGAAAACTGAAAACTTCCATCGTAACAAATAGGTAGTCCTAATGGACTCTGTCAAACACCTTCTCGGCATCCAGCGAGAGCAAGACCATTGGATGAGGAGCATCCTTGGATGCCAGGAAGACGTGAAACAGAGCCCTCAGATGGTCAACCGATGATCTCCCTTTCATAAAACCGACCTGATCTGCCCCGATTAGAAAGTGAAGTACTCCCTCCAAACGGTTGGCTAGTAATATTGACAGAATTTTAATGTCATGGTTAAGAAGGGAGATCGGTCTATAGCTTGAAACCTGATCTGACAGTCTGTCTGGTTTGGGCAACAAGATGATCAGCGCCTCAAAAAGGGAGGGATCAGACACCTGACCAGAAAGAATAGCCTGGAAAAGTAGCAGCAAAATGGAAATCAGTTGCTTAGAGAAAACCTTATAAAAATTGGAAGTAAACCCATCAGGACCCGGAGATTTATCGGATGGGAGGGTTTGATTACCCTTTCAATCCACCCTCAGAGATGGAAGACTCCGAATTTTTGCTGGGATTGTGTAAGAGTTGTCAACTGTAAATCACTCAGATATTCATAAAGTCTTTCCTTGTATGGGGAATTGGCCATAGGGCCATATAAATCCTGGAAATACTTTGTAAACTCCTCCGCTGTCTCCGAGGGCGAGACCTTAAGGGAATTGTCGTTAGGAGAATGGACTGCAGGAATGAGTCTGGCAGATTCCTATTGCTTAATGCGCAGCGCTAACATTCTGCCCACCTTCTCACCCTGATCGGTATATAACGCTTTTGTTTTCAAAATTGCAAATTCGGCTTGTTCCGTTAGCATTGTTAGGTAAGCGTCTCTCAGTTTCGTTAAGTCTTGTTTGAATGTCTCAGAGGAGGATGGAGAAAGAACAGTCTCCATACTCCTAATTTGAGAGAGAAGGTCAGAAATCCGAGATGCCCTCTCCCTTTTCCTTTTCGATGTTAGACCAATTATAATCCCCCTTAAATATGCTTTACAGGCAACCCATACCATATCAGGCTTCCCCATAGAGTTAGAGTTAGAAGCAATAAACTGCTCTATTTGGGATGTTATATATTGAACCATCTTTGGCTCCTTCAAAATTTGGTTATTCAACTTCCACCTGCCCCCTTTATTTGGCAATGAAGATAGGGTTATTGGGCAGGTGACCACAGAAAGTGATCCGACCGGGCCCTGAGACAATACTAGAACTTATAACTCCTGGTAAAAGGGTTTGAGAAATGAGGATATAATCAATCCTCGAGGAAGTTGCATGCACCAGGAAACAAAGTGTACTCCCTTGCATAGGGATGTAATACACGTCATATATCACAAAGACCTATGAAGTCCATCAGGTCCTGAAGCTCTTTGTGCTGGAGAGAGACCTTGACGGGTTTGACCCAACCTATCGAAAGCCTGATCGAAAATGAGATTAATGTCACCCCCTATGACCATAGGGGTATCCAGAAATGGAGTTACGGCTTTTATTATCTGAACAAAAGAGCTAGGGGAGTCTACATTAGGGCGATAGATAGCGCCCAGGACAATGTCCAGGATATGCAATCTGCCTTTTACAAACAAGAATCTGCCCGAAGGGTCAGATATAACTTGAAGAGGTTTGAATGGAACTGACCTATGCAGAAGGATCATGACTCCTCTACTGTGAGTCGTACCCTCCGCTGCAAACATCTGCCGCCAGTTGATCCTTTTTGCTAATTGTGCTATACAGTCACCCTCTCACAGGGAGTATAAATAGGATGCTCTTATAGCGTATCTGTTGCAGCCAATTCCTTTTATAGTTCTCCTCATACAGGAGATTAGAGTATTAGTATAAAGCCTCAGGGTACTAGTAAGATATCAGAAGTAGTATTTAATGTTGTACCCCTTTCCTCTTGTTCCTTATCCTATGGTCCATTCCTCAATAAACTGGTTCCTTTCTCAAATCGTGCCTCCTGCCTCTCCATTTTTGTAAGTAACAACAGGTAGCCAAATAGGAAAAAAAACTGCCCTACCAGTTAGTGGATGTACTTTGAAAGTCTGATTTCTGATATTTAAACAATCAAAGCACTCATTCCTCAATCATCATCTATTTTGGCTCACTTCACCTGGAGTCACAGACAGGATACTTAATTGGAGTCCAAAGCAGGAAAGGTTTAGCAAAAAATGGTATCTAGAAGGCCAGAAACCTCAGGTGGAGCTAGAGAAGGGACACAGTTGACCCTGATTACAATGCCACTTCTTGGGTGCACCCTGGTTGCCAAGATTCTCCAGGGATCATATAGATTCATCTAGCACCAATTTGGGAGGCGTTCTGAAGTAAAATGTTGTCTATGTTTTGATTACATGAGATTCTTGGTGACAGAAGTAGAAATGTTAATTGGACAACTCACTGGTATGGCCACCGAAGTTAGTGCTTTGCCAGGCGTGAAAAGGCACACATGGAGCAAATCTTTAACAAACTCGTAGAATGTTTGATATCTACACGCATTCCGATCTAAAATGATATTTTCTTAAGGGTTCAAGGAGTTGGTGAAACTTTTATGGAGTATGCTATCAGCTTGCAAGAGGCCCTTAAAGGTGATTGAAAGGTTGGAGTCCCATGATCTCCATGACTCTGATGAACTATTAAAAGAAAGTTTTATAGAAAGGGTGAGAAGCAAGACTTTCCACTGAGAAATAAGGCTGTTGTTAAAACAGAAAAAGGACATGCAGTTTCTTAATTTCAAAGAGGAAGCCATTGAGCTGTTGGGACATGAACGTCCCAGTGACAGATTGGCTCTCCAGTAGTGTTGTGGGATAACATCAGAGAATTGTTGGAAGAGACATCTGGTATGCTGTTGGACTGCAGTTACAAATAGCCATCCCAAATGGGTGCCAAAAGAGCCTCAGACTCGAGAGTACTTCGGAGGACCACAGGAATTTCACAGTTACCAATACAACAGAGATCAGGGTATGTGAGTCTGCACCAAGAACCTCCAGCCAGGAGATGAACAGAGAAGGGAAGAAGTCTTCGGAGATAAAACTGTCCATGTGGATGTGGCAGGATATGAAGCAGGAACTCCAGAATATCAGGGAAGATTTGAGATGTGAAATGAGAGACCAGATGTCAAGAGAACCAGAGTAGTGTCTGTCTAGACCCCCAGCAGCAAGAAACATGGGAAGAAGGTCATCTGACCAGTTTGATGTGAATGGGAGGCCCATATGTTGAAGGTGTGGAATCAGTAGCCACATTGAGAGCAGATGTACTCAGGAGGCGAGCACACCTGTCATGGCTTTAAACAAGGAGTCCCAGGGTGGCGGACTGAGCCTCAGGACAATTCACAGTAGGTCCATAAGAAACTCAACTCAAGCCAGGTTCATCGGAATTGTCCAACCACCACTATAAAGTTAATGGAATTGAGGTGGAAGCCCTATGGACACTGGCTCACAAGTGAAGACACTGCAGGGCAAGACTTTCTTTGAGTACTGGACGAGAGCAGCTAACCCAAACCGTTAAGAAGTGGATGAATCTGGTAGCCAGTAATGGTCTGGATATTCCTATTATTGGCTATATGGAGGTGAATATTAAGTTGGGAAGGACTGAACACCCAAACCAGGGGATCCTGATCAGCAATCGCTATGACAATAACTTACCAACTTTGATCTTGGGCATGAATCTGTTCCAGCATTGCCAAGAGGGCCTGATACAAGTTCTGAGGGAACAGACCAGTTCACTTCATGGAGAGAGAGAATCAGGCATTGCAAGGAACAATTAAGCTGCTCCACCTGTCATCAGCGGTTTGCTAATCAGAAAGAAGAAATTGGAAAAGTCCGAGTGATGGATGAAAGGCCAGTACAGCTGAAACCTGGGGCCAAGTTGATACTGATGTGTAGAACCAAAGTAGGATTGCGAGGTAAAGATTACAGGCGTTAGTGGAATCAGGCGGGTCAAAGGAGAGAATCCAGTTGTGGTGGCTCGGAGTCTGGTCACAGTAAAGGTGGTAAAGTCCCTGTCCGCCTGCTCAATTATGGCACTCAACCAGTGACAGTGTATAAATGGCAGGCCATTGGTCAACTCATGAAGGTCGAATGGGAAGATGTCATAACCCCAGGCGAGGAACAGGAGGAAATGTCTCGCTTGACCAGTGCCACCATAGTACTACAGGAAAATATAGTCGGTGGTGGAACCTCCAAAGTATGAATCCAGGAAATCAACATGGGAAATCCCAAGACTACAGAAGAAGAAAAATCAGAGCTCCTAAAAGTGATAAAGAGACATGCTGATGCTTTCTCTCACCATGCCCTGGACCTCAACTGTGCAACAAATGTGAGACACTACATTCCTAAAGAGAATCACCCACCCATTTGGGAATGGTTCAGACCCATACCCCTGCTCTGTATCAGCCGACAAAGCAGTCACTGAAAAGAGATGTTGGAGGCGAATGTCATAAAGGAGAATCACAGTCCATGGACGGCACCAATTGTCTTGGTTAAGAAAAAAGATGGACAGATACAGTTTTGTGTAGATTATTGCAAACTCAATCAAATCACATACCAGGGTGCCTGCCCATTACCCTGCATTGAGGATGCCCTCACAGCATTAACGTCAGCAGCATTCTTCTTTACAATCAACTTAGCAAGTGGATACTGGCAAGTACCCATGGCAGCAGAGGACCAAGAAAAGACCACTTTTTTGACTCCAGTGGGACTGTATGAGTTTTCATGGATGCCATTTGGACTGTGTAATGCACTAGCAATGTTTCAGCACTTAGTGGAACAGTGCTTGGGCAGTGAGAATGTTGACACCGTACTTCTGTACCTGGATGATATTATAGCTTATTCAAAAACTTACAAGGAGCACCTGAAGCACATGGAGCTGGTTTCAGGCGCCTAAAGAAATATGAACTGAAAATCAAACCTTCAAAGTGTAATTTCCTGAAGAGAAGTAAATTATTTGGGACATGTTGTATCCAGAGAGATAGCTCCAGACCCAGAGAAAATCAAAGTGGTAAAGGAATGGCTCTGTCCTGTCACCATCAGGGATGTGAGATGATTCTTGGGATTTGTTGGATATTATCGTAGATTTGTGAAAGATTTCTCAAAATGAGCAGCCCCTTTACACAAACTGTTACGCCACTCAAAAGGGAGTAAAGTCAGTAAACACAGTCAAGTAAATTGGACACCAGAGTGTCAGATTGCATTTGATCACCTTAAGGCAGTGCTCACCACAGTGCTAGCCTACCCAGATTATCAGAAACCTTTCCAACTCTACACAGATGCTAGCAACAAAAGCCTAGGAGCTGTACTTGCCCAAGTACAGGAAGGAAGAGAATGAGTGCTCACTTATGCGAGTAGAGGACTGAGGGGTTGAGAAAGGAATGACGAACTATACAGGTCCTTCAAGCTAGAGTTTTTAGCGCTCATTTGGGCTGTAACAGAGAAATTTCAATACTACCTCAGGCTACTTCGTTCACTGTATATACAGATAACAACCCCCTTGGTACATCTTGGTACAGTGAAGCTCGAGGCATTGGAGCAGCAATGGGCCTGCAGGCTGGCCTACTTCAATTTCACAATAAAGTACTGTTCAGGGAAGTCAAATGGTAATGCGGACACTCTCTCCAGATTACCTGATTGTGATGAAGAGGAAGTAGCAGGAACTGAATGGGAAGATTTAGAAATGCCACCATTCATCAGAATTCCAGCAAAGATGGTCCAATTGTGTTGTCAATACTCACAGAGTGTCAACCACAGCCAAGAAACAACGCCTACATTGCCAGTGGATGAAAGAACAGCCTTATGGACACAGTTACAGAATCAGAATCCTCTGATCCAAGAACTCAAAGAAATACTCAGAACCAAAAGAACAATAAGTGCACAGGAAAGAAAGACTGCTCCTAGAACTGACCAAACTGCTGAGACAGTGAGAATACCTCAGCTTAGAACAAGGAAAGATTGTACAGAAGACTCGAGATCCGAGAACACAAGGAGAGATTGTTCGGATCCTCATTCCACAGGCAGAAGCAGATACCTTGCTGGAGGCCTACCACAATGGGTCAGGTCATTTTGGACATCAAAAGACTGAGAAAACAATGAGAGATTTTATTGGCTAGGCATGAGCGAGGACATTAGACAATGGTGTGAGAACTGCATGGCCTGCAACAAAGAGAGGCAGATAATATATGGATAGTGCATGGGGAACAGTTGACAACAGGGCTATTCTTTCACTGAGTTGGCACTATGACGGCGGATTACCTCGAGAGCGCAGCTCAAGAGGTAATCCGTCGTCATAGTGCCAACGAGGTGAAAGATGCCCTGTTGTCAACTGTTCCCATGCACTTTTCTTTATAGTGTATGGTGGAACGTCGTTTTTTGGGAAGAAAAATCACTACAGCATGTTTCTGCTTCAAAACATTTTTACTGGGTTACTAGTAGGAAAAAAGAACTTTACATGTTGAACGTTTTCACACTTGACATTTTAACTGTTTAAGAACTTTACATTTTGAACGTTTTAATGCTAAACATTAGTACTGCTGCCGACATTGCTGCTTTCGCTATGTGTCCTGTCTATGGAGTGAGCCCTAACTGTCAAATGCTGCTCGAGGACACAGTGTGACATTCGCAGTGCAGCAGAAAAAATCATTCTGTAGCACTGCGAGCGTCACTAGTGTGTGACTACAAGGTTTAGACAACGATGGATTTCGGTGGAGAACGACATTCCACCATACGCTTATAAAACAAAGAAAACCTTGCACATGATTGTAACCACAGAACCATGGGAGATTGTTGCTCTAGATCATTTAAAGATTGAACATAGTAGAAGTGGATAGCAGTATGTGCTAATGATCATTGACCATTACATGAAGTTCATGGTGGCGGTACCAGAGAAAGACTTGTCAGCTCAGACTGCAGCTGAAGTACTTTGCAAATATTTCATCTGTCCATATGGGTATCCATCTCAAATATTGACTGACCAATGTGGTGCATTTGAATCAATATTATTCAAAGAACTGTGTTCCTTGTACAGCAGCAAGAAACTGAGAGCAGCCCCCTATCACCCACAAACAAATGGGTTATGTGAATGAGCAAATTGCCCCCTACTGGAGATGTTGAGAGCGATGCCAGAGCATCAGAAAGCAAAGTGTCCTGAACTGCTTCCTGAATTTTGTTACCTGTACGACAATACTGTTCACTGTTCCACCGGATACATGCCATATTACTTAATGTTTGACAGATATGGAAGATTCCCAATGGACATGGTTCTGGATGTACAACTGACATACAGAAAGACAGAGAGGCCAACCACAGTATGGGTGGAAGAACACCAGCAAAGACTCAAAGAAGCAGCTGATATCATATCAACCCAGATGGGATATGCACAACAGAGGCAAAAAGAACAGTATGACCATAAAGCACAATTTGTTCCTTTGTCCATAGGGGATAGAGTTTTACTGAAAAACACTCATACCATAGGACATAAGCTTGCATCCAGGTGGGATCCTACACCGTTTGTGATTATTGAAATTCCATATCCAAGACTTCCAGTGTATAGAATCAAATCAGAAATGGGAGGACACTTAAGTAAGATAGTGCACCGAAATATTCTGAAGCCTTGTACGTTTCAACCCTGTGGTCTAGGCAATAGTCAGGACGATAAAGAAGACAGATGGGAGAGGCAGGAGTGCACAAGGATAGACACGGCTACCCCTGGAGACCCAATAGAATGGCCTTGGTTACCAGGTATTACCATGTTCAGTCCCTTCTGCCAGGTCTACTGAAGGTTCTGTATGCAGCTCTGCACGTATAACAAAGGGCATTCCTCCAAAACGCTGGATAGAAGAAATCCAAAAATTCCGTAAGGGTCACCTGTAAATAAAGCAAACATACAGTACAAAGTTAGAATATAGATTATGTTACAGTTAGAAATGTTAAATAGTAGAAGTATTAAACAGTAGAAATGTTAAATGGTAGAAGTTAAGAATGCTTTAAGTTTTAACATATTGTGTCTTTTCAAGAAGCTTAGAAGGATACATGGGGACATATATCTTTTAGCGGGCCGAATATGTAATACCCCAAAGTTGGATTCCCCTGCAGTTCCTGTAGTCTCCAGTCTCCCACAGTAAAGTACCCAAATCACAGACTGAAAATAATGCAGCTAGATTGCTATGCCAGCACGTGGCAAAAGTATACAATGTGCTCAGGGGAGAATGCTGTGCTGAGCTGCACATGCACAGCATTCTAATACAATAATTAGAACACAGAGTGTTGTTTTTTGAAAAAATAAGTTGTTAGCAGGAGAATCGTGGTGGCTGTTAAAGAGAGAGGATGCAGAAAGTGTGGAGGGACAAGAAAGGCTTACATGGTGGGTTGAAGCTGTCCCTGAGGGCTTGTCTGCGTGTCTCCTCTGCCTCCAGCTACTGAAGACTGCCTTCCTGCTGAGTGATGCAGTTGGTGGTGCCATCGGAGCACCACAAGAAGAAATAAAGCCATCTCATTCCTGGTGAAAAGGGCTTGGTGCCCCATTTTATTATTTTTAGTTAAAAAGTAAAGTTTCGGTCCCCAGGAGGCGGTGATAGCAGAGCCGCATTGTCCCAAGTAACAGACAGAGCTAGAGAGAGTCGGCTTCAGGAAAACCCAAAAGGCACCCTGCCATCCACCATGCGGCCTGTTCCTGAGATGCCCTCCCACTGCCAGTGAGTCCTCCCACCTCCCAATCCTGCTTCCCTGCTCCTCAGTCTGGGCAATGAGTTGGTGGCAGCACACCCGCAAAGTGCTGAGTGCCAGAAACAAACAGAAAGTGCTTATTTATTTATTTTCAATTGTGCACTAGGTGCAAAGTGAATCGGCCAATGGATAGGGGGTGGGCTAGAGGGACCCACATTTAAATAGTTCAATATTCAGGGTGCGGCGACGCCCACAGGGAGGGGCTAGTACAGAAAGACCCATAGGAGAGGCTCATGAATATTCATTAGGGGCAGAACAAGGCAGGACAGAAGGGGAACAGTGACAGCAAGGCCCCAGTCAGGCCTAAGATTTAAAGGGGCCCAGCCACAGAATGGCCCAGATTGCTTAAGAGGGCAACTAGGCCCACAGGTTTCTCAGGCCTAGTAAAGGCCCAGCATTTAAAGGGGTAACAGACCCCCTAGATTTAAAGGGGCCTAGTCAAGGGCTCAGTTGTTAAAGGGGCCCAGCCATATAGGCCCACAGTTGTTAAAAGGGCCCAGCCATCAAGGCCCACAGTTGTTAAAGGGGCCCTGCCATTTAGGCCCACCACTGCTGTTAAAAAGGGCGAATAGGCCCAGAACTTTAAGGGGTAACACAAGGTCCAGGACCCATAGCTGCCATTTAGGCCCACAGGTGTTACAGGGGCCCAGCAGCACAATAGACCCCAGGTGTCATAGGAGACTAGCTAGCCATTCAGATCCACAAGTGATGAAGGGGCCTGGTCAGACATTCAAGTCTATAGCCTTCCAGAAAGCCTATTCCCAACTGCAGTATATGTACAGTAACAGGAGAACCTGATTTAGCTAAGAGGGACCCCTGTTAGTTAGGTCCACTGAATGCTAGGGTTCACCCAGAATAGTAAAGTGCCTGTTTATTTACTGTGGTCTGGACATTGAGACTGTGCAGTTGACTACTACAGTAGAAACTGTGACATTTATTGCATTGCTATTCATCCTAAAGAACAGTATTAAGTGACAGAACTGTCTTTGCATTGCTTTGTGCCAGCATTTCGGTGTTGGGAAAGTACCCAAATCAGTCTTTGGCAATCTCCAGTCACTTCACCCGTGTGCATCCCTATCAGTCTTCATCAATTCTTCAGGAATCCTCTTCCAGTGTATCCTGGAAGCAGCCCACAGCAACTCCATGAAGAACCATATCAGAGTACCATCTGAATCGACAGTTCCAGTTCTCTGAGTGACGCTCTGTTTGTTGTTTTCAGTGTGCCTTTGGCTTGTCCGGCCTTGGAGCCCCAAACTTTGTTGCATTTTGATGCATGGTTTGTTGTTTTACGTGTGTCCTTGGCTCATCCGGCCTTGGAGCCCAGAAGACCATCGTACTCGATGTCAGAGACTTCCTTATCCAGACTTATCTATACAGTGGAGTCTGCTCATCTTCCTCATCTGGCAGTCAGAAGCGGGCTGTAACAGGGGTGATCTTCTTCGTCTTCCTCATCTGGCAGTACAGAAGTAGGCTGTGGCGGGTGATCTTCTTCATCTTCCTTATCTGGCAGTCCAGAAGCGGGCTGTGGCGGGTGATCTTCTTCATAATCCTTCACCTGGCAGTCCAGAAGCGGACTGTGGCCAGGTGGTTTGCATCAAATCCTTCACCTGGCAGTCCAGAAACGGACTGTGGCAAAGGTGGTTTGCATTGTTTCCCCTTTCTGGGCAGTCCAGGAGTGGACTACAGATGAATTTGTGTGTTTCCATTCTGGTGGCCCTTAGTGGGCTCTTAGTCAAAAAATCTTGATCCAGTGCTTGTATTTCAGTGACCTAGAGGGTGGGGTGTGGCCGAGAACTCATGGTCTGTTAAAATCTTCTCTGCAGTGCTCTAGTTTCCAAAAGGTTCTCAGAGTTGCACTGGACAGCCAGTTGAGTAGCTTCTTGTCATGATAATTCCTTGAATGCATTTTCTTCTCGACGACAGAAAAATCTGGTCGTATCTGAACTGCCATCTGCCATACCTATAGACTCTTACTGTAATATGTAGAGTGACTGATAGTGTGGAGTACTCAAGTAACAGTTAGAGGTGCACCTCAGGGTTTACTTAGAAAGTCTGAATGGGGATTAGAAATTGAATTGTGCTACACAGTTACCCTCTTACAGGGAGTATAACTAGGACGCTCTTATAGCGTATCTGTTACAGCCAATTCCTTTTATAGTTCTCCTCATACAGGAGATTAGTCTTAGTATAAAGCCTCATGGCACTAGTAAGATATCAGAAGTAGTATTTAATGCTCTTGTACCCCTTACCTCCTGTTCCTTATCCTATGGTCTGTTGCTTAATAAACTGGTTCCCTTCTCAAATCGTGCCTCCTGCCTCTCCATTTTGGTAAAAGTAACAATAAGTAGCTAAAGAGGAAAAGAACTGCCTTACCACCTAGTGGATGTACTTTGAAAGTCTGATTTCTAATATTTAGACAATCAAAGCACTCATTCCTCAATCATCATCTATTTTCGGATTGCTTCACTCATACCATACCTATTGTGGGTCACTTGGGCCATAAGAAAACCAAGAATCACATACTTACTGATTTTTTTTCTGGTCAGGTATATGGAAAGAAGTGGCAGATTTGTGTGCTTCCTGTCCAGAGCATCAGTTGGTTGCCCAAAGAAGTATAAAGCAGGTCCCATTGATCCCTATGCCTATAATCGATATTCTGTTTGAAAGAATTGGGGTTGATATGGTGGGACCCCTGATAAAAAGTTTGGCTGGGTATCAGTATACTCTGGTGATAATGGATTGTGTGCTTGATACCCCAAGGGCTGTTCCATGCCATTACAGCCTGGTGAATAGCCAAAGAATTGCTAAAGGTATTTTTCCCAAATTGGGCTGCCAAGGAGATCTTAACTAATCAGGGCATCAACTTTATGTCAAAGCTTATGAGGTAGGTGTGTGCTTTACTGAAGGTTAAGTCCATCCTGACATCAGTGCACCACCCTCAAACTGCCGACTTAGTCAAAAGATATAACAAATCCTTAAAGGGTAGGCTGTCTAAATTTATTTCAGCTGAGGCAACAATCTGGGATGAATTGTTACTCTGTTTAATGTTTGTAGTTTGGGAGGTGTCACAATCATCCATGGGAGGCTATGGTGATGGCTCACACCACCACCACCATCGGTGGGCTTGTCACCATTCCCCATAAATCTAAGGAGCACATATACAGCCAGTAAGAGAAATTCAGAACCCAGACATCTCAACCACAGAGGTCTCGATTAGCATTCTGCAACAAGATGGCAACCTCAAAAATCACCCGGGTGCAAACAGCAAGTTGGCACTGTTCAAGAAGAGGGTGCAGCCCCATACCAAAGGGGGTGCACATTCCTGGAAGGTAATGGTTGCAAATGCTAGAAGCCTTGCAACCAAACCACCCGAACTCACAGCCATCATGGTAGTAGAAAGACTGGGCTGGGTCGCTGTGACAGAAACGTGATTCATGGAAACCATGGATGGGACACGGCTATACCTAGATACAATCTGTTCAGAAGGGATAGGCAGGGGCAAAGAGGAAGAGGGGAAGCCATTTATATTCGAGAAGACATAAAAGCCATAGAGGTGTGCAGAGTCACACTGGGGACACCGAATCACTGTGGCTTACTATAGATACAGGAAATAGAAAAACCTTCAGGATCGGTGTCATGTACAGACCTCCAAATCAAGGATAGAAAGGGGACAAAGATCTGATAGAAGAAATACAGAAAATAACTCAGAGAGGAGAGGTGATACTGGTGGGGACTTCAATCTTCCAGATATAAACTGGGGTACACTAAGCGCAACAAAAAGTAGAGGATTTCTTATTGGCACTACAGGAGCAGTACTAAGTCAACTGATCAAAACACCAACAAGAACAGATGCCATTCTTGACTTGGTCCTCACAAACACGGAGAGGGTCAAGGAACTTGACGTGGGATGCCATATGGGTAACAATGACCATTGCATGGTTAGCTTCAAGGTGAACATAATTGAGGACACGTGCCACTCAAAAGTAAAGTGCTAGATTTTAAAAAGGCAGACTTCAACCAAATGAGGACCAACATAAGAAACGACTTAATTGTTCTATAAGTGGATGAGTCATGTGGGGGAAACTTAAGAAAACAATCCAGATAGTCACTGACCAATGTGCCAGATGGGTTATCGAAGTGAAAAGTAAACAAAACCCCTTATGTTTTTTGAAGGAAGTGGCTAAAATAGTGAAAGAAAAATGGAAGGCATTCAAGCTGTACCAGGAACAAACAAGGAAGGAGACTGGGTGTCATACAAAATGGAAAATGAAATAAGCCTGCAAAAAATAAGGCAGGCAAAGTACAGACAGAAGCAAGTATAGCAGAGGGGCAAAGAGAGGAGAAAAATCCTTCTTTAGATACAATGCGGAAAGAAGGAAGGCAAAAGGGGTATAGTCAAGATTACAATTCAGGAAGGAAAACAACAGAGGATAACCAGAAAAAGCCAAAATCCTGAACAAGTACTTCTGCTAGAGTATTTACTAACAGGAAGACAGGGATGGCCCAGAAATGGCAAAATGCAATACACCCTAGACTGGGGGTTGATACTAGCCCTTCACAGAAACCAGTACTGGAAGCACTAAATAAACTGCAAATTGACAAGGCCATGGGGCCAGATGAGAATGTACCCCAGGATCTTAAAGAACTGAGATTAGAGTTGGCTGCCCCACTGGCTAAACTATTCATTAAATCCCTAAGAGTGGGGAGGTACCGAAGATTGGAAAAGGGCAATCGTGGTCGCTTCACAAATCGGCGCAACAGGGAGAACTCTGAAATTACAGGACCATAATCCTCACATCCATAATGGGAAGTTAATGGAGACACTACCCAAACAGAGGATCATGGCATTCCTGGAGGCTAGCCATCAGGACCCCAAAGTAGCATGGTTTCACAGCAGGTAGATCATGCCAGACAAACGGATGGAGTTTTTCACTGTGTTACAAAGGTTATAGATGACGGTGGGGCAGTAGATGTGGTCTACTTAGGCTTTACTTAAGGCGTTCGACTCGGTTCCACACAGAAGGCTGGTAAAGCTTCACCACACAGGAGTTGGATCAGAAGTAGTTAGATGGGTTAAAAACTGATTACAGGGCAGAACCCAGAAAGTGCAGGTAAACAGAGCACTGTCATTAGAAGGTTGCGTAACCAGCGGTGTGCCCCAGGGTTCAGTACTGGTGCCCCTGCTCTTCAATATTTTCTTATCGGACATACGAACATATGAACATATGAAATTTTCCAGCAGATAAAGGCCTAGAGGTCTATCAAGTCTGCTCGAATGTGCAGCTAGCACCCCTTATTCTGCAGCTGCCCCTCCCTTCCACCCTTCCCCTTCATTAACCCTCCCCTTGTCCTGTCCCATCCTCGCTTGAAGCAGTCCACTGTTCTACGCATACCACTTCAGCAGTGCGCATTCCACCCAGCCACCACCCTCTCTGTAAAAAGTGTCTCCTCATCTCCTCCTAGAACCTTCCTCGCTCCAGTCTCATATCATGGCCCTGGTGTCCCTCCCTCCCTTACTTTGAACAGCCCCTCTGTACCCGTCTTGTTTATTCCTTTCATGTATTTAAAGGTTTCAATCATGTCACCCTGTCTCTCCTCTCCTCCAGTGAGTACATGTTCAACTCCTTCAACCTCCTCTTGTATGATAAGTCCCCAGCCCCTTGATCATCTTTGTCGCTCTGCTGCACCCCTCCAGTAACTTAATGTCCCTCTTCAGATCCGGACGCCAGTACTGCACGCAGTACTCCAGGTGTGGTCTAACTAATGACCTATACAGTGGCAGAATCACCTCCTCCTCCTAGTAATATACCCTTGCAATACAACCCAGCATTTGTTGGCCTTTGCAGCTGCCTTCCTACATTGTGCCGAGTTGTTCATTGACCCTGTAATGAGCACACCCAGATCCTTCTCCTCCTCTGTCTGGGCTAGCTGCACTCCCCCTAGCTAGGTAACTCCTCCTTGGGTTCTTCATCCCAAAATGCAGCACCTTGCACTTTTTGGCATTAAAGCCCAGTTGCCAGGTGTCTGACCAGGTTTCAAGCTTTGCCAGATCATCCTGCAACCCCTGCCATCCCCCTAGGTCATCCACCACTGCGCCTACCTTGGTATCATCAGCAAACAGACTGATTTTGCTCTTGATTTCCCATGATATGTCTGCAATGAATATCCCAAACAACACTGGTCCCAACACCGAGCCCTGTGGAACACCGCTTGTCACTGCCCTTGGGTGTGAGAGCTCCCCACCACCACCACCCTCTGTTGCCTTCCCTGCAGCCAGTTTCCTACCCATCTCACCAGCTTTGCACCGCCCCTGTGCCTACTAACTTCCTTCCCAGCCTTCCATGTGGCACTGAGTCAAATGCCTTACTGAAGTCCAGATACAGGACATCCACTGCATGGCCCTTGTCCAGTTGCCTAGTTACCCAGTCAAAGAACTCGACCAGGCTGGTTTGGCAGGATCTGCCACGTATGAAGCCATGCTGTCTGCTGTCCTGTAGTCCTTTGGCCTCTAGGAGGGCCACCAGCCTCTCCTTCAGGATAGTCTCCATTAGCTTACCCACAATGGATGTGAGGCTCACTGGTCTGTAGTTTCCCAATTCATCCTTGGGGCCACTCTTGTGGAGGGGCACCACATGAGCCATCCTCCAGTCCTGAGGTACACACCCTGAATGCAGTGAGGCATTAAATAGGTCTGCCAAAGGTCCTGCAAGGACCTCTGCCAGCTCCTTCAGTACCCTGGGGTGGATGCCATCTGGGCCTGGCGCCTTGTCCACCATCAGTGCCTTCAAACCCTCTCGAACTCTGCTCTCCATGATTCCCCATCTGTCACCACTTCCCACCCTGCTTCTGCCATTTCTCCCACCTTGGGTGTCAGCCCCTCTTCTCTTTAGTAAATACTGAGCAAGTACTCATTTAGTGCTTCCGCCTCGCACCTGCTTCCACCCAACCCCCTCCTTCCTAATCCTTACTATGTGGTCCTTACAGCTCCTTTGCTCCCTGATGTATAAAGAAGTCCTTCTCCCCTTCTTAATGCCTTGTGCCAGCCTGAGTTCCGTAGATGCTTTGGCTCCCATCTGCCCTTGTCACCTCCTTCGATTCTGTCAAGTCTCCTCCCTGTCCTCCCCCCTCCCTGTTTTCTTGTACTTCCTAAAGGCAGCTCTTTTCCTCCTTACCTTTTCCATGACCTCCTTGTTCAACCAGATCAGTTTCCTTAGCCCTAGCCTTCTTGCTCTGGGCTTTGCAGCAGGTTTTGGTTGCCTCCACTATCCCCAGCTTTATGAGCTCCCACCTCTGGTTAGTGTCCATGCTAGACTGAATTCTGGCCAGGTACCCTTTTACCACTTCCCCCATCCTCCCAAAGTCAGCCCTCCTGCTGAAGTCCAGCACTATTGTGCCAGATTCCACTCCTTCCTTGCCCATATCCAATGTGAGCCATACTGAGTGGTGGTCACTCCCTGACAGCGGTTCCTCCACTTAAGTTCTCTCACAAAGTCCCATTTGCCAGCACAAGGTCAAGGGTATTCCCTAACCTGGTTGGTTCACTGACCATTGCAGCAGGAAGCTGTCCTGGAAGGCATCCAGCAGTACCTGCTCCTTCTGTTCCTGGTTGTTGGGGTGACTCCAGTCCACTCCTGGCATGTTGAAGTCCCCACAATTACCACACACCCTTCTTGCAGGTCCTCCTGATCTGTCCCGCTAGTTCCTGTCTAACTCCTCCGTCTGAGATGGTGGCCTGTACACCACTCCCATTCTAAGAATCCTATTCTTTGAATCCTGGATTGCATCCAAAGTGACTCCATTACTACCCTCCTCACCCCTTCCTCCCTTACACACTTCAGTCCTTCCTTCACATATAGTGCCACCCCCCCTCCTTTCCCAATCACACTGTCCCTACGAAATAACCTGTACCCTGGCACAGACAGGTCCCAGTCATTGTATTGGGAGGCCCATGTTTCTGTGATGGCTGCAATGTCCACCTCTCCCTCTGCCATGAGAATCTGTAACTCTGCAGTTTTCCTCCCAAGGCTCCTAGCATTAAGGGTAACCACCTTCCACCTTCCCCCATCCTGCCCTCCTTTCCTAGCATCACCAACAGTACTTGCCATTTGTCCTTTGTCACTGTTATGGGGAGAAGCTCATATGGTTTCCCAACCTGTGGTCTCTGCATATCTCTTCCCAACTGCCACCCCCCTCCTAGTTTAAATTCCCAACTTCCTCTATGTACTCCTCCATCATCTGTTTCAACACTTTCTTTCCCTCCTCACTCAAGTGTAGTCTGTCTTGGCATAGAGACTACTGTCCTCCAGGTCCCTCCCACCCCCCAACAGCCCATACCCTTTAGCACAACACCAGGTTCTTAGCCATCCGTTAAATTCCTCTATTCTCAGCTTTCTTGTTGTGCTTGCCTTTGGCACGGGAAGTATCTCTGAAAAAGTTACTGATCTTCCTGCCCCCTCACATAATTGTGCTAGTTCCTCAAACCTCCTCTGGACTGTATCTACTGTCTTGTCAGCCAGGTCGTTTGCCCCAAGATGTATAATTAAATGAGGCTTGTCCCTACCCCCTTCTAGCATATTTCAGAACAGACTGTCCCACCCTTTCCGCTGTCATTTCTGGCATGGCCTCCACCCAAATGCGACTATGCCTCTCCCCTTTGCTACCCCACCTAACTCCTCTTAGTATTGAGTCCCCCAGCACTAAGATTCCACCCCTCTTACTCCCTGCTTGCTTCCATTCATCTCCCTCTCTCATTTCCAGCTCCTTTTCTTCCTCCTGCACATTATTTCCCCCTTTTACCCCTGTTGCAATTCTCCCAGCAGAACTTCCCCCCGCTCCAGTTTGGTCCAGGCATTTATCAATTACTCCTCTAATTTCATAATTTCCCTCCTCCACCTTCTTCCTCTCTAGCAGTGCACAACAATTTTCTGAAGGCCCTTCACAAATGCACGCTCCCTCTCTCTTCATAGTAACCTGTTCTCTCCTTTCCACTCCATGACTTTTGCCACTTCTTCGCCTCCCCTCACAAGTCCCTATCTCCTCCTTCCATTTGTCTTTTGTCTCCTGACCTGGTTTCCCCGGCAATTGTTCTTCCTGGCCTGGGCCCCTTTGTCTCTGCTTCCCTTCTTCTGACCTTCTCTCACCACTGTTGACTTAAATCTCCTCCCTCATCTCCCTTCTTCCTCTCTCCAGTATTGGGCTAAACCAACCCCCAATCTGCCTTGCCTGTCTTAGTTCCTCCTGCAGACCCTCAATCTCCTTTCTAAGTTTTTCTATGTGGTTTGCACACTAAACATCCTCCACACTCCAGGCAATTTTAGAAAGATTGGTGCACTGCAGTTGTTGCAGCCTACATAGCTAATGGACTACAGAGAAAGGTGTGTCTGTTCACAGACATCACCAAAATATGCAACAGGGTTGACACCCAGCAGGGAGTGGACAAGATGGAAGCTGACCTCAAGAAACTGGAAGAATGGTCTGGAGCATGGCAGTTGAGATTAAACGCCAAAAAATGCAAAGTTATGCACATAAGAAAAAGAAATCCAAATATTTATTTATTTATTTATTAAATTCTCGGATTACAAATACCTTTGAGCAGAAACTACTCATTTACAAAGGTTCCACGTCAAAGGATGAGAGTCAACATACATACAGAGGTAGTAAAAGAATGCACAATAAACAACCAAAACAACTAAAAGAAAAAATAAAGATACTCAGTTATAACATACCTTGAGATAATATTCATAAAACGAGCAGCTTGAGTAGGCAGCTGGCTGCAGTAACAATAAGAGAAAGAGGGCACCACAGGCAGTTAGTATTGCAGGCATGCGACCGGGAGAGGAAGTTGGCAGGCTAATGGGCCACTGTCCGATGGTAGTGGAAAATGTCTTGTACCAATGGAGATGTGAAGCAGGAAAGGAGTCACAAGGAAGGCATAAGAAGAAATAAGGCATATTACCTTGGAGGGGAAAGACTAGCTGCCTCCACTCAAGATCGCAATTTGGGAATCATTATCTCAGACAACTTAAAGGTAGGTAAACAGTGTGAGAAGGCAGCATTAAAGGCCAGCGATATGCTGGGATGCATTGGGAGAAGAATCATAAGCAGGAAGAAAAAAGTGATCCTGCCGCTGTACAGATCACTGGTTAGGCCTCACCAGGACTACAGTGTCCATTTCTGGAGGCCCCACCTCAAAAAGAACATTGACTGAATGGAGATGGTGCAGAGAAGGGCAACAAAAATGATTCAGAGACTGCATGAGAGGTCCTACAGGGATAGACTGAAAGAACTGAACATGTATTCCCTGGAACAGAGAAGAGAGAGGCGTGACATGATCGAAACATTGAAGTACATAAAAAGCATAAACCAGGTGCAGATAGACTATCTCTTCCAATTTAAGAAGAGCAGCAGAACCAGGGACATTTTTATTTATTTATTGAAATGTTTCACCAGGAAGGCACACTGAACAACATGTTGCTCATCTCCTGATGTGACCTGGGGGAGGTACAGTAGGATTGAAAAATTGACATACAATAGCATTTGACAGAAATGTTAAAAGTACAAACATTAGGATTTAAAATTACAAAATTTTATACATTTGAAGAGTGGATTACAGAATTAATTTTAACATGACTGAGAATTATGCATACAGTGATATGCACTGCCCAGACAGGACAGGAAGTGCAAATTGTTTAGGTATAAACAAACTAATACCTATTTAAGTGCTGAGTTGTATGGAGTCAGAGGGAATAGGAAGTGAGATGGCCTAGATCTAGCCCTCCAGTATGTAGAGAACCCTGCCAGGGACTGAAGCTCGGGTAGGCATAGAGGTAGAAAGAAGTGGGGGGCAGAAGAGGAGGGGACAAGTTGAGTGAATAACAGAGCAGGCAAGAAAGGGTATTTAGGTAGGGGAACTTAATTAGGGAGGGTTAAAGCAGGAGCAGTTGACAGAAAGAAAGTTGTATATGGCAAAGGCTAGGGAGTGGGGGAGATATCGTATTTGGGGGAGTTCCAGATTTTATGGAAGCGATGGGAAAAGCCTGATTGACTGATAAGAGTGGTATGGCGGGATCAGCAGAGTATGAATGTCGGCAGATCTGAGGGAGTGGGAGGGAGGAGGGGAGAGAGAGAGTATGACAGGTAGGAAGGAAGTTCCCTAGCCAGAATTTAGAAGTGAGTTTGGCACAGTGATCTAAGGCTGCAAGGAGGGCAGTTCTCTACCATCATCAGGAAGTTTTTCTTCACAGAAAGAGTGATGGATGCCTGGAAAAGCCTGCCTGCAGAGGTGGTGGGGCAACCACAGTGTAGGTTTCAAAATGCTTGAGACAGATATGAGGGAGCCCTCAAACCCAAGGGTAGTTAGATGATTAGGCTAAAAGACAATGGGCAGACTAGATGGACCTGGTGGTCTCCTTCTGCCATCAACTTCTATGTTTCTATGGATTCTTGCCCTTTGAACTGTTGTACAGGTGACCACATCAGGGATGCTGGATCTCATAAATGAGATATGGGAAGAAGAAAAATAATCCCCCTAACTTGCTCCTGTATATGATGCAAATGTAAAACAGATTGGACAAGACTGGCAGATTTGCCAAAGAATATTTATTTAAAGCACAGCAAACCCAGACAGGACACTATAACCAAGGGGCCAGGTTACAGGAGTTCAAACCTTGTGACAGAGTACTTCTTTTGCTACCTAGCACTGAAAGTAATCTCCTGGCTAAATGGCAAAAACAATATGAGGCCTGAGAAAAGCGGGGCTAGTTGATTATGAGGTATTACAACCCGACAGAATGAAGGAAAACAAATCTGTCATGTTAATTTGTTGAAACTCTGGAAACACAGGAGGTTTTGCTAGCTGATCCCATACAAACCTAAAGGGGCCCTAGTCAGGTGGACGGATGAGGGCATTGAAGAAGGAATTGTCGACTTAGGCCTAATATTTTAAAGAAGCGATCCCTGTCCCTCCGGCCAACTGCTCACACTGACCCAGAAACATGACGCTTAGCAACTGGTAGAAAATTTTGGGGATGTGTTCTCCTCAAAATCAGGATGAACTCATGATCCAACACCACATAGACGTAGACCTAGGTGTCCTGATCCACCAACAGCCATATAGGCTCTCAGAAAAAGTCTGAGAAATGCTTCAGGAGGAGATACTCTATGCTGAAACTGGGAATCATTGAGGAATCTCAGAATGACTTGTCTAGCCCTATCATATTAGTCCCAAAACCAGGTGGATCCATTCAGTTTTACATTGACTTCCGGAAAGTCAGTGTCATCTCCAGGTTTGACATATATCCTATGTCTGGGTGGATGAACTTCTGAACTGACTAAGGCCCAATACATTAGTATCCTTGATCTGACCAAGGGCTATTGTCAAATCCCAGTAACTCATGAATCCCATCTGGTCTGTGTCAGTTTACCGTGTTCCTCTTTGGGTTGTAGACTGCCCTGGCCATGTTTTAGAGAATGATGGATCAAATCATCAGTCCCCATGGGTTATACAGTATGCAGCGGTGTACCTGGACGATATTGTCATATTTAGCTTTGATTGGGACAGTCACCTGTGGGATGTGGCCACGGTACTTTAGTTGCTCAGGGAGGCAGGTCTCACACCCAATGCCGCAAAATGTACCCAAGGATGATGGGAAACTAAATACCTGGAATACATAATTGGGAATGGCCATGTATGCCCAGTTATTGATAAGGTAAAATCCCTTGACTACCCTGTACTGACTACTAATATACCTCCCCTCCTACGCTGATACTATGTTTGGCAGTACTGTCCATCCATACACCTACATGCAGGTAGTCTCCCCTTCCTCAGTACTGACTGCCAGATAATCTGCCGATAACTCTGATACTGTCTTGACTCCATTCACGTTCTGGTACTGCTATAATATGTCCTCCATTGACAAGCTAAAATCGTCGCATAAAACCATTTTTCTTACCTTTGCTGAAGATGTCCATCAAAGCACTTTACAATGATTAACCTGTGAATAAAATTTGCAGTGCCAAATTTTTTCTAAGAAACAAAATAAATCATCATAACACAGGACACCAGTGTTGGCTGACAGACTAACAACATTCGCTAAAAACCAACAACAGCTTAATCTGATTAGAAATAAAGAAACATAGGAAAAAAAGATGGCAGAAGGAGAACAAGGGTCCTTCTATTCTGCCCATGAGATCCCAGGACCTAACCCCCCTTCAGCCTAATGGCTCCTACTGCTCCTGTTGCTTTTGATTGTGTTAGCCTTGTCCCACCCACACTTGAATGATGCCATGGACTTTGCTTCCACTACCACAGATGGCAGTTTATTCCATGACTCTTTCTGTAAAATAGTGTTTCCTAAGCTCCCTCTTGAAGCCCCCAACTTCCATCATCCCTCTAGTGTTAGAGTCAGAGACTCTGTTGAAATGGTCTGAGGATGGTAACTTATTTATTTCTCTCAGGAACATGTGTGTATCAATCATATCTCCCTCTCCCTCCTTGTCTCCAGTAAGAACATGTTTGTTTTGTTTTTTATTTAAATTGGTAAGACCATAGGCCAAAGCCCTGTTTTCATTGGCAACCAGTGTAAAGCCAAAAGGAATGCATACAAAAGATAAAATACAAAATACAAAATTTAATTCATGAATAACAATTAGGCAAAACATTTACATTCACTCTCTGCCAATAAATGTAATCTCTACTTCAATTTAAAAGTCTGTATGGAAACTTTTATACAATCAAAAATAGACTGGAGAGAGTTAAAAAAGGATGGGAGAGTATAAGACAAAGTTTTTTGACCATCAGATATTTTCATTCTTGGTATGGCAAAAAAATGCCGAACAGACAAATAAGTAGAAACTAAACTGATATGTTTCTTAAAAATGGAAACTAAAGCAGTCTGTACTTTGTTTAAAATTACTTTTTTTGCCAATAGTCCAAGTTGAAATTTAAATGATATTCAAGGGGAAGTAAACCTGCCTGCCTAAGCAGGTTGCAGTGGTGGGTCCTAGATGGCAGCTGTGTAGTAAACCTTGCTATCTGCTCTAAAAAACTCTGACCTTTGATAGTAACCCCTCCCTAACAGAATGGTAGAATAACAGGCAATAGTCTATAACAGGTAAAAAAAACATTGGGTGGGATATTCAGATTCGTCAGGCTGTGGCGTAAGCCTGGGCGCAGCGCAACTGGGATATGCCAGGGCGGTGACAGGGTGATATTCAACAGTGCTGTGCCGTGGTTCAGCACCATTAAATTCATGCGAGTGGCACTGCACCAGCGCAAATGGCCAGAAGGGGCAGGGGATGCGCTAGTGCAAGTGCCCGTTGCACTGAGGCTCATCCTACGATATTCAAAAGTGCACATGCAAATGGAGCCATAATGCATGCAAGGTGCAAATGGGGCCATTTGCATATCATTATAGCTCCATTTGCATCAAATACACCATCCCAGCGACTTGCGCCTGGCACCCCTTCAGGCTGCAGCTGTCAGGGTAGCCTAGCCTGGCGGCAAAGTGCCTCACTGCCCATCGTGGGCATATGTACTAGATGTAAAACATACTATATCCCTGGTTGTCCAGTGGACGCTCGCAGCCTGATCGTGGGCAGAAGTATAATTAAATTGCCTCCTATATCCCTGGTGGTCCAGTGGGCGCTCGCAGCCTGATCGCGGGCGTCAGTAATAAAATATTAACAACCAATCCATCCCTGGTGGTCAGTAGTACCCCCCCTGCCCACTGGCCCTCACCACCTGTTTCCCCCAGTCAGTGGCAGGTGGCAGCTCCACCCCATGCCGCCCACTGCCTGCCGACTGACTCCGTACAGTAGGGTTGTATGCCCATTGGTCACGGTGTGGGCCAATGGGAGTGACAACCCCGTCTGACACAGTTCAGGAGTATGAATGGATCCATTCATTTCACAGACTGTGTAGTACGGCAGGCTGCACTCCCGTGGCCAACGCTGTGGACAATAAACGCTACTGTGCGGGAAATCGGCTGGTGGAATGATCGCGGTGAGGGAACTACCCGCACCCGCGACCGGGGGTGAGTGGTGGAGCTCACGAAGCAGAAATGAGAGGGGGAGCCACAGAATGGGTGATTTTGTTGATATAACTTTATAATGCATAATCCAGGCTGGCGTCCACTGGGCCACCAGGGAGACAATGAACCATTAATACATACTATTACGCAAGATCAGGCATGAGCGCTACCACGAAGGTGCCACCGGAGCTCGGGTGGCCACCCACAACTGGCAGCTGCTGTGTTGCACCCTGCAACATGGCAGCTCACTTGTGGGTGACAGGATGTTGCTCCTTTTATTTTTCGCTCAACTGTGTGCGGCACTGGTACAGGTTGCACCTGCATCTGCTCAGTACATCCCGGGCTGTGAATATGTCGGGATGTGCGGTGTATGCATGGGGATGGCCCCTCCCCAACTTGTGCAGATACATTACTGATGCGCGCTACGGGATTTGTGCCGCATTTCTTTTGAATATCATGCCAGGGCATTGACAGTGGTTGCACATGGCACAACTGTGTTGCGCCATGTGCAACCCTTCTAAATATCACCCATTGGGCCAAAAGCATCCTAGTTGAAGAAATTAATAAAGGGTTCAGTCTGTAAAGGGCACCCAGTTTTTGATGGGCTACTTTAACCATTTTAGTAATCTGAGGTCCATAAGTCATACCCTCATCTATAATAAGGCCAAGATATCTGACGTGCTTAACCTGTTCTAATTCCACCCCGGATACAGTATGCAATGAGAGGATAAGATCCTCATTCAATCTTTTTCTATGGTTGGAAAAAAACATTGATTTTGTTTTCTTTTCATTCAGAACTAATTTATTTTTTATATGAACCAGTTCTGAACCTCCAAGAAATCATAAGCCAAATCGCTTTGAGCAGTTTTGAAGTCCACTCCACTCATGAGAATCATTGTATCATCAGCATATAATTATTGTGATTTAGTACAAACAGAGGGTAAAATATTCAGGAAAAGACTAAACAAAAGGGGACCCAAATAAAACCCTGAGGAACACCCAGTGAAACAGAAGCAGAGGAGACACAATGGCCATTGATTTTTTTAACTTGTGAACAGTCACTCAGGTGACTTCCATACCACCAAAGAACATCTCAGACATACCAAGATTTGCAAGAGTTGACAATAATAGGCCATGGTTAGCCAAATCAAAGGCCTTGGGGAGGTCCATGAACACAGCCACAGAAAAATGTCCCTTATCAAGGGCCGTTTGGACTGCACTCGTGAACCCCACCAAGGCCATCGAGGTACTATGTCCTGGCCTGAATCCATGTTGAGAAGGTGTAAGAATGTTATATTTGGATGAGTACTCAGTCATGTGATCAAAAACAATTCTCTCAAGTATTTTCGAGAGAGGTGGCACTAACGAAATAGCGTGGTAGTTTTGCACATTAGTGGAGTCCCCAGACTTGAAAATTGGGACAACTGCATCTTTCCAAACATTACGGAAAATAGTAAAATGAAGTAATGAATTAAATATAGCAGACAAAGGAAAACACAATACGTCCGCAGTGATCCTCATGAGTCGGAAATCAATCTTTTTTTTTTTTATACTTTCTGTTTATCTCCTCCTGTCTATCCTCGGTGCCCACTCCTTCGGGCCACTCATCACCTATGCCTCTACTCCGGATCTGCCCCAAGAGTGCCTCACCTCTTACTTCCTCCTGCACAGGGGGGTCTGTCCAGAATCGGTGGTCTTGGATGGCCCGGAGTGGTTGCCATCTAGGACTACCAAGAGGTATTTTTACATTTTTCTGTGGTTTCACTTGTCCCAGCCCCCTGAGATGCTGGCGCAAGGATGCAAGCATCCAGAGAAAAGACGTGCTGATGCACGTCCCTCTCAAGCACCTACAGACGCCCCCCCGACTCCATTAGATGGAGCCACCAACCTCTTGAGAGCCCGGTTTCCACCGACGCTTTTTCTCAGGGCGTCGGGTGCATACTGCACCCCTGGTATCCCACCCCAGAGGGAGGAGAGCATCCTTTGGGATGCTCAGTCCTCCCTCCACCTGCCTACCCCCACTGACCTGAGCTCCTTCCTGAACCCGGGTCACTGGCATAGTGCGAGGTGTGGCTTCCAGCGCCTCAACCCTCAGCACCACCAGGCCAGCCCCGGAAATCAGTCTTGTCCTTGCCCACAGCAGGACAATGTTCCATCTTTGCAAATACTTCAAAACTTTGTCAGGGGCAAGTGATCCAAAGTAGAATTTTGGGTAGGCAAAATCCAGATCAGGATAGGAAGGGGTAGTGAGATCAGTATACCGTGATTGAGCGACCCCTAAAGGGTGACTCAATCGCGGTGCATGTCACAGGGGCTACCAGTCAGGTACAGTGACTGGATGGGGATGGGTTGGTGACTGTAGCAACAGGAAGTCGCTATAGGTATGCACACATGGGGGTGGGTGGGAGCTGCACAGTCCACAGGTATGTGCACGGGGGTGGGAGCGAGCACACCATGCAGGGGCGGGAGGGTTTGAGGGTGGCACCAGGGTAGGCTGCTGAGCTAGCCCTGTGAGTAGTGGGTCAGCTTGATGGGTTTGGTAGGTAGGGTGCTGGGTTCAGGTCCAGGCGCAGGCTCTTTTTTGTTGTGCCCAGCCCAAATTTTATTTTTTTTACGTTTTGCACCCCCCCCCGGAGTTGAGAATCTTTAAGTAGGGGAGTGCAGGGGGGCAAACATAAAAAAATACAAGTCCCCGGTGCCGTTTTGTTGTGCGCTAGAGAGTCAGAGCGCCAAAATTGATTTTCGGCGCTCTGACTTCACCGTAACAGTGATCGCCCTTCAGCGGTTGCTGTTATCACATAGAATGAATCAGATCCATTGTATCAACAGGTATGTACTTTGAAAGGTTGGAGAAAAAATGATTAAACTCCTGGGCAATTTAATGCATATCAGTTTTAATCCCTGCTGGGGTATTTAAACATTTGTAGTGGTGGAACATTTTTTGCCCATTAGTTCATTAATTAAATCCCAGGTTGAGGAGATATTTTTCCTTTGAATTCCCTCTGCCATACTATAAAAAGTTTCTCTTTAAACTCCTAATCAATGATTTGCATTTATTCTTAACTACTTTATAAGCAACAAGCGTGGCTTGCTTGGGTGATTTCCTGTAAACTTTCCATAGTTTATCTCTATCTCTCATTAATTCTAGAAGCTCAGGGTAACCCACTGCTGATTGTTACCCCTGATCCTAGATTCTTTTGAGGATAAACTTGTCACATGCAGAATTAAAGAGAAAGCAGAAGATCTTTAATGCCACATTCACATCAGTTGATTGTTCCACACAAGACCAATCAATAGAGGACAAGGCAGGCCGAAATTTTTAAACATCAAATGTTCTTATATTGCATGAAAAAACAAACACTGGGGGAGCAGATTTCTTTTTTTTCTGTCCAGCAACAGTATACTGGACTGCGGTCGCTGATCCCATCTGTTAAAACACCAGGAGCCGGATTTTCAAAGGCTGTAGAATGATGCAAGGTGCTTGCATCGGGAAAGTCTGACGCAACAGTCATCTTGCACCACACGTTGCGCCTAGGGCTATTTTCAAATGCAGCCTGTAGCAAACACCAGACTGCTCCAGTTAAATGGTTTGCCCATCCCTTGTGCCACAGAAGTGGCTGTGGTATGGTGCAAGAGGGCTTGCGGCGAACCTGGGCTGCCACAATCCCCAGAGTCGGAATTTCAAAACCCTCCCCAGAGACAAAGTGCTACGTGTCCTTAGACCAGCAAAGAGCTGGTCTAACAGGACTTAGATAATCCCTGGGAGACTGTCAACTGCACCCTGGAACTGTGTGCCCCCCTCTCAGTGATATCCCATTCAAAATCACCCTAGCCCCTGGCCCCAATGTGCCCATGTGGAGGTCCTGGCCTCCAGTGCACCCCCCAAGACCTGACCTGCCCGTATTGAGGTCCCTGTGATATGTTGCCCTCCTCTCCCCACCCCGATGGATGGGATGGTAATCCCTGGTGATCTAGTGGCCGCCACCCCAGCAATAGTGCCCACCTCCACCCTGCCTCCCATCCCCCATGATCCGGCAACCACCACTGCCCTCCACACACCACCATGGCCGCCCGCCAACTACACTGTCACAGTGTATACAGTATACAGTACGCGCCCTGACAGTTCATTCGGCGGCCAGAAGAGGTGATGTGTGGAGGGCAGTGCTGGTCGCTGGATCATTGGGGATGGGGGGGGAGCAGAGTGGAGGTGGGCACTATTGGTAGGGTGGATGTGAGTTGGGGGCCACACAGGGTGGTGGCCACTAATGCCAACACATTGGGGCATGGATGTGATGCGGGGGTGGGGGCGGAAGGGAACAGCATCCACCTCACCATCCCACAGCGCTTGTGGCACTTCTGCAGGGTATGCCATATGTTTGGTGCACCCACTCACTTACCGCAAGTGGTGGGACTTAGGCGCTGGGACCATGCCCCAACTAAAATTGGGGGCAGGGTCCTAGACGACCGTAGTCAAGTGCAAGCTGCCAATGTCGCAGCTTTGCATCAGGTGTTTGAAAATCCGGCCCCAGATTATACAATTTTACTAGTATCAGAAACCATTATCCAATCAAGTAAAGATGTATAACCGGTTTTATAATGAATCCTGTGGGGACATCAATTATTTGTGTTAACCTAAGATTAATAACAATCTCCTGCACTTCAACGTATTGCTTCCCATCCAGTTCAAATTCAGGTCTCCCAAGATTATTAATTTTATTGATAGGGAGTGATCCTCAAGAGTTTCTAACAAGTTTAAACTCTCCTCCTTTGAACCAGGTGGAGCATAAATAACTGCAAGTGTAAGAATTTTTCGTCACCAAATGAGTGATAGTGATATAGGGATACATAATGTGAGTGCTGAATATGGAAATATCAGGATGAGTGCTTAGTGACCTTGGGTGTTATATCACGAGTGGCAGAGCATAGCGGAGCCACAAGTGATATATCCTGAGGTCACCAAGCATAAATTCTGATTTTTCCCATGTTCAAACAAATGCAATAATGGGCTCCTATGCATGATGCCAACGTGCGCTATGCAAACCGAGTACGTTGGCATCAATCACACATGAATGCTGTGAGCTGAGTCGCATGGTGCCCATGCGGCATTCAGAAATGGGGTGCAAGGCTGGTATGCAGCTGCCCTCCTGGCTGTGTGGGCTGCAACACACCGGGGGCATGCCAGCACTACGCAGCATGCACAGAACTGCATAGTGCTGGCCACATGACTGTGGAGCAGGGCATAGGTTATGGCAGCTGGGACCCTGCCATAACCCACTGTGAGCCCACAGGTACTGACCATCTATAGCTGGGAAACTGGGAATGGGCCCCCTTGCTGCCACAGTCCACTAGCTAACAGGGAGGGCGGGGACACCCAAACAGGTGAGTGCCGGGAAAGCCATGGCTGTGATCCCTATGTGCCCCCCTGAAGAAGAAGAATCAGCATTTATATAGCGCTTTTCATACACAGTATCCCAAAGCACTTTACAAGCAATGCTATGCTGGTAGTAAAGTGACTGAATGTGTGGTGGTGGCCATATCGCATATCATCACCCACACACAGCCTGGATAATTGCATGAACCGGTTAATGGGAAGGAAAATGTTGGCCAGGACACCAGGAATGTTCCCTGCTCTTTGCGAAGAGTGCCCTGGGTTCTTTTACTTCCACCTGGACACCCACCAGGACAACACCAGGATGGGCAGAAGGGACCTCGGTTTAACGTCTCATCCGAAGGACGGCACACCCCAGCAGTACAGCACCCCCCAATACTGCACTCGGATGCCAGCGATTTTTAGGTGCAAGTCCAATCCCAGTGTGGGACAAGAACCCACGACCTTCTGGTCCAGAGGCGGATGTGCTACCAACTGAGCCACGCTGACACCTGCCCCACAAGACAGTCACATATCCAGGGCCACTCCTGCAGCACCCCCCAACCACCCACCAGTACACTGGTCCCGGTGACTGAGGACTCCCCTCACATGCACACACAGACCCTTCTGCACCCCGACCCCCTACATGTGCAGCAACCTCCCCTGCCACACAGCACAGTGCATGCCCCCCACCCCAAACCTGGCACCCCTGCCCTGCATTGGTGTCCAGTGGTCCCCCCCAGCACCATTACCCCCTGTCCCCTGTACCTTTGCAGAGGTGCCATCCCTGAGATGGCCAGCAGCAGCCTCCCTCACCACCACAGCTGCTGGCTGTCTGACATATGCAGGGGTGCACAGCAGGTACGGGAGATGGGGGTGATGGTGCCACGGGGGTTGGTACCACGGGGGGGGCACTGTCTAGCCTTAGTCTAGCTGTAATGTATGTACATGGATATCCTGGTAATATTACTAGCTTACATATTTTGTATGGTGAAATTTGTGTATTATGTTTATACTGTACTACTGTGTAATTGTTGTAAGAGTAACTGGAATTTGAACTCTGGACCTCTCTTAAAATGAGCTTCGGCTCAGTGGAGTTATCCATATTCATTTTTGTATGAATAAAAATGTTTACCTACCTTTTTCTTTTGGCATTGATCTGTCAGGTTATTTTGGTCCATGTAAGAGTGTTTGTTTCCTGGTTAGTGTCCGTTGGCATCTGTGCAGTGGTTGATGTTGTGATGTAGGCACAGTGGTTTTATTTTTATTTTTATCACACTCTGCTTACGTAGACACAGTGGTTTTATTTTTGCTATCACACTCTGCTGACATATTGCTAGCCTGAGACACACTGGTGGGGTTTTTATGTCTAAATAAAGTATAGCATATCAGAAAACCACTATTGTATAAAAATAGTTACACAAGGATGATTTGAAAAACAGAACATCAGGAATCACATTCAAGTGAATACTTATATAAAATAAGCAACCCCCACCCCATCTATCCTTTCTGTAACATCTATAGATTGTATATCCATCTAAATTAATCAGTTCATTTGAGATTTTGCTTGAAAGCCAAGTTTCAGATAAAGCAATAATCTCAAACTGATGTTGAATTGTACAGGCTGTGAAATCATCCCATTTTGCAAGCAAACTTTGAACATTTAAGTGTACAATGTTAATTGAATGCTTTTGAAAGGAAACAGGAGAATAACTGTCATTAAAGGGGCCTGGGTTAGGATGTACTGAACCTGAAATAAAAATAATAACAATATCATATTTATCTTAAACAGGTTAGAATGATGCTGTAATTTAGAACATGGCCTTTCAGAATACATATATGTCTGTTTGACTAGGGAGAGTATACAGTTAAGAGTCTGCAGCTGTATATACTACTTTAAATATCTATTAACTTGATCAGAGATAAAAATAAATTTAAATAAAAAATAAGGAGTTAAAGATGAATAAGGTCTGCCTACAAATAAACATTGAGAATGGGTACACAATACCAAAAAGGACTTTCCTTAAGTTCAGGTATCTCATCAGCAGAGCTTTGCAGAGTAATGGAAGGTAACCCAACCATAGAAAATAAACAAAATAAAAACCCTAAGTACGATATTCTGCCAGTCAAGGGGCCCTATCCTGACCCACGCATTGGCAAGGAATTAATAACTGCTCTGAGGGACCCACTGCAAGGTAGCTGACACAGGCCCAGGAACTGACACTTCAAAGGCCCGATGATAAAGATATCGAGCAGGGTCGAGCAGAAGTAACTATAAATAAAACACTGAGACAATGGTGAAGTCTGCCACTCACCCACCAGTCTTCAGTGTATTCATGTTGATTCATGCTCAACCTCTGCCACAGGAAGAGGCTGGCCAAACAAATTGTAGATTTAAAACCTACCTTGCCCGATACAGTGAGGAAGGAACAGGTCTCAAATGAAAAACACCATATACCAAACCCACCTCTACAAACTATAACCTAAACTCCCATCCAGAAACTAAACTAACTCTGTTTTAAAAATATTAAACAAGCACAATTAACTTATGCAAATAGTATTCCCGCCCACTCAGCTCACGCTTATCGGGTGGCATGAGATTTGAATGTGCCTGACCCCCCTCTACCACAGACATGCTTTCCCAAATTGACCTGCTGCTAAACCCCACAACAGCAGTTTGGGTATCAGTTGTATTAAGCAGGCAAGCTCAGAAATTCACATAGACAGCTGGAGGTCAGTTCGGAAGAAATAAATGCACAGGAACAGTTCAAATCAGAGCAGTGGCACACAGTTCAGTCTTATGTGCTTGCTGGCTGGTATTAGTACTTGGCTGCAGATGGAAACACCGCTCAGCTTCCCCGGCTCCGATGCCTTGATTGCTGTCAGGTGGCATGAGATTTTAATGTACCTGACCCCACCTCCTGCCACAGACACGCTTCCCAGATTGACTCACCACCGAGCACCCACAGCAGCGGTCTGGGTATCAGTTTTATTAAGCAGGCAAGCTGAGAAATTCACACAGCAGTAGGTCAGTTTGGGAGAAGCAAATGCACAGTAACAGTTCAAATCAGGCAGTGGTACACAATTCAATGTTATGTGCTTTCTGGCTGATATTAGTACTTGGCTGCAGATGAAAACACCGCTCAGCTTCCCCAGTCTGGTGCCTTGTACAAGGTAGCTCTGAAAGCATTAAACATATTTAATGCTTCTAGACTTCCTCATAAGTGCCCTTGAAGGCCCTGGACCATTTTGTCACTTTTCTAAACAGCTTCCAACTTGTTTATATCCTTTTTCAGATGTGGACTCCAAAATTGGACACAATACTCCAGATGGGGCCTTACCAGGGACCTGTAGAGTGGCAGTATTACCTCTTTCCTCCTGCTGTCGAATCCCTTCCTTATGCACCCCAGCATTTTGTTGGCCTTCCTGTAAGCTTTGTTGCATTGGCTTGTCTGTTTAAGGGTGTTGCTTATAATGACACCTAAGTCCCGTTCTTCCTGCATGGCACTGAGCTGGACTCTGGTGAGGTGGTACTCTGTCCTTGGGTTCCCTTTACCCAAATGCATCACCTTACATTTCTTTGCATTGAACTTCAGCTGCCAGACATTGGACCATCTTTCTAGCCTCTGTAGATTTTTTGTAGGTCCTTAACTGCCTCCTTACTGTCAACCCTTCCTCCTAGCTTGGTATCATCCACGAATAGGGCAATTTGCCCTGAATACCTATGCCGATGTCACTGATAAAGGCATTTAACAGGACTTGCCCCAACACTGAGCCTTGAGGCACACCACTAGTGACTGTGCCTTCATCAGACCTCACCCTGTTGACCACTGTTTTCTGCCCCAAAGCTAATTACCTACCCAACTGACTATGCACTTGGCTGCACTCAGGTCCTCTAACTTTTTCAGCAGGTGGTTGTGTGACACTGAATCAAAGGCTTTACTAAAATCAAAACAGAAGAGGTCCACTGGGTGGCTTCTGTCTAGTTCCCTAGTGACCCAGTCAAAAAATGTGATTAGGTTTGTTTGGCATGACCTTCCCCCCACAAACCCATGCTGCCTGTCTTCCTGCAGACCGTTCTTATCTAGGAACTCTACTAAGTCTTGTTTTATTAGGGTTTCCATCAGTTCCCTCACTGCCAACATAAGGCTGACCAGTTGGTAGTTGCCTGCTTCCTCCCAACTCCCTCTCTTGTGGAGAGGTACCACGTTAGCTCTTCTCCAGTCTCCCGGCACTACCCCCATCTGAAGTGATCTGCTGAATAAATGTGCTAAGGGACCTGTCAATTCACTTGCTAGCTCCTCTACTACCCTTGGGTGTATTCTATCAGGCCCTGGTGACTTGTCTTTTCTGAGTTGATTCAGGGCCTCTAACTCTACTGTTGGTAATTGATGGTGCTTCCATTTGTGGAACACCTTGTCAGCAGCCTTGATGCTACTGTCTGGTACTGGGCCTTTGTGTTCCTCGGTGAACACTGAGCAAAAAAGTTGTTCAAACAGTAGCCTTCTGCCTATCCTCCTCCACTACTCTGCCACCATCGTTGAGTCTAACTATTCCTCCCCTTTTTTCTTTTTTCTTGTATGTATTGAAAAAAGTGTCTGTTCCCTTCTTTAACCCTTTCCGCAAGTCGAAACTCCATTGTGGCCTTTGCTGATTTCACCATACTCTTTGCTTCTTTATTTAAATATCAGCTTAAATATCAATCAGTTTGCATCTTTGTCTGCCCCACCCCACCCCCACCCACCGAGGCATAAATAGGTAGTACTGTCTAGCCCTCCTTTCTCAATCAGCAAAATATGAACTAAATAAAAAATAAATAAACAAGGCCAGAGAATCTTTGGCTTCAAACTTAGTTTTGTCATACAGTACACACAAGACAATTGCATACCAATCCAAAAGAAAGTCCTCAAATTGCTAGGTTTTTGCAAAGGTAATTGATTTGTTGTTAATAGTTTTATTGAATTTTCCAACATAGCATAAATACAAGCATAAGCAGAAACACAAAAATCAGGACATCAGACTGTCATAGCAACACGGAGAAAAAGTTACTGTACAGATATAACTATAAACTCCATAGTACAATAGCAGTAAACATATACATAGAAACATAGACTTTGACGGAAGATAAGGACCACTTGGCCCACCTAGTCTGCCCATTTCCCTACCTACAGGATAAGCTGCAGATCCTATTTAACCAACAGCCTATACAGTGAAACAAAGGAGCATCAAGGCTACTCACAAGGGGAAAGCACCTCACGTGATCACAAGCATGGGTGAATACAAGAGAGCATCAATTACCATAGAAGTCCTTAGTAACTGCCCAAAAGAAGTGTGGGCTACAGGGGAAACGAGCTCTCTGCTACATACATTATATCAGTGATATCAGAGAAACAGCAAAAGATAACAAAAAGAAAGAGCAAACACAATGGGTATACCTAGATAATGGGTACCGTGCTAGTAATAGCAGATTGACAGTAGATAGCATGGATAATCTGGTTTCCTGCAGGCAAAGAAACTTGAGGAGCAATTTAAAGGGAGGACAGAGGATGACCACATTATCCTCATCCAATATCTGTCCGAGGCTTCAGGTAGGCAAGAAAAGGGCCCAGCAGGCATAGTAGACAGCTAGTTTGTTAATTATAGCATGAGTCATATGGTCCAGTGAAGCCAGCTGCATAAGTGCCTGATAGAGCTCTGAGACAGAGCGGATTGTGAGACCTCCAGCGGCACAGGATGAGCCATTTGGCAGAGATGCTTAATAGGGCTAGCCAGCGGAGATGCTGGCCCTTTAACCGAGTGCCTTGAGGAGGAAGGCCCAGAATCCAAACCAGTGGGTCCATTTGAATCATGTAGCCTAGGGTTTGGGCAGCCACTTGTGACTTGTTGCCAAAGGAGGACAGCAGAGAGCATTGCCAGAGGGCATTGTACAAGTCCTCTACTTGTGAATTGCACCTCCAGCACAGGTTGTTATCTATGCTTGGCTTTGTACAGAACATCCGGTGTTCTGTACCAGTGGTGCAGTATTTTGTTTTGAATGAGTCTACCTCGCATGTCTGGGAAGCGCGTGATAAGTTTCCAGCATAAGTTCCAGCTAGTCTCGCTCCAGCTGCAAGCCCAGGGCCTTTTCCCATTTCTGCTTTGACTGATCAGATTGTGAAGGAACACTTTCTCGGAGTTCAGTATAAATCCTGCTAGTATGGCCTTTGGTCAGCTGGAGCCAGCTTCCCAACTTATGGGAGCTGGTTGGGCTGGGTGGGTGTGTGCAAAGGTATTCTGACAGAGAGCTGTGCAGCTGTAGGTATCTCCAAAAATCTTCCTTCCCTAGCCCTTTATTTTTGGCAAGATCTTGGAAGGATTGCATCCTATGCCCATCGTACTCCATAATATCCACCAGTACCAAAATATTTTTACGCTCCCATTGGGGCCACAGAAAGGGTTTTTTGACCACCAGTATGTGGGCGTTCTTGAAAATGGGAGTAAGGAGAGAGACCTGGGATTGGCTTTGATCTGGCATGAACTTTACTCCAAATTTTGACCACAGGGGCAATCGTAGGGTGATGTCGCAAGGCTTTGGGTAGGGGATTGTACAACAGAAGAGGTAGGCTGTGTACCTGAGCCAGTGACTTTTCTATGGAGAGCCACTGCAGTGATTCAGGGGATATAGCCGAGAGCCATTTCAGAGTCTGGGCAAAGGAATAAGCCTATGCATAACCTTCAAGCCATGGTAAGCTCCAACCTCCCTGTTTCCAGTGGGAGCGCAATTTGTTTCTGCTATATCTGGGCCTTTTACTTTCCCAGATAAAAATGCTGATGGTCGAGCCGATGATACGGAGCCATTTTACAGGGGGGTCAGAGAGATATGGGAGAGAGGATACAGGAGCTTAGGTGTAGAGATTGTTTTGAGAGCCAAGATTTTGCCAGCTAGAGTGGGATGGAGCATTTTCCACCTGTCCAGCTTGGTATTAAGATCAGTAATGAGCGGGGACATGTTGAGATCCCAAATTTTGGTAAGGTCTGTGGAAATATGGATACTGAGGTAGACCAAAGATCCAGTGGCCCATTTAAGCCCTAGAGGAGCAACCATATCCTGAGTACACTTGGAGTTTAGTGGGAGCACTTCCGTTTTAGATTTATTCATCCTAAGGCCTGAGAGGGCAGCAAAGAAGGGAGAGGAGTGCCGGGAGAGATGCCTTCACATCTTCCACTGGGACCAACAGGTCATCTGCGTACATAAAGGTAGTGTAAGTATGTGGCCCTATTGGGATTCCTCGAATGACGGAGTGTTGCCTGATGGCCGCTGCCAGTGGCTCTACTGCTAGGATGAAAAGGAGAGGGGATAGGGGACAGCCTTGTCCAGTGCCTCTGCCCAGTTGAAAGTGCTCAGAGGTCACCATGTTGGTGCGAACACTGGCCATAGGTTGCTGATAAAGCACTGTATCCAGCCCCAAATTGAGCCTCAAATCCAAAGTGCAATAGCACCTGTCCTAGATAGTCCCATTCCAAGGAGTCAAAGGCTTCTCAAGTCTATGGCCACAGCTGCTACAGGAGTGGGGATGGCCTGGGATGTAATAAATGATGTTGAACAGAGACCTGATATGGTCTCGACTAAAGCATCCTGGGACAAAACCTGCCTGTGAAGGGTGCACGAGATAGGGAAGGAGAGAGTTTAGTCTAGAGGCCAGAATCTTGGCAAAGATTTTACTATCTGTACTGATAAGCTATATAGGCTGGTAGCTCGCAGGGAGTGTGGAATCTTTACCTTTTGGGGGGAAAACTGTAATGACTGCTTCTCGTGGGGATGGAGGAAAAGTACTTTTATCCAGGGCCTCATTGTATACAGAAGAGAGAAGGAGGGCAATATGGGGGTTAAGGAGTTGCCAGAACTCTGTGGGGAAACCATCGCCTCCCGGGGCCTTGCCAGAGTTCAACATTTTAATGGCTTCTGCCCCTCAGATGGCAAAATTTGCCTGTCCAAGTACTCAAATTGGGAGGGTGAGAGGGTGGGGAGTTAAAGAGAGGAGAGGAAAGGCTTTTGCTGAATGAGCATCCTGCCCACTGGTGGAGGTGTACAGGTCTGAATAGAACTGCTTCATGATAGAGTTTATTGATCGAGGGTCAGTTTGAATAGCCCCCAACCAGTCTTTCAACCCAGAGATATGGCAATTTGTCTGCTGCTTGTGTAGTCGATAGGCCAGCGGCTTGCCGTCTTTTTCTCCCCCTTCCCAATATTGGTGGCGCAGCCTCAGTATGGCAATTTCCGCTTTGCGAGAGAGGAGGTCAATCTCCATACGAGTCATAAGTATTTCATTACTCAGTGCCGAGTCTATCTGTAAGGTAGCGAGTTGTTTGGCTTGGGACTCTAGAGCCTTCAGGTGCAATTCTAAGGAGTTCAGAAGGTGTTCCTGTTGCTTATGGCATCTAGACGCATACCCCATTATTGCGCCTCGCAGAGTGGCCTTTAGTGCCTCCCACTGGATACTCAGAGAGCTGTCCTGAGGTGAGTTCTCTGTCAGACAGAGGGCTGCCTCAGACGATACCCACTGAATGAAATCGGGATCCTTGAGGAGAAGAGGGTCTAGCTTCCATGAGGAGGCCCTTAAGGAGGGTGGGCCCTATAAGATGTGCAGGTGGACAGGGGCATGGTCCGAGATAAGTCTGGGCATTATTTCTGAGTCCACCACCTTCTGGCATATCCCAGCCAATATGAGCCATAAATCCAGGTGGCTATGTGACCCATGTACCGGCAATGTATAGGAAAAATTCCTCTCCCTAGAGTGAAAGGTTCTCCAGATATCAGTCAAGCCCAGTTCAGCCATTAGCTGCTGGAGAGCAAGATGGTCTTTGGGGTGTTGCACGACTGATGGGGAACTACGGTCCACTTGAGGCACCAGAGCAGGATTAAAGTCCCCTCCTAGAATGGTCGGTGTAGAGGTTAGGGCAGTGGAGCTGAGCACTTGAGCCACCATACGGAAGAAAGCAGGGGTATCTTCGTCCGGGGCGTATATACAGCCTAATAGGAGAGGGCTCTCTGGGGTGGTGACCAATGCCAGGACCCATCTGCTCTGAGGGTCTGTTCGAGTTTGGGAGGGGACCATGTGAGGGATTTATGGAGTAGTATAGCTACCCTCACTTCTTAGATGGGGGAGCTGAGAAGACTTGCCCCACCCAGTCTCTAACCAATGCATCTTGGTCTTGTTTAGTTAATTTAGTTTCCTGCAGGAAGGCCAGCATGGCCTTCAGCCTCTTGAGATGAGACAGCACCTGTTTACGCTTTACCGGTGTTCAAGCCCCATACTGCTCCAGGTGTATGCATGGAGGTCACCATAATCATGTGGGATAGTAGCAGTGCAAGGAAGGGTCATAATAATATACTGAGGTGAGGCTGAGGGTGGAGCTGCCCATTCCCACAGGAAGCTCCCACTAGAACCTTGCAAGGAAGAACAGATATGCCATGCATAAACACAGACAGTAAAGCCCCATGACGGTACCCAATCATAAACTAGTAACCAGCATCTAACCGGGCAAACCGCCTGAGCTAACATCCAACTATTTACAAAGAAAATGAACAACTCATAATATCCTATATATGGAAGGAGACAGTAAGACTGGCAGTCTATCCGCCAGGGCCACCCATCTCCTCCTTGCCGGGTGGGTAGAAGAAATTAGTGTGCATACCAGAGCTGACTAAACATTACTGAGTATTAGCCTCTGGCAGCCTGTCATGCCTCGCCCTCCTGTGGAGAGAGTACATCAGTTGCAGGGAGCATGAGAGGGAAGCAAGAACCACTGCCAACGATCCCATGTATAGTGGGAGTGGAGCCCAAAACTTGAGTAAACGTGACTCTCGCCTTGCTGCCCATCCATGCAGGAGCATGTCCCCCGCTCAACAGAACACAGATATGGGAGACAATAACAGGGGTCTCGAAGCTAGCGGATGGAGGGGAGCGCAACCTCACTCCTCAGTCCCTGGCATTGAACCATTGGGAGAGGCCCAGAGCTTGATTACAGGAGAGTGGTAAGTGCCCTTTCTACCTAATAGGTAGGTCACCCCTCGGAGAGAAGAAATGCTTAGGATATGAAGGAGAAAGTGTAGTGTGGCCTCTGTAGGGGGAGAAGATGAGGGCAGGTATTATACAGTAAAAAAAAACAGAGAAGCAAGTAAAACAAGGGGGGGCAAGCATAATAACAGGACCCACATGACCCTGAAGAGTGCATGTTGAGAGCAGCATGGTACAGTAACAAAAAAAAAACAGTCAGTTATGGCACATTCAACCAGATTGTCATTTAGCCTCTCAAGTGTGTGCAGCACATTAAACAATGGGCCCCTGGATGGAGTAAAAGCAGGTTCAGAAACATTTGGCGTGCCGCATAAGAGGTGAGTGAGTGTGCATCTTCTTAAGCCTTCCAGGGCCGTTCACAAGCATGGGAGACTTTAGGCTTGAACCTTGAATAGAGGGAAGGGTGTCCATAAAATCAGTCGGCTGGAAGATGGGAAGTCAGATGGGGTGCCAGGCAAAGCAAAACAGCACCTGTAGCCCTCGTTTAACCTTTCACAGCCCTTGAGAGGAAATCAAAGCAATCACTTATCTGGCTCCTCATGGTGGTATGTTTGTCTCTTGCATATGGGGGATCCTGTGTACAGCATCTCGATCCTGTGACTTCTTTGGGAGTGAGCAGGTGAAACGGAGCCCGAACACGCCTTGAACTGAAGGGCACCATCTGCCACTACTGCGCCCAGGATTTTTGCTCAAGCTCTGATGCAGGAACTGAATGAGCACCTTCCTCTGGGACGGCTTCTTCCAGGGTAAGAAGCAGGGTGAACTTGCTGTGTGTGTGAAACTGTACCAGGACATCAGTGTTCTGGATGAAGGGCCCCTGTATGCTGCCGGGTTGATTGATGCTGCCTCCTTTCATGACGATATGGGGTCTGGCGCTTCCTGGTTCAGGGAGGAGACATCAAATCTATGAACTGGAGGACCCAGTGACTGCACTGGCGACCCAGGAGTGATTTCCATGCCATAGCCCATCTCGGAGGTGTTCCTGGAGGTGTTGAACAGGTCAGGATCCCGGACATCTTGGGGGAATTCTCAGCATAAGAAGTCCATTAGACTTTCTGGGGTGGAAAAGAGGATGGGAGTCCCATTCACAATCACCTATATAGTCACCAGGTAGCGCAAAGAAAAGGAAACTTGGTGAGCGTGAAGGATGCGCTGGCAGTCGGAATAGGCTTTTCGCCGCACAGACAGCTCCCTCGAGTAGTCTTGGTAAATTTGAATTCTGTGCCCATTCCAAGCGACCACACCTTTCTCCCTGGCTGTGTTGCTAACTAGTTCTTTTTGTTTGAAATCGAGAAGACGGGCCAGAATAGGGCGCGGGCGCTCCCCTGGGTTTGGTGCTGGGGCCAGTGTGCAGTGGACCCACTCAATGTGAAGGGTAGGTGTGGGAGCCAGACCAAGGATGTTGGGCAGCACTTCTTGCTGAAAAGTAGTGGCATCCCGCTGTTCAGCCCCCTCCGGGAAGCTGAGAAACCGCAGATTGTTACGGTGACTGTGGTTCTCCAGGTCGTCCACTTTCTCTTGGAGCATATGGATACAAAGGACCTGTTCTCTGGTGCTTGCAGTGAGGTCCTAAATGGCAGCATCATGGGCCTTGAGATGTTGTTCAGTATGGAAAAGACAAGTTTCTATGGCTTGCAAAGTTTGGGTATTAGTGTTCATCGCAGTTGTCATTTGTGCCATCTGAGCAAGCAGCTGTTTGAACATTTGCTCCATTTTTGTAGTTTCTGCTGATGATGGGGCAGGGGAGGCCATCCTGCATGCCGCAGAGCTGGGAAGGATCCAAAATCTGGGCTGAATCTCCTTTGATTGAAGAAATTAAGTACTCCAAAATGCAGCAGGTAAGTCCCTCTTCTTATTTCTGCAAAGATATATGGTATTCAAAGCCTCCTTTATGCCAGATGATTAAGGATTCTGTCCCACACTGAGGGAGCAGAGCAACTAAGCTGCCATCACAGTCAAAGGCTAGTCATGCTCTGGTAATTGATTTATTTGTAGGAAAAAAATTAAGGCATACAGCAACAAACACCCATCCAAGTGCTTCGAGTCTGGAGGACCTTTATCAGCTGCCCCAGATGCAGAGTTATCCAGATCCAGGCTTGAAGCACTGGGACTGCTGTATGCTTTTATTTTCACCTGCCTTTAAATCAAGTACCTCTGTAAAAATCTGGTCAGAGCCAACGCTGCTGCTGTGCATTAACATGAAACAAAGTTTTAGTTTTTTTTCTTTGTTACAGAAGTCCATCAAGAAATGTAATTCTTTAATTGATATAGAGTAGTTTACTTTGTCTGGTTTTGTTGTTGAAGTGTGATGTGTTACATTTTAGGGGTGCAACTGCAGAGCTATTTTATCCATTATTCACAGGTTTAGGTACAACACCATCTGGTTATTGATGTTATGCAGGGCTTTACCTCTGACGATAAACTGTGCATGCATCGATGTTTGACTACTGTTATATTGCATATGGGGATATTCACAGCAGCACCAGCACAAACCTACTCCCTCAGACACATTTGCAAATCTGCCTCCTTCAACTCCCCATATACAATAATACAACAGTCACAAATCGATGAATGCACAATTTACCATCACAGGTCAAACCCTGCAAAACATTAATAACCAGGTGGTGTTGCACCTAAACCTATACATACTGGAACAATAGCTCTGGGGTTGGACCCTAAAATGTATCTCATCACACTGTCCAGAGATGGGCCTGATACTCCCACCAGCTCCTTTGTTCTCAGTCACTGCTTCTGAGACACCCCTATAGCCTGCCTGTAACAGTTCTACTGTATAAGCAGGTGTCACAAAGTCTGTGCCAGGTTTCAAGGGTTGCCCTTCTTTGTGCATGCCTTGGCAATTTACCCTCCTTGCCCCTTCCCCATATGGTCATTATAGTAATAATCCTAGGGCTGTGACTCTTTGAAGTTTATTTGTAGGAAATAAGAAATGGTCTGAAGCCACCTATAGGCTGGGAGGGGATTTGCTGGCAGTCACAAAGGAAGAAAGAGACTTGGGCATCATCATCACCGATGACCTGAAATCATCCAAGCAGACCTCTAAAGCAGTAGGTAAGGCTAGGGGGATGTTAGGATGTATTAGTAGGGGTATGACAAGTCGTAAGAGGGAGGTAATAATCCCTCTTTACAAGACACTGGTTAGGCCCCATCTAGAGTACTGTGTGCAGTACTGGAGGCCACACCTTCACAAGGACATTAACCAAATTGAGGCAGTCCAGAGAAGGGCAACCAAAATGGTGCAGGGACTGCATCAGAAGACATATGAGGACAGATTAACAGAGCTCAAAATGTATACCCTTGAGCAAAGGAGGTAGAGAGATGATATGATCGAGACATTCAAACACCTTAAGGGCATTAACAAGGTGAAAGAGTCTAATGTGTTTAAATATAAGAAAAATAGCAGGACAAGAGGACACAGCATGAGATTAGAGGGAGGCCGATTAAGGGGGGAATGTGAGGAAATTATTTTTCATAGAAAGGGTGGTGGATGCATGGAACGGCCTAGCTCAGGAAGTGGTGGCTATGATTACAGTGCAGGGCTTCAAACAGGCATGGGATAGGCATAATGGAGCAATACAGATGAATATGAATAGATAGGCCACTGACAGAGCAAAGGCCGATGGCACATTTATAAGGTAGAAAAAGAAATGGGCAGACTGGGGGGTGCTGTGAAGCCCGAGCAGTATGGTTGCAGGATTAGGAAGCTCCTCAAAATCGCAACATAAAAGTTAATTTTCGAGGGTTTTAAATAGAGTAAACCTACTCATCCACACAGAAAAGAATATTGGAACTATTGTAGACCTGAAATGGGGAACCCAAAGAAGGATAAAGCAAGTGGGGAGAGCGTCAGAAGTAAAGCAAATACTGGCCCTCCAACAACGCGATCAATGCATGGCCGACCACTTTCTAGATTCCAGTATGGAGAGCGAGGAGGAGACGCTACAGACACTAGGCCAGAAAATGAACAAAATGCTAGCGTCTATGGTAGGTCTCTCAGAGCGCTTTGATGCTCTCACGAATAGGGTAATCCTCCTCGAGACAGATTCGGGAGTGATGAAGATGGAGGCGAGGGAAGCAAAAAAGCAGTCGGAAGCTGCGTTGGGCACGGCTGCAAACTTATTAAAAGAGAACTCTCATCTGCGGGCTCGACTCAAAAATCTAGAGAACCAGGCCTGGGCTACAAATCTGAGGATAATCGGCATCCAGGAATGCAGTGAGGGAGGCAACTTGAGCTTATTTTTAAAAGACTGGCTAGAGCAACAACAAGGTCAACCCCTGCAAGAGAGATCATGGGGGATTCAAAAAGCATATAGAGTTACCTTCCAGAGCAGGCCTAGTAACATGGAGTCTCCAAGGACAATAGTGGCTGTCCTGGATAGTATGGGCACTCAAGATTTTATCCTATCCCTGGCAAGGCAAAAGCAATCTCTACTGCACGACAGAGAAAGAGTGTCTCTGTACCCTGATCTAAGTTTTACTACTCGGCAGAAAAAAAGAGATTTGATGGGACGAGGGCGATGCTGTGCGAAGCAAATATCCCACACAATATGTTTTTTCCTGCAAGATTGAGATTGACACACAACGGCAAGATAATTGTTTTTTCGGATCCAGCCGACGCTTTGAAGTGGGCCCAAAAGTTCGCTAAGCCGAGCAGGAGAAGATGGGAATCCTCTAGGTCTGGCACAGAGGACGAAGATGACTTGGACACCTAAAAGACATTTTTGTTTAGAAAACCTCAGGTCTGTTAAAATTAAAATTCCTGGGAAAGCATAGTTAGCCTCTCTTTTTCCCAGACTTATGTTTTAGGAACTCTTTAGTCACTTAAGTGAGACTGGTCTGAGGCAATAAAAGTTGTTGAGGGGAAGAGAGGGAGTTTCCCTCTACCTTTCTGTTTTTCATTTTAAAGAATTTAATAGTAACGTGTGTTTGACTAGGTAACATGTTTTCAAAGTTATTAACTTCGGGGGCAATGCTTCTGTTGGGGCTTCGTTTATAATCCTTACCATAAAGTACTATTTTGGTACAATAATTTGGGCTAATGCATGCTGCTTTGTTAGTCTCATGGCAGAGGCAGAAACTAAGGACTCTAATGGCTTTAAACTATTATTTTTAAAGCAAGCCGCTCATGGGCTCAAGATACAGAGCCTACATCATGGTATTTGTTTTTCTTGTATATTTAAACTTTAGGACTACATAGTCCTTTGCTGTACCCCACAACGTATCTTATAGATGTAAGACGGATTTACTAAACGTTTGTATTAAGAAGGGTGGCACCCTCAAAAGAATGTTGACCAAATTCTAATGTATTACATCAGGAACAGTAACTGTATGTTTTCTGAAGATATACAATAAATATAAAGTATATAAAAAAAAATGGGCAGACTGATGGGACTTGTGCCCTTATCTGCCGTGAACTTCTATGTTTCTATTTATGTGTCATCTTGGAATTACACCTCTGAGCTAAAAGTTCTTTTACAGTAATAATAATGTTTATTTATAAAGCGAGTATCTAAAATCAAAGCACTGTACAATACTTAAAAGAGTAAAACCACTGGACAGGCAACATCAGACACAATGAAGGCCCAATAATACAAAATACAGAATACTAACATAGAAGAACACAAGCAGGAGCGTGTATCATAATATCTAATCACCAAAGGCCTAGCAGAACAAAAGGTCTTTAAGGTGGTTTAAAAACTTCCACGGTCTGGCACTCTTGAATCTGGTGAGGTAGAGAATTCCACAGGGTCAGAGCTCCAAACATAAAAGCACGAGAACCAGATGTTTTCAACCGTACCCTGGGAATCTCTAACAACCCCATATCAGCTGAGCAGAGTGGCCAGGTGGGGCAGTAAAGAGTCAGCAGCTCTTGCAGGTAGCCCTGGCTCTGTCCGTTTAGGGATTTAAAGGTCAGAAGACCGACCTTGAAGGTGATCCACCACTGGACAGGCAGCCAGTGCAGTTTGCGCAGTACAGGCATGATGAGGCTCGAACAAGGAGCCCCTGTCAACAGCCGTGCCACAGCATTCTGCACCAGCTGCAAGTGGCAGATATCAATCCCCAGAAGCCCTAGGCAAAGGTTCCTCATCAGGTAGGGTTCAAACAATTGGTACATACAGAATAAAAAACATAAGGTACAGACATAGTCAAGTACAACCCATAATTTACAATGGTTGGTGAACTCCTATGGTTACAAAGAGGAAAAGCTATACAAAATGAAGATATACAATAAATATAAAGTATATAAAAAAAGAAATGGGCAGACCAGATGGGACTTCGTTTATAATCCTTACCATACTATATACAAGAAACAAGTGCATTAGTTCATATGATAAAGTACAGACAGTATTTATAGTGTATAGTGGAACATCATTGTTCACTGAAATCTAGTGCTCTCAAAATGTTGTTCTGCTGCACTAGTGACATCCGCAGTGCAGCAGAACCAAAAAGTGACGTCCGCAGGACAGCAGAACAACTTTTCGTTCTGCTGCAGTGCTGATGTCACACATGATGTCCTCAAGCAGCAATGTGACAGTTAGTCTTATTTGAAAAAGAAAGATGTAGTAATTTTTTTTTTTTTGAGGCAACGATGTTCCACTATACACTATACAGAACAGTGCATGCGTACCATTTAACAACAGGGCTGTTCTTTCACCTCGTTGGTACTATGATGACTGATTATCTCTCGAGCTGCTCTCTTGAGGTAATCTATCGCCATAGTACCAACTCGGTGAAAGAATAGCCCTGTTGTTAACTGGTACTCATGCACTATATATGACAGTCTTGATAAGCTATGAGCAGAGGGGTCCCAGGACTAGTGCATTGGGAGAGGTGGAGAGGGTAGATAGTGGAACAGTCAGGGCTGACTAGGACAAGGGGTAAAGAGGGAGAGGGCTGGGGTAGGGGTAGAAAAAACATGGCGCAGACAGAGATTTCCTTGTCAGTGATTATTGGGGAGGGTGAGAAAGGAGCGTTGGAAGGGGATGATGAAAGAGGAGACGATTACTGGGGGGATGAGTAGTGACAGAGTGGGTGAGGGTTGGGAAGAGAGGGAAACATGAAGGGGGTAAGATGATATGGGAGAATGACTGATGAAAAAGGTGAAAGGTGAATAGGGGGTCAGGGTGATCCAGGAGTGGAGAAACAGAAGGGGAGGTGGCAGGAGGTTAGAATCTGCACTCACAGGAGCTCAGTACTGTCAGGTGTTTGAGTAGAGATGTCTTGAAAGTTTCAAGCTTAGGCACATTTATTATTTCTGGGGGTAGTTCATTGAGCCAGAGGGGGACCTTGTAAGTGTAGGATCTCTGTGCAAGTGCTGTGTGACAGAAAGGGATAGGTAGAGCATTTTGTCTTTTTCCTCTGGTCTGGCACAAGTTGGATGCAGATTTAAGGATGTATGTAATGCGTTGAGGAGTTAGACTGAGGAGAGCTTTTTTCCCGAGCAGGCAAGTCTGGTATTTAATCCTCACCTGAAGATTAAGCCTCCTGGAGTCAGAGTAAAGTTTGCAGGTGTGAGGAACCTGTAGCCCCCAGGGCAAGCTTACAAGACTTGTTGAGGGCGGTTCTGACCCTTTTAGGGCTGTAGCTGTTGCCGACTGTACACAGTTAGCCCATAGCCTATGATAGATTATGGAGCTATTGATAGCCAAAGACAAAGCTGCAGGGGTCATATTGTGTCTGGGTCTTTAGAGTAGACCTATTCTGGTGTTGGCTGTCTCTTACAACATTGTCTATGTGGTGGGTAAAGGAGAGAGCTATCCAGCATGATGCCGAAATCTTTAAAAGGTATTGACCTGATCGAGTGGCTCCTGCTTGTTATTCAGGATGGGCAGCTGACTAGATCTGCATTTGTTCTGGCTGTTAGCAAACTACATACCCTTAGGTTTTTTTTTGTGATTCAGGAGATGCTTGTTTTGAGTAAACCAGTCCTCTAATACTGCAAACTATTTTGGAGTTTGTGATCTTAGTAGGTGTTGGTGTGGGCTACTGGAGAAGATAGCCACATCATTTGCATATATAGCAGAATGTTATCAGGGCTGGCCAGGGGGTGAATTAAGGAACAGGATGAATAGGAGCAGGCCCTGGATAGAACCTTAGCGACACCTGTAGTCACCTACTATACCTACTATCTGAGTGGGTCTCATTGATTTTCACTTTTGGGATCTGTTACCAAGATAACTTTTAAGCCACCCAACTGTGTCGGAGATAACCTGGAAGCATGGAGTTTGTTGATTAGTTGTAAGTGTTCTGGCTGCAGTTGATAAACCAAGCACAACACTCCAGTGTTTATCCAGTGTTTTGGGCATGAAGCATTTTGCACATTAAGATTCTAGATTGGCTGCCTCCTCCTGACCTCCCTTGTGCCATGTCATTGGTGGGAAATCAACTGGATCCAATCACCCACCTAAATTATAGTGAGTTGTCCATGTGGAGCCCTTTTAAGCTGCCTACGGGGGACCCCACTGGCATCGAGACAGATGAGCTCTGGATCAGGGTTACCCATTTCTTCACAGATGAGGAGGAAGAGATGATCAGTGACAGGGTAACAACCAGCCAATTGTAAAATTCAACCAGAACTCAGATTCATGGGAAAACACACAAGTGCATCACCAACACAAGCTGCTAGAATACCTGAAAAGCAGCAAATGATAAACTTATAGAGACTTCCAATTCTCTAATGGCATGCTAGGCACACATAGGGGCATCCAGTCAATTGGTGACTGCAACCGAGCGACTACCATAATAGCGACTCATTTGCAGTAAGCCACATTTGGGCTACACTGCAAGGGTAGCGAGGGATGGTGTTGCCGAGTAGGGATGAGCCAGGGAGGGTTGTGGCGCTGTAGGATGGTGAGCGGAATTGGAGGGAGAGGGAAGAGGGTTTGTGTGGGACAGTGCAGCGACTGCTGCTGAGCTAGCTGTGTGTGTGGTAGTGAGGGTGGCTAGCTCTGGTGCAGCAAGTGCAGGGTTCAAGGCTGAGGAGGGGTATGTTTTGGTAGTGCACAGTTTAATTTTTTTATTTTTTGTGACTTTCTCCCCCTCCCTTACATGAACCCCCCCCCCGGAGTTGGTTATCTAAAGTCAGGGGGGTGGCAGGGGGCACCAGGGGGCACAGCCCCCCCATTAATGCTTGTTTCCATTGTTTCGGTTTATGCCGCCAGTAATTGTACATTGCTGATTTGCTTTTCAGCAATGTACACTCTCTGTAACGGCAATCTCTGTTTTGCGATCACCGTTATCACATGGAATTCACACAGGGTGTGCAGTTCTTTAGTCGCTTGCACCGTGCATGTCATGTATTCTCTGCCTATGCTGTATTTGTATAACAGGGGTATGTTTCCCCTAGTTGATCATATGTAACCTTGTAAATAAGACTGTACGTAATCTATGTAACGCTGTCTGTATCTTGAACTATGCATCACTGTTTTGTCCTTCTGTGATGAGGTGTTTTGTAAATGAGTCTGTGACTCAAAGGTTGTAATCCGATTTGACAAATAAATAAATGATCAAAAATGTCCTAAGTTTATATATTTTGTATTTTCCTATGCTTTTGTAAATATCCTATCAAAGTGGTCTCTGTTCAAAACTGCTGGGGAAGGGAGGAACTGCCCCAAGGAATCTGCTGAGTTCATTGAGCAGACAGGTCAATGGAATGTGGACTGCTGATAAAATTACTCCTGGAAAGGCTAAGCTGGGTGCCCTGCAAAGGATAACTGTGAGGGTTGATCAGAGGGCTGAGTTTAGACATGTACACCTCTCCTGGTGTCAGTTCTTCACCTGCTACCAAGTCCAGTCCCAGTTCTAGACTAGTGTGCAGATACGGGCTCACATCTGTGTTTCTACATAGAGGCTAATATGTAGCCAAACACTGAAGTAATCGAGACTAGAATGGAAATTTCTTCTATGTTTGACTGCACATAAACACAAGCAAAAGCAATCAGCTGTTCTGCATAGGTGGCACTCTCTGGAGCATGAAAAAGTGTTTTCTCTGTAGGACAGCTGCATCACTCATAGTAGGCTGAATGATAACATCCGCAGTTTTTTAAATTAAAAAATGATCGATTCATGGTTTCACTGCCTAACAAAAAGTGGTATCCGCATGTTAGATTTTTCTGCGCTGTTGTGCATATCACTGTCAGGTAAACATGAGTGAAATCAGCCAAGATTAGTTGAGATTTCCAGGAGATGAATCCCCCTTCTCCTTGTATGGCCATGTGGGCTGTATATGTAAAAGTACTTTGTTTCACAAACACAAACATACACAATAAAAAAAAAAATAGGGACTGCTGCTTTTTCTTTACAAAATTTGCTCACCCTTGCATACCTGTGAAAGAGACACCAGTTGTCACTGTGGAGATTTTGTTTTTAAATCACTGTGTCAGACAATGATTCTACAGTTGTTTTTCTTTTTGATTTTGTCATTGTGTCTCTGTGTTGTAAAACATAGACCTTTTACATAAATAGTGTCCAATCCCACCAAAAAAGCAAAGAAGGCTTTTGCACTGTGATACAGGGGCGGTGCTCTTTGGAGGCTGGCTAAAACTCTAAATAGTTACAAAACTCCAAGTGTGGAAAGCATTCAGGGTAGACTGTGACTATACAGTTCAACTGGGCAATGCAATGTACAAATGGAAACTGCAAGCAAGACTATATTTAAAAAATAAGTTGTGTGTGTGTGTGTGTGAGACTGTGAGACTGACTCCTAAGCTGAGCGTGCTAGCAACTGGACCTCACTGACATATAATAGTTAATAATAATGAAGAAACATTTAAAATACAGTACAGTTGAAGGTAGTTTAATCTTTGATTACTTTGCATGCTCATTAATAAGACCATCTCTGTGCAGAGTCCAGCATGTCTATAGAACTCGTGGTATTTGAAAGGTTCACACGAAACTGTCAGGTGTGTTAGAGTAATACAAGAAACTGCCTATACAGCCAGATCAAAACAGCCCAGCACAGAACATGGGGACCTACCTATACAGCCAGATCAATACAGCCCTAGCACAGAACATGGGGGGCCTACCTATACAGCCAGATCAATACAGCCCTAGCACAGAACATGGGGGAACCTCACCTATACAGCTAGATCAAAACAGCCCTAGCACAGAACATGGGGGAACCTACCTATACAGCCAGATCAATACAGCCCTAGCACAGAACATGGGGGACTACCTATACAGCCAGATCAAAACAGCCCTAGCACAGAACACAGGGAGACCTACCATACAGCCAGATCAATACAGCCCCAACACAGAACATAGGGAGGACTCCACGATACAGCCAGATCAAAACAGCCCTAGCACAGAACATGGGGGACCTACAAGGAGGTCCAATGGGACAACCTCCAACAGTCCAAAAACTGTAGGATTAGGTGTACAGAAGAAAATAAATGGGTACATGATGAGCTTGGACCAGGAACAAGCTGCTTGACAAAATATTACATGTATACCTACAAAATGTTTTATGAAACTATGGCATACCTGTACCATTTGTGACATGGGTTATGCAGCTGTACAGAATTGCATCTACATGGCCTCTTGTAAATGGACATCTAGGACCACTAGTTAACATCAATAGAGAAATCAGACAGGGGTGTCCTATGAGCTCATTATTACATGTTTTGTATAGACCCTTTGCTGAAACTGGTCCAATAGGACATGACTATGGACAATATTCATCTGACAGTGCAAGGTAGTATAGGTAAGATCACTGCATACGTGAGATGTGTGTGTTTGCTGATGGCACATAAAGAAGCAGCAGAAAGGCCCTAGACAAAATATCTAATTTTACTGAAAAGGTAGCAATCAAGATTAACTCTGGTAAAAGTAGTGGCTATATACTGAATGAAGGGACAGAACCTGTAGGGGAAACAAGAGGAATTGTGACACCAGATGAAAACATTGACACATTGGGTGTAACCTCTGGTAAAGGAGATGTAGCAACTGAAAACTGGACAAATAAAATAAATATATGTAATGAGAAAGTCCAGAGATGGAAAACTTGGCAACAAACAAAGAAAAAAGAGGTGATTTTGGTCAAAACCTTTTTAATGTCAATATTTACTTATCTGTGTGCAATATATTCACCTCCGAGTCAATCGGATGTGAAGTTGTTAAGTTTGGTTTTCCAAATGATCTGGGGTAGCCATCTGAACCCTATCAAAAGAAACATGTCATGTTGGACACATAGGGATGGGGGCCTTTGCCTCCTTAACCCAGTAAGTTATTTCTACAGTATTTTCTTACACACAAATGTTTTCAAATACAATGCCCCAGGAGTACAGGATTGGAAAACGCTATTTCCAGATGGATGTAGCCCTTGCTGAACACCTGGCATGCATCACTTTAAGAAGTAAAGACGGTAGTGAAGTATCATGAATATGTATTCCCAGTGATTGTTAAAATAAAACAATGGAAGTTGACAGTTCCGCAGGTGATGGCTTCAAAAAGACACACCCTTTATAACACTATTCAGGATCAAGCTTTCACTAGCCCAATAGAATATAAGGGGATACCACCTAGTAATCATGGGAAGATAGCAACTTACCTGACTGATAAAAGAATACCCCAGCAGATGTGGGACGTGGTATGGCTATGTTGCCATGGGCTTTTAGGGGTAAAGGAACATTTTAAACATAAGAGGCAGGAGGAAAGGATGTGTTCTAGACAAGCATGCAGACAACAGGAATAAACCATGCATCAATTTTTATTGGAATGCACATGTGCCACCCAGTTCTGTACTTTATTAGCTACTAGATGGGGTAATGTGCACTGGACCTAACTGATATGTGAAAACAGTATAACAGGTTATGTGGAGCAAATGAAAAGGATTGACGATGGTACAATGAGACTAATCCTGATAGAGAAAGAGCGACACAAACAGAATTTATATGACAAATCGACACTCCCACCAGCAGTGTGGAAAAAATGGAAAGGGGTAACTGCTATGATTCCTGGTGCATAAAAGGCTCACTGACCACTACTATAAGATCACTGACCTAAGGTTACACCCCAAACAGGCATAATTAGGGACTCTTGAGGAAAGAGTTGCTAGAGACAGTTATCATATCCTAGTATTAACAAGGAAAGTATACAGTACAGCTATGAAAGTGATTGATTGAAGACAGAGTTATTTTTTGCAGTAATAGATAAGTTTGCCTAAAGCTATATAATACTGTGCAGATCTGATGATAATACTTCTGTTTATAATCACGAGTGTATTTGATGTTTATGTTTTGAATGTGTTTAACATTTTTGATTTGTTTCTGTACACAATAAAATTTCCAAACTCTTTTTGTGAAGAGTGCCTTGGGCTCTTTTCTTCCACCTGGACAGCACCAGTATGGGTAGAAGGGACCTTGGTTTAATGTCTCAACTGAAGGATGGCACACCCAAACAGTACAGCACCCCCAATATATTGAACCCGGTGCCAGCAGATATATGAGTCCAATCCTATGTGAGAACCCACAACCTTCTGGCTCCAGAGGAGGATGTGCTACTAACTGAGCCACGCTGACACCAAATGTCATTGTCAGTATTTATTTATCTCTAGAAATCTTCTGCTTCACCATGTAGGACAGCACAGTGGTAGAGCACAAGGACAGTAATTATGACGGGCCTGGGATCAAATCCCAGATGAGATCATTTCTTCCTTCTCACAAAATTTATTTTGTCTGCATGCAAATCTCAATTGCCACTCAGTGTGGAACAATAGCACAGTGGCAGACCAGCAGAAGAGTTGTTGGGAGGGTTAAATTCATAGAAGCATAGAAACACAGAATTTGACAGTGGATAAAGACCACTTGACCCACCTAGCCTGTCAATTTTTCCCTACCTACACTACTCCGGCAGCCCATACTTGATCTATAGCTCATTCTCCCCCCCCCTTCTGATCCATTATCATTCCCTTGTGCCTATCCCATGCATTCATAAACCCCACCACTGTTTTTGTCCCCACAACCTCCGTTGGAAGGCCGTTCCAGGAATCCACCACTCTTTCTGTCATGAAGTACTTCCTCACATCTCTGCTGAATCTACCACCTCCAGCTTCATAGCATGTCTCCTTGTTCTTGAGCACCTTTTCTTCTGAAAAATACTTCACTCCTGCATCTTATTTACCCTGTGAGGTATTTTTTTTCCAATTGTTTAACCAGGTGAGACACACTAAGTTGAAAGCTTGTTTACAGGTGTAACCTGGGAGCACAGGGAAGTTAAATGACTTGCTCAGGGTCACACAGCATGCAAGTGGGGGCTGTGGGATTCAAACCCAGGTCTCCAGATTTGCAGCTCAGAGCCTAAACCACTGTGCTATACTGCCTCCATAGGACAGTTGTTGGGAGGGGCCTAAGTTAAATTCATAGAAACATAGCAACACAGAATTTGACGGTGGATAAAGACCACTTGGCCCACTCAGCATGTCTCTATCATATCCCCCTTCTCCCTCCTCTATTCCAGGGTGTACATATTGAGGTCCTTTAGTCTCCCCTTATTGGGCTTTTGATGTAGACCCTGCACCATTTTAGTTGCCCTTCTCTGGACCACCTCCACTCTGTTTATGTACTTCCGTAGATGTGTTCTCTGGAACTGTACACAGTATTCAAGGTGAGGTTTTACCAGCAATCTATACAGAAGAAACACCACTTCCCTCTTTCTGCTAGTAATAACCTTCCCTATGTATCCCAGCATTACCCTAGCCCTCCCAATTGCCTTATTGCACTATCTGGCCAGATGGCCATCTTTAGACCATCTGATATGATTACCCCAGGTCTGTTTTCTGTTTTTTTTGTCATCAATGCCACTCCACCCATTTTGTACTCTGTCCCTTGGTTTCTATGCAGGTGCATTTTTGCACTTTTTCACATTGAAACTCAACTGCCATACTCCTAATTACTTGACTAATTTTCTCAAGTCTCTGCTCATCCTTCCACACACACCCCAGAGTGTCCACCTATTGCACATTTGGTACCCTTGACCAGTCCTCAAGTTTCCTCAGGTCTCTACTCATCCTTTCCACCACCCACCCCCTGAATTGTCCACCCTGCTGCAGATCTTGTTGTCATCTGCAAAGAGGCAGACCTTCCCTTCCAGCTCCTCTGCAATGCCGCTTATAAAGACATTAAAGAGGACTGGTCCCAGCACTGATCCCTGAGGCATCCCGCTGTTCACTCTCCCTTCCTTGGAGTGAACCCCATTTATCACCGCCTTCTGTAGTCTATCCCCTAACCAATTTCTTATCCAGTTTACCACCTTTGGACCCACTCCAAAACTACTCAGCTTGATTACTACTCCCCGACGTGCGACAGTATTGAAGGCCTTCCTGAAATGTAGGTAGGCCACATCCACCACTCCTCCCTGATCTAAATCTTTTGACTCCCAGTCAAAGAAATCTGTCACATTTGTTTGACATGACTTCCCCCTGTGAACCCATGCTGTCTCAGGTCTTGTAACCCACTGGATTCGAGATATTCCACAATCATTTCCTTCAGCAGTGATTCCACTAACTTTTCCACCACCAATGTTACGCTAACTAGCCTATAATTGTAAACCTTCTCCCTGCTACTACTTTTGTGTAGTGAGACATCAGCTCTCCTCCAGTCCTCCAGAACCACTCCTGTTTCCAGTGAGCTGCTAAACAGGACTGTCAGAGGTGCAGTCAGTGTCTCCCTGAGCTCTCTCAATACCCTTGGATGCACATCATCTGGCCCCATTGTTTTGTCCACTTTCAGATTAGGGAGTACCTTCAGAACTCTATCCTTCAAAAAAGGACTAGTGTCCACTTCCCTCTCACCAAAGCTTCTGTTTCTTTTTGTGGCCCCCTCCCCTTCTCCTTCCTCTGTAAACACTGAACAAAAGTATTTGATCACAATGTCTGCCTTTTTCTGGTCTCCCTCTGCACATTCCCACCCTTCTCTTTTTAACCTTGCAATCCCACCCCGGTCTTCCCCTTTTCACTTACATACCTAAAAAATGTCTTGTCCCCTTTTTTTACCTCCTGGGTTATTCGCTCTTCAGTTTGCGCCTTTGCACTCCTTACTGCTTTCTCTGCTTCCTCTGTTTCCCCTGATACACCTCCCTATGCTCTTCCCTCCGTGTCCCCTTATACCTTCTGAATGCTGCCCTTTTAGTCTTTACCTTTTCAGCCACCCCTAGAGAGAACTATAGTGGTTGAGAACTATAGTGGTCTCTTTTTCCTCTTGCTTTTGCTCTCTTGTTTGATACAGAGGTTTGTTGCCTTTACAGTGTTTCCTTTTAGCTTTCTCCACTATTCCTCCACCCCACTTTGGCCATCCCTCTCACCAGGTCATCCCTGAGGCATTCACCCATCTTTATAAAATTTTCCCTCCTGAAGTTCAGGACCCTTGCCCTTATGTGACAGGGGATATGATTGAGACATTTAAATATTTGAAAAGCCTGTTTAAAATTAGAAGGGAATTACAAGAGGACATAGTCTAAAGTTGGGGGTTCAGAAGGAGATGAGTAGGCACTTTCTCATTGAGAGGATGGTGACAGCATGGAATGCTTTGCCTGAGGAGTTAGTTTCGAGGGCATCAGTGTGGGAATTTAAGGGGGTGGTATAAACTTAAGAACAGAATCAAGATGGGGAAGGGAAATGGTAAAACAGTGGGATTAGTTGGTGGGGGAAGGGGGTGTGAGGGTGGGGGGGGCAGTATCAGTGCATAACACCGAGAGCTGCACATTTGAGCAAACTCGATAGACCGCTAGGCCTTTATCTGCTGGATTCATCGTATGTTCATATGTGGTTAGACTCTATAGCCATCCTTATATTGAACCACACTGTACAGCAATTACTGATCCCCAGGTGGCCTCCCACCTTGACATCTGCAATACTGTCCCTGTTAGTGAGTACCAGGTCCAGTACTGCCCCATCGTAAGTGGGTTCAATGACTAGTTGCCTGAGGAACCCCCCTGCAGAAAGTCTAGAATGTCCCTGCTTCTAGTTGAGGTCACTGCTGGGAGGCTCCAATCTACATCCAGCAGGTTGAAGTTTCTCTCCAGCAGAACCTCCCCTTTTTCTGGCATTTTTTTTTTTTTTTTTTTTAGTTGTTTAACCAGGAGTAGCACGCTAAGCTGAAAGCTTTTTTACACGAATGAACAGGGAGCACAGGGAAGTTAAGTGACTTGCTCAGGGTCACACAGTATGCGAGTGGAAGCTGTGGGATTCAAACCCAGGTCTGGTCTGCTGGATATCACCAGATTTGCAGCTCAGAGCCTTAAACCACTGCGCTATACTGCCTGTCAGTCCCAGTGGCTTGCACCAGTACCATCTTAATTCTTCCCCTGTGCTGGAGGTCTGTACATCACTCCAGTGTGGAACAGTGGCTCCATTCTCCATCTCCAGGGTGACCCACAGTACTTTTGCCCCCCCCTGTATTCCCTACATCTCCATTGCTTTTATGTTTTCCCTCAGATAAAGCACCACACCCCCTCCTTTCCTTCCTATCCAGTCCTTCCTGACCATACTATAGCCTGGTATGGCAATGTCTCAGTCATGGTTTTCACTGGACCATGAGCTAATAATGGCCACAGTATCCAGACTGGTCTGGAATCTCATTTCCTAGATTTCTAGCATTCACACATATGGCCCTCCAAATTTTGCTTCCACTAAGCTTTTTGCCCTCTCTCCTTCCCCTTCTCTTTTTAATGATCCCATTCCCTTCCCTTCCCCCTTTGTTTCTACCACCCTACTTCCTTTATTAATTTGTACCCTGGGGATTCCCTTCCCCCGGGATTCTCCTTACACTGTACTTCAGCCTGTGGGGTGTCAGTTTCTGCCTCCACAATTCTTTCTGCCACCCACCTCAGCTAGTTTAAATGTCCATCGACGTAGCATTAAAACTGTCAACTGAGGACTGCAGTTCCCTTCCCCGATGGATGCATGCCATCACCCCTGTTTAGGCCCATTATTCTCTCTGGTAGGTTCCCAATCCCCAATGCAGCCAAACCCCTCCTCTTTGCACCATTTCTTCAGCCAACAGTTGAAGACCCTGGTGCAGAGAACCTTTTTCCCCTGTTGTAGACAGGCAGCACCTCAGTGAAAGCCACTGAGTGAGCTACTTATGTAAGACCCTTCCCAACTCCCTAGACTCACCCTGCACCATTCCAGCCTTGTCCCTAAAACCAAGTCATTAGTCCCCAGGTAGACAAAGATATCCATCTCTCCCTCCTATCCTGATGCCCTAGGGACCCTCAGAATTGGTTTCCATTCCCTCCAGGCCATGGTGCCACAGAGGCAACTAACTTGCCTCTCCCTTCCCCTCCTACTTCCCAAACTATACCCCTCATAATCGAGTCCCCTACCAGAAGTTGTTTCCTACCCTGGGGTCCTTAACCCCCCCTTCCTTGGGGTCTCCACTATGGATGGACCCCATAACCTCCCTGGTCATTACCATGGGTACCTCCTCCCAATAGTCCCACCCTGCCAAAGTGGCATAGGAATTACTTAGTGGTACTGGCTGAGGAGTATGCCTCCATCCCATCACCACCACACTTCCAGAGCCCATCACAGACTAGCCATCTCTCCTCCTGGCATCCTCTGAGGTAACGGTGGCGGACTTAGTGGCTCTTAGGTGGGGAAAGAGTTCCCTTGAATTCTAGTCAACTCAGCCTGGAGCTTAATGACCTCCTCCCTCAACTTAGAAAGGTGTGTGCAGATGGAACAGCACCACAGTCTCCAGAAGGTCTCTCTAAAAACTGCTACACCAGAACCACGGCATAGTACCATTCTCAGCATTCATAACTTCTATTCTCCCTGTGTTACCTGCAAATGTTTTTGTACCCGTACCCCTGTTAGGGTGTTCCTAGTTTTCCCCTTTTTTTGTTTCTATTTGTGTTTCCCCATGCCTTGTTTAAATCTCTTTATACTCTTACCCTAGACAGGGTGTTACTCCTATTCCCAGTTTTGGCCTACCTTTTACTTTCCACCCTTCCCAGCAGCAACTATTGCATAGTAGTAAACAGGTGCCTTACCCCAGTTGATCAGCAAAGTCCCCTGCTTCCTTAGTTCCTTCTGCTGATGCCTAAGGTGCCAGTTATCTGTTCTACTCAGGTCTAGCAGTTGGGATGTGGCCTGGGTTTGATTCCGTGTTTGTCAACATGTTTTCTTTCCCACAACAGTTTATACTGCTATCATGAATGTCTCTCTAAAACATCTCTTGCCACATGGAATGATACAACAGTGGCAGAACACAAGGGGGATAGCTGGAAGAGGCCAGGTTTCAATTCTGTTGTGAACATTTTTCTCTTTTTCACTGCAGTTTATGTTGTTAGCATGCATCTGTAACCCACCCCTGCTATTTGGGGAATTACCTTAGCCAGTAGCTCCTATTCCCTTCTGCTCTCCATGGCATCTCCAGGAAAGCCTGCATTTGTAGCCCCAAACCCTTTCCGTGCTCCATGTAGCCCATGGCAGCAGCCCCAGTGTAGATTCAGCCCTTAGGGGCTCCAAAAGTTTGGACCATGATAACCTGCACTGCCAATGCACTCGTGCAGCGGGATCACATAGGCACCAGCGACGGCTTTGATTTTGTCACCACTCGCCTCACAGTCAATTAAAGGAGTCTTTCAATGGTCCTGGTGTCCCTATGTGCTCAGTGGGACCTCGTGACCTTAGCAAGGGCCCTGAGAGACCATTTTCTAAAATATTTACAAAATTCCATGAGTGTCTGATTGGGCTCAGGAATATTAATGAGCCCAGATCCCTGATCCATATTAATATTCATAAGGGTCTGGTCTGCCCTCAGGGAAGCCATGTTTCGGCAGCAGCCAAAAAAGAAATGTTTAAATAAATAATTGAACCTGCTATATCTTTGGGGGCAAATGCTTATAGGAGGAAGGTGTTTTAAATAACTGCTTTACTCCTGGCTACACCAGTAAACATTGGGACTCGGAGAGATGGCCTGTCTGCTGCTGCAAAGTGTCCTTAAATATTGGCAGCAGCAACAGGAAAACGGACTGAGCAATTTACTTAATCTGGGCAGCAACAGCAAGTACACATCTGTGGCTGCTAGACTGTGGGGCATTTGGGAAATCTGATTTATTTTGGCTGCACCAGGACTTTATTTGGGACTGTATTATTTCTGCTTAAGGAATTGTGTGTTCAGCAGCCATTTTCAAGAAGCCACAGCCAATCAGAAAGCTAGAATATTAGAGCCAGGACTTGTAGGACATTTACCAAAGCTCATGGAAAACTTCCCAGTGCTCATGGGGAACTGCAGTGACCTCATTTCAGGTGACAAAACAGTAAACAAACTGTGCATTCAGTGAGGCTCATGCATAATTCATTTTCTTGATTGACAGGCCCTCCAGCCAATCGATCCCAAGCACCCAATAGCTTCAACCAATCAAGAGCCTCAGGAGAATCCTATAAAAGACTGTGTTTTTCAGCATTTTTCCAGATTTGAGAGTGAATCCCCCACCGGGGGGGGGGGCTCTGACCCCAAGCCATGAAACTGGGCCTGGAGATCCAGTTAATCCTCTCCATCCAGGAGGGGGTGTTTGCCTTTTTAGTAGTAGCAATTTAAAGTAATTTAGTTAATGCAGAACCTGCTAGCCTGGGGGTTGCCAGAATGTCCTCTAGGTGATAGCCCTCCCTTCCACATCGGGGAAAGATGTGGACCTGCAACTCAACATCAAGCCAGTTGTGAGAGGACTGAAGATTTCAGAAACCTTGATTTCAGAGATTCTACTGTGAGGAGCCTGAATGAGTACTCTTGTACCCCCGGTACAAGAATTAAAGAGAAATTGCTTAAATTGGGCTGCCAATGCCAAAAGACTGTCTAATTTATTGTTCAGCTGGTCTGCACCCTGCATCATGCTGTGCCTAACCTTAACCCAGCTCGGGTGGACTCTTTTTGGAAATCTTGCTATTTGTGACTGTTCTACTGGTCTGCACCCTGCATCCTGCTGCTCCAATCTTGCCCAATGCAGGTGGACCTAACTGTTATGGGAGACTGAAGTGAGCCCAGAACATTGTATGAATGTGCTGAAATGTGTTCCAAAACTATACGGTCAAGACGCCCAGTGGAGCTGCAAGTACAACCATTTACCACAAAAAGGACTGAGACCCCAGGTCTTCTGAATCTGAGTAATGTAACCCGGAAAGGACTGTCGTTATGCAAATGTACCAAGGTGGCCCTCTCAGCCCATGGTTGAAGGCTCTGTCCCTTCATTGATGTACCATGTGCATCTGAAATGTAAATGGACTAAATGTACCAGAACATATAAATGTGATGGGTGTTCAGAAATACTACTTGATTTCCAAACCAACGTAACCGGCTGGTTGCATCTAGGTAATGTTTCTACTACAACATGTAGGGCAATCTCTGCTCACCCCAAAGAGACTGTGATTAGTTCAATTGTTTAATGTTTTGAGATCTAATTGGAAATTTCGGTTAATCAAGCCAGTCAACGTACAGCTGCAACTTCTACCAGGCCTGCAACCTGCAAGAACTTTAAAGTACTGAATACCCGGGGTGAAATGTGTGGGATGGCGGGGTCTCATATTGAATCCTTGGGGAACTGGTACCAGTTGTGGGTAAAGTGATCCTGTGTTCCATCTGATTCTATGCAGCTTAGGTAGCCAGGGCTCTGGATATCAAGGTTGGTACAATGTGATTGCTTTTCTGATTTGAAACTAGGTGTTTACCCAGCTGACGGATTCTCACCAGCACAATCCAAACCAAACCCAATCAACTGTAAATATTGTAAATAATAATAATAATGATAGTGACTGCATAACCTTTACTCCTTTGTTTCCCCATTCCTAACCCCTAAGCCCCTGAATAAATGGTGTTGTAGTTTTTGTAAATAATGGTGCTGTGAGCATATTATTAGTGAGAGTCATTAATTGTTAAAGTGTTTCAATGTGGAGAAATGTTATTGGGTCATGTGGTGGGTGGCTAATGTTTATAGTGGATGGTATGACATCCCAGGGGTTGTACCAGGTAACAGCTAGCCCACTTGAAAGCTAAACTCTGGGTAGAGGCACTGTGCATTATATAATATCTCAGAAAAACAGTTTAATGTAAGCTTGGGACCCCAGGCCCATAACCTTGGTCTGGCCAGGCAAGGCAGGTGTCATAGCCCTTGGAGTAGCGCTGCCTAGGAGTTATGCATCTATCTCTGGAAACCTTCTGTAGCTGCCATGAGGAAAAAATAGCAGAATGGCAGAGCTCTTAGGTTGTCATTTATATCACCCCGCATCATGGAAACACCTGACTGCCCCTTTGGGCTCCTGTTTCCTCCCGGCTTTGTTCCACCTCCATTTCTTTTCCTGGTCCTGGCAATCCCCTTAAATCCTTCTGGTCCCTTGGTGTGTCCTCGATCCTCCTGCCAGCTACCACATTTGTTTTTTGGAGCAGCGGGGCCAGAGGAGCTAGCTGTTGGAACCACCATCCATGTTTGGCACCTCGATGCTGGGCAACGCTCCGCGCATGCACGAAAAGTGCAATTTCAATCGACCATTTCAGCTGTCTTTGGATCCATCTCTCTGGTGGTCCCAGTCCCGTTGGACACTAAAAGAGGGACTGGAGACCTTGGGCAGACTTGAGAGATGGCAGGAGAGGAAGTAGAGTCAAATTTGAGAGCACAATCACGCCTGGCATTGGATCCGCTCATGAATAGTAATGAAGCAGCTCATGAATATTTGAGATGAGCCTGTCTAGTGCTGGGGGAAAGGATTTCAGTGCTAGCGACAGGGAGGGAAACCAAATAAAATTTTAAAAGGTAGAATGATGTAAAAAGGAAACGAGAAGGCTACCTTTCTAAGGGGCTGCTATGTAATAATGAGTACATATTTTGGCTGCAGCAAGAGAATAGAGCTGAGATATGTATGGACTGCAGTGGGAATATGTGTGGCTGCCTGGGGGCAGTTGAAAATGGCTGCAGTGACAGGCGACTGGTTAAAGGAAAGTGCTGAATTGTGCAGTCACTTAGAAGTGTACAGGGGTGGCTACAAATGTGTGAGGAAGTATTCAAATAAAAGTGAAGGATTTGGCTGCAGGAGTAGCTTGAACAAGGACACCACACAAACTGTGTTGGACTGTTTATATCAGCAGCCATATTTCACAGCCATGTGACTCCAGCCAACCAACCACCATGCCAGGATCTCACAGGAGGATTCTGGGGCTTGGGAACAGACTCTTGGGGAAAAATATTGGGGATAACTCTAGCACCCTTTTGAACAGCCAGTGAGGCATCGCGGTTGCCTCATACATATTAATTTTTTGTAAGGACAGTGGCTCCGGCCAATAGGAAGCTGCCAAAACACTCCCAAAAGGACAGAACCTTTGGACTCTGAGTCAGTCTGGGGAGAGCCCCTCCACAGAAAGGGGGGTCTTGCCCCTTTGAGATAATGGGGCTGCTAGGTTGGGAGAGAGCCTGCCTGGGGGCTGCCAGAAAATCTATCCCCCAGGGGCTGGGTGTTTTCTTCCCCCATTGGAAAAGTGTTGGAGGAGAATGTGCTGGCAGCTCTGTGGAGAAGGAGAGCTGCAGGAGTTCTGAATTGAGGAGAGAAGTTACACCACAGCAGTGAGATGATTGAGATGATGGAAAAGGTTGTGTCCTGACCCTGGGAAAAGAACAAAGGCTATGTCCTGAGCCTGGGAAAAGGACAAACGTTGTGTCTAAGCCTGGGAAAAGAAGGGTACCTTCATCTGCACCTCATCGGTGAAGAAAGTGTGAGAAAAGGATTGTGAAGAGAGAAAGCCTCTTCAGACTGGAGAATTGCTATGCATCTGCACAGTGAGAAAAGATGAGACAGAGTTCTGAAACTGTGTGTGAGCCAGAGCAAGAATGCAGCCTGTGTTAAAGTTGAGAGACTGTGAAAGTAGAAAGATTAGCAAGTGCCTTTTGGGGTCGGGTACCTGCGGTCTGCTCTTGAGATACAGCAAGAAAAGAGACTGTTGTGGTAACCCTGAATTTTCAGGCTCTGCACTCCCCAGAGTCTGGGAACAGGGAAAGTAACAGAGACTGCTTGGCTACACATCACAGCAGGTAACTGAAAGAAAAGCGCAAGATGATCGAAGGTTTCAGTTTTAAATCCAGGGCCAGGTGGAAAACTCATCAACCCTCATCAGGTGGGGTCTGCTGGCCGCAGGTGATCATGGGCTTTGTGCCTGAGTGCTAGAGCGCTCTGACCTGTGAGGGAGCCAGGCCATGGGGCCACTCCCAGGTCTGGTTCCCTTGTGGCTGGCAGGCCTTGGGTATGTGCTGTGCAACAGTCTGATAATAGGCTGAAGGAGACAAGCTTCAAGGCCTTCAATCAAGCCTGAAGATCCAGCTGCAGCCTCTGTATCCTCTTCCATTTCTGCAAGCATTGAGCCTGGTTCTACCTGTGCTGTTTTCATCCACCCCATGATTTCAGTGGACTGTGCCATCCAAGGACTGATCCTGCAGAACCGTGAGTAACAGCAGGAATTGTCCTGCAACATCCTGGGGACTTTACATAGTTATTGTTCAAGTATGCTCACTGGCATAGGAAGCCAGTACAGATAGTCCAGAGAAAGAAATGTAAAAAGTTATTTAATTCAGCAAAGTGCACCAGCGCTGGCTGACCAGCTGTACTTCAGGTCTGCATTTAACATCTCAGTACCCAGGAACAGAATTTGAGGTGGTATTCTTGGCTGGTACCAGTGGATCTGGGACTTGGGTAATATCAGCAACAGTTAAATAGTTAGGTAGTAGTGGTTGCAATGATTTAAAAATGTGGGTTTAACTAAAAGGGAAATGATTGTGGGAATTGTCTAGTCTTTGAAAATGCAAAATCAAAAGTGTGCTTAAACTTTATTCCACTTACCCCATCCTAACCCTCCCATGTAAATAAATTAAGATGTTGTAGGTTTGAGTCCTGGTCAAGTCCATGTGTGGGGTAACTGTTTGGGAGGTGGGTTGGTATGACATCCCAGGTGGTTGTACTATAGAGATCAAGCCCACTAAATATGTACTCTGGGTGGAGGCACCGCCATTTTAATTTATCTTTGGGAAAGGACCACCGTGTCATAGGCTAATGGGAATCCAGGCTCTTAAACATGGTCAAGTCTGCACGGCAGGGTAATGGCCCTCTTTAGGATGGCACCAGAGAGGGCTACATATAGGGCCCTGAGTTTAATTCCCAGTGGGGAATATTTTCTTTCTGACTATAATTTATATTCTTTGCTTGCATCTCTCTCTCTCTTTCTCTAGAATCCTTGTGGCTCATCATATGGAAAGATATCACAATGGCAGAGCACCAGGACAGTATTTGGGAGGAGCCTGGGCATGATTCCCTGTTCAACAAATGTTCTCACTACACTTTATCTTGTTAGTATACATTTATTGTATAACAGAAATTGTTAAATGTCATTGCTGATATCGGTGACAAGACTTTCAGGGCTTGGAGCAGGTTTTCAGACCATGGAACAGTTAGTGGCCCTTCAATGCAAAGCATGGAAATTATAATTGTCCCACTCTATAAAGATTAATTAAGCATCAGATCAGTAGTTGAGAGCCAGCCAAAGTTTGATTCCCAATTGTGAACTTTATTTTTCAGTCTCACTAGAATTTATTTTCTCTCTCTCTCTCTCTCAACCTTCTTTGTTGCCATGTGGAATGATAGCACAGTGGCAGAGAGCCAGGACAATATTGTAGAGGGGGCTGGCTTTGATTCACAATTGTGAACATTTTTTCTTCCTCAGTACAATTTATGTTAACATGCACCCCTCTCTAGAAACCTCTCTTACCATGTATAATATATGCACAGTGCAGAGCACCATGACAATAGTTGGGTGGGGTCATGGTATTGATTCCCTGTTATGAACAATTTTTGTTTCTCATAGCAATTTCTGGTTTTATCATTCATCTAGCTCTAGAAACCTTATGTCACTTCATCTGGAACAATAAAGCAGTGGTAAAGCACCAAGGCAATAGCTTGGTGGGGGGTGGGTTTGATTCCCAGTCGGTAGTATTTCCTCTTTCTCACTACAGTTTTGTTGTTAATGTGATTCTCTGTATAAACCTTCTCTCTTGCCATGTGGAATGATAGCACCATGGTAGAGTACCAGAACAGCAGTTAGGAGGTGTACTGATTTTGATTCAAAGTTGTGAACATGTTTTCTTTCTCACTACATTTATGGTGTTAACATGAATGCACCTCTTACTAGAAATCTTCTCTCTTGTCATGTATGATGACAGCGCAGTGCAGAGTAACAGGACAATAGCTGGGTGGGAAAATGGTATTGGTTCCCAGTCATGAGCAATTTTTGTTTCTCACAATAATTTCTAGTTTTATCATTCGTCTATCTCTTGAAACCTTATGTCACTTCATCTAAATCAATAGCACAGTGGTAGAGCACCAGGACATTAGTTAGGACAGGGCTCAGCTTGATTACCAGTTGTATTTTTTCTTTCTCACTACAATTTTTGTTATCATGCATCTCTATCTCACTGGAAATATTCTCTCTTGCCATGTGGAATATTAACACAGCAGCAGAGTACCAGGACAGTAACTGGGTGGGCTTTGACACAAAGTTGCAAACATTTTTTTTCTTTCTCAGTACAATTTATCTTGTTACCTTGCACCTCTCTAGAAATCTTCCTTCTTGCAATGTATAATGAAAGCACAGTGGCAAAGCACTAGGACAATAGTTGGGTGGGACCATGGTATTGAGCCCCTGTTCTAAACAGTTTTTGTTTCTCACTATAGTTTCTAGTTTTATCATTCATTTATCTCTAGAAACCTTGGGTCACTTCAGCTGGTACAGTAGCACAGTGGTAGAGCACCAGGGCAGTAGTTGGATGGGGCCTGTGTTTGAGTCCCAGTTGTGAGTGCTTTTTTCTTTATCACTACAGTTTTTGTTAAAAGTATTCATCTATCTCTTGAAACCTTCTATCTCACCATAGGAATTGATAGCACAGTAGCAGAGCCCCAGGAAAGAAGTTGGAGGGGCTTGGTCTGAGTCCCAGTAACATGTGTTTCTTTCTAACTACAGTTTATGTTGTTAGCATGCTTCTCTCTCTAGGAACATTCTGTAGCACCTTGTGGAATGATAGCACAGTGACAGAGCAACATGACAGTAGTTATCCTCAGGAGGACAATGACATCTAGCTTCCTCTCATCTCCTACTGCCTTAGTGATCTGATAGATCTTCTCCCCCCCCCGCTCCCAGTTTATCCCTCTAATGACAGAGTGCCTCACCAGTATCCGTGTCCTCCTTGGGCAGTGACCTATTCCTCTCACCTTGGAGCCTCCCCTTCTGAGGACCCCCATATCCTCTCTTCCCACTTCTGCAGGTGCCACCTCCTGGCTATCCTGTTCCACCAGTACTGTGCAGGAATTGTGCAGTAGTACAGGCTGAGGAGTGTGTAACCTTCACACCACACCACTGTACCTGAGCTCACCAAGGTTCAACTTCTCTGCATCTGCCTAGGCATCTTCTGGTGGAGCAGTGGAAGACTCAGTGGCCCCTGAGAGAGGCAAAAGGCTCCCTGCACCCTTGCCTGTTTGGCCTGTGCCCTCAACCCAGAAAGCTGAGTATAAATTGTGCGGCACCTCAATCTCCAGCATGTGTCCCAAAAGACTGCAGCTACACACCTGTTACACTGTACCACTCAACTAAACAAACATAGAAACATAAAAATAGTCAGAAGTACTGATGGTTACTAAGCAGGAAAGAGATATTGGGGCTATCATATCTGATGACCTCAAAGTGGCAGGGCAGTGTGACAAGGCAGTGGGCAGAGCCAGTGGGAAGGTGGCACATAGGGAAAGGTATCACCAGCAGGAGAAAGGAGGTGGAGTTACTACTGTATTGGTCACTTGTGAGACCCCACCAGGAGTACTGGGTCCAGTTCTGGAGGCCACATCTCAGAAAGGACATAGAGAGGAAGCAGTCCAGCTGAGGGCAACTAAAATAATGAAGGGGTTACATCAAAAGCCGTATGAGGAGAAACTAAGGGATCCCAACATGTACTCTCTAGAAGAGAAGAGGCAGAGGAGGTACATGATAGAGACCTACAAGTACCTCACATGGGTAAAACAGGGCACAGGTGGGGAGACTATTTCAAATGAGGAAGTACACTAGGACAAGAGGACATTCAATTAAGCTGGAGAGAGTTTAAGGGGGATATGGGGAAATAAGAGTGGTGGATGCCTGAAACAGTCTGCTGGCAGAGGTAGTGTGGGAGAAAACAATGGAGGGATTTAAGCATGCATGGGATAGACATAGAGAATACTGCTAAATAAGTGGGGAGGGTTGCCGGAGACCAGATGGGGTCTGCGGAGCCAGAGTAGTTAGGAATCATCTGAGAAGACTGGGTTGGTCAAGGGATCCTTTTCTGACAACAAATTCTACGTTTCTGTGTTTCTTTCCTTGTTGAGGGGGGCAGTTTAGGCCTCCCTTGGTACTACATTCTCCCTCCTCAGGTAATTTAAATGCTCATCCAAACAGTATTTAAACCTCCCATTGAGGACTCATTCCCTTCCCAGAAGAATGTAGCCTGATGCCTCTGTAGATGCTATATCCTTCAAGCTGGACCCTAGTGCACAGTGAAGCTGAAACCTCCTCTCTGCACCGTGCTTCAACAACTGTTGAAGTTCCTGCTGTGGAGTGACCTATCCTCCCCTCAGCTGTTACTTGGTATATTAAGACAAAAGAAGCCAAGGGCCATTATGGTTGTCTCCACAATCGGGTGGGTTATTGTCTATTCTTAGAATTGATAATGAATTTATCTGGTTCCTGGTTAAATCTGTCCATTGTCTGAAGGTTCGCCAAATATCCTGGTAATGAGTTCCACATATGAGCTGATCTTACAGTAAAGAAATGTGCCCTTTTATTTGTATTTGCCCTATGAACTGTAAGTTGCCTATCATGAGACCTTAATTGAATGGTTCTTTCATTAACTTGAATTCCAAGTTCATTCATAAGGACCTCGTTTTTCAGTATGTTATAGAGTAATAGAAGATCGCCTCTTTGCCTCCTTTCTTGCAGGCTAAACAGGCCCAGTTTTTCTAATCTGTTTCCATAGACCATAGTACAAACAAAAGCCTCATAACATCTTCGTTATTCTCCTCTGAGGTCTCTCAAGTATGTTTATGTCTTTTTTTAAATACGGGCTCCAGAATGGAGAAATGTAATCAAGATGAATTATCACAAAGGTTTTATATAACTGCATAATGCACTGTGAATCCATAGACACAAATGAATGCCTGTTTGCATGAATCAAGTAGTTAACCTTCCTGGTCACACGAGCACAATGATCAGAGGGAGAAAGGTTATTGTTTTTTCCTTGTTAACTGATTTTAAAGGAATCCCATTCATGAAGTATTCGTAGCCAAGATTGTTCCTCCCAAAATGTAGTACAAAACACTTTTCTGGATTAAAAGACATCTTATTTTCAGTTTTCCATTTTTATTTAATAATTAGCTATTTACACAGGTTAGTATGTTTTTCTAAGGTATCCATAGGTAGTTCCTCAAACTGCTTAAGGCCCCTCCCCAGTTCCCTGAACATACCCTGAACTACCTCTGCTCCATCCCTTGCCAGATCATTAGTCAGCAGGTGGACAATGACATCCAGCTCCCTTCTGTGACCTGCTGCCCTAGGAATCCTCAGGATCTTCTCTCCATCCCTCCAAGTAGAAATGCCAGGTAGACACTTCACCTGCCTCTCCTTTTCCTGTTCCCAACTCTTTCCCCCTTACGACAGAGTACCCCACCAGCAACTGCTTTTTGCTTAACTGACAGCCTCTTCCTCCCACCTGGGGGCCTCCCTTTCCGAAGACCACCACATTCTGTCTTGCCACCACCTTGGGTGCCTCCTTCTGTCTGTCCCATCCCACCGGTAAAGTAAAGGACTTTGTAGTGTCATAGGCTGAGGTGCATGCCCTACCCACCTCCACATACTCTTGGGCCCACCAAGGTCAGTTGTCCCACTTTTGTCTAGGCATCTCCTAAGGTTGTGGTGGAAGACTTGGTGGCCCATGTGTGTGAAAAAGATCCTCTGCAGCTTTGTGAACTCGGCTTGGAGTCCAGCAACTTCTGTCTCAGCCCTGAGAGGTGCGTACTAATGGTGCAGAACCTCAGCCTCCAGAATGTGTCTCGAAAGACTACAGCTCCAGATCTGTACCTGTACACTGCACCACTCCTATGTTGTTTATCTGCTTTACCTTTATTACTACTGAACTTAGCCTGCCCCTTCTGCCTCCTTTCTATACCCTTTTCCTTTCTTCCCTTCCTTTCTCTAGTAATACTTGGTTTATTACTCTACCCTAGAGAGGGTGTTGCCTGCTTTCCCCTTCTTTCAGTATTTCTGTCAGCAGAACCCTTTCCAGTACATCACTGCCTCTTTCCTTGCTGTCTCCTGTTTTCCTAGTAGCTACCTGTACCTATGTCCTGCAATGTTTACTCTTTGAACATAACACACCACCTGTAGCGATCTACCGTGTCTCTTTCAGAATTGGCGTACACAGAGCTTAGATTTATCTTACCTTGTCTCTTGTCTCCCCTGCAGAACACCCTGCTGGCTGCTTCTGACCTGCAGATGCCAGTCAAAGCCTTAGATGCCTTAGATTACCTGTTCCACTCCGGAGATGTTCCACTCTTGTGCTGGGACACAAGAGTGATGGGACTCACTGGGCAAGCATTGAACAATGCCAATAATATTTAGTGAAATTTTTATGCTTAATGGGCCCTACACCATTGGGTCCATTACACGTGGAGGGGCCATTTAACAGTGGTGCACAACAATGAGGCCCAAGGGTGCATAGCATACCCTGGCATGCGCTATGGTGTAGTAGGTGTCCTCCAGGGTATACAACAGCCATGTAAATGTGCACAGTGCAGTGCAGTGCACAGGTAGGAGTTGGTTTGCTGTACATAGCCAGGAATGCCCCATGACCCCACCATACATAAGCATGCATTGGTCAAGGTACACAACCACTGCAAGCATACCAAGGTGCATAACAGGTAGGTATGGATGCCATACAAGCATTTGCAGATGGAGTGACAGCTTCCTTTTATGTAAGCCAGTATCCCATAGGTGTGGAGGGGCATGGCCATGGTCACATGTGCCTGGGATGTGTACAGCACATCCTGACACCCAACACATGGAGCAACAGCAACCCCACATTAGGACCAGCAATGACCATAGAGATTCTTCCCTATGCACTGGAATGGCTCAAGCTCCTGCTGAATAAGAACAAGGAAGACCACCTCTGGGGTGTCACCCAGCCTGCAAGGGAAGGTATCCACAGTGTACACCAAAGGCCCGAGGGGCCAGTGTCACACCTGCACCACTATTGCCTATGTTACTGTCATTGCAGCCAATTCATGCATACCCAGCTGAGACCAGGACAACAGGAGCCAAATGTGCCAGGCAGCCCTAGCATAGGCTATGTAACTGATGTAAGAGCTGGAGTACATTGGCAAGTACTTTGTCAATGAATACAGATCAGTATGGTTCATGCTAGAACCAGCCCCTGCCAGCCTACCTAGGGCAAGGGACACCTACAATGGAATGTGTGGGGGCTTGTAGAGGGATTCATGGGGTTATATGTAGGGATTCATGGGGACAGACATTGAGGGATGCATGGGGGTATGTTGGGGGAGTCATGGGAGCATGTGTGGAGGGATGCATGGAGGCATGTGGGGGGATTCATGGGGACATGTGTGCTGTCGGGACAGGGGGTTGGGCAGTCCAGGATGAATGCACACCCATCTCATACCTGTCTTTCCCTATACAGAATACCCTGGTTCCACTGAGGGTGATTCAGCTACAGAAGGGTGGTTTGGTCATTGTGGACATAGGCCCTAAACCACCACAACAGCCACTGAAGGAGTGGGAGAAGGCTGTACAGGCAGTCTACTATGGGATGACTATGGTCCAGACATGGACTGCATAGTGGCCGGGGGTTACTGACATGTATGGCAGCAGTGCCTATGAGCAGTAGGTACCCATCTGCCTGACCTGAGTGCTGTGCCGTGAGATGCAGGAACCAATAGGGCTCAGCCTCTGCATTCCACCTGGAATGTGTGAGATGCACTATGTTGGACTCTGGACATTGCTGTGTACACAAACTATACGCAGTATAGTACAGGACCACTGCCTTATGTGTTTTCAAGTGCTGGAGATGGAGTGTTGTGATGGGTACCACCTGTGAAGTAAACAGTGTGCTGAACTCCTGTTGATGTATATTGTCTTTCTTGGATAGGGATGTGAATTACTGACTTTATGACTGCCCTTCACTGTGTAGTGCCTGATGTGTTCCAAGCCATGTTATGTGCCCACCTACAGCTGCCCCTCTGGATCATGTGCACCAATTTCTGAGCCAGCGATCTCTATGTAGGAACATGCACATGCACTCAGTGTGTGTCTCCTAGATATAAGAAAACCTGTACTCAAACTATCGCTTATTATTGCTCCCTAAAGGAGGCTGAGGACCTGGAACACGTCACTCTGAGATGTCCGTGATATAGGAAACCGAGACAAAAATATCTAGGTGACTTCATAGGCATGATACACATTCCATCTAGATTTCTGTTAGACTTATTTAATGTGGAAAATCTGGATATTTTAAATAAACTGGCACTTTCTGATTGAGCATCTTAAGATACGGAAAAGAAACATATAGAATTATAGAACTGTATGATTTAAACAATAATTCTAACCTATTATGGAACTAGTCTGGTTAAAGAGTGGCTTGTCTAGCCTTAAAGAGCTAGTGTACTGCCTGAAATTACTTGTAACGTTCAGATGTAGTTAGCTATCACTTCTTCTTTCTCAAGTACTTTTTTCTTTTCTGTTTACTAATTAAAAGTTTTTCCACCTGGCAGTACTGGAGTGATGTGTGGAGCAGCACTCTGTCTGGAGGAAAAAGTCAATTCTGTTTCTCCCACTACATCAACACTAAGATCACACTGACTATGACATCACCAGTAACTAATGAGAACCATTTCTCACTACCAGGTTTCCCTTTCACATAAAGCAGCAGGGACTGGTTTTCCCTGGTTACTAGTGATGTCGCAATTTCCTGCATTTTGATTGGTAGCTTGTGAGAGTCACTGCTCAGGCTGCAAGGATTGTGGTATCTCAAGGTGTCTGGTCTCATTTCTGATGATGTAGTGGGAGGAATAGAACTGCCTTTTTTTTTTCCCCTCCAGACAGAGTGCTGCTCCACACATCACCCCAGTACTTCCAGGTGGAAAATGTTCTAATTAGCAAACAGAAAAGAAGAAGAAGAATCAGCATTTATAAAGCGCTTTTCATACACAGTATCCCAAAGTGCTTTACAAGCAATGCTAGACTGGTAGTGAAGTGACTGAATGTGTGGTGGCGGCCATATCGCACATCATCACCCACACACAGCCAGGATAATTGCATGAACCAGTTTGTGGGAAGCGAATGTTGGCCAGAACACCAGGAATGTTCCCTACTCTTTGTGAAGATTGCCCTGGGTTCTTTTACTTCCACCTGAAACTCACCAGGACAACACCAGGATGGGCAGAAGGGACCTCTGTTTAACGTCTCATCCGAAGGACAGCACACCCCAGCAGTACAGCACCCCCCAATACTGCACTCAGATGCCAGTGATTTTTTTTAGGTGCAAGTTCAATCCCAGTGTGGGACTAGAACCCACGATCTTCTGGTCCAGAGGCAGATGTGCTACCAACTCTACCACGCTGACACTCAAAAATAACAAAATACTTGAGATATAAGAAGTGATAGCTGACTGCATCTGAACATTACTATTAATCCCAAGCAGTTCACTAGCTCCTTAATTTTACGACTGTAAAACTCAAAATCTGCCTCTACGAAATTTATCGTCTCTGCTTACTGTTACTAATTATTATCAGTAATATTAAGGAACAGTCCAAATTGTTTTCTAAATATTTTATATATGAATATTTAAAATGTGTATATGATTGATGTGAGAATATGATGCATGTTTTTATTTGTAATGGCAAAATGCTGATCAATAAACTTAAACTTGAAATGGTGTGTGTCCTGTTCTATCCACCCTGCAATGTCTCCTGTTTTAGTCATGATACATGAGCAGTGAGAGCAGTGTTTCTGTTATTGGACGTGGTGACACATGCTACCATCCTTATAAGAGAAGCTCTGTTTTTTTTCTGGTTTGAGGAACTGCACATCAAAAACTGTTTGAAAAAGTACATTAAAAAGACTTCACATGACCGGCCCAGTGGTGCTGAGGGTTGAGGCACTGGACACCACACCTTGCGCTGCGCCAGCAACCCGGGTTCGAGAATGAGCTCAGATCGTTGGGGGTTGGCAGTGGAGGACTGAGATTGAGTATCAAGAGACAGCTCTCTCAGTCCTGGGGTGGGCTGGGGACTTTACACCGTGCTGCGGCAACCCCTGGGGATGCCCGAAGGTACCTCAAGCAATGGTGTAACTGGGGAACCACGACAGACGTCTGCACGAATGTACAACATCATTGCACATCCGGGTTCCCTACAAGAGAAATAACAGGAAAAATGGCAGCATGGTTCCGCGGCAGGCTTGACGGCCACAGCTTCACTGGCCGATGATGCCTGAAGGCATGTGCCGGTACTGGTTTCCTCGCTGGGTGCGGGGGCCATGGGGGGCCCCTTTCATAGGTGTAGCTGCATCTGCCAGCAGGGCATGTGAGCTTCGGGGTCAGTGGTGGAGTGGAGTGGTGGCTGGATTGGAAGCAGGGACTGTGGCAGCAAGGAGGTAAAAACCGTTTAATAAAAAAAAAAAAGACTTCATATGTTTTCCTTATGCACAACATCCTTTTGTGCTGATACGTGATACGTATGAATGTACGCGAATGTAAACACATTGGATTCCCTGAAATACCTTGATCACCCTGGACTGGGATTGCACCTTTAAAGAGCACATAATACAATTTAATAGGTCTTTGAACCAAAAAATTGGCCTCCTGCACTGCCTTGGCCAGTATCTTGCCCTGTCCTCCAGACGCAATATAGCACAGGGCATCCTCCTACCCTCCGTACTGCACGGTTCTGTGGTTCTGTCCTCAGCCAAAAACATCAAGCTATATAAGTTAAGAACTATGTACAACAGAATAAGCCAGTTTGCAGCCAGCGCTCCAGCTAGAGAACACCACTGCCATGTCCTCCAGATGCTTCCTGGCCCCCTCTGGATGACAGGCTAAAGTACTCCTTCCTCTGCCTTGCCCATAAGCTCAGACAGCCAAACGCACCCCCAAGCATAGCAAACCTCCTGGAGCCCAAGTTAAACTGTCGTCCTCTAAGGTCATTGACAAGGCAGCTCCAAACAACTAACATAACCCAAATGGCACAAGGGTCCAGAGCATTGTCTAATATTACCCCACCCCTCTGGAACGCTCTCCCAGCTTCCTTACAGGAATGTACCTCACTAGGTGGCTTCAAAAAAGGCCTAAAAACCTACCTACTAGGTCTTAACCAATGTAACTGCTTCTGCTGACACCCCAGCTCTGGGTCCTGTGCACCCTCTCTATATCACCAGCTACGACTGTTACCACTGATATACCCCGTTTGACATATACCAATGTTATATCCATCCTAGTTCATAGAGTAGGAAAATGCTCTATATTAGATCATAGTGTAGGAAAAAAAAAGCTCAGAATGTTGTACAATATCAAAACCTGTATGTGCCAAAATTGTGCATAATGTCCTGTAAGAATCTGTCCATCAGATAATCCATATACTCTGGTATCCTACATATGGCTGTGCTACAACTTTGTACATAATGTCACACAAGAACCTGCCCATGTATAATTGCATTTTTTTTTTGTATATAGAGTCCTAGAATCTGTTCTATCTGATTACATGTATACACATGCAAATAACATATGACTGTATTCTATGCACTTTATGAAATGTGAATGCCATATTACTCCTATACCTCATTTGTATGTAACTAATCCTAGGTCGCCCCTGAAAAAGGGACCTGTATTGGTCTCAGTGGGCCTACCCAGTCAACAAACTTAAATAAATGAATAAATACGTAATGCTCATTCATTTGAAATGTTGCTATACATTTTCCTTGATATTAGGCATCCTTGAAATTTATTACAGACTATCGATAGTCTGGAAAATGAGTGGTTAATAACGTTTCTGTTGTAAACAATCAAGTTAATTGGTGGTGTTACAGTGTTTGTTCTACAGATGTTTCACCTAAACCATCAGCTACACAACACGTATTACTTTTGTTTGAACATGTATACGGTATATAGAGAATAATGGATTGGGAAGTGTGTGATATGAGAATTTAATGTACACCTGAGGTGTGGGATGCTACATAAACCCCGAGGGTGAAGCCCAAGGTCCCACACTGAGGCTGTGCATTAAATTCAAGCCTGACATACTTCCCCATATTTTATTTTTTTTAATAATTGGTGAGCAATTTTTTCCCAGCCTGTCTTTTGTGACTGCCGGTGGCACACATATACACACACACACACACACACACACACACACACACACACACACATATACACACACACACACACACAGAGTCTCCCTCCCTCCTTCTTGAAAATGATTATTTTTTAATTAGTTATTTACTTTTGAAACTCATTATTTGAAATTATGTTGTGGTTAGGTAGCGCTGCATGCAGTCAGCACGGTCCCATTTCTGTAGCAACGAGTATCGCCACAGTCAATGAACAGCAGGATCAACCAGACATAGATTTTTTTTTTATTTAAATGCAGGATTAACCAGATAGTTAAAAAAATTAAATGTTTTGAAGGAGAGATGAATGTTATGGCAGCTCCTCACTAACAGATTGCCTCTTCATTAATGGACTAACAGAACTGCTATGTTAGTGGAAATATTCAGCCCGCCCACACAGAGAACGAGAGCCAATTAGGTAGCGCTCTTGGTTTTAACAGGCAGAGAGCATGAATGCCGTAATAACCCACAGATTATTATGAAAAATATCAACTGGCTGAGCACGTAGAAACAATTGCTTGCCAGTTATTATATTAGAATACAATCACCAAAATGAATGGCTCAACAGCCAGCGAAAACCATGCACCATACTTATTGTCTTTAAAGGGAAGGTCCCCGCAGCTTTTTCTGTCCATACCTATGTGGTTTGCAGCCATGGACAACGATTGCCTCTATTGTACTCCCCTAACTTCATCAAGATTTAAATGGAAATGAAGATAAATCTGGTGAGAAAACCCGCTTGACTGCATTGCAAAGATCATGACCCAGCTTATGTAAGGCATCCTTTGATTTTATGATACTTTAGATCTAATACCAGCAGTAATTCTACTGTATCAGTCTACTGTTTATGTAATTTGCAGTCCCTATGCTCTTGTCTTGTGCTGGCCATCAAATCTTTCAAGATACTGTAAGTGCCCTGCTGATTTCTGTATTTTAAAGTGTCTTTTTTCCAATTGTTTAACCAGTTGAGACACACTAAGCTGAAAGCTTTTTAAAGGATACCTAAACAACATTTTGACAACAAACTATTCAAAAATCTGACTCCATAGGTGACTAAAGGAAAGGCCGCTGTATTCATTAATGCTAAAACTACATTTACATAATTTACCTAAATGTGGTTCCAGAGCATTTGAAAATGGTAAAATCAGCCTTCCAATTTAGAAAAAAACTGACTTACTTGTTTTCTAAAATGGCTGCCAACTGTGATATCATTTGAGCCAAAGTCAGAGAGATATATGGCTCTCTGTAGTGCTAACTAGTTCTTTTTTCCCTTTGTATAGAAGTGTTCCACCCAAATGGTCAAAACCATGTGCATTATTGTGTATAATGCACATGTTAGGCTACGGTTCTGTTCATTTTGTTTACTTTAACATGCTGAAAATGTGTTCTAATCCAACCGACTTTCTCTGTGGCAGACCACAGTGCAGTACAAATCTTGAATAACCTGGTGGTCTAGTGGTTATGGTGGATCCAGGATGCTGCAATGGGGGTGCTGGGGTGGTGGCATGCTTAATATGCACTTTTTAACATTTTTATTAAACCTTTATATTTTCTGCTATTATTCTTTTCTAGTACATTTTTGACAGAACCTACACATGTAATCCATAGTTTGAATGCAAACATTTGTACAATCAATAAATCAGACTTCTTCAACAAAGTGAAATGCAGCAGCAGCTGCAAGCAAGTATGTTACTATGTGGTTGGGGGGTTGCAGCCACACCCTTCACCACCCCCTAGAGCCACCACTTTTTTGTAGCAAAGTTTTTGTGCAGTCCAATGTTAGAGTTCATACTTTCTCGAAACTCAAATATATGCTTGTCTTGTCCTCTTGTTCCATGGGAAATAATAATAAGAAGAATAAGAATCAGCATTTATATAGTGGCTTTCATACACACTGTATCCCAAAGTGCTTTACAAACCATACTAGACTGATAGTGAAGTGACTGAACATGTAGTGGCAGCTGTTCCGTACATTAATATCCACACAAAGCCTTGGACAATTGCATGCACTGGTTTTATAGGAAGGGGAATGTTGGCCAGGACAATGGGGTCAGGTAGTGATCAAGGTGCTGGCAGCCCCACATCTTATTTCTCACAGTAATCTGCTCATATTTCTCTCCTTCTGTCTTTCCCTTCCCTGAATATAGCAGTACCTTGCAAGAGTGGCCTTCTCAGTCCCCCTCTGGTATTCAGTCTTCACTATTCCTCCTCACACCGAAAACTGGTGAGCTCATAACCCTTCTGCATAATGAATGCAAGTAGTACAGTTCCCATTTTATTTTGACATATCAAACATAAAAATATCTTTCCAATATGTCAGAGCCATATCATCAGGGAACAAGGGGAATGATGGGCTTTCCTATCCTTGAAAGATCTAGGCTACCTTTGATTAGGCACTATTAGATGACAGGTGTGTACATCATTACGCATGTCATTTGATAGTGCCTAATCATAGGTGGCTTAGATCTTATATGAGTAGGAAAGCCTATTTTTCCACTTGTGCCATGCTGCTATCAGCCTGGCTTACCAGACGATCATGTTTATTAATATGTAACTATAGCACGGGAGACTGTACTAACCACATTCATAAATGCAGAAGGGTAGTAAACTCACCAGTTTTTGGGTGTGGGGAGCAGGTGAGAAGAATGAATGCCAGAGAGGAACTGAAGAGACCATTCCAGCAGGGTACAGCTATATGCAGGTTAGTTGAAGACATGAAGGAGGACGCTGAGCAGATCACTGTGAGATCTGAAATGTGGGGCTGCCAGCATCATGATCACTACCTGACTGTGGATGAGAGTAGCCAGCGATGACAAATACTCGGAGTGGCAGGGCTGCACTTAATCTGTTACTTGAATTCAGTGTAGGGAGATTATGGGGGTGGGGGATGTTGTCATTTGTTAGGACAGTATTGAGGGAGTTGTGTATAGCTCATTCAAGATTTGGAAGGGTGGTAGCCAGCCAACTCGCATTGTGGAGTAGAGCATAGAAAAGTACTGGAGAAGAATTGCTGGGAAAATGACAAAAAAACACAACAGGGAACTGTACATACTACCATCACTGTGCAGAAGGGTGGTGATCCATTTAATATTTACTGTGGGAGCAGAAGTCAGACATTGAGAATGTGAACTGGAGAGTGATTTGGGAGGCATTTTTTAACAGTGCCAGCTTATGGTGCATATCAGTATAGGTGTGCACAACCCTCTGAGGTACAAGATTACAATCTGAGGTGTGATAATTCTCTTCATGAGACTGCAAGCTCATATGTGTCCCCAGGCAGTACTAAGGACAGGGTATGGATTGTGGGGTGTTCAACAGAAGGCAGGCTAGGTGCAGGGGGTTCACATGGAAAAAGAAAGCCTTATTTGTGGATTAACAAGACAGCATGAGCTTTGGAACTGAACAAGACTGGTACTTTGCTGTGTGACCCTGAGCAAGTCACTAAACTTCCTTGTGCTCCTAAGCCACACCTGTAAACAAGCTGTCTGCTTAGTGTGTCTCTCCTGGTTAACAAAAATCACAATTCAGTGCATCATATAACCACTAGAGCATCAGTTATTTGAAGTGTTGTACTGTAATGCAGTCTGCCAAAGAAAAAATCAGATGGATTGCAAGACGTTTTCTGCAAGTTAAAGTAAACAAAATGAACAAAATCATAACCTAACGTGTACTGATCAAAATAATCCATGAGGTAATACATGGTGTTGATCATTCTGGTACAGCAATTCAAAATAAAGAAGGAAAGACGAACTAGTTAGCACTGTAGAAATATATGTTGATCACTGTCTCTGGCTCAAATGATGTCATCATGACTCAACACTTAACACACTTGGCAGACATCTTAGGGAGAAGCCAAGGCTGTTTTTCGAACGTGAAAGGCTGATGTTTACATTTTTCAAAAGCTATTAAACTGCATTTATGTTATTTACATAAATGCAGTTTTAGCATATATGTAAACAGCAGCCTTTACTTTACCTCCATATGAAGCCAGATTTTGGAGTCTGTAGTTTTAAAAAACTGCTTGTTTGGGTACCCTTTAAAGGTGCAACCTGGGAGCACAGGGAAGTTAAGTGACTTGCTCAGGGTCACACAGTATATGCAAGTGGGGGCTATGGGATTGAAACCCAGGTTTCCAGTATTGCAGCTCAGAGCCTTAAACCACTGCGCTATACTGCCTCCCAGTCTGAATTGGAAGTAAATGTTATTAGAAGAGGTCTGTGTTTCGGAAATCTTATTTCTGCTGCGAATAGTTCTGTGTTGCAAGTTCTTATTTTGCAGACTGAGCATGTAGGCCCTTTGTTCTTATTGGGACGGATCTTCATGTCTGCCTGTGTACGTGCCTAGCTGATATTTCAATGTCCTCAACAATGCCTTCCTCAGAGCCTGATTATTTGTCAAATATGGATGAAATTTAATAAAATGAATTTTCCAAAAAAAAGAAACAGAAATGATATGAACATCTGTATTTTTCTGTGCCGCTGACCTTGAAAGTTCTCTTGCTGCTGTGTCTGCCTTCTACTTGCTACTCAGCCAACTCATTTTCCTCAGTTTCAGCAACTTGGCTTACAAGGATTGCATTTTGATTCTAATTTGCTTGCTTGGCTCCAAGTTGTGTATTTTAAACGTTCGGCCCAGTGTTTGCAGTTGTTTGTCTGCATAGTTTGTCAAACTAATGATACAGAAGACTTCGTGAAATTGAGATTATCAAGTATGTATCACACAGTGAAATGCTGCAGCCCTAGCACGTCCTCCGTATGGTTGAGAGGTTTGAAATTATTCATGCTCTCCTCTCTTAACACAGAGTGTTTCAGGCTGATATAATAAAAGTACGCATTTGTCAGTGCCAAATATTTGCTTGCAGTATAACAAGGCTTTAAAGAGCCCCTGATGTCATTGAGACAACTCTGAAAATCATAATATCTAAACACAATCAAGCTCATATTTCACCCTTTTTATGTTGGCTCTCGCATGTGCACCAGCCAACATATTGCATTAGTAGCTGATTTGGAGGTGTGGTCACTGTGGGCGAATGCAGAGCACGCATCAGTAGGTGCGTCCCTCTTTCCCCAATAAGCCAGCATGCAGGTGCCAACACCAGCAATATGTAAACTGGCCACCAGATCAAACAAAAGTGCTGCTTCAATGAGAGCCAAGCTCGTCACGCAGTGGCACAATAACATGCCTCCCGACGTGCCTTTCCTAGTAAAGCACTTTACTAAACATGGCGGCACTTACTGCTGCAGCCACTTCATTTGCCAATGTAGAAGCCCACTCCCCATCGGCATGATACCCCCTCCCATTCAAGTGTGCCGAGCTGGTGCCCAATCCCCCTTGGCATCATGCATCCCCCCAACAGTCTTTCCTTGCCGACAGGGGGCCCAATCCCTGTCGGCTTCCGTCCCCCCTGCCTAGTTTAGTTTGCTGATGGGGGAGCCCACTCCCCATTGGCATTATATCCCCCAGCCCCTGATGTGTGCTGTGTGCCGAGGGGGTGCCCAATCCCCCACGGCATCATGCATGTTCCCCCACCCATTTCTGTACCGATGGGGGGCCCAATCCCCATTGACTGCGGTCCCCCTCCCCATTATGCAGGTGGTACACTGGGATCCCACCCCAGTGTACAAAACAAACACCTCCAAAAAAAAAAAGAAAACCGACCCTCGCTGTCTTTTTTTTTTTACCTGTAAAAGAAGAAAACAGTCCTCGTGGTCTCTCCTGCCCCCTCCCCCAACCCGTGCCCACCCTCTGCGTACCCTGCCTCCCCACACCACGTCACCCCATACTTGCCTCCGGAGTCTGGCGTAATGATCTTCGGTGGACCGGGAACACGCTGCATTCTTCAAAGCTGACCGCGAACTGAAGAAATGCCGTAAGCTGTATAATGGCATAAATAGGGGGTTTCAACTTTGTGCATATCTCGGCATTTTGGGACTTTTGCAAAATTTCAACATGGGTTATTGGGACCCCTCCTCATGAATTCAGTCACTGTCAAGGCGTTATTTGGTCCCAAAAGGTGATTTTGTGGTCACTGCACAGAATCACCATTAGGGACCGATTAATGAAACGACGGTGCCGCTGTTCATGAGGTGGGCTCTCAAAAACCCTATGTTGCAAATCTGGTGAAACAAATCCAAAAAATGACTGTTTTACGAGCATGTGTTACGCAGTTTCCATGCACGCTCGTAACTTTGTGAATTTGTAATATTTTCACTCCAGATTTTCAACATTGCCATTTTGCCACACCTCCTTATGAATAGTACAGCTGTCATTTTACATATCCTAGCCAAATGTGTTTTCACGCTTCTGGGCAGAATAGCACGGTTGCTGTGGAGATCTCTTTGGGGACAGATTAAGAAAATAACAGTGGCACTGTTCATGAGCAGTGGTCCTAAAATGCCTATGTTGAAAATTTGGTGATGGAAGTCCATAAAATGACTGTGTTATAACTATGCGTATGCGTTTTCCACGCACTTTGTAACTCCGCAAATTTGCTATATTTTCATGCCAGATTTTCAACACTGACATTTTTTCACACCTTCTTATGAACAGTACAGCTGTCATTTTTCACATCTTGGCCAAAATGTGTTTTCTCACCTGTGGCGCATAATGGCGTGATCGCTGTGGGAAATCAACTTTTGGGACACATTAACAAAATCACAGTGCCACTGTTCATGACGGGAGGTCCCAAAATGCCTATGTTGAAAATATGGTTAAAAAAATCCCAAAAATAATTGGGTTACGGACGTGTGTTGCACAGTTTCTATGCCTGCTCATGACTTCACCAATTTTGCATATTTCACTCCAGATTTTCAACGTTGCCATTTTTTTACGCCTCCTCATGAACAATACAGTTGTAATTTTTCACACCCTGCCCAAAATGTGTTTTCGTGCCTGTGTCGCCAAATGGCATAGTCGCTGTGCAAAACCACCTTTCGGCTAACAAACTGATAGTGCCGCACTTCATGAGGTGGGGTCACAAAAAGCCCATGTTGAAAATTTGGAGTGAAAATACCAACAAACGCCTACATCGTTAGGGTTTCCAACTGTAACACCCCACCCTGTAGAGACTGACAGGTGTCAGGGGTGTGACTTGGGATCATTAGCTGTAATGCTCACGCCATTCCACCCACACCCCCACCCCCACCCTGCAGCCAGTCACAGGCATTGAGGTGTGCCTTGGAGTCTTTGGTCCTAAAGTACACCCCATTCTACTATACTGCACCCATCTCAGCATATTTCCTTTTGGAATGGGGTAAGTATAGGGCCCAAAGCACACCATGACACTTGTCAGTGTCTACAGGGTAGGGTGAGGTAAAATGGCATGAGCGTTATAGCGGATGACCCAAAGGCACACCCCAACACCTGTCAATCTCTGTAGAGTGGGGGTGGAGTTGGTGTCAGTTCAATACTTCACTGCCATTCCTATTATGCATCTCTAACTCCTGCACTATCAATGCCAGCGAGACAACATTCGGCATTCACAAATGCTTGTTTGTAATTGTCATGTTTATTTGTTTATTACTCAGGACATTTTCATGGAAACAGGATCTCTGCCCTATTTGCTATGTGCGCTTGTCAAGTTTTTCAATCACAGTTCTATTTATGACATCCGAATCTGTTGCCATGGAGAGAATTATGATGTAATCAACATGGGATTACTGTAGAACTATTAATGATCACGTAAAGTTTCTATCGCGCATTCATGTTCAATTTTGTGAACGCGCCAATATAACATCATGCATCGATACTGGCTGCTACCACATAACTGTCATATACTGACATCTACAGTACAAATGCAGTCCCTGGGATGTCCCATAGCTGACCTATACTGGCTGTATCTGTTCTGTTCTCATGTCTCTCTATAGTACTGTGTTGTTTGGCTGCCTACACATACTTTAATGTATCCCCTGTCCTGTATCCACAACAGATCAAGATCAAGACTCAGAAGCAGAAAATGAAGAGAGCAGGTGAAGTGAAAGGCAAAGGGAGAACACAGTATACACTTATCATATTACTGTATTCTGTGATCCTGTTGCCTTTCACAAACTGATTTTCCCCCATTATATTTTTAGAGACTCACCGACATTGAAGTAGATGCGAAGAGAAGGCGAGCCTGAGAGCCGGAGAGTTGCTGATTGATGATTACCTCGTCGACGCGAAAAAAAAACACTGTCAACTATGACTTATTTATTCCCCCTTTTGTTTGTTTAATCCTTCACTGTAGCATGTAAAAACAAACAAAAAATAAAACAAAATTGCACCTGAATGTTTGAAAGTGGCTTTATTATGGCACGTAACAATGGAAACCTTTTGGGTGTGTGTGAGACAGACGCCGACTGAAGCATGCTCCATTGCCTAGAAACAGTACCACGTGGTCGGCACAAAATGCCATGAATGACCGCTGTAAAACTACTATCGTGCTTAAAGGGATAGCGTGATGATAGCAATGTTAGTTTTACAGCGATCACTACTAGTTCTACAGTATAATGTCATGTGTAGACAGGCAGCCAAAGCTAATGAAGTCCAAGGGCAGTTCTTTTGTCTTTATGTCACTTCCCTCAGTAATAAAGAAGAAGAGGAAAGAATTGCAGCAGTATAGTTCTGACTAAATGGTACAGAAGGCAAAAACACAGAACTGTAAAACAGTGGGTTGCAGGTTCTAGTCCCCTGCGGGCCACAAAACATATTGTCTAAGGCAGGGTTCTCAATGGTGAGGCCAGCCTCCTGGGAGGCCCCAGCCTGTTCCAGGGAGGCTCAAGCAAGTCTGAAAAGGTACTGTATTTAAATTTTGAGTTTTATTTATTTTGTGTGAAGAGGAAGCAAACTGAAAGAAGATAATAGCAGGTGCATTTTATGTATTTATTTACTAATAGGTGACAAGAAAAGGTGAATGAGACAAGGCTCATTTCAGGTGCACCCAGGAAGGGTAGGTAGTGAATACATTTCAAAAGGTAGCTGCAAAACAATCAGGAAATACACAATGAACAATAGTGCAAACAAATATGAACAATAAACTAATAATGAGTGGTGGTAATTGATCAATTTGTAGACTGATGGCAGAACAGCCCAAATGCAAGGGTTGAGCATAGAAGTGCTAAGAGCAATAGCAGGAAGGAGCAAAGTAATCCCCGAGAAGTTGCTTAGGAGCAGGGAAGGAGGGGGAGAGGCAAAGTATGTAGGAAGGTTGTTTCATATAGAGAGGAAACAGAGAAAGTAGTCTGACCCATGAAGGTACTGCAAACAAGGGGTAACAATGGTTCAAGAATAAAAATAACGGAGCAAGTAGGCTGGCCTGTTGGGGGGGAGGGGGAGTGACAATAAGTTGAACAATTATGTTTGTTTATTTTATTTATTTGTTATTTAGATAACACCTTTGAGCACAGGAGCTCTTTTTCAAAAGTTCCACATCAATATAAGACAAAGAACTGAATGAAAGAATTGAATGTGAGCCAAGTACTCAAAGGGGTTTCAAGTTATTCATTGTGTACAGCACAAAGTACAGTATGTTATTTTTCTTTGGGGAAGCCCAAGATTATTTCAGTTTTTGGGGGAGGCTCAAAATCTTTTCCATGGATTTGGGGAGGCTCACTGTGACAAAGTCTAAGAACTATTGGTCTAAGGAAATCTGAGCTGCAGTAAACTTGTAGCTGGGTCAGTGGCATGGAGAGCTCGGGCACTAGATGTCTTACCTCCCATCACACCAACAACCTGGATTTGGGAATGAAACAATTTCACTCATGGGCCAGCAGGGGGAAGGTGGAATGAACGTCCATTGACAGATCTACTCCTTTGAGGTGGGGGGGGGGAACAGTGTATACTGCTGTTTGGCTGCCACCCAGTGGAGGATAGGTGGCACAGCAGTGGTCACTAGACGGAAAGTCAGAGGCAGTCTATGTATGCATTATTGCATACTGCTGGCTCTGACTCAAGGGAGTAATGCAGAAAAGGACCCTGTCTACAGGATGATGCTGTGACCCTGAAGGCACTGCACCATCACCATCCATGGTATCCACTCATACAATGAGATAAAAGTAGTTGGGGTAAGTCATGGAGGTGGTGGAAGGGGTGAGTACGATAGCAGAAGGAGCTGATGCGGAGGGAAGGAGAATAAAGTCCATATAAAACAAGATTGCAAAAATATTTGAACAATAAACTGAATTGTACCTAACTTTCACATTTTTCAAAGTTATCCAGTTGGTATCAGGGACTCTCTAAACGGAACATAAACAATATGTAATTAAAAAAAAAACTACCACTGAGGTTTTCTGTTCATTACTGGCATACTGTTAGCATATTTGAAACTATTATATAGAGAATAATGGATAGGTAGGTATGTGTTATGGAATTTTTTTTACACCCCCGAGGTGTGTGATGACCCATAAACCTCGATAGCGAAACTCAAGAGGTTTATGAGGCCATCACACATCTCGGGGGTGTAAACAAATGACAAACACACACTTAACCTATATTTTATTTTTTATAATTATTGGTGCATGAAGTGAGTGCCTGCATCAGTTAAGGCAGTTCTGTCATACTGCCAGAGACATAGACTCTGTCTCTCACACACAAATACAGTTCTGTCATACGGCAGACAGTCACACACACACACACACACTCACACACAAACACTCAAGTAAGGACATTTCTTCTTTTTTTTTTTCTTCAAGAACAATGTGGTAGGGACAAAAGTAGTTACACCTGAGATCGTGCTCAGTCAGACCAAATCCCCAACCGAAGCACAACAATGGCTGGATCAACTGGATAGATTTTTTTGTCAGAAAAGGTAGGATCAACCAGATTGTTAAAAAAAAGAAGAACATACATGTGAGAGAATGAGTGGCAAAGGTTTACCTTAGGGGTAACCGAAAACTGCAGCCGCCATTTTTTTAAATGTGTTCAGCCCACCCACACACATAATTAGGGCCAATAAGGTGGCACGCTACAAATAAGTGATGCTGGCGCACACTGCTAATGAGACAGCTCTGATGAGAGAAGTTTGGGAAACAGCATAATAACCGAATTTCCGGTTATTATGGCTTTTGATGCATAATAACCCGAAAACCAGTTATTATGGTGTTTGACAGTGACAGTAATCCAGTTGATATATAGGATCACCAGTAATTATATTTGCATTATTCATGCTGTTTTTTTCCATGTCTGTTTTGTGCTTTCAAATAGGTGCTTCCTGTCTGTAACACACACACACGCACACACACACACACACACACACAGTGTGAGGCTTGATTCTGCCAGCTGGCTAATGGTCAGAAAACCAGTGTGATTAGTGGGATTTTGTCCTTTGAACTACAAGAAGTTTACAGTACGCCCATCAGTCAGTTGAACATTGTCGTTGTCAGCCTTCCCATCATTGACTTTTGAGAGTCAAGCCTCCTGCAAACATAAAATCTTCCTCATGCTAGTGCTCTAAGAAGTCATATGGTTCATAAACCCTGCCATTTGGTGCTAGTTTCCATTTAATCAACTAGGGGAAGCCAACAGAACTATGCATCCAGAAGGCCTTGCTCCTCCTAACTCTCCAGCTATCCTTTGTGTAACTAGACTATAAGAAAAGCAGGTTATGCGTTAGCATCTTAAAAATGGTACGAAAAGATTTAAAGCCAAGAAACAACGTACAAATGGGAAAAAATGTTGGCACAGCACCTGGTACACTGATGTGGCAGGTGCATGGTGTGTGATAGAGGATGGCTAGTAATGTGTGTGTGTAAAACAAATGATATTTAAAAGTCATTTGCATTCACAGTTCTATTTTGCATATTCTTTTCAAGTAACACATGCTCAAGTAGACAGGTACTTAGCAGGACAAAGTGTTCAAGGTAAGGAGGATTTTAACACTAATATTAATTTCTGGTAGGCAAACATATTCTGTTGTTAGACACGTTAACCTTAATGAGGTGTAGCTATTGACATAGATACAAAGGATCAGCCTCTTTTTCTTTCTTGTACTTGTTGTATCAGCTATCCAACTGCTCAAAGATAATCCAGCTGAACTCCCTTTTCTTATTTTGGCCATCCCCATCCCAAGATGGCACCTAAACATACCTGCAAGCAAACCGCCAAAACACTAAAGCGTAACTTCTACCTCAACCTATAAATGAACAACCTCTGTGATCCTCAGCATTTTTTGGGCTTTGTTAGGGTACTTACTCAGTCCAAAGCAGGGGCGTAGTTTGTTATTTTTACAGGGGGGGCAAAGTAACAAAAAAGTCCTGATTTTCCCGTTATCACGACAGTGAAGAGGGCGGGTGGCTTGCGTAATGCAAACAAACCAACCAGCATCAATAATGCCCAAAAACATTTAAGACTACAGCTGAATAACTCCTGGAGGGACCAGCCCAGACCAAGTCAGAGCACTTCCCCACCCCACCAGTTTTACTGCAGCCTGCTCTCGGACCTACTCCTCCTGAGACCAGAGTCAGGAAACTGACCAAGATCTGTTTTGTATTCAGTGCTTCGCTCTTCTGCCTTGGGAGTGAGGACTTACTTGTAAAGTTGAAAATATGTAAGGAACTTAACTTCCTTCTCAAGAGGACAGGACCACACCTCAGCTTCAATTCAAGCAGTCTTGACCTAATTTTGCCCCACCTGAACCTCCAGGTGGATAGCTCACTAGTCTCTCACCCCCTTTGCTGCTTACATAACCCTTCCAAGTCCAGCCCTTATAGTGGATCCTGAACTTCTTGAAATGTCTGCTTGAGCTAGCCCTCCCACCCTTGAGGAGTGTAAAAAGCATGTTTCAAGGAAGTGCAGCAAATGGCTGTGCCACCTCAGTATACCTATAAACATGGATGGTATGGGAAACATCCCAGCATGTACAACCTCACAGCATGAGCCCTTATTTACAAAGATTACATAAAAAAATGCAATTATACAATGACAAGAATGAATGCTGGCCTCTGATTGGTCAGTCTTGGGCTAGACCCATGATGTTATCCCAGTACATCCGATTCATCACAGGTCTAGTCTCAGCCTCTCCATGAACCTCTTGATGATTGTTAGCATTAGAGTGTTTTTTTGTATCTTCTCTTAAAAATATTTTTCCACACCAAATAAAACATCTTTAAAATTATTTTTTAAATTCTGTATAACAACACACCATTGTATAATAGCAATAATGCCTTCCAGGGTGTGTGTCATGGTAGGATAATGTCATGCCTTATGTATTGGATGCACTCGTGCCCAACCACCTGAGGCGTGACGTTATCCCAGCATGACACACGCCCTGTCGGGCATTATTGCTTACTTGCACCCAGTGTTAACACTTTTCTTTGTTATAACCAAGTTAATTCATTAGTCTTCCATCCCATCCCATATTATTCAATGTCACATGACTGAATCTGGTTAGGTAAGGTAAGCGAAGAGGATAATGCTCTCCTCAAACAAGCAAGCATTGCATACATAAGCATGGGACTTGCTGATATCCCTCAGGCGGTGCTCTTAACAAGCATGCTGATGTACCTGGGACAGTGCAACAGAACAAAGTAAATCCCCTCATTGTTCACGATGATCATGGGCATGGTGTGGTCACACCACAACCCCTACCACTCTCTTCCCCATGGGCTCCTAAGGAATATGCATCTCTGTCCATGCCCAGGGTTACACAACCCCATCCAAGCAAACACGGACTGCCCTGGCACAAAAGTGGTCACATCACATAACCTAAGAGAACAGGCGCCACAGGAAGTTTGCTGGAACAACGACTCCAGATACCTGTGCACAGCCTCGCAGGACCCAATCTGAAAGGTAAGTACTTGGTTGGTGGTTTTATTAGCATCACCTATGACAGTGTGTGGTGGGCGGTTGGTAGCCCAGGTTGCCGTGGATGCTCCCCACAGACTACTTCAAAATCGTCTCATCTGACAGTTTTGAAGGGCACAAATGAAACATGGTTGCTTCAGTTTGATGTGGTTTAATACAGTTTTTTGTCCAGGCGGTGTCCTATTCTTCTACACACAGACACAGACAGACACACACACCACCAAAAAATGAACTTTTTTTATACCATGTTTACATTCAGGGTAGAGACAGGGTAAAGCAGGTCCAGGCAGTACAACACAGTAAATGAAACAATGCATTTTACAGTGCCCAACAAACCACCAAAAGACCACAAAACAACGGACTTTCCCCCTGCCCTGGGGGGAATGGCTAGGTCACAGGTCAGGGTGCTAAATGAGGAGGAGAGACCACAGAACATCTTGTCGAACCAACAGTAAGGTGAAAAACTACATAAACATGCACAATTTTTGTACTGTAGGATTTCATACTTTCCAACAGTTCCTAATTTTGACACAGAACCTTATCTTTAGTGCTCAGAAGCCCCTTGTACGAGGGAGGTAAGCATGGCATGGACCCAGCAGACTGGCATACATGTTGAAAAAATATTTCTGTGCCAGTATACCTTCCCACCCTCCTCCTCCTCCATCACCAGTGTCCAGAACCATTTTTTCAGCATGTGTACCAGTCCGCCTCTGGTCAGCACATCAGCATAAAGCTGGCAGGGCAGCAGAAGGCACAGCAAGCAACAGTGAATTAAATGTCCATGCAAAAAGCTACAGCCCACTCTCCCCACCCCAGACCTGCAAGGCCACTATCTCCACCCAGACTGGCCAGCTTAGCTACTCTCTGCACCCTCATGGACTTGCACAGCCACTCTCCACACTCTGTGTCCACCGCACCAGCACAGCCACTCTCCCCACCCCACCCAACCAACACCATTTCCAGCTCCATTTATCTGGTATCCGCTCCAGGCATCCAGGTCTATGCCTCCCCATCACAGGCACACAGAAATAAATAAAACCACATTTTATACTGCATTTTGTTTATGTTTCTTTCTTTGTCTGGAAAGAGAGATGTTGAGCTGCCGGTCAGCGCAGTTTGCCTGGTATACAATTACAACCCCGCCCCACCGACACAATGCCAGTGCCTCCACCCACCCACGCAACAATGCCCCCACCACACTCACACAATGTCTGTATCCCCAACCCCACCCACACAAATGACCAGTGTCCGCAACACCACACACACACACAACCAGCAGTGTCCCCAACCCCCCCACACACACACGACCAGCAGTGTCCCCAACCCGACACACACACAATCAGCAGTGTCCCCAACCACACACACACACGACCAGTGTCCAACCCCCCCCCAAAATCATGGCCTGTCAGTAGTCACTATAACAATAGACAGGTAGTAGTATAATCATTTCTTTAGGGTTCATGTTTTAGTGCAAGATTTTTTTTGCTAGTCTTGTAACACTGTACGGGGGAGAATACAAAAAGCTACCCCTTTGGTTGTGTTTGCCAGGCAATGAAGACAAAGACAGCAAGGCCAATGAATCTGTCTGTTTCACCCCTCCACAGTGGACAATCAGAGAAATCAAAAAAGTGAAAGATTACTTTTACAGCCAGGTAAAGGATGAGGGGGGAAATAATGTTTCAACATTTACTAATGTTCGTGTGCTAGCTGCGGGCACAGGTCAGTGAGATACATCCCTTGACAGGTAAAGGATGAGGTGGAAATTACGTTTTAACATTTACTTATGTTTATATGCTAACACCCAGTCAGCAAGCACAGAATGTCCCCTTCCCTAACCAACATGGACAGTCAACAAACATGGACAGTCCCCCTTCACCCCACCTACAAGGACAGTCCCCCAGACACCCAAAAGTCTCCCTCCCCACCAGACACCGGCCAGCAAGCATAGAATTCCTCCCAACCGACAAGGACAGTCCCACCAGACACCCAGGCAGCCAGCAAATATGGACGGTGCCCCCATATCCCACCAAGGACAGTCCCCACCTCCGACACACAGCTAGCAAACACAGAATTTCCCCACCTCACCAACATGAACAATCCCCCCAAACACCTGGCTAGCAAACACGGAGAGTTCCTCCTCCCCAACAACATTGATAGTCCATCCTAGACACCAGATCAGCAATCACCGACATTCACCCCTCCATAAGCCAACATGGAATGATCCCCCCCCCAGACACCCGACCAGCAAATAGTCCCCCCCTCCCCACAAGACACCCGGCAGGCAGACATGGACAGTCCCCCTTTTCCACCATTATGGACAGTCCCCCAGACAAATGGCCAGCCAAGTCCACCAAACAGTGGCTAGTGTCACCACCCCACCATCACAGCCAGTGTCCCCACATCACCATGGCCTGTGTCTCCACCCCACCAGACCCCAGAATAGAAAACAGACTGTCCCCCCAGCCCCACCAAACACTGACTGCCCTCCCAGTCCCAAACACTAACCACCCCAGCCCCAACCACTGATCACCCCCCCGGCCCCACCAAATGCAGGCCTTCCCCCAGCACCAAACACTGACCATCCTCTCAGTGAGTCAGCCCCAAAACACACAGACTGTCTCCCCTGACCCCAATCCCACAAAACAGACCATCCCCCCAGCCCCACCAAACACAGACCGTCCAGTGAGTTTCCCCAACACACCCCACCACACCAGTAGCACAGTAACTGTGTGTCCCCACCCCACCAACATGACCAGTGTCCACACCATACCAAACAAATAGGTCCCCCACCCACCCCACCAACATGGACAGCCTCAACAGCCAGCAAATCCCCTCCCACCCAAAGAAACACAAGCTGACAGCAAACCTTCCACCCACCCCCAGACACATGGCCATGGCCAAGACAACCCACCCCCCCAAAAAAAAACACATTTCTGGGATGTGCATGGTATTAATTTCCAACAACCAGCTTGCAGCACAGTTACTCACCAAATCAGTAAGGGCACAGACAGGGCAGCATGCAGCAGGGCACAGCAAGGCCAAGAAGGCAGGTCAGGTAGCCGAGTCTCTCCCAACAGTCCCGTTCCTCTCCCGATTAATCCCCAGACGAGACAGTAACTCATTTTTTTTGACACCAGATGAACATGTCGCATTATGGGTCTGCTATAGACTGCATGACCGCCGGCTTCTTCACTGTTCTGGGCCTGGCTGTTCACTGACCTGAATAATCCCTCTCGGTGGACCGTGTAACTGGTGGGCAACAGGCGTAGTGTGGGACTCGCCGACAACATGGTAAATCTTTTTCTGGCCTGCTGGACGCAGGAGCTGGGTGTGCAGGCAAGCCTGGCCGTGCCTCAGACTCACTGTAATTGTACTACTCGCTCCTCTGCCTGGTCTGTCCAGCGGTAGAGGCCTTGTGGCCGCAGGCCTCCTAGGCTCTCGGGGATGGGAGGCTCAGGTGGCAGCGAGAGAGCCAAGAGCACAGCTGGCTGCACTGAGAAACAGAGAGTAGGTAGTCAGAGGACTCGGGTGAGGTATATTTAAACTGGGCTGTTCAGGACAGGAGGAGGGTGGGAACACTAGACTGACTGAGACACTGGTGATACCTGACAGACAACCAACGACTGCTGCTTGACATCCTCAAATAGCTATCTCTCCTCAGCCCTACGCTATATGGATGCTGCTGCTGCTCCTTCATGGAAGGCACACAGACAACTAAATGGCACCACTAACGGAGTACTGCTCACGCGATGGCGCCAGCTTGCAGCACTCTCTGATTGGCTGTAACATGCAGGCTACTATGGTTGCAGGCTTGCAGCCAATCGGGAAAGGGAATAGTTTTTGTTTAAGAGACAAGGCACCACACCGCCATCCCCCTTCCCCCGGAGAGGTGCAGGCAGTCCGGGCATAGCCCTGAGCCCATTCAATATTAAAAAAAAAAAGGATAACCGGAGAATGGTGGCTGGGCTCCTAAAAAAGTCTTGGTCTAATTTCTCAGGGGGGGCAGCTTGCCCCCTGTCCCCCCACAATCTATGCCTATGGTCCAAAGACTCACAGCCAAGCAACTCAACTCACTTCCCCATCAGGCCCCCCTGATTAACCCCGCTGAGATTGTACAGAGCTTTAACAAAAATTTACTGACCTCTCTGTCCACCTCAGTAGACTCCCCCCCCCCAGTCACACTTGAGCCCTAGTAGTCAGGCAGATTGCCTCCCTGCCAGCCACACCTCTCCCCGTCCCCATTCTACTTTAGAGCCACAGGCCCAGAAACTACCTCCAAGCTTCTAAAGTCCCTTCCTACCAGGAGTAGCCCTGGCAGTGATGGGTTGTTCCCCTCCTTCCTTAAGCTCATGTCTCCTGCAATCATTAAACCCCTCATCTTCCTTTTCAACCTTACCCTCTCTACGTCCACCATGCCTGATCCCTGAAAGCATGCTAATGTTGTTCCTATCTCTAAAGCAGGTGATTCCCTTTCTACCAACAACTACAGGCCCATCTCCCTCCTCCCCCACCTGAGCAAGCTACTATAAAGAATTGTATAGAGAATTGTGCACTCCCAGGTTTCTGAGCACCGTGGAAAATATTCGCTGCTGTGCCCCCAGCAGCATGGTTTCCCAAGCTCCACAGCACCACATTGGCCTCAGCCCATTTCACTGACCACGTCCTCAGAAACATGGATTCAGGTAAGGCCACAGGTGCTGTATTCGTGGATCTGACTAAGGCAGTAGTGCACAACTTTTTTTGTGGAGGGCCAGACTGAAGGCTTGAGTCAAGGCCAAGGGACATGGGACATTGGCCGAGGGTCACTGTAAAATGGCCCGAGGCAACAAATGTCCAGCAAGATATTATAAAATGTACACATAAAACAAATCAAAACATACATTTATCTATTTGTTTGCTTATTTATCAAAGTGTTACTGAAACTAAAAACAACAAAAAAAAAATGACTGCAAGTGGAAGCTTCTAGGTCCTTGGGGGCCACAGACAGCTGCTGTGGGGGCCATTTGTGGCCCCTGGGCTGCATGTTGTGCACCCCTGAACTAAGGCATTTAACCTAGTCGACCACCCTCTCCTACACTCTACTATCCCACTGCCTTGGCTGCTCCTCAGAGACTTCCTCATGGTTTTGGAGCTATCTTGAGGGCAGGTCCCAGTCAGTTACCATTGGGGCTGCAACCTCCCCTGCACTGCCTGCCTCTACCGGGTTCCCCCAAGGTTCCCTTCTTGGCCCTTTACTGTTTCCATATTTATCAAAGCACTCCCAGTAGAGTCTCTCCTGTGATGCACTTCTTTATGCAAATAACCTTGTTCTATACCATAGTGACAAGTCACTTGCAAACATCTCCTCCATCCTTACCCTTAATTATGGTGCTGCCTAAAATTGGTTTACTTCCAAAAAGCTCCTGGTAAATGAAAAAAGTACAAAAGCCATATTATATGGCTCAAACCTTTTCCTCACCAAGGTCTCCAAAGCAGAGTCCTCTATACTTGTACTCACGCCTGTTGCCCCCGAAAATGTCTCTAGTTTCAAATACTTGGGCATCACCCTGGACCCATCTTTACATTCACTGATCATTTTAATATTTACATGCATAGAGTTAACCAGAAAGAGGAGCCGCCTACCGTCAGACAATTCCTGTCCCATGCGGCGCGCCTAGCAATTGCTCAAGGCAACCTTCTACCCCTTATTGATTACTGCTCCCCCATATATTTCCCCGTGTCATCAGCTCTGCTCCAGGGTGACATCAGTTTACAACAGAATTTGCTGCTTTGTCCTCCTCGCACCCTTTTCTACCCATCATTGTGACGTATACAAATTGCTTGCTTGGCTCCCACTGCAAGAACGCTTCGACAACGCCTTGGGCTGCCTAATAGACATTACATTCAGAAATGGTCCCCTGTCCCCTTATTCATCCCTACTCATGAGCAAAGTGGCTACTAGGTGCCTCCATGAATCATCCATCCTCCCCGTGGTAGTTCCCAGAATCTCCACTTCCATGGACAGCAAAGCCTTTTCCATCTCTGCCCCCCCCCTTATGGAACCAGCTCCCTATATCACTCCACTTGTCCTCTTCCCACTTATCCTTCAAAAGCCACTTTAAAGATTGGCTACTACTAGAAGCCAAATGCCGCTGTCCATCTGTGTAAGCTGGGATGATCTCCCTCCTCCCCACCTTTTGTGCAGTCTCCCCAACCATGCGACACCTCTTTTTCTCCAACTTCTTTCCCACCCCACCTGGCCCTCTCTCCACTCCCTATAGTCTACTCCACTGCACTTTGCTTACTGTGGACTGTCGCACCAAATTTTGAATATTCACCTGGTTGTTACTTGATTTTGTTGGCATGCCTTTTTGAAATTGCACTTTATATGGTTTACCTGGTAGTTTGTCACCTTACTGTATTGTTCTCTATGTTCCTGTGATGATGTATATGGACTTGTCGCTATCCTACAACTTCACCTTGTACCTTACTATATTCTCATTTTTGTTAATTCCCTCTGTACTGTAATTCCCTGCACCTCATTGTTAATGGCCTGTATTTCAGCCATTTTACTCCTCCTATATTCTGTTTTGCTAATGTGCCATTGTTTATGGCCTGGGTCATGCCTGAAAAGGGTCTTTTGGATCAACGCACCTAACTGGTCACAAAAGACAAATAAAAAATAAATAAAAAGATCACATCTGTGTTTAGGTGGTTTTCCTCCTTTTCATTGCCCTTTGCATAGTGACCACCTCTTTTTTTCCAATTATAAAGGGTACTGTCTTTACTCAGGGATGAAGATGCACTTTATGTCCTAAATTTGCAAATGATTAGTTGACCATCCCAATCAGCTGTTGCAGCCTAAGACTCATACACACCTGCATGCACGCACGCACACATGCACACACGTTCACTTGCACAAGCAAGCATGCATGCACACACTATGTTAAAGAGCAGCTGACACCTCGAAAGACCTTTGAGAAACATATCATTTAGACATATTGGCTAGATTCATGAAGATGAATGTAGCACATGGTAAATAATGAGACCACTATTGTTTCTGCACTACCACAAGATTCAAGAAGCAACAGGAGCACTGCTAACAGGCACAGTAGTTGTGTTCATGAATTGCATGGTGCAGTTTTGCAAATACTGTAGCATATTAGTATTCATGAGGCCATTAGTTTGCTATCTGGGTTGCAGAAGATGTCATCACATGCACTACTACATAGGGGCTAGCAATAGTTCAAGTACCATGTGATTCAGAATGGGCAAAGAGCACACTTTATCTGCCATTAAAAGCACAGTTGCCTGGTATGCAGTGGTCAGTCTATTTCCTGGACACCCAGGGTTGTAGTATCTTGTGTGGTCTCGATTTCTTGACTTGGTAGCTGGAAGAACACAGCTTTAAATTCTGTTAGAGACAAATTATTAGTGCGTGACCTTGGGCAAGTCACTTAATCTCCCAGTGCTCCAGACCACCCAATAATGGAAATGTATAGAGACAGGCCTGCCACTGAGGCACAGGTCAGAAAGCATAAGAAAACCAGGAGCAGTTATAAAATTCACAAGTAGCATTTTATTATTTCCAAGAACAATAAAATAAAGAAAAATATACAGAACAGCTAATATTCTTCAGGTGAAGCTACCACTGGCTGGAAGCTGCAATACTGAATATAGGATTTGCAAGAAAGCAAGTTGTGCTCACAACAGAGGGAGGTGAACCTTACAATTGTCTTTGGTTTGTAGCAGATATTCTGCAGGTGGAGGCTACTTCTAACTGAAAGGTGAAATAAGGAACTTAGAATTATCAGGAAAGACAGTATTTCAAGCAACAGAGGGAGGTGAATCTTGCTTTACTTTTGTTACAATTGTTAAGATTTTCAGTGCAGGAAGAGTTTAAACCCTGAGGGACGGAATACTGTTTACTGTATCTGTCCTGGTGCACAGCTGACTTATTTTGGGGCTGACTGCTTTCAGAGCACAAATCACCAGGCTATTTCAGAGCTGGGGAGATTTACCTGTGTCTGACTTGGATGTCTGGATTTTTCTCTGTTTGATTAGCAGGGTATTTTCTCTGTCAAATTGTTGTGTAGGGCATCTTGCTGACAGGAAGGCGCTCATCGCAGCGGTGGGTCAGAGCTTTTAGCTGATTGTTTCATGAGGGCACAGTTTAGGCCCAACCCCTGCCCATGCCTCACTCCATCCACCCCTGGAAATAGTTCCTTTATACCTGGGGTTCTGACATCATTTCCTCAAGAGTGCAAGGTGCATATCACTGTCATATCCTCTCTAGCACACTGCGCTGACAATATAAGCATACACATTGTATAATATATATATTTCTATATAACAAACCAATCACACATACACACACAAAAAAAGTAGATAAACATGTGGGGAGTAGTGCAATGTAATGGCTGTGGGGCAGCAGTCTTCTGGGAGTCTTTCTGGAGGCTGAGATGCTGCCCTATTTGCAGACAACTCTCTGCCCTGAGGGAGGAAGTTACCCATCTTCAGGCCACACTGGACAGTAGTAAGGGAACCTTCCCCAGGCCACACTGGACAGTAGGAAGGGAATCTCCCCCATCCAGGGAGTACCAGAGCCACCACTACCTCAGAGGTTGTGAAGAAAGCACAGCAGTTGGACCACAGTGGGCTCAGGGAGGGTGAGGATGGTGGAACAGAGGCACATCCAGTCAGTTGTTCCACTCCACAATCCATACACCATTCTGGGGGAGCATAGTTCCCCTATGGATGCACCCGCAGAGGAGACTAAGGAGGCTGAGGACAACTGTCACAAGGGAGACCCACAGGAAGGAGGCAGAGGACACCACAGGGAAAGGAATCAGCTCCTGGTGGGGGACTCAATTATTAGGGAGATAGAACAGAGGGAGCAGGGAAAACTGAAGTAAGGTGCCTGCCTGGTGCCATGGCTTGGAGGTACAGGAAGCGCATCCTCAGGATCACGAGAACAGCTGCACGGGAGTCTGAGCTGGATGTTATTGTCCACCTAGGGACAAATGACTTGGCTCATCATGAGATTAGAGCAGTGCAGAAGGACTTTGTAGAGTTGGGGAGGGGCCTAAGACAAGTAGCACACACAGCATCCTTCTCAGAGGTGCTGCCTGTCAATGGCATGGGTGAGGTGAGGGTACTTTGCACCATGCAGTTTAATGAATGGTTGAAAAAATGGTGTGGAGCACATGAGTTTGGCTTCATTGGGGACTGGGGTTCCACCTGGTGGGACACCAGCCTATACTGGCAGGATGGTCTGCATCTGTCCAGGAAGGGAACAAGTCTTTTGAGCAATCGGTTTAAATGCTTCATTGGCAAGCTTTTAAACTAGTCAAGGGGGAAGGCACTGATAAGAAGCAGGAAAATCCCAACCTCTCCCTACAAAGCAGGGTACTAAATGAGAAAAAGACCGAGGTAGAAAGGTCAGTGGGGGATGCTGCAACAGAAGGTAAAGCCATCAAAAAATGGAGAGCAATGAGGACCAATGCCCGTAGTCTGGGTAACAAGCTTCCTGAATTAGTGGCCTTGATGGAGGAGGAACATCTGGATATCATGGCAGTCACAGAAACATGGTACACACAAAACCATGACTGGGACGTAAACATACCAGGATACACTATCTACAGGAGGGACAGGGAGGGTAAAAGAGGAGGAGGAGCAGCTCTTTACATAATGGAAGGAATTAAAGCAACAGAACAAAAGGGTAAACAGGGAGGAGAAGAAGCATTATGGGTCAACTTGGAGACAGGCAATAGCACCACAATCTGCACAGGGCTTGTATACAGACCCCCCTCTCAGGGGGAGGAAATGGACAAGGAAATGATAGAAAGTATACTTAGAATGGCAGAAAAAGGGGAGATATTGCTGATGGGTGATCTAAATATGCCAGATGTTAACTGGAGTGCAGTTGCAGCAGCCACTTCTAAGAGTGGGGTTATTCTAGATGCCCTACAGGGGGCATGCCTTAGACAACTAGTATTGGAACCCACTCAAGAGGGAGCTATCTTAGACCTGGTTCTCTCAAATGGAGATAGAGAGAGGATCACAGATGTAGAAGTGGGTAGCCATCTGGGAACTAGCGACCATTGAACAGTATGGTTCACAATAAACACAGCAATAGAGTCAAACCATGCAAAGGCAAAAGTACTGGACTTTAGGAGGGCTGACTTTGCCAAAATGGATATGTGCCTAAGGACTGCACTAGCAAATGGGCAGGAAGGAGGGGTGGAAAAACAATGGGGAATAATAAAAACTGCCATCACAGAGGTAACAAGCCTTTGTGTGAAGCAAATAAACAAAACAAAATGATGTAAGAAACCACTATGGTTCTCAAAGGAAGTGGCAGTGAAGGTTCAAGAGAAAAAGAAAGCATTCAGGAAGTACAAGGAATCACAGAAGGAGCAGGACAGAGAATTGTATCAGTTAAAGCAAAAGGAAGCTGGGAAGGCAGTCAGAACAGCAAAGGCCCAAACTGAGGAAAAGATAGCCAACTCAGTTAAGAAGGGGGATAAAACCTTTTATTGGTACATCAGGGAGCGAAGGAAGACCAAGGGAGGGATAGTGAGGCTTAATAAAGGGAAGGGGGTGGGCAGAGGGTGACTGTGAAAAGGCAGAGATACTAAACAAATATTTTTGCTCAGTATTTACAAATGAAGAGGGGGAGGTACCTAAAACAAACAATAGAAAGACTCTGGATACAGAAGTTGATACCAGCCCATTTACAGAAGAAAGGGTTCTGAGAGAACTCTTAAAACTGAAGGTGGACAAAGCAATGGGGCCTGATGGGATTCATCCCAGAATTCTAAAAGAACTAAGGGTAGAACTAGTGACACCACTGACTACCCTCTTTAACAAATCATGGGAGGATGGGGTGGCACCCGAGGACTGGAGGAGGGCAGATGTGATTCCCCTTCACAAAAGTGGGAACAGGGCAGAAGCAGGAAACTATAGACCTGTTAGTTTAACCTCAGTGATAGGTAAAATGATGGCATCACTTCTGAAGGAAAGAATTGTCGAGTATCTAGAGGCCAGAGGGGCACAGGACCCAAGGCAGCATGGATTCACAGCGGGAAGGTCATGCCAGACAAATTTGATAGATTTCTTTGACTGGGTGACCAAAGTAGTAGATCAGGGAGGGACTGTGGACATGGCCTACCTAGACTTTAGCAAGGCATTTGACACAGTCCCACACAAAAGATTAATATACAATCAAACAAATATATAATAAAATATATTGATGGTTATATTTGTAGAAAGGACAAACAGAATAGAATGTGTTCCAGTTTTAGGGGAGCTTGGATTAAAGACATTGAGAGAGTAGTCCCTAAAATTGTTGAAGATGCAGGTATAAACTCTTTAGTAGTAATTCATGCGGGTACAAATGATTTAAATAAGTTTACAATTGACGACATTAAAGACAGTTATATATCTCTGGTTAATACCCTAAGATCATTAAAAACAGAAATATGTCTTTCCGAAATTTTGCCCGTACCACGAGCCTCTCCAAAGATTGAAATTAAGATAAAAGAAATTAATGAATGGTTGAGGAAATGGTCTTTAAATAATAATATAACATGTATTACTCATTGGGAAAGATTTAATGGGGATCATAGTCTTTTTAGCTGGGATGGATTACATCTCAGTAAAAAGGGAAGTCATGTACTTGGAAAAGATCTTTTGACAGTAATTGAACAACGTTTAAACTAAATATACGGGGCCAAAATGGGACTGATATGTCACAGTCTTTATCATTAAGTGAAGAACTTACGTTTTTTATGTGTAACGCCAGAAGTCTAAATAGTGTCAAATTAACAGAATTAGTTGGGAGAATTAAACATGGACACTTAGATGTAATAGCAATAACAAAGACCTGGTGGAATAGAGCTTCTCAGTGGTTTAATGCCATCCCAGGTTACAATCTATACTATAAAAATAGAAGTGATAGAAATGGTGGAGGGACATGTGTATATATAAGAGATACACATATCAAAAGAAATGTCTATATTCAAAGAAAATGACATAGACATAGAAAGTTGTTGTATAGAGTTAGAACATCTAAGGAAAAAACTTATTCTAGTAAATATATACCGTCCTCCCAATGCAGATATAGATTATGATTCCGCAGTATTACATTTAATAACGGAGTATTCTGAAACTTCAGATGTTATTATCATGGCAGATTTGAACTTACCTGGTATTGATTGGTATAAATTTACAGCTTCTACTAAAACAGAACAAAATTTTTTGAGTACCTTTATAAATCTTGGTCTAGAACAGATGGTCATGGAACCAACCCGAGATAGTAATATTTTGGATTTGACCTTAACAAATATTTCTGATAGCTTTAATACTATTAAAGTAGTAGAACCTCTGGGATCTAGTGACCATAATGTAGTTATATTTTCAATTAAACCATTTAAAAATAATATTAAGAAGAATAAATATCATTATAACTATTATAAGGGGAATTATAAGGAAATTAATGTTAGTTTGTCTAAAATAAATTGGAATTAGAATATAAAAATAAAAATGTAGATGAATGTTGGCAGTTTCTTAAAGGAACAATACATGAATTGGAACAAATTCATATTCCTAAAATTAAAATAAATAATCATAAAGGAAAAATCCCGGTCTGGTTAACAGTAAATATACAAAAACAGATTAAAATAAAAGAGAAGGCTTATAAAAAATTAAAATTGGACCCTAGCACAGAAAAAAGGGATAATTATAAAAGAGAGCTGCATATCACTAAATCCCTAATTAAGAAAGAAAGGAAACGGATTGAATATAAATTATCTATGTCTGAATATAATCCCAAGGCCTTTTGTGCATACATAAATAAAAATAAGAACTCTAATTTACCAATATCGACTATTGTTGATGACGGGATTGAACTAAATAATGGATTAGATATAAGTAATACATTTAATAAATATTTTGGGTCTGTGTTCCTAAGTAAAGATCATGTTAATGAGATAGTTCCTCCTTATATTAGTAGATATGAGGAAATATCAATAAGGGAAATAAGAGATGCAGTTAGTGTTATAAAGGAAACATCATCATCTGGACCAGATAGTATTAATTCTTTTTTTATAAAACAAGTTATAGATTCACTTGTATGCCCATTACATTTAATATTTAATAAATCATATATGAGTGGTGGGGTTCCTGAGGATTGGAGACTAGCCACTGTGGTGCCGGTGTATAAGAAGGGTAATAGAGGTATGGTGGATAATTATAGACCTATTAGCCTGACGTCTGTCTTGTGCAAAGTCTTGGAAAGAATATTAAAACAAAAAATGGAACAAGAGTTTATATTGAAAGGTATAATAGATAACACACAGCATGGATTTAGGAGAGGTAGATCGTGCACGACAAATTTGGTTACTTTCTATGAGAGTATTAGTCTCAGCCTGGATAGAGGAGTCCCAGTTGACATTGTCTTTCTTGATTTTGGAAAGGCATTTGATAAGGTGTCACATAATTTATTAATATCAAAATTAGTGAAGCTAGAAATTAACAGATATACTGTTAAATGGATTGAGACCTGGTTAAGGGATAGATCTCAGTGTGTAAGGATAGGAGATTCAGTCTCTACTTGTATTCCAGTTACTAGTGGAGTGCCCCAGGGCTCGGTTTTGAGCCCTGTTCTTTTTGGTTTATTTATTGGAGATTTACAATCTGGGGTATCTTGTCAGTTAAGTAAGTTTGCTGATGATACCAAAATCTCTTCTGAAGTGGATACTGAAATAAAATTAATCTCTTTAAAAAGGATTTATTGATTATTGAAAACTGGGCTAAAGAGAATGGTATGTGCTTTAATGCAGAGAAGTGTGCGGTTATGCATCTGGGAAAGAAGAACCCTATGGTTAATTATACAATATATGGGAATAAAATAAAGACAGGAAGCTATGAACAAGATTTGTGAATAACTGTAAATAATAAGTTTGATTGTAGTAATCAATGTAATAAGGTTGTTCGAACAGGGAACCGTATTATTAATGCAATAAAAAAAGCTTTTATAACACGTAATAAGGAATGTATTATTAAATTATACACAACATATGTTAGACCCCATACAGATTATGCAGTATCTTTTTGGGCACCATATTTAGAAAAAGATAAAAAAATGGTGGAGAGTCTTCAGAGGAGAATGACTAAATTAATACCAGAAATGAAATATTTACCGTATTTAGATAGGATAAAAGCATTGGGATTGTATGATTTACAGACTAGATGGGACAGAGGAGATTTGTTGTTACTATTTAATATTTTGAATGATGAATGTTTAATGAAATCATGTGGATTAACAAACCTAGATAAAGTCTATGGATTGAGATGTAACAATAGGCAAATAAAAATAACTAAGGCATTCATCAATAAGAGGAAATATTATTTTACCATGAGAACTGCGGTTCTTTGGAATTCCTTGCCTCAGTATATAGTGACTCAAACTTCCTGTAACCAGTTTAAATCAAAATTGGATATGCATCTTTTGGGTAGTTAAACTAAATATCTCCCACTTGTGTGGGAAAGTGGTCTCGATGGGCCTAGTGCCTGCTTCCACTTTGTAAATACCGAGTAATACCGAGTAATACAAGTTAGCCAGCCTGGGAGTGGGTCCCAAGATGACAGCCTGGGTAAAGAATTGACTGGAGAATAGGACACGGAGAGTAATGGTAAATGGGGTCCACTCTGAAGAAATAGGGATTATTAGTGGGGTACTGCAGGGTTCAGTATTAGGACCGGTCCTGTTCAATGTCTTTATAAGTGACATTGCAGAGGGACTGGAAGGAAAAGTATGTCTCTTTGCAGATGACACAAAGATCTGCAACAGAGTTGATGCACAAGGTGGGGTGGAAAGGATGAGAAGGGACTTGGCAAGGTTAGAGGAATGGTCAAATGTATGGCCGCTTAGATTCAATGCTAAGAAGTGCAAGGTAATGCACCTGGGAAACAAAAACCCAGGGGAAGAGTACACAATGGGGGGTGAGATACTAACAACAACAAAAATGGAAAGGGACCTGGGGGTAGTAATATCAGATGACCTAAAGGTGGGCAAGCAATGTGAGAGGGCAGCAAGGAAGACTGGGGGGATACTGGGATGCATAGGGAGAGGCATCACCAGTAGAAAACTGGAAGTTATTATCCCTCTGTACAGACAGCTAGTGAGACCCCATCTGGAGTACTGCATGCAGTTCTGGAGACCCAATCTCTGCAAGACATAGACAGGATGGAAGCTGTCACAGAGGGGCAACTAAAATGGTGCAGGGTCTGCACTGGAAGACATGAAGAGACTTAAGGAAGCTTAATATGTATAACCTCAAGGAAAGGAGGGAGAGGGTGGACATGATAGAAACTTTCAAGTACCTCAAGGGAATCAACAAAGTCCAAGAGGGTAGCATCTTTCAAAAAAAAAGATGTGCAAGAACAAGGGGGCACAATTTGAAGCTGGGGGGTGGCTCAGAGGTAATTTAAGGAAGTATTTTTTCACAGAGAGGGTTGTGGATGCATGGAACGGCCTTCCGGAGGAGGTTGTGGAGTCAAAAACAGTGGTGGAATTCAAGCATGCATGGGACAGTCATAAGGCAATTCTAGGGGTGGAGGTAGGAAGAAGTAGGCTGCTGGTTAACTAGGATCTGCAGCTTATCCATTAGGTAGGAAAATGGGCAGACTGGGTGGGCCAAGCGGTCCTTATCTGCCATCAAATTCTATGTTTCTATGTTTCAAATTCTATACAGAGGCCCAGATATTCAAACTGCGTCCAAAAAGTGCGCAACAGCAGGAGCAAGTGCAAGTCCACTGCGCCCATGTGCCACAAGCATGATATTCAAAAACTGCACAGGCCAAGATGCGCCTATGGCCGACGACTGAATATGGCACCACCTGCACCACAGTGCAACTAGGGAGGTGAAGCTGAGCATATCTGATGCGCCATAGTGCAACAAGGGACATTCAGCTGAGCAGTCCAGATGTGCCATAGCGCAACCAGGGATGCCCCCAGCAGCAGGGCAGCAATGCAACAGCACAACCAGGGATGCAGGGGCCCAGCACCCATGCCACAGATGAGCAGAGGAACACACAGCAGAACAGACATCGTCCCCCACACCCCATGCACTGCACAACTGGGGCAGAGCTGGAATAACCATCGGCCCATGGATATCAGCAACCAACCAACAGCCGGGCCATGGTGCCCCAGCACACCCCCTGGCAAGCTGTGACTGGCACACAAGGATGGCCGACCACCCCATACCACACCATCCCACCAATGCAGAGCACTCCCTGCACCATGATCCCCATACACCCTGCCCAGGAGTAGCACCCAACAGTGCAGGAAACCCCATGCATGCCACCACCTCCACTGTGACAATGCAACCCTGTGCACCATGGAGCCATGCAAGGCAGCCCCACCATGGGCACCCTGCAGTGGGCGGCAGCAGACAGCGATGCAACAGATGCATACACATTGCCACCCTGCATGCCCCCCCCCGAGGTACAGCTGAGAGACCGACCATGCATCAGCACAGCACCCTGCACACCTTCCCAAGGACACATCCTGTCCCAGCACTGGCCACAACAGCCAGCACAGACATGCACAGTGTAGCATGGAGGCATGCACCACACAGGATGCAACACAGTGCATGGACAAACACCCACCCAACCATACGCAAGGGCACAGCAACACAGGGACACAGTAGCGAGTCAACCAAGCCACTGGCGTGTGGCCACGGCTGACGTGTACACATGGCCAGCACCCCTACATTGCACAGGTGTGCCAGCCACCCGCAGACACCATGAAGCTGTATGCCACTAGCATGCTGCCGAGCACAAGTGACAGACACTGGGGCCATCCTGCAACAGACACAAGAGACAGCATGGATGGGTACAACAAGCAGCGGAGGCCACAGTGCCACGGAGGCAGGCGTGCACCATACTGGTGATGGCAGTCAACCTGGCATTGTGCTGGGTACAGTTGTTATCCAGCATGGACAGCTACCACTGACACACAAGCAGACCATGCATATCACAGACATGCAAGGGTGTCAGCTGCACAGGCCATGGACAGTCTGACAGGGGTGCCATGCACACAGTGCAGGCCCCATGGACCACTGCACACAGGCATCCAGTGCACAGAGTACAATACACAAACCAAAGACAGTGACTGATCCCCCTGCCCACACCATAGGTGGTTCACCTCTGCACACACACACACACACACACACGCCCATGCGTGCACTACCCCTGACGCCATGCACACCACTGCAGCTCAGCACCTGTAGCCCACTGCAAATCAGAGACCACCACAGTTGCTATAACAAAATGTATATATTGAAAAAATGTAAAGTAAAACCATTTACAACTATATACAAGAGTGGGGGAAGGGCCACATAACAGGTGGGGGCAGGTAAGGGGCAGGGGTGAACATATGGGAGAGGGAAGAAGGGGTGTGAGGGTGGGTCAAAGGGGGGAAGGTGGTTGTTGGGGCATGGGGACTTCAATGGCTGCCCCGGTCCTCTTCTTCCTGGCGCCGATGAGAGCTCCGCCTCCTCCTCCTGACCCTGTGGTGGTGTATTCAGCGTAGGAGCTCTAATGTCTCCCTCTAGACCCACAGCAGCTCTTGAATGTCCTACTGGATCTGCAGGAGTCTCCTGCCACCTAGGACGAGGGAGCAGAGTCAATAGGTGTGACTGTCCATCCCTCTGCAGCCCACCCATTGTGCATGGCATACAGCCATGTGACACGCCCCTGTGATGGTGTGCGACCACCCACAGTGACTGTGTCCACAAGACCTGCCCACCCAGGCAGCCACAGCCATGTGGACCACTGCACACACCCACCGCCCATGTCCTGCACAGCACCACCATGGCCATACAGTGACTTGGCTATGCGTTGTGAAGGCAGTGCCACAGCCATGTGCCCGGTGCATGCATGGACCACCATTGACGCACTCCCAGACATGCAGTGCCACTGGACAGTGCTGACTGTAACAAGTTGCGAGCATGGCAGTGGTGTTAATGGATGGTGGCCATGCCCCACTGCCTGCCCAGTTATACAGCATGCAATAGTAATCATGGATGTAAGACACTCACCATCAGCAGGCTGGTCCATGTGCCGCAGACCAACTTCATCCCTCCTGTCCCTCTGCTCCAACATGTGTCGCCTCCCCTCCCTGTTGCACCGCCGTTCTTCTGGCCCTAAGGTGCAAACATGGAGAGAGGAACATCAGTACAATCCAGTAGCAAAGTCCCCCTGCCCCCATGTGTGTGCAATCCCACACAGCCAGACCCACCACCCCCGATACCACCACCATGGCCAACACCAGACAGCTCCCCCCATGTGCCAGACACATGCAACCGTGATACCCATATGGACAATAAAAGTGTATGGATATTGCACCTACCTGGATGTGGCACTGTGCCCCTCCTGGCACTTGCCTGCAGGCAGGCAAGCAGGTCCGGGTCCCTACGCCTCAGGTCCCCATAATGGTGGTGGCACTGCTCCGCCGTCTGCCCCATACCGGTGGCCTCCTCCAGGGCGTCGGCCACCTCCTACCATACCACACTCCTGGCCCTGTCCAGGGGTGCCTCTCCAAACAAAGCCCAAACATGGGGCTCAACTATGGCCACAAGGTTTGCGAGCTCGATCTGGCTCTACACCACAGCATGCCTCTGCACCATCTCTGCTGCCCAGTTCAAGCAAAATGGTGCTCTGCAGCATGGTCCTGCCACGTGCAGATGCTGCATGGTACAGCGCTGCCATTCTCTATTGTGCTGTCACCAAACAGCGCAATAGTGGTGCACCCATGCCTGATGCATGGCGCCTAGGGGGCAAAGGTCGGACACAGGGTCAAGGGTCTCTGGCGCACCAACAGCCACAGCACGATTGGAACCCAATGTGTGTAGCATGATTGGCTGCCTGTGTGCCACCTCCTGTAGTGGCCTGCAGCGCTGTTGCCCCAGTGTACCTACGACACCCCAGTGCCACAACACCATATAGGTGAACAGCGCCGTAGTGCCACTGGCACAATGGTAGCCATGCCCTGCATTGCCTCCCATGCACAGCACATCAGCAGCATGGCAGGTGCCTGTGTCATCAACCCGGGCATGTGCAGTTAGGTGTGTACTGCGCATGTCACAGAACTGCACCCTTGGCTCAGCACGTTCAACACAATTGTACAAAGTGCAACAGCGCGATATTCAGCCGGCATATGCAGATCATCTAATCAGCCATTCAATGGTGCAGTCACTGCATTTGCATCCACTTAAAGATGCGCCTCACCTCATTTGCATGGGTTGCACTATAAAAGTGCGACATTGGGCTGCACTGGCCATAGTCAGTTACTGCAGTCTATTGCAGTGAGTTGCATGCTGTTTGGGAGTGTGGACTGTGGTGTTTGGGACATGCATGTGACTGCACAGTCACAGGTAACACCTGTCATTCTCACAGGATGAATCATGACCGAGCATGTGGTGGAGGAAGAGGAACAGAGTCATGGGAGGAAGAGGAGGCCAAATTTTACAAAGGCCGAGACAGATGCCCTGTTCAAGGCCTACCTCGACCAGGAGCCGCTTGTCAGAGGATGCCAGGGAACACCACAGGCCTGTGCTGCTGCATGGGAGGAGGTGGGACATGCTGTAAACCTGCATGGCAGCCACCAGCACTCCATGCAGGAGTGCAAAAAGAAGATGATCACGGACAGGCGGAGGATTAAAGAGAAGGTGGCTGCCATCAGGGAAGCACGGTCTGTGACTGGTGGGGGACAGCCAGAGATGCTACGCCTGACCCCACAGGAAGAGCAGGTTGCTGGCAGCATGCAGCGTTGCTCCATTGAGGGTGTTCCGGGTGGTGTATTCCAGATGGGTGGTAGCCCGTCACTGCATGGTAGGTCATGGTCTGTCTATTGGGGGGGGAACAGGGTAGGTCACATGCAGTAATGCTACTTTTTTCCCCTTACAGCTCCTGAGCATCTGCATGGGTCAGCGGTGGTGGGCTTCTCCACTGAGGCCAGTCACATGGAGATGGAGGAGGGCCCATCCACCTCCACAGGAATACGGGGGAGTCAGGGTGACAGTGGGCCCGCCTGGACGTCCTCACTGATGTTGGTGAAGCAGGTGCGGAGGAGGTCCTGCCCGTGTCCCAGCATGCCAGCGTTCATGGATGCCAGCATGCTGAGACTCGGGCTGGTGCGGATCCGTCACTGATGATGATGGAGCTAACGTCATGGGCAGTGACACGTGTGTGCCACAGGATGGCCACACAGCAGGTGACATCACGGCCATGGCTGTGGGTGGTGCCACCGTGGAGGCCTGCATGTCATCACAGTCCCAGCCTGTGCCTGCCTGCACCAGTGGGGCAGCACTGGTGTGTGTCCAGGACAGTGAGACTGTTGCGGCCACTGCGGTGGCACCATTGAGCCCTGGGGAGCGACAGCCAGAGGGGCAGCATCAGCAGTCAGCCAATGGCCATGAGGGTACAGTGTCAGGGAGCGGCGTCAGTGCACCACCTGTGGACATGCCCAGGCCTGGCCCTGGTGTGCAGCACCCACCCTCAAGGGGTGATAAGCATCAGGGCCACAAACACCCTGAGGGACAGCATGCCGATCAGGCAGATAACCTCTTGGATGAGCACACCCGCATACTGCAAGCATCAGTCAATCAGCAGATGCGGCTTGTGATGGCGGTGGATGTACTGAGTGCGGCTCTGTGCCAGGCAGAGGAGTGTCACAGCAGAGACACTGCTCTTCTCCTGGCAAGGATGGACCAGTTGCAGGAGGATGTGACCGCTGCCATTGACAGGCAGACACAGGCATTCACAGCTGTCATGGCCACAATGGGCACACGGTTATTTGCCCATGCATCGCAGACACCACGCAGTGCAATGTCCACCCATTCCTGGTGTGCGTGCGACACCATCCTTATCAACACCGGGTTCAGCTGTGGGCATCCGAGCACGCCTGGCACAGGCATGTTTGGTGCTGCAGACCCCTGCGCGAGCACGTCGTGTTCACGCAGTGGAACCCCTGGGGACCATCGGTGCTACCCCATGAGGCCAGTGGTCAGCCTGTCACTGCTGGTGGGTCTCAGTGGGGCTGCCCATGCATCCGTGGTGGCCATGGCACTGTGGCGCGTGACTGACCTGTCTCCCAGCACGGCTACTGTCTGATGCTGCCCTGCGTGCATTGTGTCATTCAGCAGGCAATGCACGGGTGGGTACCCGGCCCTGCACGCACACACACAGTCCATCTGCACACCCTCCCAGCTGCTGTCCACAGTTGCATGTGCATGATGATGCCTGCGTTGTGCTGTACGCCACTGTGCAATGGTTCCCAGCATCTGACACATGCACAATGACAGGCAGTGGGCGTGGTGGTCTGTGGACATGTGTGTGGCTAGGGGTGGCTGTCTGGGTCGGCGTGCCTCCTACCCTTTGTGCATGTCTGGTGAGATGTGTGTATGTGTGTGTATGACCGCATGCCATGTTAGACCTCACCCATCCCTGGCTGTGTGTGTGGTTCCATGCCCATGTTTGTGGGTTGTGCCTTTGCCACTGGTGGTTGCACATGGCCCCATGACTTACCTGGGTTGGCTGAAGTGCTCCTCTGTGATGGTGTCCCAGTGCAGCTGTGCCAGCCGGAGCAGTCGGGGGTCCCGTCGCCCAAGGGGGGACTGCCCATCACCATCATCACCGGCATCCTCATCGTCCCCATCGCTGTCCCCCTCTTCGACCTGTATGGCTATCCCACATTCGTTGGCCATGTTGTGCAGGATGCAACAGGCCAGGAATATCCCACAGGCCTTTAAGGGGCTGTACTGTAGGGCACTGCCAGAGGTGTCCAGGCAATGGAAATGTGCCTTCAGCATCCCGAACACCCGCTCAATGACATTGCGTGTGGTGGCATGTGCCTCATTGTAGCGTTGCTGCGATGGGGTCTTGGGCCGCCGGTATGGTGAGAGCAGCCAGGAACAGAGTGGGTATCCACTGTCACCCGTGTGTAGAGGGTGGAGGTTAGTTTGGTGATCAGCATCGCCCTGCCTCAGGCCATGTAGGCCACTACCCATGTCACCTCTGACCATGCCCCTCCCAAGCTCTATGTTTGTCTGTGTGGTTTGCATACTCACCCACTAAGTGGCCAGTGGGGATGTCCCCACTCTCGAATCTGTGGCACAGTGCCAGATGAAGGCATAATGTGCTCCCCCAGGGTGCGTGGCACAGACATTGATTATGTGCCCCCTGGCATCGCACACTACCTAGCAGTTGATGCTAGCATAGCCCTTCCGATTGATATATGCGGCCCCCTTGGGGCCAGGTGGTGTGCGGATGGCCACATGGGTGCAGTCTATTGCCTCTAGCATGCCAGGCATACGTGCTACCCTGAGGAACTCCTGTATGTTTGCTGTACGCTCTGCCGGTGTGCTGGGGAAATGGATGTACTCCACAGCATGTGGCAGCAGTGCACTGAGGAATTGGGTGAGGTGGCATGACGTGGCTGACTGGGTTATGCCTGTGGTGTCCCTTGTTGGTCTCTGGAAGGTACCCGTGGCGAGCAAGCACATGCAAGCTGTCACTTTAGTCTCCACTGACAGAGCATGGCTCCATCGTGTGGGTGCCTGCATCACATCACTGCACAGCTCACAGAGTCACCTCAGAATTGCCCGATTCAGCCGGTACCGGCCCACGATCTCAGTATCGCTGTACAGCTCGAAGCTGGTGCGGGCTCGGTACTGCCTGTTGGGGGCACATGCCGATGGGCCCTTCCACAGCCGTGCCCCCCTGCTGCCTGCCTTCTCACCCCCCTCATTACTGCCTCCATCTGGATGGTGGCACTGGCCATGTCCCTGGCTTGTGTTCACCCCCCCAGCAGCTGTTTCTGTGTTCCCCCACTGTCTGGCTGCTACTTCCCCTGCACCGGGAACACCTTCCTGTGGTGGCCTCTGTGCTGTGTGGCACTTCCCCCTTTTGCACTGGCTGTGGCTCCCCACACGTTCCCTGTGCCTCTGTGTTCAGGGTGCCCTTTTCCTGGCCTGCCCTGTGTGTCCCTCCTGCCCTGTTTGTGTGGCTAGAGTTCAGCCTCATATGCCATCCCTGTAGTGTTCTTGCACCTCTCCCTTGTTCCTTTTTATTTTGGCTCATTTCCGCTATCGCACAACTTTTGCTTGCTCCCCTATTGCGCATGGCGCATGTTGTTGAAGTATACTTTTCACGCCTTTATGCATAGTTCCTCCCCACTTCAGTTAGCGCCACATTCATTATCATTGCGCTACTGCTCAGCATGATTTGGGGGGGCGCATCTGCCTACCGCTGAATATCGCAGAATGGAGCATTTTCGGACTTGCGCTGGAGCAACCCTATTGCGCATGGCGCAACCCTTTTGAATATCTGAGTCCGAATGTTTTTTAAACATAGGCAGTTCAGTCAGGCAAACAAAGTCCTCCTTTTGAGGGTATCTCTAATTTCAAGTTTCAGTCTCTCCCTCTAACAAAAGAGTGCTTTCTTTTTATAAGAAGTCTTCACCTGGCAATTAATTTCTATATACTGATCTCATTAAAAGACATCCCGTTTTCACACAGAATGTATCAGAGTTCTTGTCAGTTTCTTTCCTGCAGGTGAACAAAATAGAACATGGTGTCCTAAAACTAATTTCCTGTTGACATCTCTACAAATGAGCTTGTGCTGCATCTCAAGGTTAACCCGCTAAGTTCCACACAGCTTTTTTGCATTCATTTCAACAATATAACTATATACATTGGCAAAGGGATCTCAGTTTCACTTACAGACTCATATATATTTTTACACCCATAGATAAGCAAGGAGGAAGAAAAGACAAACAGAAAGTGAAGACGGAGAGATAGCAGGCGGTGGAGAATCATGAGACCGTCAGAGTGATCAGTTCTTGGGTCTCACAAGAAAATTTGATTACGCAATCAGACAGACATGAGACAGAAAAGAAGAAGATGGAATAGATTCTTGCTTTTAACTCTTTCTGAGTAAAAAAATGGAACAGGGCCTCATTCAGCCCTGTCACAAGGACCCACTGTAAATAATATGTTGCATCTTAGCTGGGCTAGTCTGGGGTAATAATTAAAAAATAAAAACTATTAAAATAAACCTTTGCATCACTTTCTTCCTCCTCATGGGCTGCTGCCAGTATGTAGGTAGCCTATACAGTTGCCATTTTGTGTCACTATTGCATGGTGGTGCACTTCTGTGCCATTTAAAGGATACTTGAGAACCCCTTATTTAGCACAGTAGGAACAGTGCACTATTTGATTCCTGAATGATGTGCTACTGTGTTCTTGGGGTGTGGCTGATATGCTACTCATGGCAATGCTAGTGAAGACAGCTTCATTTGCATCATCTGTGTGTGCTGCAGTGCTTTCATCCTTCATGAACTGCACCATGTATGCATGTTTTGTTACTGTGCCTGCATTGCTGGCTGTGTTTTGCTTCTCAGTGGCAGTGGTGTCCTGCCCTACTATCCTTCCAGTTGATGCACCCCTGCAGTTACATACTAACATACTAAGAAGCCAGCAGAGTAGGCCCTATGGTCTATCAAGCCTGCTTGGGGATCAGTGCCTGTACAAGGCACCGTTAAGGCCCCCCTACCCATGAGGTCCCCTTCCCCATACCCCGGTAAGGTTCTGAGATACACCTTCCCCCTATACCTGTCCCAGCTTATCTTGAACCCTTCCACAGTTGTAACAGCCACCAGCTCCTATGGCAGTGCATTCTGGGGTTCCATCACACTCTCCATGAAATAGCGTCTCCTGGTCTCTCCCCTTAGTCTCCCACCGACCAGCTTCATTGAGTGTCCCCTGGTGGTGCCCTCCTCCCTCAGCTGAAGCACCCCATCCTGGCTTACCCTATTTATTCCCTTGAGATATTTGAAGACCTCGATCTTGTCACCCTCTGTCCCTTCTCTCCTCCAGAAAGTACAGGCTTAGCTTCTCGTGTCTCTCCCCATAGGGCCTATCCCCAGACCCTGTCTCATCCTGGTTACCTGCCTCTGGACCCTTTCCAGAAGAGCAATATCCCTTTTAAAGTAAGGATGCCAAAACTGCATGTACCAGGCAATTATACAATGGAAGGAGCACCTCACAGCTACTCGAGGTTTTCCCCCGGCTATGCACCCCAGCATTTTGTTTGCTTGGGCTGCAGCCCATTCTAAGGTGCTCTGAGTTGTTCATTTTGGCATCCACCGCCACCTCAAGGTCCTTCTCCCCCGTCGACACCAGCAGTGTCTCCACTCCCAAGGTGTACTCCTGAACTGGGCTTCTGGCCCCCAGGTGTAGAACCCTGCATTTTCTAGTATTAAACTTCAGCTTCCAGGCACTTGACCACCTCTCCAAAGTCTCTAGGTCCCTCTGGAGGGCCAACCTACCCTTCTCCTCATCCACTACCATCCCCAGCTTCAAGTTGTCCGCAAAGAGGCTCATCTCACTCCTGATACCACTTCTGATGTCTGAGATATAAGCATTAAACAGGATTGGTCCCAACACTGATCCCTGTGGGCCCCGCTAATGACCCTTCTGGGAGATGAGACCTCCCCCCAATCATCACCTTCTGCACTTAACCTGCATGCTTCCTATCCACCTGACCATCTGTACCCCCACCCCCTCCAGCTTTTCCAGCAGCCCAGGATGTGGCACTGAGTCAAACACCCTGCTGAAGTCTAGAAAGAGGACATCCACTGGCCTGCCCTAATCCAGTGCTCTCGTCACCCATTCATAGAACTCCACCCAGTTGGTCTGACACAATCTTCCCTTAACAAAGCCATGCTGGCAATCATCTAGGTGACCCCATGCCTTCAAGAACCCCTCCAGCCTCTCTTTTAAGATGACCTCTACCACTTTGTCCACCACCGATGTCAGGCTTACCAGCCTGTAATTTCCTGGCTCTTCTTGTGAGCTGCCCTTGTGTATAGGCATGATATGGGCCATCTTCCAGTCCCAGGGTACCCAACCAGACTGAAGGAAGGAGTTATAGAGATCTGCCAGGGGTGTGGCTAGGGCATCTGCCAACTCCTTAAGCACCCTGGGATGGATCCCATCTGAGCCAGTGCCTTATCCACTCTCAGAGCCCTAAGGGCTTCCTGCACCCTCCCAATGGGGATTTCATCATCCATTCCTCTCCCATCCGCCAGTCCTTCTTGCCCTCCCCCAAGTAGAGTCACCCCCCATCCTCCCTAGTGAAGACCAAGGCAAAATTGTCATTTAGTACCTCCACCTGCTCCCCTGCTTCCTCTGCCCACCCACTCCCTGACCTCAGCCTACTAATCTGCCCCTTCCCTTTTTTCTCTAATATACTGGAAGAACCCTTTTTCACCCTTTCTAATCCCCTGAGCCAACCTCCTCTTCACCCTCACCTTAGCCAATCTCACCACTCTGGTGACCTTCCTGGAAATCATATCATACTCACCCTTGTCTATAGCCCCCTGAGAATGCCTTTATCAGCTATACACAGCCTTTTTTTCCCCTCACCACATCCTGGACCTCCCTTATCTACCAGCTCGGCCTCCTGGTTTTACCCCTCTTACATTGCTCCTTTTTGCACATCTTGGTAGCTTCCAGGAGCCCCTTTTTAATAACTTTCCACCAGCTCTCAGTGTCCATACCTGACCTAATCCTATCCAGGTAGCCCGTAAGGATGACCTCCATACCCCTGAAGTTCACACCTCTAAAGTCAACTACCATCATTTTTGTGCAATCTACCCCCCCCAGGTCCAGGGATATCCAGACCGTGGCATGATCACTACCGACCTGTGCGTCCCCTACTACTAAGTCCTTGATGAGCTCTCCATCTGACAGGACCACATACAGGACATGACCCTCCCTCATTGGGTCATTCACCAGCTGGACAAGAAATGCATCCTAGAAGACACCCAACAGACACTGCTTCCTGACTGATGAGGATGCCATGGTTCCCCAGTCTGCTCCTGGCATATTCAGATCCCACAACATCACAGTTCTACTCTCACCCCGACCACAGTGGTCCCTGAGGTTTGCCACCAGGCCCTCCTCCAGGTCCTCCCCCTGCCCTGGTGGCAGGTATACCACCCCCATCTTCACCTACTTGCCCTCTGGAGTCTGCAAGGTGACCCACAGAGCCTCCACTTGTCCCCCTACTTCCTCCATCTTACTAATTCCTATACCATCCTTAATCAAAAAAGCAACACCCCCTCCCCTGCCCACCACACTATCCTTTCTGAACTTGGTGTAACCTGATAGGTTTAAGTCCCAGACATGCAGGGGGTGGCCCAAGTTTCAGTCACAGCCACCACACCCACTCCACCCTATAATAGCAATGCCTGAAGCTCGGGCATCTTGTTTTCCATGCTCCTGGAGTTAATCAAGACCATCCTCCATTGTGTCCCCTCACCCCCCCCTTAGCATTTGCTACTTCCACAGTGTTGGGCTAGAGTGCTGTTATATCCCTGCCTCTTGGTACTGTTTCCTGAATCAGGATGCATGAAATAAAACATGCTACCTGAAATAGCATGCATTTACCATGTGGTATTTCTTTCATGATTTTAGCCCATTAAGTTTACGTTTCATTTTTTCTGTATTCTCCTTATTGTTTAGTATTTAGGACACCTGTTGTTCTTTGTTTGTTTTATTAAAGAAAAAGTTTATTTCCATTGGTGTCCTTATAGTATGCACGGTACAGTTACATAAAATCAGCAATACATATATTCCTCAATAAATAAGTAAAAAATGCAGTAAATAGAGTAAATAAGTAACATTTATTTGTGGATCACCCATTCATTGGAGCTCAGAGCACTGTTTTACACAATTATATATCAGCAATTATTTCACAGCAATTACATCTTTCAAATTTATAGGAAGGACATGATTTGATGGCAGGCAATGTATTTAAGTGGTGGTGCCTCCACTCCATGAAGTTCCCTCTTAGGCAATCTATGATAAGATCTTGGTTTCATCTATTCCAGCTCTATATTCCCCACCTAAAGCTGTACTCCTCAGTCTGTGGCATCCCTATGATACTATACTGCTTATACTGTGCATGGTCCATCTTGTACTACAGAGTCTTGTCATGCAACCACTCCCTAGATATTGTATCTCTCCCCTCCCTACTGCAGGACGCACCTGAAAAAGAGCTATTGTAGTCAGTATGCCCACCTTATTAAAAAGATAAATAAATAAAAATAAATAAATGAATAAATAATAAATAACGGGGCTCAGAAACAACACTGAAAACACAAATTAAAATCAAAACCAAGGGCTTAAATATTTGTAATCTAAATTGCCACTACTGCTTAAAAGTGTACCGCTAAACCTTATATTATGCCTTTGTCAGCACCTTCACTCTTGCCCTCAAAGGGGATCCTAAGCTTCAACAGTCAGTTCAGGGAAATACTGCCTTAGGAAGGGTTTGTTCTTAAGGCAGGTGATGCTTTGGTTCACTAAAAAATGTATGCATCTTTGAAATGGTGGTGCCTCCACTCTAGGAAACTCCTTTTTAGGCAAAGCCTAGTGCTGTTGCCACTGGAAAAAATAGAATCATGATGGAAGAAGTAACTCGTTCTCTGCTACAAAACTCCTTTCATAAGAATGGGGAACCCCATGGAACAGTAACAGGACTATATCATTTTATATTGTCCAAAATTAAGAGGAAGGGAAAGTTCCCCAGATACACATTTTATTGGTTTATATTTTTCTCTAACTGATATAGCCTGACAATAGCCATGATGAGGAAGGCTTATTATTTTCTAACATATTAGCAAACTTGGGCTATGTTTAACTGCAATTGCTCATTTATTGTTTGCTCCTTTTTATGGCTGTAGGGTGGAGCTCTGCAGAAGTTTTACTATTACATAAGAAAAATGGACCTCAGCAGATTGCTAATGGACTTCATTAAATTGATGTTCTATTGCAATCCCTCTGCTCAGCAATCTGTTTACCGCACTATTTTTTCTCTGTTGGTCAGTTTTTCTCAGTGAGTAATGGGGTTCACATTTCATTCAGCTAGCGTACCTGAAAGCTAGTGTTTTGGTGTAGGCACAAAGGCAAGTTTAAGCAGACAATCCTGGGATTATGGTGTCAAATGTCATAGAATGGAATTTTTATATAGTAAATCTAATGTTCCAACTCTCATTGAAGATAAGTTAGAGGACCCCCTAAACACAGTTCAACTCACATTTTTTTTTTTTACAGTGGAAGTTTGAAATGGACTGTTCAAATGCACTTTTTCATCATAAAACTTACCATGCTGTTGAAATTTTGTTGTAAAAGTACTGAAAAAGCAGGTTGTTACAGCTTTTTTTTTAGAGTAGAGGTTTTAAATTGACCATTTATATGCATTTTCATCTTAAAACTTATAATACTTTTGAAATTATGTTGCTAAAGTATTGAAAAAGCAGTTTGTCTGTGCTAGTTACTGTATGTGCCTTCTTCCTGAAAACTTAGATCAGCTAAGCTAGATGTTTTACAGGGAGTGTGTTTTGTTACCTTTGGATTTCAATAATCTTTATTGTGCCTGTGCTCACTATTCATCGTGTTTGAAGTAGAGGAATATAAAGATGTTATTTAAATTTTGATATTAGTATCCAACCTTACCAATCTGAGCCCACAGTAACCAGTGTTAATCAATGTGAGGGGGCACAAGCTGCATCTGATTCTGACATAGAGACTGACAGTTCCAATTCAGATTACACAAATCAGAGACTTGCCTTGGATTGGTTAGTATTTTTAATTATAGATACCTAATCATAGCTTTATCTGTAATCTAGGGGGTCATTGTCTATTTTATTTAGCAACACAAAGGTATTCCAGTCCTTCACATCAGCTGTGATAGCCCCCCCCCCAATATATTGTATAGCAACTCACTGGCCTATGCTATGTCACAAATTGTATATCTATATTTTTTAATATGTCTTTGAACTCAATTCTGAACTATATCAAGTCATATTGTTTATTGCGTGTATGTGGGAAGTGCCTCTGCAGAGGTGCTGATGTGCACCCATTGTTATCATAATTTGATGGCGTGTCTTATTAGTTTATAAGGGGCTGTGTTTGGATATGGTTTCATCTTGTGTTGCAGTACAAATATGTTTGTGTATTTTGTTCTCATTGCATATGTTACCTATTCTGGTGTGTGTGTTTGCATGTGTGTGTGTGTATATATATACACTGTGAGGGTGGTCCTGACTGTGCGTTCCCATACTGTCACCTGTGTGGCCACATGACCACATGTGGATGTTCATGGACAGAGGTCAAAACTGGCACCGACCCCACTAGCTAAATGCTGTTAGATATTGTTTTGGGATAGAAAAAAATCTTTGAAAGAATAAAAAAAGAGCATTGCAAGTCCTACTTTTACCACTTAGAAAAACAAAACCACAATCCTCAGAATGCGTATGAAGTTGCCATGGATGTGGCATGCATAGAAACATAGAAAGTGATGGCAGATGGGGACCAGAGATCCATCTAGTCTGCTCTGAGTACTACCCCCCCCTTAGAATTTCTTAGAGACAATCCTCTGGATCTACAATGCTGGCATGACAACAAATATAGCAATGTCCTCAACTGCACCGGGAACCAGTCCACAACCCCAACCCCAACACGGCCCCGGAATGACCAGCAACACAGCGTTGCTCAATATGGGGGACTGTGCCCCCCTGCACCCGACCATGCAGGAGGCTGTGCCCTTCCCCCTACTATAGATATCTAACTCCATGCCACACAGACAGTGGAGTTACATATTTGCCCCCCATCACCAAACAGTCAATCAAAGTGAAACCCCCATCGCTGCCGATATATGCACAGTGGGGGTTTTGCTGTGAGGGTTTTGGTGTGCCAGTGTCACTGTATCGACGGTATACCCAATCCCATTATGCCTATCCCAAGCAGATTTGAATTGCCCTACTGTTTTGGAGTCAATGACTTCTGTAAGTAGGCTATTCCATGGAGGCACCACCCTTTCCGTAAAGAAGAACTTATGCATGTTACCCTGGAACCTCCCTCCCTTAATTTCATTTCATGACCCCTTGTCCTTGTGGAGCTATTGATCAGAAAGAGTTCCTGGGTAGGGACTCTGTTTCTGCAGTTCAGGAACTGGAATGTCTCTATCATGTCACCCCTATTGCTGCGCTGCTCCAATGAGTACATGCTGAGTTGTGATAATCTGCTTTCATATGGCAATTCATGAAGCCTTTGTACCATTTTTGTTGCCCTACTCTGTACCGTCTCTAGTCTATCCATGTCCTTCCGAGATAAGGCCTCCAGAACTGTATGCAGTACTCAAGGTGGGACCTTACCAGGGACTTGTATAGTGGCATGATCACTCCACTCTTTCTACTTGTGACACCCCTTCCTATGCATCCCAGCATTTTGCTGGCTTTTTGTGCCACTTTTTCACATTGTCTGCCCACTTTTAAGTCATCAGAGATGATGACCTCAAGATCCTGCTCCTGTTTCATGGTTGTTAGCTGCTCCCCTTCCAGATAGTAGACCACCCTGGGTTGCTCCTACCCAGATGCATCACTTTGTATTTTTTTGCATTAAATCTTAACTGCCACATGTTGGGCCATTTTTCCTAGCTTGAGCAGGTCACTTTTCATTTGTTCCACTCCCTGCATGCTCAGGATCATGGTCCAGTTTTTGTGTGGTAAAAATAAGACATGCAATACTCTTCATTATTCTTACGTAAGCCCCCCCCCCATGTCTAGGGATTTTGAGATGGAATAAAATGTTCGTGGGGGGGTGCTACAGTCAAGTTCACAGTCCAGCAACTGATCCAGTTTAAATAGTATGATAGAAAACAGTACCTGATAGAAATCCTGGATTCGGGCAGTTAACAGAAGAACTCCATTGAGTTGCAACTTTGGGTGACCAGAGGACAGCAGACTGGATTCCTGGAGGGGGGAAAGCTTGTTAAGCTACCGCAATTCATTTAGAACTTTACATCTGAGCAGGTTAAGCAGAAAACTGTCCAGGCAGATTGTGTTGAACAAAATAGGAGGACATTTATTTGATTTTTCCCACCTAATCAGTCTTAAAAGGCTCAAGCAGTAAAGAACAGCACCATGGGGCTAGATGGGCACATTTGGTTTGGTTCAATTAATCTGCGGCACAGCGCCATGGCAACAGTCCTTTTTGGGCACAAAGCCTGCCTTGAAATCCCCTCACACTATGGAGTAGAAACACACTCCAGACCTCAGGCTGATGGAGAACACCACAGGGCAAAATCTTTCAGGCAGGATGCCCAATGTGCATTCCTTGCTTCCTCCTGAACTTCACAGCCATACAGGGCTATTAGAGTTCTTAGACATTTCACAGGCAAAGCTCCACTGCCTGGATCACATCTTTGGACAGCTTAATTTCTCCTCCCTTAATGGAGTCAGCATGACTTGATGCAGCATTATCCCGGGGACCCATTGAAGGGGTGGGCTCCCCAGGTCTAACTGCCCACTTTGCTGCCACTCCATGGGGTACCTGGGCACAGTCATAGTCTCTAATTTTCCAGATGACTCACAATCCATCTGGTGGGTGAACATGGACTCTGGGCTAACAGGCCACAACCTGCTATGCCAAGGCCCACCCGAGCCAGCCTCTCACTCTCTGAAACTTGAGTGACCCCCATGGCAGCTACCCACTTCCTGGAACATTGCTGTAGGCCTCCTCACTGATCTTTCCAACATGCTGGGCCCACCCAGTGCCAAAATCACAGTACAGGCCCCCTCTTTCTCCCCTGCTCTGGCTCTGCTGGATAGCAGTGGCATGGCATCTTAGGATTCCCACAATGGCACTAGGGTGCCTTACAAACACTTTGCCCTCAGATCAGCTATATTGTTGACTGGCTTCCACCATCTTGAGGGCCAGGATAGCTACCACCCCACCCCAGGCCTAGACCTGCAGCCCTGACCACTACTCTCCCCAGACTCTGCTGCATGGCTTAAAAGAAGACCCCATTTTCCTGCTACCAAGTCCCCACCCTTATCTACAGGTCCTGGCATCACACATGTCCCAGATGCTCCCTGGGCATTGTAGAAAGCCCTCTGAATGGAGGGGGACTTACACTTACAAAGATCCCCATTCTCAGAAGAGCATGTACTGTACTTTTAGCTCCAACTATCATTCACAATTGTTCAGGAAATTTGCACACACTCAATGTGTATTCACATTGAGAAGAGGCATCTTGCAACAGAGAATTAGCCAAACAGTAAGGTTATGCACTTGGTCCAAGCTAAAGTGTATATTTTTAAAATTTAGGTAACAGATCTTACTGTTACTCATACTGGGGCACATGGATAGTTCATTTTGCCATAGATGTTATTACAGGCAGACTGGTCACACAAGTTCAATATAGCTGCTGAAAGTGAAAGAGTACCTTTAATGTGTGCACTGCTCATGCACTGCATTGATAAAAGTTTCCAGAGAGCTGCAAAGTACAGTAAGCTGAAAATGAATAGCAGCTAGAAGCAAACCATTAGGAAATGTTTATTAATTCATTGCAGTGAAAAGTACACACATTAAGCAACTCACTGAAAAATACTAAACCAGTGACTTGGAGGGACAGTTTAATGTGACCTCTACTGTATGTTATACTGGAATACATATGCGTATATGTATTAGTCATTGTGTGTGTGTGTGTATATATCACAACAATTAGAAAGTGCAGTTAGGTGGCTCAGTGATTAGTGCAAAAATTGCTAGTCCACTTTCCCGCTATCTAGATCAGTTTCAGCCTTATGCATGTCATTTCTGATTTACATGAGTTGTCTAGTGGCAATCCTCCCCCCCCACACCACCCTTCGATGTCTCTCAGAGCCTGAAAAAAAAGAAAATGGACCCTCAGTGTCTTTTTTTCAATCTGCAAAAATGTGTGTAGACAGTCCACTGCTATGTTATACTGAAATATATGACTATACATGTACTGTATATGTAGTAGTCCATGTGTGTGTGTATCACAATTAGAAAGTGCAGTTAGGTGGTTCAGTGGTTAGTGCAAACATTGCTAGTCTACATCCCCCCACTTATTAGATCAGATGTAGCCTTATGTATGTTATTGCTGATCTACATGAGGTGTCTAGCTGCAACCTCCCCACCCTCCAATGTCCCCCAAAACCTGAAAAGAAGAACACAGTTCCTCTATGTCTTTGTTTAATCTGTTAAAAAAGGTCCATGTGAATAATCAAATTTGCCAGCAGAAATAGGCCCCCTGGTCTATGAAATCTGCTCGAGTGTGCAGCTAACATCCTCACCTTGCAGCTGCCCCACCCCCCCTTCCCAATTATCCCCCTCACCTTGTCCCATCCCCTTTTGAAACTACCCACTGTCTTACAGGCTACCACCACCTCTGGTAGAGCATTCCATTCTGCCAAAACCCTCTCCCTGAAAAAGTGTCTTCTCATTTCCATACTAAATCTTCCCACCTCCAATCTAAGGCCGTGCCCTCTCATGTCCCTCCCCCTCCTCAGCCTGAGTATCTGTTCAGTGACTGCCTTGTTTATCCCCTTTATGTACTTAAAGGTCATAGTCATATCTCCCGCAATTCCTTCTCTCCTCCAAGGAGTACATGTTCAGATCTTTCAGCCTTTCCACTTATGGTCTGTCCTCCAATCCCTGGATCATCCTTGTTGCCCTGCATTGTACCCCTTCCAGTAATTTTACATCCTTTGTCAGATATGGGCACCAGAACTGCACACAGTATTCCAGGTGTGGCCTGACCAGTGCCTTGTAGAGAAGCAGGATCACCTCCCTGCTCCTGAAGATCCCTTTCATGATACAACCCAGCATACTGTTAGCTTTCACTGCTGCCCTCCTACACTGCTCTGTATTGTTCATCTTCCCCATTACAACCAACCCTAGATCCTTCTTCTCAGTGGAACCCAGCTGCACTCCTCCCAGCTGGTAACCCCTCCCTGGGATCTTTGCAGCAAAGTGCATGACTTTGCACTTTTTATGCATTGAACCCCAACTACCACACTTCCGACCACTCCACCAGTTTGGTCAGGTTATCCTGCAGCCCCAGTCAACCTGCTATATCATCCACCGCAACTCCCAATTTGGTATCATCAGGGAATAGACTGATCTTATTCCTGATGCCATACAAGATATCCGCTAAGAATATTCCAAATAGCACTGGCCCCAGTACCAATCCCTGTGGCACATCACTCATCACAGCCCTTGGAGATGAGTCCCCCACCACCACCACTAGCCTCTGCTGCATCCCCTGCAGCCAATTCTCAATCCATTTAACCATCTTAGTCCTCACCCCCATGTATCTCAACTTCCCTCCCAACCTCCCATGTGTCACCGAATCAAAGGCCTTACTGAAGTCCAAGTATATGACATCCACTGCATGACCCTTGCCTAATTCCCTCATGATCCAATTATAATATTCAACTAGGTTCATCTGGCAGGATTTTCTGGAGACAAATTCATGCTGGTGACTGTCCTGAAGTCCATTGTCTTCCATAAAGGTCATTAGCCTTTCCTTAAGTATTGTCTCCATTAGCTTCTCCATGATGGAAGTTAAGCTTGCCAGCCTGTGATTACCTGGCTTATCCTTTGGTCCAGTTTTATGGATGGGTACCATGTGGGCCATCATCCAGTCATGCGGTACACACCCTGTGTCCAGGAAGGTATTAAATAGTTCCACAAGCGGTCCAGCCAGAATCTCTGCCATTTCCCCTCAACACCCTGGGGTGTATGCCATCTAGTCCTGAGGCCTTATCCATCCTCAGAGCCCTTAACCCTTCCAATACCCTACCCTCAGTGATCACCCCATCCATTACTCCCTCTCCCCAACCATCCTGCCCACCCCATGTAGTAGCTGCCCTTCTTTCTCCATCATAAATACAGAACAGAAGTACTTATTCAGTGCTTCTGCCTGATCAACCCCTTTCTCTTCCCACCCACCCCATCCTTCCTGATCCTAACTATCTGGTCCTTGCAGCCTCTTCTCTCCCATATGTATCTGAAGAAGTCCTTTTTCCCTGTCCCTGATGCCCTGCACCTGCCTCAATTCCCTGGAGGTTTTAGCTGCTCTTACTCCCCTGGTAACTTCCTTGAACCTTTTCACATACTCCTCCCTATCCTCACCTTTCCCAGATTTCTGTATTTCTTGAATGTTGCTTTGTTAGCCCACACCATTTCTAAGATCCCTCTACTTAATCAGCTCAGTTTTTTAGCCCTTCCCTTTTTGCTCTGCAATCTGGTATATGTCTCAGTAACCTCCAATATCCCCAGTTTGATTTTTTCCCCATTTCTGATTCATATCCCAGCGTGGCTGTATTCCTTCCAGATGCCCCCTTAAGATTTCACCCATCTGACCAAAGTCAACCTGTCTGAAGTCCACCACCCTTGTCCCTGTACCCACTGCTTCTCTGCTCATATTAAGTATGAACCACACCGAGTGGTGGTCACACCCAGCCAACGGTTCCTCCACCCCCACCTCCCTTACAGCCTCCCCATTGGACAGAACTAGATGCAGTGTATTCCACAACCTAGTCAGTTTAGTGATCATCTGTGCCAGGAAGCAGTTCTGGAAGGCATCCATGAGTATTTGATTCCTAGCCAAGGTGGCTGGGGTACCCGAATCCACTCTTGGTAGATTGAAGTCCCCCATGATCATTGTGTTACTTTTCCCACACACCTTCTTAATTTGCTCCATCAACTCCTTGTCCAGGTCTTCCCCTTGAGTCAGTGGCCTGTATACCACCCCCATCCTGAGAATCCTGTTCCTTATGTCCTGGAATTGCATCCACAAGGCCTCTGTCCTACCCTCCTGCCCCTCTTCCCTTGCACACTTTATCCTTTCCCTTATGTACATCACTACCCCTGCCCCTTTGCCCCTTTCCATTCTATAAATCCTACACCCTGGGATCATCAGGTCCCAGTTCTGGTATTGGTTGGCCCATGTTTCTGTGATGGCAGCTACGTCCACCATCCCCTCTGCCAACAGAGCCTGTAGTTCTGCAGTTTTCTTCCCCAGACTCCTTGCATTCAAGGAGTCAACCCTCCTAGATGTTCCCTTACACTCCTTACCCAATTTCACACCCTTCTCATCCCCGCCCTTTGATCCCTTCCTGCTTTCAACCCAGTTTGCATGAGGAGTAGGCTCATTTGTCTCCCCTCTCCGGACAGCCTTCCCTTCAGCAACACACTCGCCAGCCCCCCACCTAGTTTAAATTAACCTTTGTTTCTATGTATTCTTCTAACCTCTGTTTTAGCACCCCCTTCCCCTCCCTGCTCAAATGTAATCTACCCTGTGTACAACTCCCTATTGTCCCAGACCCTACCCCAGCCTCCCACTAACCCGCACCCCTTGGATCGATGCCAATTTTCCAGCCAACTGTTGAATTCATCTATCCTACCCTTCCTTGCTGTACTTGCTCAGGGCACTGGGAGTACCTCAGAGAAGGCCACTGAGCTCCCTACCTCCTCTCTCAACTTACCTAGTTCCATGAACCTCTACCTAACCACTGCTATCATTTCTCCTGCCAAGTCATTTGTACCTATGTGCACCACCACATGTGGTTATGCCTTCCCCTCTTTGTACACTTGAGAATAGCCTGTCCTCCTACTTTATCTGCTGTCAACCCAGGCACAGATTCTACCCATATGTGACTATGTCTTTCCCCTTTACTCACCTATCTGACCCCTTTTAGTATGGAATCACCCAGCATTAGCACATTCCCCCCATTTCTCATCCCTCCCTCAAACTCTCTTTCCTTGTGCCTGCCCCGAGGGTCCACCCTGCCCTGCACATTTGCGTCCCTATCTGTACCCTCAACTCCATCCTCAGCCACCTCCCCAGTCCTGCCCTTCCCCCTAACACTCTCTGTACCTGACTCATCCCACTTTCCACCTGGAGCTCACTCATCCTCAATGCCATCCCTTCACTTTGCCCTGAATCCCCACTTCCATCGCTGATACAACCCCTACTCCTCTAACCCAACCTCTCACTGAGTACCTGCCACCCCACACACTCCAGATGCCCTAACACCCCCTCACTCATCTGAACCGATTCCAGTGTGAAGATCCACTGTCCCATGGAAGACAAATCTTGTTGCTGGAACCAACGACTGCTATATGAGAAATAAGGTAATTGCAGTTGAAAACCCATTGAAATATATTGAATCGCACTTACCTTTTTTCTTATATAGCAGTTCCCAGTTCCAGCAGAAAGACGCGTCTTCGATGAAAGAGTGTATCTTCACACTGGGACCTGTTCATGTGAGTGTGGCTTTGTGGATGAATCTGGGGGTGCAGGGTGGTGAGTGCTCAGTGGGAGGTTGAGCTGGGGGGTGGAAGTCACGTCACCACCCAGTCTACCCTATTAATCTCTGTCTAGTGTGAAGTCCCATGCCCAAACTGAACTCTGGAGCCCCCTTGCCTTCAAGATACCTCTGTGTCTATCCCACTCCTTAAATTCTGTGACCGTTTTAGCCCCTACCAACTCCTCTGGTAGGCTATTCCAGGCATCCACCACCCTCTCCATGAAAAAATATTTTCTCACATTTCCCCTGAGCATTCCTCCCTCTAACTTCATTTTGTGCCCCACTGACATGGAGCATATCTTACTTTGGAAGATGCTTCCTTCCTGAACTCTGTTTATACCGGTGATGTATTTGTATGTCTTAATCATGTCCTCCCCTTCCCCTTTACTACGGGAAATACATATTTAACACCTTTTGTCTTTCTCCATAGGTCTTATCCCTCAGGTCCTGCACCATTTACTTGCTCTCCACTGCACTGCCTCCACCCTGTCTATGGTCTTTCTCAGATACGGCCTCCAGAACCGGATGCAATATTGAAGGTGCTGTCTCAAAAGTACCTTCTATGGGGCAAGATGAACTCCCTCTTTATACTCATGATACTCCTCTCTATGCATCCAAGCATCTGACTAGCCTTTCCAGCTGCCTTATCACACTGCCTACATTCTCTTACGTCCTCCAAGATTATAACTCCCAGATCCCTTTCCTGCTTTGTGACTGTCAGTACTTCCCCACCTAGTTTGTACTTTTCCTCTGGGTTCTTGTGCCGTATGTGCATAATCCTGCACAGATCTACCACATCCTGGCACCACTTTAGGGTACCACATCAAGACAGCAACAGATTTTGGTGACTGTCATTTAAAGCAACCTCTGTATTTGCGGGCTAAAGATATCAACTCTGGGGGGGTGAACCTCAGGAAGGGGGCACAGAGAGGTTGCTGTAAAGACAGTCATCAAAATCTTGTGCTGTCTTGATGCAGTGCCCTAAATGTGGCACCATAACAGCTGTATCCCTTCTGGCACATCTTTGCATTGAATCCCAGTTGCCATTCTTCATACCATTTGTCCAGTTTTATAAGGTCTTCCCTCATTCTTTCAACACCCCCTGTAGTGTCCACCCTATTGCATACCTTTGTATCATTTGCAAAGAGGTATACTTTCCCCTCCAGTCCCTCTGCAATATCCCCAATAAAGACATTGAAGAGGACTGGCCCCAACATCGACCCCCTTGGCACCCTGCTCATCACCTCTCCCTCTCCTAAGTACTCCCTGTTTTCCACAACCCTCTGACTTCAGCCATTCAGCTAGTTCTCCACCCACAGAACTATGTTAGGATCCACCACTAGGATGTGCAGTTTGTTAATCAGCTTTCTATTGGGGACAGTGTCAAAAGCCTTTCTGAAGTCCAGATAAGCCATATTTACCTCACCTCCCAGGTCCACTACCTTAGTTATCTAGTCATGCTGTAGATTAATACAATGAGTTCATGCAAAACACAGTGCTTATCCTAAATACAGTAAAATTTAGGGTTAGATGTAAGTATGCGTAAATAAATGCCATATAAGGCAGTGTGTGTGTGCATATGTGTGTGTGTGTGTATATATGCTCTATGCATGTAGACAGTGCAAATACATGTGTATATGTATTAGTCAGTGTTTGTGTATCTCAACGATTAGAAAATGCTGTTAGGTGGCTCCAAAAATTGCTAGTCTACATTCCCCCACTATCTAGATCAGTTTCAACCTTATGCATGGCATTGCTGATTTAAATGAGTTGTCTTGTGGCAAGTCCCACCATCAAATGTCCCTCGGAGCCTGAAAAGAAGAAAACAGTCCCTCAATGTCTTTTTTTTATTTGTACAAAAATGTGTAGACAATGCAGTGCTATGTTACACTGGAATATATATGCGTATATGTATTAGTTAGAATGCATGCGTGTGTGTGTGTGTGTGTGTATCACAACATTTAGAAAGTGCAGTTAGGTAGCTCAGTGGTTATTGAAAAATTTACTAGTTTACACATTTCTCACTGCCCACAGTACCATTATTTAGCAATTGTATTGGCTCTTGTGTCTCCAGAGCTTCCCCTTTTTGACAGACTCCTTAACAGCCTATCCAGAGCAGTCCCTATCACTTTCTCTTTCTTCTCATTCCAAAGGCTCCCTCCCCCCGCATGGACACACATTATTGGCAGAAGGTGTGCAATCAGCCTTAGTGGGGTCTAAGAGTGCTGGAGTACTAATGTGCAATGCCATGGTTTCCCTTGTTCTTTCATGCCACTGGTATGCCAACAAGTAGGCTCAATGGAGTGCGTGCCTGTACTCTGGAGCCTTAGGTGCTCCCCTACCCTGACATGCATCTCTGCTTCACAAATTGTGGCCACTGAGGTGGTGGTAACACAGTGGAGTCTGGATCCCTTGCTCCCTGAAGAAGGATGAGGGTGCTCAATTCTCCTGCCTCTGGCTGGCCCCAGCATCTCAGGCTCCTTCCTGTAACTGGATCACTGGCATCGTGAGCGGCAACACTGCTGCTTTACAGTTGAGCTCATTTGCACTTTTTTATTTGAATACTGTGTTTTACTAGCAATTCATATTCCTCTCACATGCTGCAACAAATGGAGGGGGTAACAAGAGTTACTGTCAGGTCATTCCATTTATGTCCTTGTTTTGTTCCCCCTTGTGTACAACACACTTGCAACATTTTAAAACCAATAAAGACAATATTAAACAAAGTTTACAGTGATCTGGTATTTTAGCTTGGTATTAAGTTTTACAAATATACAAACCTCAGAAAGAAAGACCACCAGACCATTGTATACTTCCCCCGCCAGCTCAGAAGGAATACCCTGTCCCCGTGTGATAGGGTTGAATAAGGCCCTGTTCCATTTGTTATGCAGAAAGAGTTAAAAGCAAGGATCTGTTCTGTTCTCTCCATCTCTGTCTCTTGTATATCTGACTGCACAGTCAACTTTTCTTGTGAGATGGTTCTCCACCTCCTGCTATCTCTCTGCCTTCACTTGCTGTTTTTGTCTTTTCTTCCTCATTGCTTTTCTGCAGATGTACACGTTTATGTGAAACTGTTTGTGTGAACCTGAGAGCCTCTGGTTTGCAAATGTATTTAGTTATACTGTTGAAATGAATACAAAAAGTTATTTGGAACTTAAGGGGTTAACACTGAAAAGCAGTTAGAACTCTATGAACTCTTTTGCAAAGCTGTCAACAAGGGATCAGTTCTGGATCACCATGTACTAATTTGTTGCACCTTCAAGAAAGGAAACTGACAAAGTTCTAATGCATTTTCAGAAAAAACAGGATGTCTGTTAACAAGCTCAGGATGTAGCAGTTAATTGCCAGGCAAAAATGCATTATAAAAGGGCAGTAATCTTTTGTTAAAGAGAGACTGAAACTTAGAGAGTCCCTCAGATGAAGGACTTTGTGTTTTGTTTGTTCTGTCTTTGTAAATAGCTATCCTGAACAGTTTTAGTTTTTTATTTTACTGTTATTATAAATAATAAAATGCTAATTGTGAATTGTATAACTGCTCCTGGTTTTCCTATGCCTTCTGAACTATGCCTCAATGACAGATGGTGTTAGCAGTGGGATTTACACCATGCATACTTTAAGACAGGAGTTTTGTGTGTGGGTACTAGACCTGGTACCAGGAAAGCATAGAAGAAAGGTATGGATCCTGCAACAGCAAGCCCAGGAGTGATTACCAGAATGACAGCCAAACTAGAAGCAGAAACAAATGTCCAAACTGAAACTGTAGAGTCAGAAGCAGAGAAGAAAGAAGAACAGGCAGGGATAGAACCCGAAAGCATGTCTGTCTTCTTCATATGGTGAGCCATACAACAAAGAGCAGGCCTGGCAAGGATAGACAGACAAGAATCCAGCAGAGGTGTGTCAAGAATAGGCATGACCACCAAACAGATGGTTGGCAGTAGTGCGCCTAACATAGACACTATGGAGTGGCTGAAACATGACTTTTTGACAGTAAAGGAAATGTTGCAGATGGTAAAAACCTTAACAGAACTGGTGAACTGGCTCACAGAACAATGGAGGAAGGATGAGCAGAGATACCCAGGAGTCTGAGTAATCCACCACACCCAGCACTGTGAGTCCACCAGTCAAAGGAAGCCCCTGAACAAGTCAGACAAAGTTGAAAGGCTAGGATAGGTCTCATTTGTTGCAGACAAAGGCCAGAGGGAGTCCAGTCACAGTTCAGGGACCTAGATCAGAGCCATGATACTGGAGATGGAGATGGAGCATTTGGAGTTCCCCATTTCCCAGGTGCTACCTTGTTGATCCACAATCAGAGCTGGAGGATCACCCGGTGCTGGATCATAGAGGATGAGGTGTGAGTAGTGCAGAGACTGCTAATAAGGAGGTGCTTGATCATGGTGGAGAAGAAAGGACACCGTGAGATGCAGATTACATTATCTGAGATGGAGGCATGGCCCCTTTAGTAGAGCAGTTGAAAGGTGAGGAAGAAGCCTGTGAGATGGCTGAAGGGACTGATATTTTTGCTAAATAGGGGATTCCCTGGGGATTCAGAAACTGGGGTAAGCTACAAAATGGGATGCACATGTTTGCAGGTTATACCAGTATGCAAAAAGTATTGATGGTGTACTTATTGGCTCCGGGGTGGTTATCAAAGGCCATCCCCATTATGCTATCAAGAAAGTGTCACTATTCAGGTTACACCCTATCCCCAGGTTAAACAACATACAAGATCAGGTTGTAGTTCCCACCAAATGTCAGATGCAGGTGATGCAGTGGGCACACACTGATCACTGTGGGAGGCATCTAAGTAAGAGGGAAACCTTGGCACACCTACTGCCATTTTTTTACTGGTACTGGCCAGGAGTCTACAGGCAGGCAGCAACCCAGTATAGATCCTGCATTGCCTGCCAGTTAATGTTGGCTGTAGCCCCCAGAGAGAAGGGTGCTGTTACCCTGCAGAAAGAAAGTCTTTATTTCCCAGAGACCAGGAGAAGCAGAAGGCCCACAAAGGAAGACCACCAGGAGAAAGAGATGGCATTCTGGTAAAACAGGTATGCTTCTTCCAAGGCTGGAGAGACATAAAGAAAAGAGATAAACAGGTAACAGTGTAATGGTTTTGCTGCAATGCTAATGGCTAAACTAATACATTGGAAAACATTAAAACTGAGAATTGTGAAGGTTAAAAAGGTGTGAGTTTAAACATCACTGTTTGCTGTACTGGCTGTTATAGAAAAAAAGGATACTGCATATGCACAGAACTGTAAAGGTTCGAAGGAAATGTTAGACGAGAATTAAAAGAAAGTTTTGGAAACTTGTTTTTCAAAACAGGTTCCCTCTTAAAGAGGGTGGTATGTGACAGGATTGAATAAGGCCCTGTCCCATATCTTATGCAGAAAGAGTTAAAAGCAAGGATATGTTTTGTTCTGTTCTCTCCATCTCTGTCTCTTGTCTATCAGACTGTGCAGTCACATTTTCTTGTGAGATGATTCTCTGCTTCCTGCTATCTCTCTGCATTCTCTTGCTGTTTGTCTTTTCTTCCTCCTTGCTTTTCTGCAGATGTAAAAATACATGTGAAATTGTTTGTGTGAACCTGAGATCCTTTGGTTTGAAAATGTATATAGTTATACTTTTGAAATAAATGCAAAAATTCATTTGGAACTTAGGGAGTTAACACTGAAATGCAGTTTGACCTCTGAACCTTTTGCAGAGCTGTCAACAAGAAATCAGTTCTGGATCACCGTGTACTATTTTGTTGCACCTGCAAGGAAGGAAACTGATGACGTTCTATTGCATTTTAAAAAAACAGGATATCCGTTAAGGAGTTCAGGATGTAGCAGTTAATTGCTGGGCAAAGACTACTTATAAAAGAGCAGCAATCTTTTGTTAGAGAGAGAGACTGAAACTTAAAATTACAGATTCCCCTCAGATGAAGGATTTTGTTTTTTGTTTGTTCTGCCTTTGTAAATAGCTATCCTGGACAATTTTATTTTTTTATTTTACTGTTATTGGAAATAATAAAATGCTACTTGTGAATGTTATAACTACTCCTGGTTTTCCTGTTCTTCCTGATCTATGCTTCTATGACTCACCCTTTTCCTTCAAGGTATTTATCTTCAGTAATTTACACATGTAGACAGAAATAGTAGACTGGCACCATTTGCTCTGGAAGTCTGTTCTAAGCATCCACCACTGCTCATTCTGTGAAGTAGGACATCTTGATACTTTCCCTTGAATTGTTCTTCTTTAGAGAAATTCAATGTCCCTTTGTCCTCTTCCTTATACATTCTGCTGAGCTTAATTTGAGCTGCTGGTGTTATCCCTTTAAAATATTTGAAAATCATAATCTTATCAGCCCGTAGTCTCCTCTTTTCCAAGACCTGTCTCAGTTCTGCCAGCCATTCCCCATAGCCCATGTTTTCCGAGCATTTAACCACCTTGGTTGTGGTCATCTGCCCCTTCTCAAGCCTGTCTATATTTTTCCTCTGATATGGGGACTCGAACTGTGCACTACACTCAATATAGGATCTGACTAGTGTTCTGTATACTGTAGGGACATTACCAAAGCTAGGATTCTCTTAATGTAGCCATCCCAGTGATATCAGGTACGTTGGAGTCCTCTACCACAGAAGGGGTCCAGCTAGGGTTCTTTCTACATTGTCTCTTAAAGGACCCTGAGCAACAGAGTCACAAGATAACATTTACATTTTAAACAGAAATGCATTAAATTCATTGTCCACTCCGATCTTGTATTTATTTTTTATTTCTTTAAAATCTGATAACCAGAAAAGGCCCACTGAGCAGAGGGTCATTTCCAGGTGTGATCCAGGAGAGAGGGTAGTGCAAGTCACAGTAGTAATAACATCATGAAGTACATGGGTACAAAGGTTTGACATAATAATTCATAACAAGTGTAAATACAGTTACAATATTTAGAATAGATTAACAAAGTGTAAGTGTTACAGGCAGTTTTATACAATATAGACAAATTGCATTACAATAGGTGATGTTCACTGGACAGCTGACTTACATAGCAATGGTAGGCTCCATACAGCTCTTAGGGGGGAGAGGGGGAGAGAGAGAGAGAGGGGAGTGTAAGGCTCCATACAGCACTTAGGGATAGTGAGAGGAGTGGTAGGGAAGGAATTGAAGAAGGGACCAGAAGAGAAAAAAAAATAAATAAAACAAGATGCATAAAAGAGGCAAGGAAGCAAAAGGGGGCAAGGTGAGTAGGGTGTGAGGAAGGTGGTTGGATGTGGAGGGAGTCAGCATGGGGCAGAGGGGGGAAGTTGCAGTTGGGGGAGGATAATGTTTTAATTGTTGTTTGAGTATGGCTAGGGAGGGAGCGAGGCAGATCTAGTGAGGGAGATGGTTTCAAAGATCAGAGAATCTGAAGGAAAATTTTACCTCTCCTGATTGTGAGTGGGGTTGAGGGATGGAGAAGGAGTGGGAGTCTTATGTTCTGAGGTGATACCCTGATGTTGAGGGTGGATAGGAGGTTTGATAGATAGGAGAGAGAGGACCTTGAACCAGTATTTGCCAACAAAGGCAGCACAGTGAGCCAGACTTCGATTTTCGAGAGATGGGAGGAATAGGGCAGAGTAAAGGGAGCACTGTTGGGTGTGAAATGGGAAGTTGGTGGTGAAACGACAGAAGGTGTTGAATAGGGGGTCTAGTTTGGCTAGGGAAGATTTGGGGACTGAGTTTCCAGTCAATAAGTAGAGGTTTATTTAATCTCATGGTGAATTCTTCGGCTGCTCCCAAGCATGGGACAGACCTGTAAAGCTACAGAAAAAAAAACTTATAACTACAGGACCCTAGATGGAGGACCTCAGTATAGGCACAGACACTTTATTCAGTGGAACCCAACTGGGATACAGTATAGTTACACAGAGGGACATTTCTTACACTTTCTCTTTTTTGTTACTTGCAAGGAGGATGGTACACATGGTAGTTCTGACCCTTATCCTTTCTTTGCACCTGCCCCTCATTTCTAATTTCCTGGACAGCAAAATGTCTTGGTCATCCTTGGGCAGCAAGAATTGACCATCAGCAGAGTTCAGCAGACATGGCTTACCCCAACTAGTAGGGCTGCACAGAATGTGAAATACCACCATTGGAATTGCTGCAGAATGGTAATTTTACTTCTGAAATGCTTTGCGAAATTTCTTTTTAAATTCGGTGAAATTTACAAAAGCATTTCTGTGCAAACTGCGGAATAATTTTATTGTGAATCATGTAAATCGCAAAATAATTTCTGTGGATTGTGGAAAAGGAATCCGTGGTTTATGTAAACTGTGGATTATTATTCTTAAAAAAACATTTTGCATGTGGAATGTCAAAATTCGGCAAATGGTGGAAATTGGCAGAATTTTCTAAAATTCCTCAGAATTCCATTCCTTCAGAAATTCAACATTCCACACATCTCTACCAGCAAGCATACTGGTACACCAGGCCACTGAAGGAATTATCCTTTCCTCCCGCTCATCACTGTAGAATTATGTTCTTAGGCACTAACCTTCATTCTTCCATGTATTAGGATTAGAGCTGCATTGGCTGTTCAGGGCTCCTTTTAAGCCCTTTTTAACTTTGGGAGAAATATGTAGGCAGGTCCTCAACAGTTACTTCCCAGTTAATTTCTAATCATTACTTGCTCCCTGTTACACCTTTTTTCCTTGTAGTCTTTCAACACAGGGACCCAGTTACCAGAGATCATAAATAGGATAACTGAAAATCCTACCGAGGGCCATTGTTGGACTAAGACCCAGTCACCCTGCATTCTACTCTGTTGGGTTTTTGTGAGGAAGTACAACTGCTCTCTCCCAGTACGATACCTTTTTTCCTGCAAGTCTCTCAGCATTTCTCCTTCAGCTCTGGACTCACTGTACTAAATTCTTTCATCACCAGCTCTGGAGTCATCCAGCATTATGAGCCACCACTCCGTGGCCAAGGGGATCTTGTTTCAGGCTTCTGCCACTTCAGCCTAAGGCTGTTAGGGCTCAGCTGCAGACCAAGGAAAAGAAATGGGACTCCAACCAGTAGGGCCTATTATGCAGACTGGACTCATCATCTGCACTGCAACAGCTTCTTCCAGCAGCTCTGAAGATTCTGGAACTCTCTCAAAATGGCTCTACCCTTTTTATTACCTACAAGTCATGTGACTTGACATTCAGGCAGAAGGGGAGGGCCAGACTGTTAACACACTAGTCAATATCAGTGGCACAGCAGGTTACACACTCACCTCTGAGGCTCGAAGATCAGAAGGCTGTGAGTTCTATCCCCACACTAGGCACTTGGGTTAAATCCCAATACTGACACTGTAGTGCAGAATGAGGTGGGTGCTGCACTTTTGAGGTACTGTCTTTCAGATGAGATATTAAACCAAGGTCCCATCTGCCTGTTCTGGTGGTAGTTCAGGTGGATGTTAAAGATCCCATGACACTTTTAGAAAAGAGTGAGCAAATTTCCCGCTGTCCTGGCCAAATTTCCACCATTTGCTAAAATACCACCAACAACTTAATCTGGTTCAATGTCAGCTGGCATCGATCTGCATCCCCCTCCCTGGGGTGAGGCTGAAAATAAGCAGAATTATCTAGTCCTCCTTTCCCAGTCAACAAAAAAAAAACTAAAACCAAATTCCTAGCACATGGGACTACATTTACAAAGTTTCTTTTGATGAATACAAAGTTTCTCTTGAGGCACATCACACTTTCATTTGGCTTGCTGCAATCTGACCCTGTTGTCCAATTTCATATTGTTACTAATCATGTCCATTCCTTTTCCTGCTGAATTTTAGCAGTCTCTGTGTTGTTTAGGTAGGTTTTGCTTTTTATTTGTTTTATCTAGATGCACCAAGCATTTTGTAATATTGAGGTTCATCTGCCTTTTTTCTGCCGACTTCCAGAGCATCTCCTGGTTCCGCTACATTTTATTCACTACTTGCTAAGATGCAGTTATACTTCCAGTTTTGGTTTAATGAGCAGACACGGCATCCCAGCTACTGGTGCCTGGCTCCAGATCACTTTTAAATATAGTTAACAATGTTGATCACAATCCCAGCACAGAACCTTGCTGGACTCTTTTAGTCACTTGTTCTCATGTGGATAAACTGCCATTTATTGTGACCTTTTGCGTCCTACCCTGCAATCAGCAACCAGTTTCTAATTCAGTGCATTACATGATCATTGCATGATACAGTGTGACCCCTGCAAGTCATATCAGAACAGTAGGCAGCAGTGGAAGATTCAATAGCCTGTAGTGCATGTTAGAGCTTTCATAATTTCAAACCAGTTGTTTTCCAGTTCTGCTTTTGTCCAAGGACTAAGTACCATCCTCTGTGACTGCACATAGCCCAGGGTGGACAGTGAGACCAGTAAACAAAAGATGGCTCTACGATGCCGGTTCAACAACTAAGTTGTCGACTGCCATCACAGCAATGGATTTATGTCGACCTCAAATTGCAGTTGACATAAATCCAACTTGAGACCCCGGATGTTTTTTCATTGGTTGGGTTTCACGCCCCCCCCCACGCATCCCCGATCTGTAAGATTCTTACTCCGAGTTGGAGTTGGATTGGGGAGGGGGTGCAGGACCAGGAGAGAGAATTCTGGGGTCTCAGGCAGTCTAACACAGTGAAAACATCAATGTTGTTGGCATCAACATTTTCACTATAATAGTGTCGTCATCCTGGGCGCATACCACAAAAGATCAGCGCTTATTTAAACTCTAACATGCACTGCAGGCTATTGAGTCTCTCGCTGCTGCCTACTGCTCTGATGTCAGCTGCAGGGGACTCCGGGATTTTTGGTAACAGGAGATGTCAGCCTAGAACTAAGCAAAATTAGTGTGATACAATCTATGATACTACAGTAAACAGCATGTAAACCTAAATGTTTTTGCAGGCAAAGTGTGCACTGGGTCCATCACCACACTTGAATGCTGGGCCCTTGGTAGTGACTTTTCCCCTATACAACAATTTCCAAAGTTTTGCTCCTTGACAGACATTAATGTCCCCTGTGGAGTGATTTAGGTCCCCCCAACGGTCAAATAATTTTATTCCCAGAATTTGTAATTATTAAAAAATGCTCACCAGTCCAGTCACAGAATGGCTGATAAGCTGCAGGTGGAAATGTGCTCCCTCTTCCATGACCCCATGTATCTTCACAGGAAGTACTGTGAGCCACAGGGAAATGGAAAGAGCCAGTTATGGCCTGTGATGGTCCCGTTCATGGTATTTGAGGTATTCTAACCACAATTCCTCTACCACTGAGGTACCAAGCTGTGAAAAGTCAGCTGGAAAGGGGCCAATGGAGGGAAGTGGAGCTCATGGTATTTGTAGAGCTATGGTATTGATGGCCCCACTTCAGGACTTCCTTTTGAGATGACATCCCCAGTGGTGTCCTAGAGCTATAGTCCACAAGGCAGCTACCTTACTGTATGCCATCAGAGCAGATGGCTGCATAAAAATGGAAGTTTACTCACCTGGTAGAGGTGATATATGAGCACCCTTTACAGCATTCCATGATGTGAATAATGAGTGATGCAGGCATTCTCTGATAGGCTAATGCACAACTTGACAAAACTTTCAGGACCTGGATGCTGACTCTACTTTCTGCTGTACTTTCCTCAGTTAGAAACTTCCAAAGCTTCTCTCTCAAATGTGAATCTCCATCTAATTGGCAAATCTTTGTTAGGCATAGACATGAAAAGGTAGAACAAAACAGGAGGCAGACTATGACATACGACTGAGAGAAAATGTATCAGCTAAGCATATAGAGTACAATCAAAAAGGACTACATTCACAGGAAAAAGATAGTAAAACTGTACTCTCCAAGAAGAATACATGACTATATTCTGCATGGAAAATAGCTGGAACAATGGTACACTTGAATCTTGTGTCAATGACATTGGGTCTGGTGCCTCACAGAGCTGGTACAGGGTGTGCTGGAGTTGGTTTCCCTCACTCAGTGGGTTACGGAGTGCTGCAAAGGGAACTCCTATAATCACCTTCACCAGGGGAGTAAACTCACAATATCAAATCACACCCTTTCAGCACTCTGTGATATCACTACTGGAAGATTAAGATGCAGTACCCAACTGGACCAGGGAGGGATGAGGAAGTGTGGGTTCCAATATAGCTCCTAACACCCTGCTGCTGAAAGTGGCAGCTTCTGCATTGAAGACATCTATGCGGCAGTGTCTGATAAAGGTATCTGGAGATGCCTAGGTGGCTGCGACACAAATATCCTGAATTGAGGCAGTTTCTTTCCACCCAGGAAGGGAAAACTGCCCTAGTGGAGTGCAGTTCTAGGTCTTCAGGTGTCAGGATTCCTTGGGGTTTGTATGCATCTGTACTGGCAACTTTAACCTAATTAGGGTTGCCATGGAGACAGATGCCCTGCCTTCAAATCTTGCAACAGGATAAAAAGCCTGTCTGACCTTTTGTTTGTGGTTTTTCTGCAGAGGTGGTCAATCAAGGCATGTAAGACATCTGGGGTTTGCAATGCTTCCCTTTGTGGGGTGTCTGGCCCAAGATAAAAGGCTAGCAGGGAGATGTCCTCTGTCATATAGAACGGTGAAGAAACTTTGGGAATGAAAGGATACACAGTCTTTAGGACTACCCCATCCTGGTGAAATCTCAGGAAGGTTTACTGGCAAGACAAGGCTTGTAACTTATTAGATCTATGGGCTGAACATATGGCTACCAAGAATAAAGTTTTAAGAGTCATAAAATACAATGATGAAGATTGTCTTGACTTGAAAGATTATTTGGTCAATGCATCTAGAACCACATTCAGTCTCCATGGGGCCACTACAGGTCTGGTCTGGTCTTGGGTCTTATGTTTCCTGTGGCCTTGAGGAACCACAATACCTGAGGAAAGGCATCAGGTGTGGGCCTCTCCATGTCACCTCTGACTGGGCTGATGGCTGCTGCTCAGAGTTGCAGTGTCATGTGGCCAGTCCTTTGTTGAATCTGGCTTAAACAAACACTAGGATCTATGGGATGGAGCAGTTAAGAGGTTCCACATAATGTTCTGTGCACCATCTGGTGAAGATAGGTCACTGCTTGTGGTATGTGCGGTTGGTGGATGTGTGACATGTCTGCAGCATTGTCTCAACCATGCATGTGGAAAGTCCATCTTCTAACAGTCTCTGCTTTTGAGTGGTCAGGTCATCAACCTGAGGCTGTGTGGTTGTCAGTGGCACAGTGCTTCCTGAGTGAGTAGGCCCAGAATGACCTCCAGTCTCATTGAATAATCCAGTAGCATTCTCATTGGGGTGGTGTACAATGTCTCAGGGAGAGGAAATTGACAAGGAAATGATAGAAGGCATCCTTAGAATGGCAGAAAAAGGGGAAATATTGTTGATGGAGACCTGAATATTCCAGATGTTATCTGGAACACATTTGCTGCAGCCACATCCAAGAGCAGGGTAATTTTCGATGCCCTACAGGGGGCATACCTCAGACGGCTGGTGCTGGAACCCACTCGGGAGGGAGCAATCTTAGATCTGGTACTCTCAAATGGGGTGGAGAGAGGAACACAAATTTAGAAGTGGGTAGCCTTCTGGGAACAAGCAACCACAAAACAGTGTAATTCACGATAAACACAGCTGTAGAGTCAAGCCACACAAAAGCGAGGGTATTGAACTTTAGGAGGGCTGACTTTGGCAAAATGGGTGAGTGTCTAAGGAATGCACTCACAAATGGGCAGGGAGGAGGAGGAGTGAAAGAACATTGGGGAAAAATCAAAACTGCCATCACAGAGGCAACAAGCCTTTATGTGAAGCAAATAAACAAAACAAAATGAAGTAAAAAAACACTATGGTTCTCAAAAGAGGTGGCAGGGAAGGTTAGGGAGAAAAAGATAGCATTCAGGAAGTACAAGGAATTACAGAAGGAGCAGGACAGAAAACTGTAAGAGTTAAAGCAGAAAGAGGAGGAGGAGAAGGAAGTCAGGATAGCGAAGGCCCAAACCAAGGAAAAGATAGTCAACTCAGTTAAGAAAGGGGATGAAACCTTTTATAGGTACATTAGGGAGTGAAGAAAGACCAAGGCATGGCCCGGTGGCACTGAGGGTTGAGGCGCTGGAAGCTACACCTCACACTACGCCAGTGACCCATGTTCGGGAATGATCTCGGGTCATCGGGGGTCAGCAGGGCCAGGAGAGGATTAAGCACCTAGAGGACTGCTCTCCTGTCCTGGGGATGGGTGGGCTTTGTCTCCCATGGTTTGGGAGCTCCTGATGGAGATATGGGGTTGCCGCAACCATACAGACCTAGTAAGATGGGGTATGGGGATCATGGCTGACATCCTACAGGTGGGTGTGGGAACACACCTGTCGCACTGGACATCATTGCACATCCATGCCCACGGAAACCAGAACAAGGGAAAAGTGCCCCATCTCCAGTAGGCGAAGTTGGGTCCAGGGGTGATGCACCCATGTCAATGGGCCCCCTTGCTATCTCTGGTGCTCTGCCAATCCTGGCCACCCCCACTAGATTCAAAGATAGAGTGCCAGGGAGTCAGTGGTCCCACCTCAAGGGGGTCAGGTGGACCAGGTGGAAGGCAGATGCAGGACTCCAGAGCAGTAAGAGTGGACTTCAGACAGGGTGGGAGAAAGCACCACCGAGCTATCTCATCAGAGAGAGTCTGGAGCTGGAGAGAGTGGTAAATAAAGTTGACAAAAAGAAAAGAAAGACCAAGGGAGGGATAGTGAGGCTTAATAAAGGGGAGCAGAAGTGGGCAGAGGGTGACAGTGAAAAGGCAGAGATATTGAACAAATACTTTTGCTCAGTATTCACAAAAGAAGAAGAGGGGGAGGTACCTAAGCCAAACAATAGAAGCACTCTAGAGAGGGGAGTCGATACCAGTCCATTCACAGAAGAAACTGTCCTGAAAGTACTCCTAAAACTCAAAGTGGACAAAGCAATGGGACCTGATGGGATTCACCCCAGAATTCTAAAAGAACTAAGGGGAGACCTAGTGACACCACTGACTACCCTTTTTAACAAATCATGGGAAGATGGTGTGTTATCTAAGGACTTGAGGAGGGCATATGTGATTCCCATTCACAAAAGTGGGAGCAAGGCAGAGGCAGGAAACTACAGACCTGTTAATTTGACCTCAGTTACATAGAAACATAGAAACACAGAATTTGACGGCAGATAAGGACCGCTTGGCCCACCCAGTCTGCCCATTTCCCTACCTAATGGATAAGCTGAAGATCCTAGTTAACCAGCAGCCTACTTCTTCCTACCCCCACCCCCTAGAATTGACTTATGACTGTCCCATGCATGCTTGAATTCCACCACTGTTTTTGACTCCACAACCTCCTCCGGAAGGCCGTTCCATGCATCCACGACCCTCTCTGTGAAAAAATACTTCCTTAAATTACCTCTGAGCCGCCCCTCTATCTTCAAATTGTGCCCCCTTGTTCTTGCACACCTCTTTTTTTGAAAGATGCTACCCTCTTGGACTTTGTTGATTCCCTTGAAGTAGTTGAAAGTTTCTATCATGTCCCCCCTCTCCCTCCTTTCCTCGATGCTATACATATTAAGCTCCTTAAGTCTTTCTTCATATGTCTTCCAGTGCAGACCCTGCACCATTTTAGTTGCCCTCCTCTGGACAGCTTCCATCCTGTCTATGTCTTTGCAGAGATTGGGTCTCCAGAACTGCATGCAGTACTCCAGATGGGGTCTGACCAGCTGTCTGCACAGAGGGATAATAACTTCTTGTTTTCTACTGGTGATGCCTCTCCCTATGCATCCCAGTATCCCCCCAGCCCTCCTTGCTGCCCTCTCACATTGCTTGCCCACCTTTAGGTCATCTGATATGACTACCCCCAGGTCCCTTTCCATTTTTGTTGTTGTTAGTATCTCACCCCCATTGTGTACTCTTCCCCTGGGTTTTTGTTTCCCAGGTGCATTACCTTGCACTTCTTAGCATTGAATCCAAGCTGCTGTACATTTGACCATTCCTCTAACCTTACCAAGTCCCTTCTCATCCTTTCCACCCCACCTTGTGCATCAACTCTGTTGAAGATCTTTGTGTCATCTGCAAAGAGACATACTTTTCCTTCCAGTCCCTCTGCAATGTCGCTTATAAAGACATTGAAGAGGACCGGTCCTAATACTGAACCCTGCGGTACCCCACTAGTAACCCCACTAGTTGTAGGGAAAATTAAGGAGTCACTTCTGAAAGAAAGAATTGTTGAGTAGCTAGAGGCCAGTGGAGCACAGGACCTAAGGCAACATGGATTCACAGTGGGAAGATCATGTCAGACTAATCTGTCAGACTAATCTAATACATTTCTTGGACTGGGTGACCAAAGTAGTAGACCAGAGAGTGGCTGTGGATATGGTCTACCTAGACTTTAGCAAGGCATTTGACACAGTACCACACAAAAGATTATTAAACAAGTTAGCCAGCCTGGGAGTAGGTACCAAGGTGGTAACCTGGGTAACAAATTGGCTGTACAACAGGACACAGAGGGTAATAGTAAACAGAGCACACCCTGAAGAAAGGGGGGTTACTAGTGGGGTGCCGCAGGGTTCAGTACTGGGACTGGGCCTCTTTAATGTCTTTATAGGTGACATTGAGGAGTGGCTAGAAGGAAAAGTATGCTCCTTTGCAGACGACACAAAGATCTGCAACAGTGTTGATACACGGGGGGGGGTGGAAAGGATGAGAAAGGGCTTGGCAAGGTTGGAGGAATGGTCAAATGTATGGCAGCTTGGATTCATTGCAAAAAAGTGCAAAGTAATGCACCTGGGAAACAAAAATCCAGGGGAAGTGTACATAATGGGTGGGGGAGGTACTAACAACAACAAAAGTGGAAAGAGACCTGGGGGTAGTCGTATCAGATGACCTTAAGGTAGGCAAGCAATGTGAGAAGGCAGTAAGGAGGGCTGGGGTGAAACTGGGATGCATAGGGAGAGGCGTCGCCAGGAGAAAACAGGAAGTTGTTATCTTTCTGTACAGATAGTTGTTGAGACCTCATCTGGAGTGCTGCGTGCAGTTCTGGAGACCCCATCTCTGCAAGAACATAGACAGGATGGAGGCAGCCCAGAGGAGAGCAACTAAAATGGTGCAGGGTCTGCAACAGAAGCCATACGAAGAGAGACTAAAAGAGCTTAATATGTATACCCTTGAGGAAAGGAGGGAGAGGGGGGACTTGATAGAAACTTTCAAGTACCCTAAGGGAATCAACAAAGTCCAAGAGGGTAGCATCTTTTAGAAAAAGAGATATGCAAGAACAAGGGGGCACAATTTGAAGATATAACGGGATGGCTCAGGGGCAATGTGAGGCAGTATTTTTTTCATGAAGAAGGTGGTGGATCCATGGAAAAGCCTTCCTGAGGAGGTTGTGAGCTCAAAAACAATGGGGGAATTCAAGAATGCATGGGAGAGATAGGCAATTGTAGTGGGGGGCAGGAGGAAGTAGGCTGTTGGTTAACTAGGATCTGCAGCTTTTCCAATAGGTAGGGAAATGGACAGACTAGGTAGGCCAAGCAGTCCCTATCTTCTGTCAAAGTCTATGTTTCTATGTTTCTATGTCCTTCTGGGCCAGTCTGGGGCAATCAGTACAACTGCTGCCTTCATTTTCTCTACTTTCATCAATAGCTGTTGGATGAGTGGCACTGGGGGAAAGACAGAGGCATTGTTGAAAGTCCATGGGAGTGACAAGGCATCCAGTCCTGCTTACCCTTGCTCCTTGTTCCCCAAGAAGAATATTGGTAGGTGTGTGTTGTGGCATGTAACCAGCAAGTCCATGTCCAAAGGACCCTACAGGTTCAATATTTTGCAGTTTAAAACTTTATTAAAAAATGTTCAACTTACAGTCAGAACTGTTGCACTAAACAGGTACAGGTAAAATCCATTCAAGGTGTTCAATACAGGAAGAAAGAGCAGTGCACAGGGTAATGAAACAACAATCACTGCAGTCAGATAGCCTGCATATAAAAGGACATGTTAGACACTTGCTTACCCCTATGATGATCCTGACTAACATAAGCATCTGACTCGAGAAGAAAAATAAAGGAAAAAGTGAACAACCACAATGAAAGTGAGGAGAGGCAACTTTTATTATAACCTGTTGTACAACAGGATCAGCGAATGAGTTATTTTATGTTCATAACCTGTCAGTAAGACCTGCGGAGAGGACTATCAAATATCATCCTCATATTGTTAATGGTTAGACCTTACATTGGGCTAAGCAGTCAAGGGAGTCAAGTTGTCTCTAGTATGGTGTTTTTTGTTCTTAACTGATACAAGGCTTCAGTGTGCTTCTGGGTAGTAGGGATTGTAGGTAAATTGTTACTAGATGCTAGGGTGATTCAGGGATCAGGGTCCTACTGTTAAATAGTACCTAGATATAGTACGGTGTAGGGACTTGCCATTAAAAGCCTGCTAGGTATTAGTGAGCTTCAGGGTTCAAGGGTGTATGGTTGCTTGGTGGTAGTAGGATAGCCCAACTGGATCTGGGACAAAAAAAAGGAGTAGAAGAACAGGGAAAAGGAAATGTGTGGAGTGGTGCAATGCAGTGATTTGTGGGTGGCAGTCTACAGGGAGATCTGCTGGAGGCTGCAGAGCTGACCCATCTGTGTGTGCCTCTCTGAGTGGAGGGAACAGATCTCCAGGCTGCAAGCAGTGCTGGCAGAGAGTCACGAAAATGTCACAACATTCAAAGTTGCATTTGCAAGGAGTCGGGGGGACTATCTCTACTGCCCTGGGACCACCTAGCCAGACACCGCTATCTCAAAGGTTGCCAGGATGAAGGAGTGGTTGGACTAAGGTGGGCTCAAGGAGGGCAGGGGTGGTAGGATCAGGAAGGTTGGTGGGAGCAGGTAACAGGCACACTCCTCATCCAGTGCCACTAAGAAACTGCTACACCATTCTGGCAAAGCGGGTCTGCCATGAAGGGGCACCCGAGGTGGTGGACAGAGAGGATGTGGGGCAATACCCAAATGGAGCCCCCAGAAGGGGGGATGGAGACCCCCAGAGAAGGAGAAAGCAACTTATTTTTTTAATTGAGTAAACTTTATTAAATCCAAAGACCTCAATATTACATACAAATAAAGAAACCAAATCAGACCTTACTTGGTGGTACAGAGGTCCAAAAAAGAGAAATCATTTAAGCAAAGAACAATTATTTTAGGTTTATCCAAAAAGAAACCCTCCTCCCCTTCCCCCCTCACTCCCCAACCCCTTCCACCAGAGGTACTGTAACTAGAAAAAATGCATCTGATTACTGAACATAGCTTACACTAAATGATCCTAAGGGATTAAAGAGAATGTGAATTATCTAGTTAACTGTTAACAAAGTATACAAAGGTTCCCAGATATGGTTATATTTAGACAATTTATTGGACATACTCACTATAAGGCACTCGGCTTGTAGTGCAAACATTATTTCTTTATACTATTCTAAGGAGGAAGCAACTTCCAGTGGGGGACTTTATACACAGCACAGGGGGATAGAGTTGGGAGAAGGAAAGGGGGCAGAGCGAGAGGTTAAGTGCCTACCTGGAGCATCGGCTCGGAGGGGTGAAAAGTATATATTGCGGATTGTGAGGGCTATGAGAAGGAAGGATGAGCTGGACATCATTGTCCACCTGGGAACAAATGACTAGCTCTGGAAATGACAGGGGCAGTGCAGGAGCAGTTTAGGGAGCTGGGGAACGATCTTAGGCAGGTAGTATTCACTGTAGCTGATACAGAGGTGCTGCCTGTCTACAACAGTGGGAAGGAGAGGGAGCTCTGCACTAAGGCCTCCAACTCATGGTTGAAGGAATGGTGCAGAGAGGAGTGGTATGGCTACACTAGGGACTGGGGCCTCACCTGGAAGGATCAGAGCTTGTACCAGGGGGATGGCCTGCATCCATCAAAGAAGGGAGCAGCCATCCTCAGCAGACAGTTTAAGTGTAACTTTGAAGGGCATTTAAACTAGCTATGAGTGGGTGACAGAAGGCAATGGGGTGGAAGAATCCCCCCCCAGGCTGTGATGGAGAAGTAGAGAATTTCTGGGGGGAAGGATGCCCACCAAAATGAAGGACAGCCAATGGTGCAAGGGATCTGCACTGGAGGAAAGGAGGAAGAGAAGCAGGCAGTATGTAAAGGAGAAGAAGGGGGAACAACTAGACTACATCAGAAGGGACAAGAGTAGGACTAACAAAATCTGGACAGGCATGTGTGCCAGTGCTAGCGGTCTGGGGAATAAGATACCAGACCTGGAGGCCACCATGGCTGAGGCAGACCTGGATATTGTGGTCACCCCAAAACATGGTGCACAAACAACCATGACTGGGAAATGGTCATACCTCATTTTCATTTCATTTCATTTATTGGGGTTAAAGCATTGAGCAAGCTCAATTACAAACAATAAAGACTTATTACAACACATTTTACAATACATTATAAAGAATAAACAATTGTGGACAATAAACACTATACATGGCTACATATTGTTTAGAAGGGACAGGGTAGGAAGGAAAGGTGGGAAAGTGGTGCTTTATGTTAAGGAAAACATCAAAGCAATGGGGGTACAGGGAGGGTTTGGGGGGGTCAAGGTGTTGTGGATCAACCTTGAGTATGGAAACAGAGTCACCATTCACATGAGAGTGGTATACAGGCCTCTGACACAGGGAGAAAACATAGACAAAAAGATGTTGGAAGACATAGGCAACATGGCTGAGAAGGGGGTGGTGGTGCTGGTGGGGGACTTTAATCTGCCAGATGTAGAGTGAAGCCTAACTGATGCAGCATCAGCTAGCAGCAGAGACATCTTGGACTCCCAGCAGGAGACATTCCTCAGACAGCTAGTCAGTGAACCACTCAGGATGGAACAATACTGGACCTGGTACTTACGATCAGGGACAGTGTAGTGGACATCAGAGTGAGAAGTCATCTCGGGACCAGTGACCACTGCACAGTATGGTTTAACATAAGAAGAACAACAGATTCCAGCCACATAAGGGTGAGGGTCCTGGATTTCAGAAGGTCTTGCTTTACAAAGATGAGGGAATGCATCTGAGAAGACCAGGTGGGGGGAGATGTTGGGGGGAAAGGAAAATGGACCAAAATAAAAGAGAGCATAGTAAAGACTACAAATTTGTATGTCAGGCAAATAAGCAAAAGCAGAAGAAGGAGGAGGAGGAGATCATTTTGGTTCTCGAGGGAAGTGGCGGAAAAGGTAAGGGTAAAAATAGTGACATTCAGAAGTTATAAGGAGACCCAGAGAGAGAAGGACAAAGAACTGTATCTGGGGAAACAGAGGGAGGCAGACAAGGCAGTAAGGAGCCCAAAAGCACAAGCTGAGGAAAGAATAGCCCAGACAGTATCAAAGGTGAACAAGAAATGTTTCAGGTACATCAGTGAGAAAAGGAAGACCATGAGATGGATTGCATGGTTAATAAAGGAATACGGGGCTATACTGAGGAGGACCAAAAAAAAGGCAAATATCTTAAACAAATATTTCTGCTCAGTATTTACAGCTGAAGGGAGGACCACAAATAAGCACCAAGAGATTGGGGCGGGAGGGAAATGGACACCAGTCTCTTTTTTGAGGAGAGGGTCAGAAAAGCACTTGCTAATCTGAGGGCAGACAAAGCCATAGGGCCAGTCAAGGTGCATCCAAAAGCGTTAAAGGAACTCAGGCAGCTGCTAGCTACACCCTTGACAGACTTGTGTAACAGGCACTGGAGACCAGCACAATCCTGAAAGACTGGAGAAGGGTAGATGCTGTCCCACTTCACTAAAGTAGCAAGAAGAAAGTGGGAAAATATAGGCCTGTCAGCCTGACATCTGTATTAGGGAAATTGATAGAAACAATATTAAAGGAAACAATTGTGAAACACCTGGAATCCAATGGCCTGCAGGACCTGAGGCAGCATGGCTTAATGGAAGGGAGGCCATATCAAACAAATCTGATTGATTTTTTTTGACTGGGTAACCAAGGTGTTGCATCGAGGTGGGGGGATAGCCTACTTGGACTTCATCAAGGCCTTTGACACCATTCAACACAGGAGCTGCTAAACAAGTTAGGTACGTGGGGGTGGGCAATAAGGTGATAACCTGGGTAAGAAACTGGTTAGGGAATAGGAGGCAGAAAGTGGTGGTAAATGAAATTCACTCTGAGGAGGGGAGAGTAAACAGTGGAGTATCACAGGGGTCAGTACTGGGGCCAGACCTTTTTAATATCTTCATTAGTGACATAGCAGAGGAACTGGAAGGGAAGGTTTCCCTCTTTGCAGATGACACCAAGATCTGCAACAGAGTGGACACTCTGGAGGGCGTGCAAAGGATGGAAAGAGACTTGAAATGACGAGGAGTGGTCAGATGTTTGGCGGCTTAGGCTTAATTCAAAAAAGTGCAAAATAATGCACTTGAGTCACAGAAACCCGGGAGTGCAGTACAAAATGGGGGGAGAGATACTAGCAGTGACCAAGCAGGAAAGATACCTGGGGTAATCATATCAGATGACCTGAAGGTGGTCAGATAATGTAACAAAGCAATCTGGAGAGCAAGTGGGATGCTGGGATGTATAGTTAGGGGTATTACCAGCAGGAAGAGGGAAGCGGTGTTGCCACTATATAGGTCTTTAGTAAGACCCCACCTGGAGTACTGTGTCCAGTTTTGGAGGCCACATCTCAAGAGGGATATAGATAGAATGGGGGCCATCTAAAGGATGGCTACCAGATTTGTACAGAATCTACATCAAATGCCCAATGAGGAAAGGCTAAAGAAATTAAGCATGTACACCCTGGAGGAGAGGGGGAATATGATAGAGACCTTTAAATACTTCATGAGGGTGAATAAGGTACAAGTTGGATATATTTTTATCAGGAAAAAGGGTGCTCCAGAACAAGGGGCCATGATATGAAGATGGGGGAGGTAGGTTTAGGAGATACGTATGGAAATACTTCTCCACAGAAAGGGTGGTGGATGCCTGGAACAGTCTTCCAGCAGAGGTTGTAGGGGTAAAAACTGGTAGGATTCAAAAAAAGTCAGGGATAAGCACAAGGGAGTCAAAACAGAGAAGTAAGGGGGGGGGGTGTCAGAGAAAGTTCCATAGACCTGGAGCGGTTTACAGTGCAAGCAATGCAATAAAAAAGGGCAGATGGGATGGGCCATGCAGCCTTTATCTGCTGTCAGCTTTTATGTTTCTATGGAAGTTACTGCTCCTAAGAGATAAGTGAGAAATGTATCCCATATCCGATGATACTCTTGTTAATTGAATAAAGCTAGATGACTAAGATGTTCATTACTGGCAATTAACCCCATTGCCTGTTTCCAGACCAGGAGCAAGGGAGTGGCTGTGGTCCTCCACCTCTGTAAGAAGAGGCGTTTAGTTTGATATTTTGTGGAATGCCTTGTGCTGAGTTGCCATTCGCTTGAGTTCAACATTTGGTGGCTGAGCCAGACCACTTGGGAGTTGAGCTCCCCCACTGCTGAGAGGCTTTTCAGGAGGTTTCATGCCCAGTTAATGTATGTTGTGGCCCTGTAGAACATCTGTGCATTTCTTGTTCTGCCTTGTTTGTTTATGTAAGCCATGATCAGCATATGGTGACCCATGACTTGCCATCGATAATGTAGGAGGGCCAGTTGGACTGCTCTGGTCTCAAGGACATTTCTTGGTAACCAAGATTCTTCTGCTGATATAAAACATAAGAACATAGAATTTGTTGGCAGAAAAGGACTGCTTGATCTACGTAGGCTGCCCAGTTGGTCCCTGCCTACTTTGTCTCTGCAGACCCTAACTGGTCTCTGGTGACCCTCCTTCCTCTCTGCCTATTTACTAATATTCACCTGTGTCTATTCCATGCATGCTTGAAGCCCACTACTGTTTTTTTCCTCCACCAATTCCACTGGAAGTCTGTTCCAGGTGTCTACCACTCTTTCGGTGACCACTTACATTGTCTATGTGATTCTCTAGGATTGCTACCTAACCCAGTAGGCTTTCATCTGCCTTGATCATCCTTGTCACTTGATGATCCAGGGGTGCTCCTTCTGAGATTTTGAGGAATTGTCCACCAACCAATGGAATGTCTCACTTTGGGAAGAATGGTAAGTTCTTGATAGTTCTGAATGAGTAGCTTCAGTTCTTTAATAAGAACAGCTGTAGGTGTCTATTGTGCCATCATGCACAAGGCTACAGATCTATGCACAAGGTCATGAGACACAGGAGTTGCATTAGGTCCCATATTGTGGACAGTTTCTTTCTTAGAGTTGCTCTACACTGTGCCATTATGCTGCTGACTCTGTTGTCAGATGGACATAACTTTCTTTCCATTGTGTTGAAGATGGCACCCAAATGTTTTATGACCCTGTCAGGCTGAGGTTGCTTTTAGTCTGGTTGATGATCCAGCCATGGTGAGTTAGGGTGCTTGAACTTTGGTGGCTTTGGTTTCCATCCTCGTCCTTGCCCTTATGAGCCAGTTGTCCAGGTAGGGGATCACATGTATCCCCTCCCAACATAAGCCTGCTGCTAGGGCAGCCATTATCTTTATGAACACTCATGGTGCCGATGCCGGTCATGAGGCATTGGTACAGGAAGTGTTTGTTCAGTTTGTGGAAATGAAGATACTTGTAGTGAGAGGGACACATTGGGATATGCAGCTAGAAGTCCTTCAGGTCCACAGATGTAAAGAAGTCACTCTGTCTGACTGCCACTAGGGTTGCTCAGATTCTGTGATATCCATTCCATTAACATCTATTGGATTATCGGAAAATCCAATCCCCACTCCTAGTCTGTCCTGATGTCAATTAAGGCATTGAAATCAGGTTCAGGCTCACAATCCAATTTTCAATGCTACATCCGATTCCATAGTCAAACCAAAAAATGCCAAGTCATGTGAAGAAACAAAGACACCCCCCCCCTTCCTTTACCTGTCATTAAGTGATGACTGCTGCAGTGCTGCTGTAGAGATGGAAGCTGTAGGGTCTGGTGGTTCTGGGATGGTTCAGTCTATTCAGTGTAGTGCATCTATACATCTTTCAGTTGTCCGGTATGATTTAATCTTTAATCCCCTACTCCTTGGCAGCACTCTAACATGACGACCATTTGCAAATTGAACCCCATCAGTGAGTGTGTGCACTGCACAGCCCTCCCCCTACTGCAGCCACTGACCACACACACTAGCACTGTGAGCTGGGTAAGTACTTTCCCTCCCAGCTGCTGCCAGCCCAATCCCAACTTCCATCCTGACTACTGACCCTTAGCAGTTAAAACAACTGGAGGAATGCTCAGAGTCCACCCAATATGACTGGCAAATAGGCAATGGCCATCACTTTCCCTGTGTGATCCAGGAAAACTTCTGTTGCCAACTGAAATAAAACCTGGAATATAGCTACTAAGCTTAATGCTGTGAATGGTATATTTGAGCATGCTTAATAAGTGCTTTCCCAGGGTTTCTGTTCCAGCTGGCCCCTCAGTTTCCTGTTTGTCACAGTCTCATAGGGAAAAATGATGATGACCTGGCTGATGTTGGATTGGGGCCTTCTGGGAGTAGTTGTAATTAAAATCTGACTGTCCAGTATTTTATCTCTAGTACCTACCTTGTCTTTTTTTTGGGGGGAGGTATTTATTTATTTTGAGTGGCGGATACTGAGTAATAGAGGACATACCCCCCCCCAGTGCAGTTGTGGTGCTCATGCTAAAACACTCACTAAGGGTAAGGGATGGGGGAGAACAATGATGGGTGAAGGGCGATATCTTCTCATATTTCACTAACTGTGAGATCGAGGGAAGGTTCACTAGTAGTTGAATGCAGAATCGGGTTTCAAAATCTGAAATCTACATCCATCAAGTGTGTTTAGGATTTCAAATTTTCAGACCTGATTTCTGAAAATCCAGAATCCTAAAAACGGAATGGAATCTGAAGATTCTGAACTTAACCAAAATTCAAGTAACTGTAACTGCCACTATGGTTGAATTCAATATCGCCATCTTGAACCTACTGTATCTAATGAACTGATTCAGGAACTTGAGGTCCACAATGGGTTGTAAGTCACCTTCCTTTTATGGCACAAGAAAGAAGGTGGAATAGATACTGAAGCCCTGCTCCTCTTGGGAACTTGGGCTATGGCTCTGTCTGCTAGTAGCTGACTGAGTAGGGCTCTAACTAGATGCACTGGAGACGGAGTCACTGAGGGTGACATCTGTGACTGCATGAATCTTGTTTCTGGGGATTTCATGAAACTCTATGGAATAACTTGAACATACTATTTTGAGGATCTGTTTGTCTCTAACTTTAGTGACCTAGGTCTCTGTAAAGTCCAGAAGTCTGTTTCCCGCTAGGGCTAGATTTTCCTGGGCCTGTTTTGTCTCATGCCTGTTGGTTTCTGTAGTTGCCACTGTACCAAGAGCAAACCCTGGTTCTAAATCTTATAAACTGATAACAGTTGTTGGAATTGCCTCTCTTATTAAATAAATTCAACTTCAAGCCAAAGTTGAGGATAGCAGGGTTCTTGAGAGTTGTTGTGAAATCTGTTGTTGAAATGTGACAGAAAGGACTCCCTGCCCATGCTGTCCTTGGTGAGGTCTTCCGCCTCATCCTTCATTTTTATGAATTTCTTAAGACTGGGCCCAAACACAGCACTCCCCTTAGATTGTAACTTCATAAGCATATTTCTGAGTTGTTATTCACCTGCCATAATTTGAGCAAGAGCTGATGGTGCACCCTGTTGATGGTAGTCATAGATCCTGCTAATATTTTGAAAGTGTCTACAGTGACATCCGTGACATAGCGGATTGCCTGGATGGCATAATCTAAGGTCAATGCCTGCTTGATGGCTGTTGGTAAATCTGACTGAATGGTATCTAAGGACATAGTAAGATGGGTAGGAAATTGGCTGAGGGGGAGACAGCAGAGGGTCGTAGTGAATGTGGTCAAATTGGAGGAAAGGGAGCTCACAAGTGGGTTGCCACAGGAATTTGTCCTGGAGCCAGTCCTCTTCAATGTATTCGTCAGTGATATTGAAAAGGAATCCAGTGCAGGTTGTTTTTATTCACAGGTGACAATAAGTTCTGTGGGAGGGGGGACATCGACGAGGGAATTAGGGAGATGAACAGTTACCTGCATAGACTGGAGAGGTGGTATAAGATCTGGTAAATGAAATTCAGTGCCAAAAAGTGCAAGGTGATGCACCCTGGGAACAAGAACTCTAGGATACAGTACTAGATGGGAGGGGTTAAACTGAGCACCATGACTGAGGAAAGAGACATTGGAGTCATCATTAGTGACACCCTCCTCAATAGTGACACCCTCAAACAATCAACTCAATGCAATAAGGCCTTCAATAAGGCCAATAGGATGCTGGGATGTATCGAGAGGGGCATTGACAGTAGAAGAAAAGAGGTAATATTATTTCTTTATAGATCAATTGTGAGGCCTCACCTGGAGTACTGCACCCAGTTCTGGAATGCGCACCTCAGGAAAGACAAGGACAGGCTAGAGTCAGTGCAATGAAGGGTGATCAGGATGATACAGGATTAGCAGAACAAATTTTACGAGGACTGGCTCACAGCACTAAACATGTACTTGCTAGAGACCAGATGGGAGAAGGGTGATATGATAGAGACCTTCAAATTCCTGAAAGGAATAAATAAGGTGAACTGCAAACAGTTATATAGCATAAGCACAAATTCAAGATCACAGTGGGCACAAGTGTGAACTTAAAGGTGGTAGGTTTAAGAAGGATATGAGGAAATATTACTTTACAGAAAGGGTAATGGAACCTTGGAACAGTCTAGGTGGTGGGTGCCAAAACCATATGTGGTTTCAAGCACAGTTGGGATAGAGTGAAGGTTATTGTGGCTACCCAGGGCAATAGTAGTAGAGAAGAGAGCTGAGGGAGAATAATGAGGTCTAGTACCCAGGAAGATGATTAGGTTAAGGGGATAGATAGGGAACTAAGGCCAGACCAGATGGATAATTGGTCTTTTTCTGCCAGCACTGTGAATGTTTATATGTGTTTCTATGTCTCCAGCCATCTTAGGATGGCTCTGGTAGTGTAGATGGTAGCTGTAGATGCTCTAGAGTTCATTGTGAGCATTTTGCGTGTCTTCTTTATGATGACCTCCGCTCACCTATCTGTTGAGTCTTTCTTGGAGGTAGATCCATCAGATGGGAGTGCAGTGTGTTGACTTAGAGCCGTTATCTGTGAGTCCACTTTAGAAGGGACTTTCCCTGCATCTGTCTTGTCCTATGGTATTAGGTAGCACTTGTTGAATGACCTCGTTTCATTCATTCTGGCGGGGTCTGGTACATTCCATTCATCATTCATGATGTCTTCCAATGCCTTACAAATTAGGAGGAAAGTCTCAAATTTGCCACACTCTCTAATTAGCAGGTCCAGTTTCTTTCCCGTCTGAACACTGATCGGTTCAAATTTCAGTGTTTCCCTGACCACATGGATGATCTCTAAGACTGTGCCAGAGGGGCAGAACTTGGCATTCTGGTCTTCCTTCTCTTCCTCTTTATCTTCATCATCCAAATATGTCCAATCAGGAGCTGTCTCTGTCCAGGTTATGTGGATCTGCAGGCTCCCTGCATGGTCTTTCTGGTTTGGGGACCTTGCCATATTGATGTTCATCAGTATCGTCTCTCAGGGTTTTGTTTGAGATGGACTTGTTCATCACTAGGGTGTCACTGAGGTCAATTAACTTTTAGAAAATGTCTACCATTGCTGCAGATGTAAAATTGTTGGAAGTGTCATCAAGGTTCTTATCCTGTGAGGTGGCTACCCCTGGGAATCTTTCGGGTTGTCCATGTCCACTAAGCAGAGGGAGTAAAGGTCCTTTCGCTGGTTGGTGAGGAGGATATTGGGGCACTTTCTACAACATTTTGTATTGTGGCCCATAGTGACTTGCTTAAACTCTGACTTGGAGAATGCAAGGTTAGCACAAATGAGGAACAGTGCTATAGTGTGGGACACATAACTGCTGGCTGCACAGCAGAGCCCATAAAGCTTAAAATAAAAACACAAAATCATCAGGCCGAACATATATTGGTGATGTGGTAGCCAGGGAGGTCTAGAAGATCAGTGGTCCAGTAGACTCCTGTCTGCAAGAGCATCTGCAACTAAGGAAGCGAGATAAACAGAATGGGCAGTTGCCCAGTTTACTCTTTGCTATTAGGTGTGACCTCCCTCTGGAAGTGAATGGAAGTGCATTGTAGAGACAGTCACCAGCCAATGGGCAAAAGCAGAGCATGACAGAGACTTAGCCTGAGAAGAGTTTAAAATGGTCGCCACTGTGAAATGGCCACCACTCCCAAAATGGTTACCTCATTCATAAGTGAAAAGAAATCAAGGCCAGAATGGTCACTCTGCCTAAATTAGCTACTCACAGATGTGCTGACCCTTTCCTCTATAATGGATGACAAGATCTCCACCAGCAGTATAACATAACATGGCGGCATGTATGTCACAGCAATGCCCAGCAGGCACTAGAGCGGGTGGAGTGTGCGGGTCACTGAGCAGAGAAGCAGCAGTAGTGAAGGGGGCAGCAGGTTAGTATGGTGCTGTGGGAGATGTTGCTCAGCAGAGCACTCACCTAGAAAATAAAGAGATCACTACTGCTGCTGGCTGCTTCTCTCCTGAGGAGAGTTGTAACGGAGGAGGGCAGGTGGCACCCAGAATCTATCAGCGAGTCCAATTTTCCATGGAGTCATAAGATGAGTTGTCCCAGACCCTCAGCAGCAGGAATAATTGGGCTGCAGAGGCAGCCATAGAATTTTGGGGGTTTACACTCCTTGCCTTGGATGTTGGAGGGATGTCAAGAACTGCATGCCACTCTGGATAAACAATTGGCTGCAAGAAGGACTTTAAAAAATATCAGCCACATGGTGGAGAGACAGGCTAAGTTTTAAACATCGGCCAAAAAATGGACAGACTTGGGAAAGATTGTTAAGTCACTGCAGGTAACACAGACGGGACCAGATGAGCTAAGGCGGGGGGCGTTACTCGGGCAATAACTGGCAAAAACAACCTCATGAAAGAGCAAAAACTGTTTATAACTGCAAAACCATGAGGAAACTATCACGGTGATATTATCACCCCCAGCAGGACAAACAACTAGTAACTAAATATAGCTACAACAAAAAAGGAAAAGAACAAACTGTGGGTCAATGCCTAAACAGGCCTCAGCAGGGCTAAACAAACACAGAGCAAAGACGGGGCCTGAAAACCCCAGAAAGCATGATTCTGATTGCCAGAGAGTAAATACCAAGATAAAAGAATTTGCAGAGGAGGTTGTAGCAAATAAAGAAGAAGGAAACATCTTACACGAATAATAAAATTGCAAAAAAGGCTCAGGCACCCACTATAGTGCAACCAGACTGGAGAGATGCACAAACACAACTGAGGAGAGCATACAGGAAGGGGAGGAGTCAAGATCGATGCCCTGAAAGTTTTTTAAGTTTGTGCACTAGCGTATATCACCCAGTAGTGACATCACGGAGTGCTGTGTAAAGGGTGTAATTTGATAATTATTTTTTTAATGAATGCATGCTTATGTGTGTGACTCAACAAGGTAAATTATATGTAATATTTGATTTATATCACATATCTTAGAATCCCAACAAAAAAGTTATAAAAATGCTCTACCCTCTCATTGCATCAGTTTGCCCCAGCTATGAAGTGAGTAAATGCAGGACCACACTGAAAATAAAATATTACCTCAGCTAGGATATTCTGGGTAAGAAAAAAACTGTAGAAAACAAGACCAAGAATCAAGAATTAGTGCAGTTCCAAGGCTGTAGGCTATTGAGAAAAGTTCATTTCATTATGCAAACTAGACTTAGTCTCAGTGGTCTTCTGTAATTACTTTGTGAGTTTAAAAGATTTAACGAGGGATTTCATGTTTTTAAAGCAATATGTAAAATTATATTTGTGCTCTATTAAACATGAAAAACAACAACAAATTAATAATGTTGATTTACATATCAACTCAAGCATTACTTATATTAACTATATATATATTTAAAAAGTTTGCCTTTTATTAGCCCTAAAAGAAAATTTAAAAGAAAAAAAATAATTTTTATTCACAGTTGATAAGAAAAAGAAGCACCTCTTTCTCCCCTGGTGCCAACGTCCTATTAACCTTGTTACCATATTAGACTGCACATGCAATTACCCTTTGAATTCCTTTTTCTGATTCATCACCATCTACGATAAAGGTTATATCATGCAAAGAAAACTCTCTTAACTCACATTTTTTTTTATTTAGAGCATCTGTTTACTTTTTGTGACCTTTTGTCTTTTTGTTTTTAAAGACACTTTCAAATAACACCTACAAAACCATCATTTGCATACAAAGAAACTTTGGGACATCTTTTTCCCAACACTTGCATTTCCAGCTAAGGGTTCGACTTGTCTTCCAGTGTTTATCATCCCTAAACGGTATGCCTCCCACACAGCGACACTTCTACAGTGACATACGTCAATACCGACAGCATCGGCATGTCACTGTGGAAGTCTGCCCAGGACCCGGCACCTCTTTCCCCTGTCCTGCACCCCGTCCCGGGACCAACTTCAACTCTGAGTTGGAATGTAATAGTATGGCGGGTTCAGGGGTTGTATCCCCTGAAGAAAAAACACTGTCTGATGTGCACAGCTCCCTGTCAGCTGCAAATCACGGTCAACATGGAGCCTGTCACTGTGATGCTGGTCGATGAAACAGTTGTAAACCAGCATTGTAGATCCACCCAGACTGACTTAGTCAGCATATAAATTTATTATTTATTAAAAGAAGAAAATTTATTTATTTTATTAACTGTTTGTCACACCTTACACTTTACCCATTTTTTCCCCAGCCCCATCACCTCAACCATTTTGGTTCATCTGAAACCCCATTTCCTGTCTAGGATCTGCTTTGGCCCCCAATAACTCCCTCCTGAATCATGATGTCCCCATTGCTCCACTCACTAGAGGCTTCAATGTGATCTATACAAACAAAAACATAGACAATGATGGCAGAAAAAGAACAGTGGTCCGTCCAGTCCACCATAATACCCTAGCATACCCCAGGAGTGTAGCCATAGATTTCAGATCTGCACACCAAGTGGACTCACTGCTACCCCCCCCCCCTTTGTTAGGGTGAGCTCCCCCCTGGTGTAGCCAGACAATATACAAATGTACACGAGGACCATGTTTGTTGCCTAACTTGGCACAATAAATACAACTTTCGTATCTCATGACAATGGTTGTTGCAATGTATGGGTAAATACAAATGCCATGCATTGTTCCCTAAGACATCCACATACCAGCCCAGAGCCTGTAAAGTTGTATTGTCCTTTTGGTGCAAAGAGAGTATTAGTGACCAGTCTTTCTAGTTTCGACTCCTATGAATAAAATTACAGAAAGGTTCAGTATTTTCTTTGTTAGTTTTCATGGAAAAAGGAAGCAGTTCAGAGCCTATTTGCTACCCCCCTTAAATAAAAGTTCACACCATGGAGTGCTTGGAGTATGCCTGCCTACATCCATGGCATCCCTGAGATCTTTTGTCAGTATGGGTTTTTTTGTCTACACTATTCACCTCATTGCTCACTGTCTTACTACTGCCCCTCTGAGTAACTACTAAGCCCTTAACTATATCACAGCCGTGCTTGAAACCATTAATAGTTTTGGTGCCCACCACCTCCACTGGCAGACTGTTCCATGACTCAACTACTCTCTCCATAAAAAAAAACAACTTTCTAACGTCTCTCTAAAACTTGCCCCCACCGGCTTCCACTCATTTCCTTGTGTTCTATATTCACCTCTCCTGTTCAATAGTTTCCCGCAGTTCACAATGTTCATTCCTTTCAAGGCCCTGAAAGTCTTTATCATACCACCCTTCTCCTGGCCTCAAGCGAGTTCATATTCAGTGCCCTAAGCCAATCCTTGTAGGATATGACTTGTTGGCCCCGAATCACTTCAGTTAACCTGTGCTGCACTGTCTTTCCTTAGGTGAGGACTCCAGAACTGGGCAAAGTACTCCTGGTATGGTCTTACCAGTTGTCCATAGAAAGGCAGGAATACCTTTTTCCTTCTGCTGTCAAAACCCATCCAGATAAACCCCAGCATCCTGTTTGCCTTACTGTAGGCAATGTTACACTGACTAAATTGTTTAAGGGATTCACTTATTATGACCCTTTGATCCGTTCTTCAGAGGCAGTGCCCAGCTTAATCCCTCCCATCCAGTACTCAGTTCTGGGGTTCTTGATCCCATAGTGCATCACCTTGCAATTTTTGGTATTGAATTTCAACTATGAGGGTTCATTGTAATACAAAGAGTCAACAACTGCTTTAAGCACCCCTGAGACCTGGAATGACACCATGTGACCACTGCTCCACATATGGTCATACCAGCAAAATATCTATATATGTATATCAGTTTACCAGTAACGAGTATGTCATTAGGCAACACATGACCTGTGAGTCCATGGGGGCAATATACTTACTGCATTGCCCTTGTGACTGCATTTATGTAAGTAAAACTATGAGTCATTTAAAGGTGAGAATTCAAGAGCATAAGAGTAGTATCAGAAACAATGCAAAGACACCAGTAGTGGAACATTTTAACACAGCAGGGCACACAGGTGCCTCTCTACATTTCTGGGGCCTAGAAGTTGTTTCTCCTTCTCCTGAGGCTGGAGAGAATAGAATGATGAGTAGGCACAATGCTGTTCATATATATAAGATATTCCATGATCCAGCAGCAGGAATTGTGCCATAAGAAGAGAGGACTCGCCTACGGGAAGCAAGCAAAGCCACAACTCATCGCATCCTTTGATAAACGTGACCAGAAGAAAGAGGAGACTCTGGTCACAGAAGAGGATATCCAAAGAAATGAGACTGTGGTAACAGAGAGCAATGATGAGCTAGAGACCAGAATCAGGGTGGCTGGCAACCATACCCAGTCTATATAGAGAGGCTGAGACAGGAGCTCACCCTGACTGAGGCAAAGGTAGATGTCGACCTACAAAATGTGAAGCTGGAGGCAGAGAAGTAACAGGCAGAGCAGCAAAGGCAACAGTGAGAGAAAAAGTGGCAGCACCAGATCCTGATGCAAGAAGAGTGAGAGAATGGGCACATTGAACAAGAGTTAGAGATCAAAAGAGAAAGAGAGAGAGGGAGAGACAGAGAGTGATGAAAGAGTGAGAGAGAAAGAAAGAAGAGAGAGAGAGAGAGAAAGGTGACATGACAGAGAGAGAGAGAGAGAGAGAAAGAAACATGAGAGAGAAATGGAAGAACTATGACAGAAAGCATCACCAATAAACGTACCTACTAGCAAAGAAGGTCTCCTCCCAAGAAGTCAAAGTAAATTCTAATGTTTCCACATTACCAGGATGAGGGATGATCTGGACAGTATTCGGAGACATTTAGAAAGATTATGTGGGCAGTTTTAAATTGAATAGAGCTCCTTGGGTGACTCACCTCATGCCATTACAAAAGGGTAAATCCTTAAAGGCATTTGCCAGAATGGAAAATGCTGTTTGTAAGGACTTTTTAAAAGTGATACATGTTTTACTGAACTATTTTGAATGGACCCATAAGCACATTGGCTCAAATTTAGGGTGTTAAATGTGACTTAATGTGTGTTCAACTGTGCATATGTTAGAATAATGGCAAGATAAGCCAGTTATTGAAAATGAGGTTAAATAAGTGTTCATACTGGATCAATTTCTCTGGACTCTGCCAGAGGAACTGCATGTGTTGCTGCCTGATGGGACTTCCAAAGCTGAAAAGAAATCAGTAAAGAGGGCTCCCCAGTTTGTGTCCAGCATACCATACACAGTGCAAACAGTCTGGGGAGGGATATTTTAAGGGTAAGGCAGGAAGTCAGCCTAAAGTAAACAAGACCTGACCTAAACCTAAAGGTAAAATTACCTATGCATCAAAAACTAAAGAGTCAAAGGATCAGAAGTGCAATGGGTGTCACAAACCTGGGCATTTACAGTATGTTATGATAACCCAAAGAATAAAAATAAGGGGAGGGGCAGAACACAGACAGAGGGAATAACTCTGTGAGAGAGCAACAGCCAGGGCCGGCATCAGCACCCGGGTGACTCGGCAACTGCCTAGGGCCCCAGCACCAGAGGGGGGTCCACCAGGGGTTCAAACAAGCAAAAAAAATGTCAGCTTTGTCATAGCCCAGTGCTGCTTTCAGTTGGGCTACTGCCTACAACACTATAAGATAATAGATTTGACAGACAGCTGCAATGCTGCCAGGGCTCCGCTGCTCAGCCTCCGACTGCTGGTGAAAATATAAATCAGTGCTTGCAAGCGCGTGGAAACTATGGAACTCATGGCCCCCCCCCACACAAAAAAAGGCTGCGAGGTGAGTACTACTTGATTGGCAGGGCCTGATCCATTTGTGAGACTAGGGAGTGTTGCATGGGGCAGGGTATAAATATGCAGGCCAATGGCTGGAGTGGAGAGTTGGACAGAGGGGTGGTCCTGAGTGGCCCCGCCAGGCAGCTTTAGCTGTGTTGTTGCAAAGGTAGTCAGGCTGAGTTGTGGCAGTGCATTTGGGCTGAATAAAGCAAGCAGTGAGAGAAGAGTGAATCAGTTGTGTGTCAGCAGGAACTCTGAAATGGCACTAACAGCAATGGCAGATGGATGAAGCTCCTCCAGCACCACACAAGGTAGGAAAAATCCTGGAGGGAGGCTGTGGGACTTTATGTTGAAAGTTTAGGCAGTTGGTTGCAGTCCTAATGTTGAGCAGCTCGGAGTTGGTGTTGAACATGTTACGTGGACATTTGCTAGCTGCTGTGAGTAGAAGCCAGGTGGGGTGCAACTGTACATGGAGGTATCAATCTCTGCTGCTCTTCTCTCCTCAGTGCTACTACATCAGCAGCTGAGTAGTGCACTGCTTGTGGGGGGGGGGTTGCAAGATTTTTAATTTGTTACTGATGGTACTGTTCTTTACACTGTCAGGCTTTCCAGTGGAGCATCTTTTGGAGCTATTCCGAGTGTCACGCAGTTACACTGCTGGGGAGGGTGGGTGCGAGATTTTGAATTCAGCTAGTACTGTACTGTCAGGTTTTGACCAGTGGAGCATCTTTTGGAGCCGTTACCCAGTGCCCCCCCCCCGGTTGACAACACTGTCTGGTAGGGGCCCTAGCATTAAGTTTTGCACATGGGGCCCACGTGGGGCAAAATGGATGGGTCTGAGGAGGGCCCACTGGAGGTCCTTTGCCCGGGGCCCACAAAAACCTGACACCAGTCATGGCAACAGCCAGCGGCCTGCAGAGATAATGCAGATCCACATAACTCCACTGCTCATATCCATCTCATATTCATGAATGAAACATTGAAACCGAATTTGACAGTAGATAAGGAGCACTTGGCCCACCTAGTCTGCCCATTTTTCCCCCTAATTATACTGTCACCACAGACCCTACTTGATCTCTGACTCCCTCCCCAAGCTTGCTTCTTAAAGGAGAACTTTGTTGAATCTATAAGTCAGTTTTCCCGGTAGAAGCTGTTTTTTATGTTGGCTCGCACGTGCACACCAGCCAACATATTGCATTAGTAGCAGATTTGGAGGTGCGGTTACTGTGGGCAAATGCAGGGAATGCATCAGTAGGTGCATCCCTCATTCCCCAATAAGATAACATGAAGGCACAACCCCAGCAATACAAAAACTGGCCACCAGATCAAAGAAAGGTCAGCTGCAATGAGAGCATAGCTTCCTCACATGGCATGCCTTTCTGGTGAGCTGGTTACAAAACATGGCAGCATGCAGCCGCTTCATTTGCCGACGGGGGAGCCCACTCCATATCAGCATGATGTTCCCCCCCTCCTGTTCCAAGTGTGTGCTGATGAGGTGCCCAATCCCCCTCGGCATCATGGCCCCCCAACAGTCTTTCCTTGCCAATGGGGGGCCCAATCCTTGTTGGCTTCAGTCCCTCCTGTCAAGTTCAGTTTGCTGTCGGGGGAGCCCACTCCCAGTCGGCATAATGTCCCCAGCCCCCATGTGCGCTGTATGGCATGATGCGCGAACCCCCTCACCCATTTCTGTGCCAACAGGGGCCAAATCCTAACTGGCTGTGGCCCTCCCTGCTATGCAGGTGATATATGGGAGCCCACCCCAGTGTAATAACACCTGCAAAAGAAAACCGACCTTGTCGCTTTTTTTACACCCTGTAGAAGAAAAACGGTCCTTCGCAGTATCTCTGCCCCTCCTTCCCCAACCCACACCACCTCCCCACCCCTCACCCCAAACTTATGTCCGGAGTCCGGCGCAACGATCTTCGGTGGACCGGGAACACGTCTGCACTCTTCAAAGCCGACCACGAACTAAAGAAATGTCGGTAAGCTGTCGAATGGCATAAATAGGGTTTGTTCAACTTTGGTGCTTATCTCAGCCATTTTTGGGAATTTTGGCACCAACTTTTCAACATGGGGTTATTAGGACCCCTCCTCATGAATTCAGTCACTGTCATGGCGTTATTCTGTCTCGAAAGATGATTTTGCTGTCACTGTGTGGAATCACCTTTTGGGACTGAGTAATGAAATGACAGTGCCACTGTTCATGAGGGGGGCTCTCAAAAAGCCTATGTTGCAAATTTGGTGAAAAAAATCAAAAAAAAATGGCTGTTTTACGAGCATGCATTGCGCAGTTTCCACACATGCTCATAACTTTGTGAATTTGTAATATTCTCATTCCATATTTTAAAAACGGGCATTTTACCACACCTCCTTATGAACAGTACAGCTGTCATTTTACATATCTTGGCAGAAATGTGTTTTCGCATGTCCGGCACAGAATACCGTGGTCACTGTGCAAAATCAGTTTTTGGGACAGTCTGAGAAAATGACAGTGACACTGTTCATGAGCAGAGGTCCTAAAATGCCTGTGTTGAAAATTTGGTGACAAAAGTCCATAAAATGATTGTGTTACAAGCATCGACGCACAGTTCCACGCACCCTTGTAACTCGCAAATTTGCAATATTTTCATGCCAGATTTTCAACACTGGCATTTTTCACACCTCCTTATGAAAAGTACAGCTGTCATTTTTCACATCCTGTCCAAAATGTGTTTTCGCTCCTGTTGCGCACAATGGTGTGGTCGCTGTGGGAAGTCTACTTTTGGGACAAATTAACAAAATCACAGTGCCACTGTTCATGAGGGGATGTCCCAAAATGCCTATGTTGAAAATGTGGTTAAAAAATCCCAAAAATAATTGGGATACGGGCATGTGTTGCACAGTTAGTATGCCTGCTCCTGCAGGGGTGCAGATAGAAATTTCCAGGCCTGGGACACACTTTCAGGTCTAGGGCCCCCCTCTCCTATCCCCAAGACATATAAATGTGTAAATGTGGGCCCCCCAAGCCACCTGGGCCCGGGACAGTTGTCCTGGCTGCCTCCCCCCCCGTTGGCACCCCGTGCTCAAGACTTCACCAATTTCTCATATTTTCACTCCAGATTTTCTTTTTTTTTTCAATTCAAAGTTTATTAAGTTTTAACAATATTGAGAACAGGTCCAAGAAAACAATATACAGTACATTTATCATGGAGTACACAATGCATTGCATCCATTCCCACCAGCCCCCTTCTCCCCTGCTTGTTTCCTCCCCACAACCCTAAATTCCGCTCCCACCCTATCCAACACAGTCAATTAACAAAACCAAGTGGGTCTAGAGGCTGGATACATACTGGTATGGAAATATTAGACAGAACACAAAGTATAAAAGGGGTCCCATATTTTCACATATCTCTCAAGCCTATTGTAGAGACTTGCTATTGCTTTCTCTGTCCTGAGGTTTGCAAGGAGCTCATTAAGCCATTTGGAATAGGAAATGTCATCACTGTCCTTCGAGTGGCGTAGAACTACTTTTTTAACGGACATGGAGATAAGGGCCATATGATATCTTCTAGTGGGCACTGAGATCTCGATATAATCACCCAATAGACAAATTTCTGGGGTAAATAGGTCATTTAGGCCCAATAAGGGATCTATTTTTTTGCTGAATGTTAGTTCAGAGTGGAGTAACTTTGGAACAGGTCCAAAAGATGTGGTACAGAGAGCCCTCTTTTTGCTGGCAACGATTACAAATGGGTGATGGGAGGAGACCGAACTTAAATAATTTTTGTGGGAAGTAATATAAGTTGTGCAATATATGGAACTGGGTAAGGCGGAGTCTGTTTTGGGTAATATATGTATGACAATTGTGCCATAGGGTATTCCAGTCTAACTCACTAGTGGAGAAAAAAGGAGTCATGTAAGTTGAAGGAGCAAAGCAGACCGGGTAGGCCCAGTTGTATAAAATCTTATAAAATTTGGACACAGATTGTTGGGAATTGGCTAGAGGACCTAGTTCACTTAAAAAGGATTTGTCACCCTGCTGGGGGGACTGTTCCGAAAACTTTCACAACTAAATGTCTTAATTGAAAAATTTTGAAAACATAGTTTGTGGGGATATTGAGATTTTTTTAAATATCAGTAGAGGAGAGCCAAGAGTTCTCTTTTGTTGCAAAAAGGGAAAGGTGTACATCCGCCAGGGGAGGTAACCAACTAACAATAAGCAATTTGTTGTCTATCTTTAAATTTGGATTACCCTATATGGGTTGTGTTAAATCCTGAATATGATTGTATTTAAGGAAAGTGCATAGCTGAGTGTGAATTTTGATGGAAGTTGCAATGGGGGTTGATTTCATACTCAAGGGAAGTGCACTAGGTTTGATATGGAGAAGTGCAGCTGGAGTTAAACCATTGGCTTGAATGAGAGATAGTTCAATTTTAAGCCATTTGGGAGCAGAAGGAGAAGCGAGTACCTCTTCACTGGGAGACATTCATCGAAGATAATTGGCAGAGTGACTAGACCAGTGATAAAAAGTTAAATGAGGAAGGTGTAAGCCCCCTTTATCTTTGGGAGCAGCCAGCTTATAATAGGCAAGTCTAGGTTGTTTGTTGGCCTAAATAAATTTTGTAATAAGACTATGAACTTTTCTGAACCATGAAAAGGGTAACCACGTATTGAATAAATGAAGAGGATAAAAGAGTCTAGGGAAAATGTTCATCTTAATTAAATTAACTCTACCCCAAAGGGAAATAGGAAGTTTGGACCATTTATCCAAGTCTAAGCCTATGGTTTTCACTAGGGAATCCAGGTTTAATTTCTGGATAAGGGCCAGGCTTCTAGAGATTGCAATTCCCAAGTATCTTAAAGAGTCTTGTTTCCAAGAGAGACCCAAGTCAGTGATGGAGCCTTTAGTTACCTTATAATTAAGAGGGAATACCACAGTTTTATCTATATTTAATTTGTAGTTAGATAGTTGGCCATATTTTTCAATGAGTGATAGCATGGGAGGGATTGATGTGGTTCGGTAGGCTAATTGTAAAAGAAGGCAATCGGCATAAGCAGAAACCTTGATTTCTTGATCTGAAATGAATATGCCCTGGATCCTTTCACAGGCCGTTAATTGATGGATAAGAGGTTCCAGGTAAAAATTGAAAGCAAGGGGGATAGGGGGCATCCCTGTCTGGTGCCAGATTGTAAAGGGAAAAGGTTGGATACCGCTCCATTGGCAGTAATCCGTGCTGATGGGGCATGATATAGTGCCTTTATCCATCTCTGGAATTCTAAAGGGAGTTATAAGCATTAAGAGCATGAAACAAAAAGTTCCAATCCACTCTATCGAAGGCTTTCTCGGCATCCAGAGAGATCAAAACTGCAGGGTAATGAGCATCTCTGAACACCAAGAGAACATGCGAGAGTGTTAGAAGATGGTCAACCGATGAGTGCCCTTTCATAAACCCAACTAGCTCGGGTCCAATGAGATCCAGCAGGACAGAGTTGATACGGTCAGCTATTAATTTACTTAGGATTTTAATGTCTTGGTTCAATAAGGATATTGGGCGATAGCTTGTAGTTAGTTCCAGATTCCTATCAGGTTTAAGTAAAAGAACTATTAGGGCTTCGGATAAGGTACAATCTACTGTTGCACCTGATAAAATATATTGGAATAAGGGCACTAATAGAGGGATTAGCTGCTTTTGAAATTTTTTATAAAAGTTAGCCGAGAAGCCATCCGGGCCCTGGGATTTGTCAGAAGGTAAGCTTTGAATTATTCTAGCTACTTCCATAAGAGAAATCAGGGTTATGAGCAATTTTTGTTGTGCATCAGAAAGTAAAGGTAGTTCAGATGTAGTCAGATAAGCATCTAACACTGGATCCAAAGGTGGATCGAACATAGCACTATATAGTTCTGTATAGTAGTTACTAAATTCGGATACTATGTCCGCTGGGGATGTTTTCAATGTACCATCTACTTGAGAACGGATAGATAGAATATATTTGGATGATTCCTGTTGTTTAATGCTGAGTGCTAATAAATGCCCCACTTTCTCCCCCTGCTCTGCAATGCCTTTGTTCTCAAGATAGCACATTCTGCCTTTTCTCTCAGGATCTCTAAGTAAGCATCTCTTAATTTGGCTAAATTTTGTCGAAGGACATCCGAGGAATTGGGAGTCAAGCTTGCTTCAACTGAACGCATTTGAGTGAGCAGGCTAGATAGTTCCTGCTCCCTTTTCTTCTTTCTTTGAGAAGATAAATTGATTAGTATCCCCCCTAATATAAGGCTTAAAAGCACACCATACAAAATCAGGTCTAGAGGTGGAGTTAAGATTAATGTCAATAAACTGTTCAATATGTTTGGTAAGAGCAGTGACCACTACAGGGTCCTTCAACAGCTGGTTTCTGATTTTCCATCGTGTAGTTCTTTTGGGGAGGGGTGAGAGGGAGAGGTGACAGATTACTAGAGAGAGATCAGAGAGCGAGCCAGGTTGAATGGAGACGTCCAAGACACCAGGCAGCAAGGTTTGAGATAGAAGTAGGTAATCAATACAGGAGGCAGTGTTATGGACTGGGGAGGTAAAGGTGCAGCCCCTCTCAGTGGGATTAAATACTCGCCAAACATCGCATAGGCCAATGTGGTCGACAGGCTCCCGGAAAGCCCATTGAGCTGGTGAGAGCCTGCTACCAGAACCTCTAGTATGATCTAATGTGGGATCGAATACAGTGTTCATATAACCGCCGAGAAGTATTGGTAATGATAAGAATGGGGTTACAACTTTAACCAGCTGTGTGAAGAAGCCTGGCAAGTCTACATTAGGCCCATAAACACTTCCCAACAACATCTCAGTTGTGTACAAGATACAATGAATAAAAACAAATCTGCCCTGTGGATCTCTGAGTATTCAAATGAGTGAGAAAGGAACTTTTCTAGTTATCAAGATCAGGACACCACAACTTTGGGTTGTACCCCCTGCAGAAAATACATGTCCCACTTGATGTCTCCTCATTCGAATTGCCTCAGAGTCCAACAGATGTGATTCCTGTATAAATATAACATCTATTGATAGTAAAGCTATATGTTTAAGGACTTTATATTGTTTCAGTTGTTGTCTGATGTCTTTGACATTCCAAGTAGCAACCTTGATAGCATTAGCCATATTCACTATTAATGATAAAATTAGGCAGGACCTTTAGATTAGCCCCTAGGTTTACCAATGACATTACCCACCATGAGACTGTATTGAGAACCCACCCATTTTTCTTACCCATATTTAACCCCCCTCACCAAACCCCAGTACCCCACAACAAACAAAGAGTCAGGGTTATTTAAGAGAACAAACCCAACCCACCCAATCCCCAAAACTATTACTGATTTCGTTCCGCAGAATACCTTCACTATAGCTCCCTCCCTCCAGCCACCCTTAGTTAACCCCGATTATGTCCGTTTTTAGAGGTAGTGCGGGAGATAACAAGAAAGTAGAAACAGAACTAGTACTACAAAAAAGGAACTAACCCAAATGATTAATATTGGCTGTACGTGCAGCCTAACATGCAGGATGAGTCATTAAAAACTATTCAATTTAAGCCTAACTTACTCCTTGCACCACACTCTAAACTACAAACCACAGATCAAAAGCTATATTTAACACCAAGGGTCGCTCAGAACCTGAATTCAAGTAAATGGTCCTATTAATAAAGCTGTTTGTACTAAATGTAAACGACTGCATGTAATTCTTTAGAAGGTAGGAGACAAGATCCCTCTAGTGGTCACTATGGAATACTGTTCGTACCTAAGTGTACAAGTGAAAACTTAAAATTGTAAGAAACAAAACAATTAGGTCAAAGTAGAAAATGAAACAGGGAAAAAGTCTGTGTTTCCCACTGGGTAGCTGAGTAGTTATGTCCCATAGCAACCAAATACTTCAAAATATGAAGTCGGGGGCAGTTATTGAGCCGCTAGAATAAAAGGTTACTGGAGAGCCTGGTTGAACCATGAGGGTAACTAGGCCAATGCACCACGGCATCAAGCTACATTTGCCTTGTGTATATACTATATCAGGCATGCTCTTACAATGCTCTCCTGCTCTTAATTAGAAAATTAGACAAACTTTAAGCAGGCAAAATTAAGTGTCAAGGAAAAGATCAGGTAGAGTGGCCTTGAGTCCAATGCGGGCAGCCTCCGGAACTTCATAGCTTAGCCAAGTACCTGCTACTAAATCCTGCAGTCTCACTGGATAGTTCATGAGAAAATGGACTCCCGCAGCAATAAGTTTAGAGACAAGTGGATGAACGGCCATCCGGCATTGTCGAATGGTAGCAGGCAGGTACTGTGCAATTCTCACCTTGGAACCTTCCCAACGGATCTCTTGTACCTCTCGGACTTTGGAGAGAAAATGTTGGTGCTCTAAATAGTTAAGGAATCTGAAAATTAGAGGTCTCAGAGGAGATCCAGCTGCAGGGGTTGGTCTAAGAGCCCTATGTGCCCTCTCAATCACGTATTTGGGGCCAAATGGCGAGGGCCCGGCTACTTCCTGAATGAATAGGATAGCGTCTTGCCCCTCTTCGGTCTCCGGTAACCCAATAAGGACCACACTGTTCCTGCGGCTACGACCCTCGAGATCTTCTATTTTAAGCTCTGTCTTTGCAATTATTTGCCTAGTAGCCACTAGTTCTGGGTCAACCTTGTTCAGGCATTTTTCCAGGGAGAAGACTCGAGCCTCAGAGTCGGAAGTGTGGCAAGAGATGTCCTCCAAGGCTTGGGAGATTGATTTTATCTCAGAAGTGAGAGATCTTAGTTCTTCTTTAAATGGTCTGAATTCTGCCAAAAATCCAGCCAAGGTGGGAGGTTCCAATTCTGATGGAACGCTGGCGAGTCCCACTGTGTCAGCAGCACTGGTGGCCCTGGGCTTTTTCGGGCCCTTCTCGGGCATTGCAGGTGGCATGTGTTTTGGCAAAGCTCGCTGCATTTCAATCTCCATGAGAGATATCTCAGTAGCAAATGTTAGGTAGGCACTTCAGAAGTTTTCTGGAGTGGTTTTATGGATTATAATACATATCTGAACTCAGAAAATAAACTGAAAATGTGATCGGGTGGCTGGAGCGAAAAAACGGAGCTAGCACCAGGTTGCCTGCATCGTGTGGTCTCCTTCACTCCAGATTTTCAATGTTGCCATTTTTTTATACCTCCTCATGAACAATGCAGTTGTCATTTTTCACACCCTGCCCAAAATGTGTTTTCGTGCCTGTGTCACCAAATGGCATAGTCGCTGTGCAAAACCACCTTTCAGCTAACAAACTAATAGTGCTGCTCTTCATGAGGCGGGGTCACAAAAAGCCCATGTTGAAAATTTGCAGTGAAAATACCAACAAACGCCTACGGCGTTAGGGTTTCCAACTGTAACACCCCCACCCTGTAGAGACTGACAGGCATCAGGGGTGTGACTTGGGATCATTCGCTGTAATGTTTAAGTCATTCCACCCCCACCCCCACTCTGTAGCCGTTCTCACGCATCGAGGTGTGCCTTGGAGTCTTCAGCACTAAAGTACACCCCACTCTCCTACACTGCACCCAGCCATCTCAGCATATTTCCTTATGGAATGTGGGAAGTATAAGGCCCAAAGCACACCAGGACACTTGTCTGTCTACAGGGTAGGTGAGGTTAAATGCCATGAGTGTTAAAGCTGATGACCCAAAGGCACACCCCAACGCCTGTCACTCTCTGCAGGGAGGGGGTGGGGTTGGCATCAGTTCAATACTCCACTGCCATTCCTATTATGCATCTCTAACTCCTGCACTACCAATGCCAGCGAGACAACATTCGGCATTGACAAATGCTTGATTTAAATACTGATTCAAATTCTGTTATTGATCTAGCTATCCAGGCTTTTTGGTTATTTTAGTGAGTGTTTCTGATTTACATGCTGCTGATAAGAACCATTTTAGAATGGTATGATGTAGTTTATGTCCTTGTTCTGTGCTTCTATTGTTGGCACAATGCATTTATGTTCCACTAAGGAACTATGAGGTTGTTTGGGACATTAACTACATCATACAGTTCTAAAATGGTACTAGCCACCAGACTATAAAGCAAAAACACTTACTGGGGTTACTAAAAGGCCTATATTGATGGAACAATAACAGAATTTTAACCAGTACTTGAAAAACAGCTTCTATTGGGAAAAATTACGTACTGGTTCACTGCAATTCTCCTTTAACTAAGATTCCCCTGTATCTATTCTATGCATACTTGAAGCCCACTACTGTTTTTGTCCCCACTACCACTGCTGGAAGACTGTTCCAGGTACCCACCACTCTTTCTGTGAAGAAGTACTTCCTTACATCTCTTCTAAATTTCCTCCATCCAGCTTCATTGCATGTGCCCTTGTTCGCCTCAACTTTTCTCTGAAAAATACTTCCCTACTGTACCTTAATATTTATTTATTATTTATTTATTTAGTTTTTGTTGACCGGGAAGGAGGACTTGATAATTCTTTGCCAATTTTCAGTCTTGTCCAGGGGAAGGGGGATACAAATGGGTGCCAACTGAAATTGAACCAGATTTTAAGCTGTTGTTGGCATTTTTAGTGAATGGGAGCAATCTGGCCAAGCCACCAAGGAAATTCTCCTACTCTGTGGCTAGGTGGCTCTAATAACAGAAGCTGTGAAAACAGTTGGTTGCAGTTAGCGATGGAGAACGATGTCCAGGGGGTTGAGGAGCAGGCCTCCTCTTCAACCTCTGTACCGTGAGAGGCTCCAATGAAAATAGAAACTACAGAGGAGGATGCCTTTGCATTAGCAGGTGAAATATCAGATCGGCAACGGGTGGAGAGTCAACAAGACATCACGACAACAGGAAGTAAAGGAGAAGCAGCAGAGCAATGGATTTCGGTGGAGGACATCCAGCAGTTGCTAGTAGATGAACAGCAATGATTCATGGAGAAAATGGGCCTATTGGAACACGCTCTCTTATGAGAAAAAAATAGAGAAATGGATAAAGCATCTGTTTTGTTTGCTCAGGAGGCCAGGAGTGCATTGCAGCAATCGGAGCAAAAGCAGTTGCAGGATGGTTTTCAGCAACTGGGAAAAGTGCAGTCATCTGCTAACCACGTCTCTCCAAGCCTGCAGGTAAATACAGTTACGGTGACAGCTGTCTCAGATGGGAGCCACGATGTTACTATTACTGCTAGTAGTTAGAAAATGGTTGGGAAAACAGGGATTCCTGATATTCAACAGGAAACTATACATTCTAATCTGCAAAGCATCGCGCAAGTTACTGATCATAACTTGCTGCAGGAGAAATGTATACCTTTTAGTACTGGAGTGTCTACAGGAGGGCTCTTGAGAAAACTACCTGCTAATACCTGGGGAATGGGTAAAGAGAAACTAGAAACCCCTGAAGCTCAACAAGAGCAAGTTGTAACCCCGATTCAGCAGGCTTGGGTAGCCCAAGAATTGCAGAGTGCAGGTTGGAAACGTAGTTCAGATGGAGTGAGTTGGGATGCTAATCTCCTGGTTAAGTTCAGAGAAAGTTTTAAAATGGACAACAATTCAGTGGTTTGGGAGGGACTGGAGGTTAGCGTGCCATTTTTCTTCGGAGTCCCAGATTACCCCTGGTCAGCAACAAGTAATAGTGACAAGATCTACCACAGACACTGGTTTTAATCCAGTTTTAGAACAAATAATCAGGTTAGAAGGTGAGATACTGTCAGAATTGGTTATTCTAGATTCCCCAACCCCCACAAGAAGTGAGACAGAAGGATATAGGGAGGCAGTATAGCGCAGTGGTTTAAGGCTCTGAGCTGCAAATCTGGTGACATCCAGCAGACCAGACCTGGGTTTGAATCCCACAGATTCCACCCGCATACTGTGTGACCCTAAGCAAGTCACTTCACTTCCCTGTGCTCCCAGGTTGCTCCTGTAAAAAAGCTTTCAGCTTAGTGTGCTACTCCTGGTTAACCAACTAAATAAAATAAAAATAAAATAAATATACAATGTGCACAGGGAGCGCTCCCCTCTGGAAATTCTGTTGATCCCTCAGTCACATTAGGGCAAACACAAATACCTTCCATACCTACCCCCACTGTATGGAGCTCTAATGTAAGGGACAGGTTGTTCCCTGATACTGTGTGTAATGCAGTAACTCCAGTAGCATGCCACAATGCTGTGCGTCTCAAATATAGAGGTAACATGGCAGATCTTCCAGATAGGCTGTTTGTGAGTAGAGTTTTACTCAAGGATAGTATGAAGTATTATGCGTTTGAGATGTACGCCCTAATACACATGCCGGGAGATTCAATCTTTGACATCAGCTTTAAGCAGTAGGCCTGGATAGGTTCTGAAAGCTATATTTGGATCTGAAAAATTCTGCATTATGGAAGCCCTTTCTATCAATACCATTGACCAAACCCAGGTTTAAAAAAGTAACTGTGCTCTTTCGTAATGAAGGAGTCAATGTGACAGACATAATATATTTTCTAGAACAACACTGTATGGTGAACGGTCCTCCGGAGCCCATCTTGGATGAGGAGCATTTATGGACTGGGGGCTGGACATATAAAATTACATCACATCAAGAATCTGGCATCACTAAACATTTGCCGAATTGACTGTTTTTGGGAAGGGAAAGGGGTGTGCTTTTCTACCCAGGTCAACCCCTGGCCTGCTATAAATGTGGGGAGGTGTGGCATCTCAGCAACATCTGTGAAACAGAAATGTGGGCTGTGTGATGCTATCGGGCACATAGCTGCTCATTGTCACTTGCCTCCAAGATGCAACTTATGTGAAGAACAAGGGCACACGTATAGGAATTGCTCCTGGGAGGCACACAATAGTTTGGATATCACTTTGCAAATTGAACAGGATGGCTATGTGGCACAAGCACATTAGGAAAGGCTGAAGATGCAAGATCTCTTGTCACAGCCTACTGGGGGGGTACCGCAGCCCCAGAGACTACTGCGTACTAGAAAATCTGGGCCTGTATCTGAAGTGGTCAGGGAGCAAAGTCCTGAGATCACACCTTGGGCTATACCTTTGGTTCAGGGATTGGAGGATGGAGCAGGTGATGAGGGTTCCCAGGGAATTGAGGAGGGCTTAACATATGAACCAGAGAGAGAAGAGAAGCCCCCCTTCAAATCTGAGGAAGTGGGGCCTTCTAACATGGTGGATCCCTCTCCTGGGGCAAAGGTAGCTACGAATGTAATGTTACCCCCAGAAACAAAGAGTGACAGTTCCTTTCAGAGAGTAACCAGATCAAAGGCAGCAAGGCAACTTATGGAGACTTTGCCAGGACCTGGAGAAGCTGGAAACTTTCCAGTGGCTAACTCATATGAGGGTTTGATGGAAGTGGAAGATGATGACATGGGAGGGCACTCTGATGTGTCTTCAGTCACTTTGGTGCAACAGGATGTAGGTGACTCTTTGCCAAGGGAGAAACCAAAGCCAAAGAAATGGAAAAAAACAAAAATTATTAGTTTATATAATTGATTATTTGAACTTTTAAGTTCCCCTTATTTGTTTTTGAATTTTTTACTTCCTTTTTACTTAAGGCTGGGAACATTACCATTATAACTGCAAATGTTAATAGTAAGTCACAGGTAAAAATAACTATTACATTTGCTAGTTTAAAGGAAGGGAAGGGGCAGGGTTTTTTTTCCCAAGATACTAGACCTCATACACTCCCAGAGATGATGACTGCACAAAAGGAATGGAGGTGGGGCCCTTTGCTTTGGTCGATTAGTGAGGATCAATGTTCAGGTTTGGTGATTATGTCTATGGGTCTTGAAGTAGTGGTATTAAAAGTCTTAGATGTTCAACCAGGGAGAGCCATGTTAATTGATGTTCTTTTAAATCATGTTGCTTATAGATTGATTAATATTTATGCACCTCAATCTAAGGCAGAAAGATTTATTTTGTTTGAGTCCATCTCTCCGTATTTACACAGTTCCAAGCAGATTATATGATGAGGAGATTTTAATTGTGGGTTGACTTATAGGGACTGGGGAAGGCAGACCAAAGATTGATAATGATACTAACACTCCCCAAAAATGTTTAAATATGTTTAAGTGAAGGGATGTTTAGGATTCACTTAATAAAACCCCAGATCATACATTTTATAAGGGAAAACTGTCTACAAGAACAGATTTTTCTTGATGTCAGAGTGGAATCGGGTGTGGTAACAGTACAGCCATTAGAAACTTCTGACCGTCTCACTGTAAAGGCCATAATAGGGCATTACCCTGTGACTTCTGTTGGAAGAAGTTATTGGAAAATGAACATGGACTTGTTACAGGAGGAAGGCTATCGAAGGGACATACAGGACTTTTTAGAAGGGAGGGATGATATTAAATACCTATATGATAGTCTTATTGACTGGTGGGAAGACACTAAAAGAGATTTAAAAGATGTGTTTATATCAATGTCATGTCATAGAGCTAAGACAAAATATTTACAGTATATGAGCCTTAGGGCTCAATACTTGAACATTTTAACGCTAATGACTGTAACAGGACAAGATCTCAGGACACAACTTTTCGAGATTAAAGGGCAAATGTGCAGCTATCTTAAAGAGAAAGAAGAACAGACTGCTAAGCAGCAGAAGTTTCTGACAATAGGGTTGAAGGAACAGGTTAATCCATTTAGTACTGATTCTCAGGCATTATCTAGAGTCACCATGACAACATTAACTAATGGTACAGGATAGCAATTTCAGGATAGAGGGGGGATGCAGCAAATAGTTCAAGAACACTTACAGGCCCCTTTTCAGAAGGAAAATGTGGAGACAGGAGTCCTTTACTCCAACGTATAGAGGTGCCAAGATTGACAACTCAGGAAGAACAGGAGTTGATAGCCTCTATCAGTTCAGAAGAAATTTGGGAAGCAGTTACTCACTTATCAGATAATACCGCACCAGGAAAGGATGGTATCCCAAATGATTTTTATGAAACTTTTGTTGATATATTAGCCCCATAGTTACAGCTTGTTTTTTTTGGCTATTCAGCAGGAAGAACGTTTGGTCCCCAGTATGAATGGGGGGGGGGTGACTTTTCTTTATAAAATGGGTGATCAGCAGGATATAAAGAATAGGAGGCTGTTAATCTTACTGTCATCCAATTATAAGATTTTGACAAAGATCTTGACTGGCAGACTTGCAAAACTGGCTAAATAATTGATAAATCTAGCATAAACTTGTGCAATATTGGGAAGGAATATTGCTCAAAATTTTAATTATGTTAGGGAAATTATGAAACAAGGCTTGGTAATGTAGACTGATGGTTATATAATGAACCTATAAGTCCACTTTTATATGTATTTGGTTTAGATCCTGTATTGAGACTTATAGAAGATACAGCAGTGATTAGACCTATTAAAAACAGAGTAAGAATTAGTTTTGGGAAACTTACTGCTTATGCGGATGACTGCACTGTAGCTTGGCAGATTTAAAGTCTGGAAGGGAGGTAATAACTCTATTAGAAGGGATGGAGGATGTGAGAAGGTGTGGTTAATGATGGACCAAATGAGGCAAAATAACATCAAAAGAAAATATTTATTATATGCAATTAGCAAGCGGACTTAAGGTGGCAAAATAAAAGAGAAGCAAAATAAAATAAAATAGTATAGCTAAAAACAGCTAGCTTACTTCAGGATGTTGACAGCTTCACATCCTCCTACACGCTGACTAACAATTCAAGGCAAGCAGGTTATATACAGCTTAGGGACACCTGATACTTGACCTCTGCCACTGTCTTTATTTTACACATCATACCTTTAAATAATGCATCAACAATTTTTATTTACAGTGTGTATACATCTTTAAATCAATATAACAACACAAATGCGGTTTGAATAGAGATTACACTCTTTGTTTTTTTTTCACTTTCAGACTGGTATCAGGAAGTACTGCCCCTCCTGGCTGCAATATAAAAATAGCTAGAATTTGGCTGGCCGGCTCTTAGGGAAACTGCTGCAGCTGGAGGAGAAGCTCTAATGGTGCTTTGCACCGTCTTGTGTAACAGGGAAAACCTTCATTTTTTAGAAGTTCTCAAAACAGCAAGTAACCTTCTTGTTCCACCTCCGGAGGGTATGTAAAGCATATCCTGCTGGTTTTTGTAGCAAACACTTTAGTATTAGGAGCGTTAATGAGTAAAATTCCTTTGCGGCAGAGCGAGCATTCGCTTGGTAATTATTTTATCGGCACTCATACTATCGTACTGCCACATCAGTATGCTTTTGGCAGTTAGTGCTTTTTTTTTTCTTTTTAATATTGCTTTGGCTATAGGGTATTTGTTGAAACAAGCATAGCAGGGCTAAAATGAAAGGACCAGGAGGTTCTTTATTTCTTAAAACTTGCAAAGCACCCTCAAAAGAGCAGCAGAGCACAATGGGGCTTTTCGGAATATTTTAACACAACACCCTGATGATTTAAGATACAGAGGGATTTCTTTACTATACCGTCAAACAAATGGGCTCAAAGCAGGCATTTTAAAACAAGGGGAGCCTGCGAGCCTGTTTCAAAGTCAAAGTACCAAATTAACCAAACGCATTTTACTAGGAGAAGCTTATACTGGCTCCAGATACGTATTACCAAGGAACCAGACTTTATTCCAAACTTAATGAAAGTCCCGTTGTTTTGTTTATCACTACAATGTTTGACTTAAAGGCAAAGTGTTCTTAGGATGCACTAGAAAAGGAGAGATGGACATTTAGACATACTGAGACAGGACAAAACATATATACAAAGTGGGTGGCCAGCCCAACAAACAAACATAGAACAATACAAATATATAACATTGACAAAGGAAAGTAATACATCATGGACCTTTTGTCAAAATAATACCCAGAGAAAAAATTGGGGAGTACTTTACCCTATGACATCCCTTCCCGCCTAAAACCAAACATACAGTTTTGGTTTACAAATAATACTGAAACAGCATACCTGTCACGAGATCTCTCACAAGGAGAGATGGAGCCAAAGCCCACCCTCACCAAGGCTCCATCTTTGGGTCCCTTTTAATATCTTTACCAACAAACTATGAAAGATTATTTCCTTTATAGTTCTATACTTATCTTTACCCCAAAGTCTGATGACAGATATGTGTGTCCTCCATTCCATACCTGGACATAAAATCGGCATTACTATGAGCCATACCGTTGCGATGTTTTATATTAAACCTGTAAGGCTGTAATGAAAGGTACCATTGCATAATGTAAGGGTTTTTATCCTTCATCACATGTAACCAGCATAAGGGATTGTGATCAGTCCACAGCTCAAATTCTACTCCCCATAAATAGAAGCGTAGGGTGTCTATTGCCCATTTGATGGCTAAACACTTGTTTTCTATGACAGAGTAGTGCCTTTCTCTCTCATGTAATTTTCTACTTATAAAAATCACTGGGTGTTCTTCCCCTTGCACTATTTGTGTCAGTACAGCCCCAATACCATAATTAAAGGGTTTCAGTCTGTAATATGAATGGTTGTGTAAAATCGGGGGTATGTAAGACAGGTGAGGAACATATCTTAGCTTTTATACAGTGGAATGCTTCCTCACAGTCGGCTGTCCATATTACTTTCTCCGGTTTATTTATTTTTTTTTTTTTTGTCAAATCAGTTAAGGGTCCAGCTATTGTAGCAAAATTAGGTATGAAGCGCCTATAGTACCCGGCAAGTCCAAGAAAATACCTTACCTTTTTTTTTTTGTAATGGGATGGGGACGATTAGCCACAGCTTCTACTTTAGTTATCTCTGGTCTTACCAACCCATTCCCAATTTTGAATCCAAGATATTTTGTTTCTTGCATTGCCAAGGACAATTTTGAGGGGTTTATGGTTAACCCAACCTCAGAAATAGTAGATAAAACTGCCCCTAGATGATGCATATGTTCCTCCCAAGAAGTACTAAATATGATTACATCATCTAGGTATGCTGCGCTATATGCAGCATGGGGGGGTTAGGATGTTATCCATAAATTGTTGGAACGTGGCAGGAGCACCATGTAGCCCAAAAGGCATTACAGTAAATTTGTACAAGCCGACGGGTGTACTAAATGCTGTTTTTCCTTTGTCTTTAGGGTCAAGGGGGATTTGCCAGTACCCCTTAGTAAAATCTAATGTACTAATCTACTTAGCCTTTCCCAGGTGATCCAAGATGTCATCAATCCATGGCACTGGGTAGCTGTCAAATCTTGAAATAACATTTAGGCATCTGAAATCAAGACAGATCCTGATACCCCCTTCCTTTTTACCCACCACCATAGGAAAATTCCATTCACTATGGGATGGTTCAGTTATTCCCAGTTCTTGCATCTTGGTGATTTCCTGTATGACTTCCTTTCATACTCTCTCAGGGATTCTGTATGCTTTTTACCTGATGGGTACTTTTTCTGTTACTACAGTGTGATGGACAGCATCCTTAACTCTCCCAAGAGTTCCTGTAAATGTGGTTTTAAAGGGTTGTAATACAGTCTGTAGTGCAGCAGCCTGGTCTGTTGTTATGTCTGGGTTTATGTGTATATCTGACAAATCTCCCATATTCTCTAATCTTTGGTATGCCAGGTCTAAGTCAGTTTCAAGAGTCTCGGGATGGCAATAGCTACATAAAAGGGGAGGTCTATCTACCCATCGATTCAACAGATTTGCAGGGTAGATACGATTTTTAATCTTTCTGTCTGGTAACTCAGTCTCATAGGTTACTGGACCTGTACGTTTTGTAATCATATAGAGGCCTTGCCATTTCATAAGCAGTTTATTATCAGAGGAAGGCAGCAAAAGCAAGACTTTATCTCCCTCTACAAATTCCTTATGTCCTGTTCCTTTGTCATAATACCCCTTCTGTTTTATCTGCTGTTGTACATTAATTTGATGGACTTTTTGTACATATGTCATTAATCTTTGGTATAACTGCTGCCAATATTCTAAGGGTAGCGTCTTTTGTTTGCATTATCTATCCTCCCATTCTTCTTTTATAATGTCTAGAGGACCCCTTGGATTATGGCCATACAACAACTCAAATGGGGAAAAACCTGTAGATGCTTGGGGAACTTCTCTGTAGGCAAACATTAGGTAGGGGAGATATGAGTCCCATTTATTCCCTTCCTCTAACCCAAACTTTTTTAACATTCTCTTCATAGTCTGGTTAAAACGTTCAACCAGTCCATCCATTTGAGGATGGCATGGTGTAGTAAAAATGGCTTCTATGCCTGATGCCTGGTACAAACGTTGCAACAGACTGGAGCAGAAATTGGTACCTCTATCAGTCAAGGTGATTTGGGGGATTCCCATAAAACAGAAAATCTTTACCAATTGATCAGCTACTCTGGTGGCAGTAACACTTCAAAGGGGAATAGCTTCTGGATATTTTGTTGTATAATCAACAACCACTAGAATGAAACGATTCCTCTTGGAACTTTTAGGGAGGGGTCCAACTATATCCATAGCTATTCATTTAAATGTGTTGTTAACCAAGGGTATTGGTAGTAGCGGTACATTATCCTTGCGGCCAATTCCTGCTACTTGTTGGCATTCACAACAACTTTTACAATATTCAGTCACCTGCTCGTGAATGTCAGTCCAAAAGAATCTGTACAAAAGATGATTCAGGGTACGGTCTCTACCTAAATGTCCTGCCAATGGGATATCATGTGCGATATTCAGTAACTTATTTCTGTAGGGTAGGGGCACCATTAATTGTTCTACATTTTCCCTAGTTTGGGGGTTGGTACAGACCCTATACAATAAATCATTTTCTATTTTGTATTGGGGTTGTTGAGGCTTACTTTCTACATTCACCTGTGAAAAAAATGGGGTTGGTGCAATGTCTTTTTTTGTGCTTCTTGAAATTCTCTGTTACCCAACAAACTTTTAAATTTCATATCAGCTGTTTCAAGTCAAGAATTTTTTAAGAGGCCATGCTTCCTTGTCTTTTCTTCTCTGAATTCTGCTTTTCTTATCTTTTCCTGCTTTTCCAAAAATGTAATTTTCAAAAGAAAATAACTTTCCCAAATCCTGTTTCTGTTGAGCTTGTGCTTAGGTAGTAACAGCCCCTACATTTGTATTTAGCAAGGATTCAAAATGGGGATAGCCATGTCCAATTACAACAGGTACCGGCAAATGGGGCACTATGCCCACCTTCATTTTCTGTATCTTCCCATCCACCTGTATTACAGTCTCTCTTAATAGGTACCGGAGTACATCCCCGTGAATACATTTGACTCCAGTGGTTGGTTCCCCAGGTTCAGGTTTTATTTCTAGTAGTGAAGCATGAACTAGTGTCTGTTTATTGCTTGAATCAGCAAGTCCAGAAACCACTGCCTCCTCAATTTGTACAGGTGTTAGATAGCGTCCCCAGTTGTCAAGGACTAAATGTATGGGTTCCACTTTCTTCTTCGGACAAAATCTTTCAATGTGCCCTTTTCCTTTTGCATTTGTGGCATATTATGTCTGGATTATACGCTTTTCCTGTTTTACTGTACTCTTTAACCCCAATGGTACCACTATTCTGTGGGTGATATGTAATATTAGGTGGTCGATGTCTTACCATGGCCTGTTGACCTCTGGGACTCCCAAACATCATAGGTCTATGGGGTCTAGCCAATAGGTAGTCTTCAGGCAGTCTTATGGCTACTTCAGATGACTCGGGGTGGTGTTCTTTCACCCACAGCTGTACATCTTGCGGTAATATTCGAATAAATTGTTCAAGGATGATACTCTCCAGAATTTGGGCAACAATTCTAGTGTTAGGCTGCAACCACTTATTGCATAAATCTTTCAATTGTGTATATACATCTTGGTGAGTGTCAGAAGTCTGAAATGTACAGGCTCTAAAGCGTTGTCTATAGGTTTCGGTACATATGTCATACCTTTCCAGGATAGCTTGTTTGATGTGGTCATAGTCATTTGCATGGGTAATATCTACATGACTGTAGGCGAGCTGGGCCTTCCCAGTTAGATAGGAAGCTAGCCTATTTATCCACTGGTCCCTTGGCCAGGAACAGGCCGTGGCCACCCTCTCAAATGTCATAAGGTATGCTTCTATATCATCAGATTCAGACATCTTTACCTATCAGTTTTATGTCCTTTTGCCCTACCCCAGGTACAGGTTGGGGTCTGGCAGTGCCCATGGACTGAATGGCATGCAGGGAATCTGCCCAATGAGCTGCATTCTCCCTTTGATCTCTCTTTTTTTCTCTCTCCATTTCCACCTGTCTGATACATAACCAGTGAAGCAATTCAAGAATATCCTCTGGAGTATCCTCTATCTCCAGCCCACCTGCTTGGGCACCTTCCATTGGCTTCTTCTCATCCGTCATTAGGGTGTCGCCTTCAGTTTCTCTCCTTGCCACCTTTCTGTGCACTGCAGGGTCCAAACCCATCAGCAAGGGCAGTTGTAGATTCTGCACAATGGACCTTGTCATAATCCCAGTCTGAACTACTGCCTCATTTTGTTCCATAACATGTCCATCAGGATCTGAGCGCAGATCCACCAGCAGGTCACCAGAGCCCACTGAATCCCACTTCTGACACCATATGTGAGAAGGTGTGGATAATGATGAACCAAATGAGGCAAAATAGCAGCAAAAGAAAATATTTATTATATACAATTAGCAAGCGGACTTAAGGCGGCAAAATAAAAGAGAAGCAAAAAAACATAAAATAGTATAGCTAGAAACAGCTAGCTTACTTCAGGATGTTGACAGCTTCACATCCTCCTACACACTGACTAACAATTCAATGCAAGCAGGTTATATACAGCTTATGGACATGTGATACTTTAACTCCACCCCAAGTCTTTATTTTACACATTATACCTTTAAATAATACATCAACAATGTTTATTTACTATGTGTATACATCTTTAAATCAATATAACAACACAAATGCAGTTTGAATAGAGATTACACTCTTGTGGGTTTTTTTTACTTTCAGACTGGTATCAGGAAGCACCTCCCCTCCTGGTTGCAGTATAAAAATAGCTAGAATTTGTCTGGCCGGCCCTAAGGGAAACTGCTGCAGCTGGAGGTGGAGCTCTAATGGTGCTTTGCACCGTCTTGTGTAACAAGGAAAACCTTTGTTTTTTAGAAGTTCTCAAAACAGCAAATAACCTTCTTGTTCCACCTCTGGAGGGTATGTAAAGCATATCCTGGTTTTTGTAGCAAACACATTAGTATTAGGAGAATTAACAAGTAAAATTCCTTTGCGATAGTGCGAGCGTTCAAGCGGTAATTATTTTACTGGCACTCACACTATCGTACTGCCACATCAGTATGCTTTTGGGAGTTGGTGCTTTTTTTCCTTTTTAATATTGCTTTGGCTATAGGGCATTTGCTGAAACAAGCATAGCAGGGCTAAAATGAAAGGACCAGGAGGTTCTTTATTTTTTAAAACCCGCAAAGCGTAGGCTAGCTCTCAAAAGAACAGCAGAGCATAATGGAATATTTTGGAATATTTTAACACAATGCCATGATGATTTAAGATACAGAGGACTTTCTTTACTATACCCACAAAGAAATGGGCTCAAAGAAGGCATTTTAAAACAAGGGGAGCCTGTGAGCATGTTTCAATGTCAAAGCAGCAAATTAACCAGACGCATTTTACTAGGAGAAGCTTATACTGGCTCCAGATACGTATTACCAAGGAGCCAGACTTTATTCCGGACTTAATGGCAGCCCTGTCATTTTATTTATCACTACAATGTTTGACTTAAAGGCAAAGTGTTCCTAGGATGCACTAGAAAAAGGAGAGATGGACATTTAGACATACTAAGACAGGACAAAACATATACAAAGTGGGCGGCCAACCCAACAAACATAGAGCAATACAAATATATAACATTGACAAAGGAAAGTAGTACATCCTGGACCTCTTGTCAAAATAATACCCAGAGAAAAAAATGGGAGGGGTACCTTACCCTATCACAGAGGACTCTACTGGAATAAGGTTGAATAGAGGTAAGAGTAAACTGATGGGGTTGGGACTTATCCCTAGACAGGTTGAGTTTCCTATCCCAATGGTAACAGGTCAAATCAAAATATTAGGCCTTTTTTTGGCACTAGGGAAGCAGAGGTATTAAATTGGGAATTGGCATACAATAAAGCATTAGGCAAAGTGAAGAGCTGGAAGTCATGGAAAATGACAAGAAAAAAAGGGTATATTTAATAAGGGCCTGTCTGGCTCCTTTGTTTTTGCATGTTTCACATGTATATCCCCTCCCATATATGATGCACATGAAGATAATGGGGTTATTTTTTCTGCTTCTATGGGGAAGTTGACTTAATCCTATAAAGAACGCTCACACTTACAGGTTGTGGAAAACAGGTGGTCTGAATATGTTACACCCTCTGGTGTTTTTGTTTGGGAATTTTTTTTATTCCACCACTAAACCAGTTATATCAAAAATGGAAGGTATGGGGAAAAAGCGTATGGAACTATGGGGTAGCCAGTTTCTTATGGCATAGGGGAGAGGATGGTGTCATTTTATAAATAAACAGTTATCAGGTTATGTACAAATTACCCTAAAATATATAAAATAGTGGGGTATTGAATTATCTGGGTGATTTCTAAGGATAAGAAGAAATGTTATCCTTAGTAGAGAAATGTTACTGGGAACAACCCTTGTTTCATGTACAGGTTGGTGTTGTTTGTGAAGACTTACTTAGTAGTATATAGAGAAAAGTGGTTGGGCGAGTATGCACAACCAGTGTGGTGTGCCACTGAGGGGTTCTGATTCCCTATGACCTCGAGGTGAAGCTCAAGAGGTCCGTGGGAATCAGAACCCCAAAGTGGCACAGCACACTGGTTGGGCATAACATTGCCCATCCATTATTTTTTATAGTGTATGGTGCCCCTACGATAATTTAAGTGAGCATTTAAATTTTTTTTTTAAGCCGTAAAAGGAATTCTTTCTACTGCATTTTAATCTGGTATTCGTCAGGTTGCTAAGGTTAGTGCTGTGGTTGTTAGGGACCAAGCGTCCTTACGTCTGTAGCGTGGTCTGTCATTGGCTGTCAGTTGCCTTTGGGCGGGGATTCCAGAAAAAAAACATGGCGGACGTATCTCTCACTAAGCGAGAGGACCGTGAGTGAAAGGATTCACCTGTCAATGTGAGTAGTTTTAAATATCTGTTTGATCCTGCAGTTTTTTAATAGTTTAAAGTATCTGGTCAATCCTGCCTTTTTTCGTGGTGCCCTGTTCATCATCAATTCGGGGGATGATCGTGCCGCAGTCGCTGCTCCGAATTTTTCTGTGTCTGGTCCACTTTTAAAATGAGCTGAGCATGTGCAGCCTCTAGAGGCTTTCAAAATGTTGTTGTAGTACAGTGTGGTACAATCAGAGTTCCATACACAACAAGCCTTCACCATATACTATAACAGAGTTATGGATTCCGTTGAAAATGTAGGATGTGATATGGCTTTGTGGTCACCAGAATCTTAATGTAAAGGGAAACCAAAAACACAAGGGCCCAGATATTCAAAAGGGTTGCGCCATGCGCAACAGGGTTGCGCATGCGCAAGTCCTACATTGCGCCATTCTGCGATATTCAGCAGGAGGCAGTTACACCACTGAAAACAGGTTGCGCAACAGCGCAATGCAAATGAATGCATGCTCAACAGGAGGGGGAGGAACCATGCATAAACTGCGCAACCCGATATTCAGTCGGGTTGTGCAGAGTTGTGCATGCAACCCCCAACCTGCACCTGCACAACTTTGAGCCAAAAAAAAAGGATCAAGTTGAGGGCCACCCACAGGTGAGCTGCTGTATTGCAGGGCGCAACACAGCAGCTGCCACCCGTGGCTGGCCCCCAACTCAGTCCCTGTGCCCCCCCACCAGCCCGATCGCGGGCAGAACGTAAAAACAACCCCCACCCATCTCCCGATGCCCGATCACGGGCAGAAAGTATCATGAAACCCCCACATCCCCGATGCCCGATCGTGGGCAGAAAGTATCGAAACCCCACACATCTCCGATGCCAGATCGCGGGCAGAAAGTATCATGAAACCCCCACATCTCCGATGCCCGATCGCGGGCAGAAAGTATGATGAAACCCCCACACATCTCCCGATGCCCGATCATAGGCAGAGCGTGGGACACAACCCCGCCAGTGCCCGATCGTGGGCAGAATGTAAAAGCCCCCAACCCAAATATCTCCTGATGGTCCAGTGGACTGTAATGCCCGATCTCGGGCAGAATGTCAGTTACAACCCCCAAACATCTCCCTGGTGTCTGGTATTCCCCCCACCCACCCACCCACGAAGCCCTGGGTGTGGGGACACTAGACACCAGAAAGATGTTGAGGGTCTAACGACATTCTGCCAGCGATCGGCGATACGATCCACTGAACCACCAGAAGATATTCGAGCAGAGGCACCTTCATTCTGCCAGCGATGAGAGCACTGAAGTGTTCCGTTCTGCTGCGATCGGGCATCGAGAGCTGTTGAGCGAGGGATTTTCATGTTACTCTGCCCGTGACCAACATCGAGCTATGTGGCAGAAGTTTCATGTTACTGCCGATCAGCTTTCAGGAAGATGTTAGAGGAAAAGTGTTTCAGACATACCGCCCACGATCGGGCTGCAGGGTGTGTCAGTCCCCACTGGCTGCTGCCTGGCATGGTGGCCAGGCGCAAGTCCTCGGGGATCGGCGCACCTACATGCTAATGGCATGCAAATGGGGCCATAAATAGATGCAAATGGCCCCCCCTGCGCCTTGCATAAATTATGGCCCCATTTGCATGTCACCTTTTGAATATCGGAAATTTGCGCATGGCGCAATGGTACTTGCGTCACCGCAAGTTTAATGCTCAACTCTGACAACTTGCGGTGGCGCAAGTTCCACTGCGCCATGCACAGTGGCTGTGGCTGGGGGGTGATATTCAAAGGTTGCTCAATGGCGCAACTCCTTTGAATATCGCCGACACCCTCTTATTTTGAGCAGCGCAGGGACTTGCGCCTCAGAATGACGCAGTTTGAATATCTGGGCCAAGAAGTTAAAGAATGGCTCTGTGGGGAATTGCAGTGTACAGGGCAAATAGAAAACATGTTGCATCTATTTTTTGAATGTGTATCTGTCAGACATTTTTAGAGGGACTTGGCTGCCTTTTGAGGTGAGACTATTTCAAGATATGTCATATCAACTATTAGTATCGGGACAAATTCCCCCAGCGTGGGGCAAATGGAAGAGCACAATCTATGTTATTGTAGCCTACATCAAGTGGTCCTTGTGGCAAGTTTGTTGTTTAGGGGTTCTTCAGAATGTAGAAATTACAAGACAAGATGTTTTGTTTAAAATACAGAATGAACTGGATACAATTTATCAATATGAACATAATGCAATCGGGCAAGCTGTACGTGAATGTCTTTGGAAAGATGTGACTTGGGTGGGATGATTGGCAGAGGTATTTCCCTCTGCTTTTAATGTACTTTATATTGGGTCCATTATCCTTTTTAAAAATGATTGAAGAAGCTTACAACATTAGCAGTGGGACCTAGTTTAATTGTTCCTTTAATTGTATTTTGATACCTACAGGGTCATAATGTCACACACTTAATAGTGTGCAACATAATGGCTAAACCTACACAGTGCTGTAGGTTACAGTAAGTGGTGCAATACCATGAATAATGCTGTGCACGGTATTGCACCACTTGAAACATCCTAGGCAGAGGATAAGACCTCTGCTGGGATGGGGTTCTGCTGAGCAGCTGCCGTGGCTCAACAGACTGAGCCACTGCAGCTAGTAACCCAAGCGCTGCATCTGGGACTGGATTGATTTCCGGTCCCAGTAACTATTTTTAAACTTTGTGCACTCCTGAGTTGAACCACACACCCCGGCATTGAAAATCTTTATTGGGGTGGGTTCAGAAGGCAAGCCTCAAAAAGAAGAAATGCGCTTGTATTCGCAGCGCGATTTAGCCATGCAGCATAATGTCTTGCAACATTATGACCCCGTGCCATTTTGATATAATATCTGTCTGTAGTAATATAAGATATGTATATTGATTATATGCTGAGTTAGTTTTGTAACAAAAATTTCCCCTGCTCTTTTCAGGGGGAAGGGGAGGTCTTTTTCTCTGAAGAAACACTATATGAATTTCTACTGTTTGGATTTATTATTTTACGTACTTCCTTTGTGTGTTTTGGTTTTTGTTTCTTTTTGTTATGCTTTTGTATGAAGTAATACTAGTTTGTATATTTAATAAAAAATTCACCTACTCTTTTTCAAGAAGTGCCATGGGATCTTTTAACATCCACCAGAACTACCACCAGAACAGGCAGATGGGACCTCAGTTTAACATCTCATCCAAAAAATTGCACCTCAGGAGTGCAGCATGCCCCTCATTCTGCACTACAGTGTCAGTATTAAGATTTAACCCAAGTGTCTGGAGTGGGGATAGAACCCACAGCCTTCTGGCCTCAGAGGAAAGTGTGCAACCTGCAGAGCCACTGACACTGACTATCCAACCCTGTAAGATATTTATAGGTCTCTATCATGTCTCCCCTCTCCCTCCTCTCTTTTAGGGTGTACATATTGCGGTCCTTCAGTCTTTCCTCATAGGGCTTCTGATAAAGCCCCTGCACCATTTCAGTAGCCTTCTGCTGGACAGCTTCCACCCTGTTTATATCCTGCTTGAGGTGTGATCTCCAGAACTGAATACAGTAATCCAGGTGAGATCTCACCAGTGGTCTGTGTCACAAATGCACTCTGCAGGTCAGGCCCTCTGCTCCCACAGTGCCAACCTCCTAGTGCAATAGTGTGAACAGGTAATAGACAGGGTAACCCTCCTGTCTGCTTTTGGGTCCGAATCACCTTTAGTCTCAAGTTCTGGGGGGATTCAAACTGTGAACCTTATGCTAGCATACACAATGTACAGGCTCAGATATGTACTCTCTTGAGAGACTGCGGTACAGTCTTTCGCCAGGCTTCCAAAAATGAATCCTTAAAACTCTGTAAGAGACCTTAGGTATGTTCTTACCTTTCCCCAGTTTAGTAACACCATCAAGCCCTTCAGAACAGCTGTCAGACTTAAAAACACAGGCATTCCACATGCAGAAAAATGACCAAGGAGACCCAGGCAGAATCTTAAAGTCTATCGTCCAGATATTCAAACTGTGCCCAAAAAGTGCGCAACAGCAGAAGCAAGTGCAAGTCCACTGCACCCATGCGCAAGAAGTGTGATGTTCAAAAACTGCGCAGGCCAAGATGCACCTACGGCCGACGACTGAATATTGCACCACCTGTGCCACAGTGCAACTAGGGATGTGAAGCTGAGCATATCTGATGTGCCGTAGCACAACAAGGGATGCCCCCTGCAGCAGGGCAGCAATGCAACAGCATAGCCAGGGATGCAGGAGCCCACCACCCATGCTACAGATGGGCAGAGGAACACACAGCAGAACAGACATCATCCCCCATACCCCATGCACTGCACAACTGGGGGAGAGCTGGAATAACCACTGGCCCATGGATACTAGCAGCCAACCCACAGCCGGGCCATGGTGCCTCAGCACACACCCTGGCAAGCTGTGACTGGCACACAAGGAGGGCCGACCACCCCATGTCACACCATCCCACCAATGCAGAGCACACCCTGCACCATGATCCCCATACACCCTGCCCAGGAGCAGCGCCCAACAGTGCAAGACACCCCATGCATGCCACCACCCCCACTGTGACAATGCAACCCTGTGCACCATGGAGCCATGCAAGGCAGCCCCACCATGAGCACCCTGCAGTGGGCGGCAGCAGACAGCAATGCAACAGATGCATACACAGTGCCACCCTGCACATCCCCCCGAGGTACAGCTGAGAGACCGACCATGCGTCAGCACACGAGGTACCCCACATGCGACGGGGCATGCCCCGGACCCCATCTCCAGTGCTACAGCACCCTGCACACCCTCCCAAGGACACATCCCATCCCAGCACTGGCCACAACAGCCAGCACAGACACACACAGTGTAGCATGGAGGCATGCACCACACAGGATGCAACACAGTGCATGGACAAACACCCACCCATACCCAATGGCAGACCAACACATGGACACAGCAGCGGGTCAACCAAGCCACTGGCATGTGGCCACGGCTAACGTGTACACATGGCCAGCACCACTACATTGCACAGGTGTGCCAGCCACCCTGCGCAGACACCATGAAGCTGTATGCCACCAGCATGCTGCCGGAGCACAAGTGACAGACACTGGAGCACATCCCCTGCAACAGACACAAGCAACAGCATGGAGGGGAGACAACAACAGCGGAGGCCACAGTGCCACTGGAGGCAGACATGCACCATACTGGTGATGGCAGGCAACCTGGCAGTTATGCGAGGTACAGTTGTTATCCAGCATGGACAGCCACCACTGACACCAGCAGACTGTGCATATCACAGACATGCAAGGGTGTCAGCTGCGCAGGCCATGGACGGTCTGACAGGGGTGCCATGCACACAGTGCAGGCCCCATGGACCACTGCACACAGGCATCCAGTGCACAGAGTACAATACACAAACCAAAGACAGTGACTGATCCCCCTGCCCACACCATAGGCGGTTCACCACTGCACACACACACACACACACACACACACACACCCATGCAGCTGAGCACCTGTAGCCTGCTGCAAATCAGAGACCACCACAGGTGTCATAACAAAATGCATATATTTTAAAAGACGTAACAAATAACTATATACAATTATTTACAAGAGGGGGGAAGGGCCACATAACAGGTGGGGATGGGTAAGGGGCAGGGGTGAACATATGGGAGAGGGAAGAAGGGGTGTGAGGGTGGGTCAAAGGTGGGGAGGTGGTAGTAGGGGCATGGGGACATCAACGGGTGCCCCGGTCCTCCTCCTCATGGCACCGATGTGTGCTTCTCCGTCTCCTCCTCACCCCAAGGTGGTGGATCCTTTGAAGGATCTGCAAGGTCTCCCTCACCACTTGGAGCAGCTCTTGTAGGCTCCGCTGAATTTCCTGGAGTCGCTGTCCACCTAGGACGAGGGAGCAGAGTCAATAAGTGTGACTGTCCAGCCCCCTGCAGCCCACCCATTGTGCACGGCATACAGCCATGTGCCACACCCCTGTGATGGTGTGCGACCACCCACAGTGACCGTGTCCACAAGACCTGCCCACCCAGGCTGCCACAGCCATGTGGACCACTGCACACACCCACCACCCATGTCCTGCAGAGCACCACCATGGTGGTACAGTGATTTGGCTATGCAGTGTGAAGGCAGTGCCACAGCCATGTGCCCGGCGCACGCATGGACCACCATTGACGCACTCCCAGACATGCAGTGCCACTGGACAGTGCTGACTGTAACAAGTTGCGTGCACGGCAGTGGTGTCAATGGATGGTGGCCATGCCCCACTGCCTGCCCAGTTATACAGCATGCAATAGTAATCAAGGATGTAAGGCACTCACCATCATCAGGCTGGTCCACGCACCACGGACCACCATCATCCCTCCTGGCCCGCTGTTCCTCGATGCGGCGCCTCCGGTCCCAGTTCTGCTAGCATTCTTCTGGCCATAAGGTGCAAACATGGAGAGAGGAACATCAGTACAATCTGGTAGCAAAGTCTCCCCATCCCCATGTGTGTGCAATCCCCACACAGCCATACCCATCCACCCCACACCCCGATACCACCACCACGGCCAACACCAGACAGCCCCCCCATGTGCCGGACACATGCAACCGTGATACCCGTATGAACGATAAAAGTGTATAGATGTTGCACCCACATGGCCGTGGCACTGTCACCCTCCTGGCATGTGCCCGCAGGTGGGCAAGCAAGTCCAGGTCCCTGCACCTCAGGTCCTCATAACGGTGGCGACACTGCTCCACCATTTGCCCCATACCAGTGGCCTCCTCCAGGGCGTTGGCCACCTCCTGCCAGACCGCACTCCTGGCCCTGTCCAGGGGTGCCTCTCCAAACAAAGCCCCAGCATGGGGCTCAACTATAGCCACCAGGTTGGCAAGCTCAACCTGGCTCCAAATGACTGCATGCCTCCGCGCAATCTCTGCTGTCTGGCTGAATCAAAATGGCACTCAGCAGCGCGGTTCTGCCATGTGCAGATGCTGCATGGTACAGTGCTGCCATTCCCTATTGCGCTATCACCGAACAGCGCAATAGTGATGCACCCATGCCTGATGCATGGTGCCTGAGGGCAAAGGTCGGGCACTGAGTCAAGGGTCTCTGGCACACGGACAGCCACAGTGTGATTGGAACCCAATGCGTGTAGCGTGATTGGGTGCCTGTGTGCCACCTTCTGTAGCGGCCTACAGCGTTGTTGCCCCAGTGTGCCTATGATGCCCCAGTGCCACAGCGCCATATATGTGAACAGCGCCGTAGCACCACTGGCACAATGGTGGCCATGCCCTGCATTGCTTCCCGTGCACAGCACATCAGCAGCGTGGCAGGTGCCTGCATCATCAACCCCGGCATCTGCAGTTAGGTGTGTACTGCACATGTCACAGAACTGCGCCTTTGGCTCAGCACGTTCAACACAATTGAGCAAAGTGCAACAGCGCGATATTCAGTTGGCATATGCAAATTATCTAATCAGCCATTCAATGGCACAGTCACTGCATTTGCAACCACTTAAAGATGCGCCTCGCCTCATTTGCATGGGTTGCGCTATAAAAATGCGACATTGGGCTGCACTGGCCATAGTCGGTTACTGCAGCCTATTGCAGTGAGTTGCATGCTGTTTGGGAGTATGGATTGTGGTGTTTGGGACATGCATGGGACTGCACAGTCACAGGTAACACCTGTCATTCTCACAGGATGAATCATGACCGATCATGTGGTGGAGAAAGAGGAACAGAGTCGTGGGAGGAAGAGGAGGCCAAACTTTACAAAGGCTGAGACAGATGCCCTGTTTGAGGCCTACCTCAACCAGGAGCCACTTCTCAGCAGATGCCAGGGAACACCACAGGCCCATGCTGCTGCATGGGAGGAGGTGGCGCGTGCTGTCAACCTGCATGGCAGCCACCTGCGCTCTGTGCAGGAGTGCAAAAAGAAGATGGGCATGGACAGGCGTAGAATTAAAGAGAAGCTGGCTGCCATCAGGGCAGCATGGTCTGCCACCAGTGGGGAACAGCTGGAGGTGCAATGCCTGACCCCACAGGAAGAGAGGGTTGCTGGCAGTATGCAGTGTTGCGCCATTGAGGGTGTTTCTGGGTGGTGGATTCCAGATGGGTGGTAGCCCGTCACTGCATGGTAGGTCATGGTCTGTCTTTTGGGGGGGACAGGGTAGGTCACATGCAGTAATGCTACTTTTTTTCCCCCTTACAGCTCCTGAGCATCTATGTGGGTCAGCAGTGGTGGGCTTCTCCACTGAGGCCAGTATCATGGAGATGGAGGAGGGCCCATCCACCTCCACAGGAATACGGGGGTCAGGGAGACAGTGGGCCAACCTGGACATCTGGATTGATGTTGGTGGAGCAAGTCCGGAGGAGGCCCTGCCCATGTCCCAGCATGCCGGCATCCATGGATGCCGGCATGCTGAGGACTCAGGCTGGTGCCGGATCCGTCACCGATGATGATGAAGCTAACGTCATGGGCAGTGACACGTGTGGGCCACAGGATGGCCACACAGCAGGTGACATTGCAGCCATGGCTGTGGGTGGTGCCACCGTGGAGGCCTGCATGTTATCACAGTCCCAGCCTGTGCCTGTCTGCACCAGTGGGGCAGCACTGGTGTGTGTCCAGGACAGTGGGACTGTTGCGGGCCACTGCGGCAGCACCATTGAGCCCTGGAGAGCGGCAGCCAGAGAGGCAGTATCAGCAGTTGGCCAATGGCCATGGGGATACAGTGTCAGGGGTCGGCGTCAGTGCACCACCTGTGGACATGCCCAGGCCTGGCCCTGGTGTGCAGCTCCCACCCTCAAGGGGTGATGAGCATCAGGGCTGTGAACACCCTGAGGGACAGCATGCCAATCAGGCAGAGGACATCTTAGATGAGCACACCCGCATACTGCAAGCATCAGTCAATCAGCAGATGTGGCTTGTGACGGTGGTGGATGCACTGAGTGAGGCTCTGCACCAGGCAGAGGAGTTGCACAGCAGAGACACCGCTCTGTTCCTGGCAGGGATGAACCGGTTGTGACTGCTGCCATTGACAGGCAGACACAGGCATTCACAGCTGTCATGGCCACAATGGGCACACAGTTATTTGCCCATGCATCACGGACACCACACAGTGCAATGTCCACCCCCCATTCCTAGCGTCATGCGACACCATCCTTGTCGACACCGGGTTCAGCTGTGGGCATCCTGAGCACGCCTGGTGCAGGCATGTTCAGTGTGCTGCAGACCCCTGTGCGAGAACAGTTGCGTTCATGCAGTGGAACCCCTGAGTGACCATTGGTGCCACCTCATGAGGCCAGTGGTCAGCCTGTCACTGCTGGCGGGTCTCAGCGGGGCTGCCCATGCATCTGTGGTGGCCATGGCACTGTGGCACGTGACTGACCTGTCTTCCAGCATGGCTACTGTCTGATGCTGCCCTGTGTGCATTGTGTCATTCAGCGGGCAATGCACTGGTGGGGTACCTGGCCCTGCACACACACACACACACACACACACACACACACACACACACACATTCCATCTGCACACCCTCCTGGCTGCTGTCCACTGTGGCGTGTGCATGATGATGCCTGCATTGCACTGTACACCACTGTGCAATATTGCCCAGCGTCTAACACATGCACAATGACAGGCAGTGGACTTGGTGGTGTGTGGACGTGTGTGTGGCTAGGGGTGGCGGTCTGGGTTGGCGTGCCTCCTACCTTTTGTGCATGTCTTGTGAGGGGTGTGTGTGTGTGTGTGTGTGTGTGTGTGTGACTGCGTGCCATGTTAGACCTCGCCCATCCCTGGCAGTGTGTGCGGTTCCATGCTCGGCCACTTCCCTTGACAGCATGCACCCCTGGTGTGTGTCCGTGCGTGTTTGTGGGTTGTGCCTTTGCCACTGGTGGTTGCACATGGCCCCATGACTTATCTGGGTTGGCTGAAGTGTTCCTCTGTGATGGTGTCCTGGTGCAGCTGTGCCAGCTGGAACAGTTGGGGTTCCCGTCGCCCAAGGGGGGTGCTGCTCATCACCATCGTCACCAGCGTCCTCGTCGTCCCCATCACTGTCCCCCTCTTCGACCTTTTCGGCTATCCCACAGTCGTTGGGCATGTTGTGCAGGATGCAACAGGCCAGGAATAGCCCACAGGCCTTTGAGGGGCAGTACTGTAGGGCACCGCTGGAGGTGTCCAGGCAATGGATACATGCCTTCAGCATCCAGAACACCCTCTCGATGACATTGTGTGTGGTGGCATGTGCCTCATTGTAGTGTTGCTGTGATGGGGTCACAGGGCACCAGTATGGTGTGAGCAGCCAGGGATGGAGTGGGCATCCACTGTTACCTGTGTGTAGAGGGTGGAGGTTAGTTTGGTGATCAGCGTCGGCCTGCCTTGGGCCATGTAGGCCACTACCCATGTCACCTCTGAGCATGCTCCTTCCAAGCTCTAGGTTTTTCCACGTGGTTTGCATACTCACCCACTAAGTGGCCAGTGGGGATGTCCCCACTCTTGAATCTGTGGAACAGCGCCAACTGGTGCCAGATGAAGTCATTGTGTGCTCCTCCAGGGTGCATGGCACAGACATTGATTATGCGCCCCCTGGCATCGCACACCACCTGGCAGTTAATGCTTGCATAGCCCTTCCGATTGATATATGTGGCCTCCACAGGGCCAGGTGGTGTGCAGATGGCCACATGGGTGCAGTCTATTGTCCCTAGCATGCCAGGCATACGTGCTACCCTGTGGAACTTCTGTATGTTTGCTGTGCACTTCACCGGTGTGCTGGGGAAATGGATGTACTCCGCAGCATGTGGCAGCAGTGCACTGAGGAATTGGGTGAGGTGGCATGATGCGGCCAACTGGGTTATGCCTGTGGTGTCCTCTGTTGGTCTCTGGAAGGTACCCGTGGTGAGCAAGCACATGCCAGCTGTCATTTTAGTCTCCAATGACAGAGCATGGCTCTGTCATGCACATCACTGCACAGCTCACAGAGCCGCCTCAGAATTGTCCAATTCAGGCAGTACCGGCCCACGATCTCGGTATCGCTGTACAGCTCAAAGCTGGTGCTGGCTCGGTACTGCCTGTTGGGGGCATACCGCCGACAGGCCCTTCCACGGCCACGTCCCCTGCTGCCTGCCTTCTCACCCCCCTCATTACTGCCTCCATCTGGATGGTGGCACTGGCCATGTCCCTGGCTTGTGTTCCTCCCCCCTGCAGCTGTTTCTGTGTTCCCCCCGCTGTCCTGGCTGCTACTTCCCCTGCACCAGGAACACCTTCCTGTGGTGGCCTCAGTGCTGTGTGGCACTTCCCCCTTCTGCACTAGCTGTGGTTGTGCCTTCCCACACCTTCCCTGTGCCTGTGGGTTCAGGGTGCCCTTTCCCTGTCCTGCCCTGTGTGTCCCTCCTGCCCTGTGTGTCTGCCTAGCAGTCAGCCACATGTGCCTTCCCTGTAGCGTTCTTGTACCTCTCCCTTGTTCCTTTTTATTTTGGCTCGTTTCCGCTATTGCACAACTTCCACTTGCTCCCCTATTGCGCATGGAGTATGTTGTTGAATATCACACTGCACCATTTATGCATGGTTCCTCCCCCTTCAGTTGCACATGCATTCATTATCATTGCACTCTTGCTCAGTGTGATTTTGGGGGCGCATCTGCCTCCGGCTGAATATCACAAGATGGCGCATTTTCGGACTTGCGCTGGAGCAACCCTATTGCTCATGGCGCAACCCTTTTGAATATCTGGGCCCATGTTTACTATAAATGGATAAAAATAGTAAGATAAAATACAGAACAAATATCAAAGAGCATCACAATCATATAAAAGAAAACAAGGAAAACTACAGAACAAACTCCTACCAAAATACATTTAGATCTTTTCTATCTAATGCATTACCTCTGTAAGTGCAGTTAAATTAGAGAGCTGTGTCTCTCTAGAGTCCCAAATGATATGATGTTCATTTCAGACTCAAGTATCAGTTTTAACTGTGTTGCCACACCTGTTCTGTGAGTCATCTAGCTCATCCTTTTAGAATAAAAATAAAATACAAACATGATGTCCTATAAGGAGGTATATTAAATAAGGTGACATCAGCAAAAACTCATTTCCCAAATTATGAGTCTTTCATCAACTGGTTCCTTTGAGGTTTACAACCCTACAGTCCATCACCTAGGTGTGATATAGCCAACAGGAATCAGCTAAATGATGTCCTGTCCTGTAATAAAATGTATATTTAGTTTCCCAAATTCAGAAGCATGAGGTCATAAGAAGGCCATAAAATGCAATTTCTCAAGGAAGTTAATTACATTACAGAGATCTCCTGGTCAGTTTACATATCCTGTAGCTTCACTGAAACCTGGGGGCCGGGGGCACCCATGGAAGCACAGGCTGTCTTATGTGAGACAATCACATACTATATGTTTAGTTTACAAATATCATACAATAATCATAACCAGCTGGCCAAGCATCACAATTTGTACAGTGGTAACATCACCTCCCTCCTTTTGCTGCTGATGCCCCTCCCTATGCAACCCATCCTCCAATTGGCCCTACCTACTGCCTTGTTGCATTGTTTTGCCACTTTGAAACCATTAGATATGTTTACTCCCAGGTCCCTTTTCTGTTTGGTGACTGTCAATACCTCCTCTTCTATTTAGTACTGTGCCTCTGGGTTTCTGTGCCCTAAGTGAATGATTTTGCACTTTTTCACATTTAACCCTAGCTGTCTTGTTCTCAACCACCCCTCAAGTTTCTCATTTCTCTGCACATTCTTCCACCCCTTCTGGAATGTATACTCTATTGCAGATTTTGGTGTAATCTGCAAAGAGGAATCCCTTCCCTTCCAACTAATCTGTAATGTCACTTATAAAAATGTTAAAGAGGACTGGTCCAAGTACTGAGTCCTGAGGCACCCCACTAGTTAGCCGCCTTTCTCTGAAGTGAGCTCCATTTACTACCAGCCTCTGTCATCTAGCCATTAACCAATTTCTTACCCAATTTAGCACTTAAGGACCCACCCCAAAGCTACCAAGTTTTCTTATGAGTCTCCTAAGTGGTACAGTGTCAAATATCTTAATAAATTCTAAAAAGGCCATGTGCACCACTTCACCCTGATCAAGTTCCCTGATTACCCAGTCAAACAAATCTATAGATTTAACTGACATAACGCCGCCCCCCCCCCCATATGAATCAATGCTGCCTCTGGTCTTGTAACCCACTAGATTCAAGATACTCCACAATCTCTTCCTTTAGGAATGACTCCATTAACTTCCCCAATAATGATGTCAGACCAACCTGCCTATAGTTGCCAGCCTCCTCCCTGCTACCACTTTTATAAAGTGGGCCTACATCTACACTCCTCCACTCCCCAGGAACTAGAGATGAGGTACTTGTCGAGTAGCTGGGGCGGGTAGGTCGGGTATTAGTGGCTTTTGATTAGGTAGGGTAGTTCAGGTAATTTATTACCCTACCCGACCTAACAGTGTACTTCACGGTTCTGGTACTGAGGACAACGGTAATGGGGTGAGTAATTGATAATTAAAAAAAGGCATTTTTCAGACAGCCTGTGGAGTCCCGGGACTCTTCCTGATTTCTAATAGGGCAATACAATGCCTGCTCTGATTGGGCTGATGAGTACCACTTGTGATAAGGGTTTGATGTCGGGTGCCGTGTTCATTGCCCTGACCAGGGCATTCAATATGGTAAACCACAACACAATGCTTTTGAGACTGCAATCCTGTGCAGTATCTGGGCTGAGTTTGAAATGGTTTATGAGTTATTTAAGTTCCCGAATACAAAAGGTTAGGATAAGAGGTTCTTTATCAGAACCAATGAAAGTAAGGACAGGGGTCCCTCAGGGATCAGTATTAGGGCCATTATAATTTTCTGTTTTTGTGAACGATATGCCCAGAAAGTCTGGTAGAATCAAATGTATATTATACCCCGATGACATGGTCTTCCTCACCTCTGGTCCCTCTGCTAGCGAAATACATGTAGCATTAAAAGAGGATTATTTAAAACTAACAAATTGACTATCCCAGAATAAACTGAAATTGAATGAAGCAAAAACAAAAGTAATGTTCGGGATGGTTCAGAGGTTGGCCCGAGGTGGGGAAGACCTTTGCATCAAGGGTAGCAATGAAGTGCAGATATCTAGAGTAATGTCCTTTAAGTATTTAGGTATCCACTTGGATCCTACGTTGTGCTTTATAGGCCACCTAGACAATATAGGTAAAAAAATACACCAAAAGCTGTTTTTTTTTGTATAGAAATATAAATGCTCTGACTGATAGGCAAGGATGCTTATAGCTAGGCAAATTTTGTTGACAACACAGGATTATGGTGCACCCTTGTTCTTCAATCAAGGAAGCTCATTTTTGTAAAAATATCAATTGATTCTAAACAATTTGGGTTAAGGGCCCCATTGAGGACTCATCGTCTCCTATATGAAAAAATAAACATTTTATCTCCTAAACAGAGAATCGAACATGATGCTGCTGTTTTTGCATGTACTGTATTTTATAATTCATTTCCTAGTTGTCTTCTAGGCAGCTCATGCAACATATTTGTTCATACATAACAAGAAGTAGTATGGATGCTCTTTTTTATCCAAATTCACTGAAATTATCCACGACTAAATGTTCATTTACATAGTGCAGACCTGTGCTGTTAAATAATTTATCAATGCTAATACAAAAAGCTAATAGTGTAAAGCACTTTAAAACAATGCTGAAAGCTCATTATGGTAAACTAACTGACTGTTCCTGCAATGTTACCTGACTTATGTATTTTTGTTTAATTTGTATGTATTTGTTTTTATGAGTTGTATTTATGGTGTCCTTATATGTCAGACATGACTGAAAAAAAGGGCAGTGTCCAGTTCATTTCCTGGTTAAAAATAAAAAAACAAACAAACAATTACAGGCAGCCTGTGGGGTCCTCACAGCAGAAAGGAGCACAAGACACCAGCCTGACAATCCAATTGGTCAGTGCTGGTGTCTGAGCTCCCTTAGCATGCAAACTAGCTCTGGAGCTTGGTGAGACAGGGAGCAAGATTCAGTGCTTGCCGCAACCGTGGCGAATAGCAGCAAAAACTGAAAAAAAATTTGAAACACAACATTTTTACAGGAAGGAAGGGGGAACAAGGGTTGGGGACTGAAGAAAGGGAAAATAATTGGGGCCGGATCATCAAATACAGCGGCGCTCAGGAGAGAAGGAGAAAGGGGATGAAGGCACTCCTTGCTGCTGTCAGCAGCTCTGAAAGCCATTTAGGCTGTATACACGCTGTCTGCCATTAGGTACCCAGAGCCCTGTCTGACATATTCTCTGTGTCTCTCTTCAGTATAGTGAAGCCATTTAGGCTTTATTACACACTGTACATTGTTGATGCCCTGAGCCCTGTTTGTGACATAGCTACTTTATGTGTCTCTGCAATATAGTGAAAACCATTTAGGCTGTATACACACATACTGTCTGTAGGTGCCCTGAGCCATGTCTGTGACATAGCGAGTACTCTGTCTCTCTGCAGTATAGTGAAAGTCATTTAGGCTGTATTACGCACTGTCTGTTAGGTGCCCTGAGCCCTGTCTGTGACATAGCTACTCTGTGCCTCTCTGCAGTATAGTGAAAGCCACTTGCATTTCCAGCTAAGGGTTCAACTTGTCTTCCAGTGTTTATCATCTTAAACATTTGGTATCTCATCCAGATGCAGGGTCTGAAATTTAATTCTGGAGGCAAGTTTTAAAAATCATTCCAGTCTGTAGGATGTAATGGTCTCCAAAAAGTCATAGCAGAAACGGACTTCCTCAGAAAATAAATGTATTATTTTTTTAAAAGAAGAAAATGAATTTATTTTATTAACTATTTGTCATACCTTACACCGTAGCCATTTTTTCTCCCCAAGCCCCATCACCTCACCCATTTTGGTTCATCTGAAGCCCGATTTCCTGTCTAGGATCCCATTTGGCCCCCAATAACTCCCTCCTGAATCATGATGTCCCCGTTGCTCCACTCACCAGTGGCTTCAATCTGATTTATGCAAATGGGAACATAGACAATGATGGCAGAAAAAGAACAGTGGTTCATCCAGTCCATTGTAATATCCTAACATACCCAGAGATCTTTTGTCAGCATAGGTTTTTTTTGTCTACACTATTCACCTCATTGCTCACTGTCTTACTACTGCCCCTCTGAGTAACTACTAAGCCCTTAACTATATCACAACCGTGCTTGAAACCATTAATAGTTTTGGTGCCCACCACCTCCACTGGCAGAGGTTCAACCACTCTCTCTGTAAAAAAAACTCACATCTCTCCTAAACTTCCCCTCAAATGCTTCCACTTATGTCCTTGTGTTCTATATTCATCCATCCTGTTGAATAGTTTCCTGCAATTCACTATGTTCATTCCTTTCAGGACCCCGAAAGTCTCTGTCATACCACCCTTCTCCTGGCCTCGAGTGAGCACATATTCAGTGCCCTAAGCCAATCATTGTAGGATCCAACTTGTTGGCTCTAATCCATTTTAGTTAACCTATGCTGCACTGTCTTTTTCTTAGGTGAGGACTCCAGAACTGGGCAAAATACTCCAGGTATGGCCTCACCAGTTATCTATAGAAAGGCAGGAATACCTTTTTCCTTCTGCTGTCAAAACCCCTCCAGATAAACCCCAGTATCCTGTTTGCCTTACTGTAGGCAATGTTACACTGACTAAATTGTTTAAGGGATTCCTTTATGATGACCCATTGATCCATTCTTCAGAGGTAGTGCCCAGCTTAATCCCTCCTTGCAATTTTTGGTACTGAATTTCAACTATGAGGGGTCACTGTAATACAAAGAGTCAACAACTGCTTTTGGGACCCCTGAGAACTGGAATGACACCATGTGACCACTGCTCCCCATGTGATCATACCAGAAAAAATGTATATATAGACATCAGTTTACCAGTAAGATGTATGTCATTAGGCAACACATGACCTGTGAGTCCATGGGGGCAATATACTTACTGCATTGCCCTTGTGACTGCATTTATGTAAGTGAAACTATTAGGCATTTAAAGGTGAGAATTTAAGAACATAAGAGCAGTATCAGAAACAATGCAAAGACATCAGTAGTGGAACATTTTAACATAGCATGGCATACAGGCACCTCTCTGTATTTCTGGGGCCTAGAAGTTGTTTCTCCTTCTCCCGAGGATGAAGAGAATAGAATAATGAGTAGGCACGATGCTTGGCATATATATAAAATATCACGTGATGCAACAGCTGGAATTGTGCTGTAAGAAGAGAGGGCAAAGTCACAACTCATAGCATCCTTTGATAAACGTGACCGGAAGAAAGAGGAGGCTCTGGTCACAGAAGGGGACATCCAAAGCCATGAGACTGTGGTCATAGAGAGCAATGATGATCTAGAGACCAAAATCAGGTGGCTGAGCAACCATATCCAGCCTAAATAGAGAGGCTGAGACAGGAGCTCACCCTAACTAAGGCAAAGGTAGATGCCGACCTATAAAATGAGAAGCTGGAGGCAGAGAAGTGATAAGCAAAAGTGAGAGAAAAAGTGGCAACACTAGATCCTGATGCAAGAAGAGTGAGAGAATGGGCACCTTGAATAAGAACAAGAGACCAAGAGAGAAAGAGAGAGGGAGAGACAGAGTGATGACAGAGTGAGAGAGAATGAGAAAGAAAGAGAGAAAGGGGAGAGAGAGAGAAAGAAACATGAGAGAGAAATGGAACATACATAGAAACATAGAAACATAGAATTTGATGGCAGATAAGAACCGCTTGGCCCACCTAGTCTGCCCATTTCCCTACCTAACGGATAAGCTGCAGATCCTAGTTAACCAACAGCCTATTTCCTCCTACCCCTACTAGAATTGCCTTATTTCTGTCCCATTCATTCTTGAATTACCCCACTGTTTTTGATTCTATGACCTCCTCAGGAAGGCTGGTCCATGTATCCACAACCCTCTCTGTGAAGAAATACTTCCTCACATTACCTCTGAGCCATCCCCCCTCAATCTTCAAATTGTGCCTCCTTGTTTTTGCACATCTCTTTTTCTGAAAGATGCTACCCTCTTGGACTTTGTTGATTCCCTTGAGGTATTTGAAAGTTCCTATCATGTCCCCCCTCTCCCTCCTTTCCCTGAAGCTATACATCTTTAGTTCCTTTAGTCTTTCTTCATATGTCTTCTGATGCAGACCCTGCATCATTTTGGTTGTCCTCCTCTGGACAGCCTCCACCCTGTCTATGTCCTTGCAGAGATGGGGTCTCCAGAACTGTAAGATGTGGTCTTACCAACTGTCTGTACAGAGGGTCAACAACTTCCTGTTTTCTACTGGTTATGCCTCTCCCTATGCAATCCAGTATCCCCCCAGCCCTCCTTACTGCCTTCTCACATTGCTGGCCCACCTTTAGGTCATCTGATATGACTACCCACAGGTCCCTTTCCATTTTTGTTGTTGTCAGTATCTCACCCACCATTGTGTACTCTTCCCCTGGGTTTTTGTTTCCCAGGCGCATTACTTTACACTTCTTTGCATTGAATCTAAGCTGCCATACATTTGACGATTCCTCCAACCTTGCCAAGTCCCTTTTCATCCTTTCCACCCCACCTTGTGTATCAACCCTGTTGCAGATCTTTGTGTCATCTGCAAAGAGACACACTTTCCCTTCCAGTCCCTCTGTAATGTCTCTTAAAGATGTTAAAAGGACCGGCCCCAGTACTGAACCCTGCGGTACCCCACTAGTAACCCTCCTTTCTTCACTGTGGACTCCATTTACTATTACCCACTGTGTCCTGTTGTCCAAACAGTGTTTAACCCAGGCTACCACCCTGTGACCCACTCCCAGGCTGGTTAATGTATTTATTAATCTTTTGTGTGGGACTGTGTCAAATGCCTTGCTAAAGTCTAGGTAGGCCATGTCCACAGCCCCTCCCTGGTCTACTGTTTTGGTCACCCAGTCAAAGAAATCAATTAGATTTGTCTGACATGACCTTCCCACTGCGAATCCATGCTGCCTTGGGTCCTGTGCCCCACTGGCCTCTAGGTATTCAACAATTCTTTCCTTCAGAAGTGATTCCATCATTTTCCCCTACCACTGAGATCAAACTGACAGGTCTATAGTTTCCTGCCTCTGTCATGCTCCCACTTTTGTGAAGGGGAATCATATCTACCCTCCTCCAGTCCTCAGGTACCACATCATACTCCCATAATTTATTAAAAAGGGTAGTCAGTAGTGTTACTAGTTCTTCCCTTAGTTCTTTTAGAATTCTGGGGTGAATCTCTTCAGGTCTCATTGCTCTATCCACCTTCAGTTTTAAGAGTTCTTTCAGAACTCTTTCTTCTGTGAAAGGACTAATATCAACCCCCCCCCATCCAGAGTGCTGCTATTGACCTGATTATGTATTTCCCCCTGCTTTTCCATTGTGAATACTGAGCAGAAGTATTCGTTCAGTATCCCTGCTTTTTCACTGTCGCTCTCTGCCCAACCGCCTTCCTCTTTGTTCAGCCTCAGTATCCCTGCCTTAGTCTTTCTTTGCTCCCTAATGTACCTATAAAAGGTTTTATCCCCCCTTCTTAACCAAGTTGGCTATCTTTTCCTCAGTTTGGGCCTTTACTATTCTGACTGCCTTACCCGCTTCCCTCTGCTTTAACTGGTACAGTTCTCTGTCCTGCTCCTTCTGTGTTTCCTTATACTTCCTGAATGCTATCTTTTTCTCCCTTACCTTCTCCGCCACTTCTTTTGAGAACCATAGTGTTTTTTTCTTACGTTTTGATTTGTTTTATTTGTTTCACACAAAGGCTTGTTGCCTCTGTGATGGCAGTTTTGACATTTCCCCATTGTTGCTCCACCCCACCTTCATGCCTGTTTGCTAGTGCTTTTCTGAGGCACTCTCCCATTTTGACAAAATCAGCCCTCCTGAAGTCCAGTACCTTCACTTTTGTGTGGCTTGACTCTACAGCTAAGTTTATTGTGAACCACACTGTTTGTTGGTTGCTTGTTCCCAGATGGCTACCCACTTTAAGAACACAGATCCTCTCTCCATCCCCATTTGAGAGTACCAGGTCTAAGATTGTTCTCTCCTGAGTGGGTTCCAAAACTAGCTGTCTGAGGCATACCCCCTGTAGGACATCGAGAATAGCCCTGCGTTTGGATGTGGCTGCAGCAAAGGTGCTCCAGTCAACATCTGGCATATTCAGGTCCCCCATCAGCAATATCTCCCCTTTCTCTGCCAACCCAAGGATACCTTCTATCATTTCCTTGTCCATTTCCTCACCCTGAGGCTGGGGTCTGTATACAACCCCTGTGTGGATTGTGGAGCCATTTCCAGTCTCCAGGGTGACCCACAGTGTCTCCTCTCATCCCTGTTTACCCTTTAGTTCTGTTACTTTGATCCCTTCCCTTACATAAAGAGCTACTCCTCCTCTTCTTCCCTCCCTGTCCCTCCTGTAGATTGTGTAGCCATCATGTTGACATCCCAGTCATAGCTCTCTGTGTACCATGTTTCTGTGACTGCCACAATATCCAGGCATCCCTCTTCCATCAAGGTCACCATTTCAGGGAGCTTTTTACCTAGACTACGGGCATTGGTACTCATTACCCTCCATTTTGTTATGCCTTTATTTCTATTTACCCCATCACTGTCCCTACTGCCTTTGTCTTTTTCTCCATTCACCCCTGCCCTTCTCCCTGTTGACTGCTCTATCTTGGTGTTTACCTCACTAGTTACACTGATTTTTGGGGGGCTAGGATTTCCCTTGTCCTCTTCAGTGCCTCCCTCCTTGGCTAGTTTAAATGCTTGCCATTGAAGCATTTAAACCTATCACATAGGATCCTGGTTCCTCTCCAGGACAGATGCAGACCATCATGCCTGTATAGGCCTGCATCCCTCCAGGTGGAGCCCCAGTTCTCAATGAAGCCAAATCCCTGAGCTCTGCACCAGCTTTTCAACCAGTCATTGAATCCCATGGTGCAGAGTGCCCCAGCCTCATCCATGCCATAGACAGGTAGCACTTTTGAGAAAGTTACCATGTGTGCTACTTGTCTAAGGCCCTTCCCCAACTCCACAAACTCCTGTCCCACTGCTCTGATCCCATTCTCAGCCACATCATTCATCCCTAGGTGGATAATGACATCCAGCTCCTTCCCCCTTTCCACTGCTCCCATGATCCTGAGGCTTTGTTTCCTGTCCTTCCAAGCCTTGGTGCCATGCAAGCACCTTACCTCCCTTTCCCCTCCCTCCCCAAGTTCTACCCCCCTAACAATTGAGTCCTCCACCAGGAGTTGTTTCCTTCCCCTATGGTGTCCTGAACCACCATCCCAAGGGGCTCCATTGTGGAGGATACCACTGCAGATGCCTCCATAGAGGAACCATGCTTCCCCAGAGTGGCAAATGGATTGTGGAGAGGCACTACTGGAGGGATACACCTCTGTTCCACCACCCTCACCCTCCCTGAGCCCACTGTGGTCCAACTACTCCTCTTTCTTGGCAACCTTTGAGGTAGTGGCAGTGGCCTGAGTAGTCCCTTGGTGGGGAAGCAGGTTTCCCAGATCCTTGCCAGGTCAGCATGGAGATGAACAACCTCCTCCCTCAGACCAGAGAGGTGCCTGCAAATAGGGCAGTGTGACCGGGTAACCCCTGTCATTGGTGAGGTGCCCTGGTAGGGAGAGATGTGGGTCTTTCCTTGCCCCCCCATTATCCTACCTTATGCCTATGTTATATAAAGTACATGGAAGGAATAGATGAAAGTGCTGGAGTGCTTTAAAAACAGTTAAAGATTAAAAGTGCTAGCTAATAAAGTGCAGGGATATGTTAAATGATATGGTTAAAGTACCAGAATAGTGCTTTCTGTACAAAGAAAAAAGTAAGAAATATAAAATACATCTGTGCCTTTAATTGCAGTAATAATAAAATATAGAAAGGGAGCCACAGAGTAAGGACCCATCTGCATTGTCTGTTTTCTGTGGTTGCAACCTCTATTCTCCTTTCTAGTGCAGCTATCCCTTTCTTTCTTGGTTGGAGGCAGGCCACCTCTAAGCAGCACCCCCCCCCTTCATTGTCTAAACCCTCTTTCAAGTTCTCTTCCTTCTGGGTCCAGGTAAAAGGGTTCATGTAAGGAAACCTTGTAGTTATAAATTAAAATGCAAGTGGCAATATGTGTTTTACTTATTGGCTAGTTAAATGAGCCCAGGATTAAATAAACCAGTAAGCAGCACTCCCTTTCCCTTTACTTTATTATACATCCTGTGCTGCCTTGCTAGAAATACAAAGATAACATTAGTGGGATATTATTAAGATAAAGTATTATTAGATGCTCTCTTAGCAAGTAAGCAGTATTGCTGGTTCAATAGCTTACCTCAGGTTAATTTGCTGGTGTGTAAACAGTCTTGCAGAGGGTAAAAAGAGGTAAAAAAGATACTGTTTGGTGGCCTGATAAGCTGCAGCCTTCTCTGCAGCAGGACAGGGTGTTGGCTGCACAAGCCCTTCTTCTGCACTCAATCTGTTGCTATAGGGAAGCAGTGGCCCCTAGAGGCCTATATTTATACAGATTCTAGCTACTTTAATTATTGATTGAAGGAGGAGCTACAGTAATTAAAAAGATAATCAAGCATTTAGAGTCACTTTCTAATCAGGATTATGGTGTGTAATAAAGATGTTGGAAAGAAATAGTTATTAAAGTAATAAGGTTTAAAAGCAACTTTTTGTACTATGTATAGGAGCAAGTTGTGAGCTTAGAAACTCCAAAATGTACTTAATTGGAAATGAATTGATGCCACATGACAGTGATGTAATTGATAAAAATGTATATAAGCCTACCACTAGGGTGGATTTATTAGATAAGGCGTCAGTCTAGAACTGACTGTGAGAGGTGTAAGACCTTAAGTTTAGAAGGCTTGTGTCTATACCCTAGACAGCATTGATGTTATGGACTTAATGACAATTTTCTTATTTTCTGTTCTAAATAATTATCATTTTATGCTACAAATAATAAATGATCAATGCCAACCTGGCATTTTTTATGCACTAACTCTGGATGTCTGCCTGCTAATTGTCTCCTGAACAACAACCCCATTACAGGCAGCAACACAGTCTCCAGAATGTCTCCCAAAAGACTGCTGCTCCACAGACAGTGCATTGCACCACTCCCCACATGTCTGTGTCCCTTCCAGTTACAGATGCTTTTTGGTTTTTTGTTCTTGTTTTAGTGTGTGGAAGCTTGTGAGTGTCTCTACCCCCTATTTAGTGTGCTGTGCCTTTAAGGATATGAACAGGTGTATGTTAACAGTTTTGGGGAAGTGATGTCAGGCCCCTTCTATAAGGAAGTTATGCAATTGGGGTGGGTGGGGTGAGGAAGGGTGGGTGGGAGTAAACCTATGCCATCCAGAAACAATCACCTACAACTCTTACCCTCCATCCTGGGGTGCTTTCCTTCCTTTCAGACACATATTTCACAAAGGCTAAGTAACAGATCTAGTCACAACTGACTGCAAATATCTCCCAGCTACAGTTCCTCCCTGGCAAAATAAAGTTAGAACTAAGAAAAGTCCACTCCAAAAACAGAATCAATACTAGTTACTTACACAGGTCCAAAAAATCATAATTCAGTTCAGTACAGTCTAGAAAATAACCTCCTTGATTCAAGGAAGCTGTGGCTGCTTTCTCACTCTCCCTGAAATATGGCAGAAAGCATTACTAATAAACATACCTACTAGCATAGAAGGTCTCCTCCCAGAAAGCCAAAGTAAATTCTAATGTTTCCACATTACCAGGATAAGGGATGATCTGGACCATCTTCTGAGACCTTTAGAAAGATTATGTGGGCAGTTTTAAATTGAATAGGGCTCCTTGGGTGACTGGCCTCATGCCATTACAAAAGGTTAAATCCTTAGAAGCATTTGCCAAAATGGAAAATGCTGTTTGCAAGGACTTTTTAAATCAAATCAAATCAAATCATCTTTATTTCTAAAGTGCCTTTCAGAACCAAGGCGCTGTACAAAAAGATCACATATACATATAAATTAAAACAATCATAAATTAATAACCATAACTAGGATATGCTAAACTGAATAAATATGTCTTTAGCTCCATTTTAAATTTCTGGATTGTTGGACATTCTCTCAGCCAACAAGGTAGAAAATTCCACAGGGTTGGTGCTGAAAAAGCAAAAGCACGGGATCCTGATGTTTTTAATCGAACCCTGGGAATATCCAGCAATCCCTCGTTGGTGGAGCAGAGAGGACAGAAGGGGCAATAAAAGCGAAAAATGTTTTACTGAACTATTTTGAATGGACCCCTAAGCACACTGGCTCAAATTTAGGGGGCCAAATGTGACTTAATGTGTGTTCAGCTGTACATATGTTAGAATAACAGCAAGATAAGTCAGTTATTGCAAATGAGGTAAAATAAGTGTTCATACTGGATCAATTTCTCTGGACACTGCCAGAGGAACTGCATGTGTTGCTGCCTGATAGGACTTCCAAAGCTGAAAAAGGAATCAGCAAAGAGGGCTTCCCAGTTTGTGTTCAGCATACCGTACACAGGGCAAACAGTCTGGGCAGAGATGTTTTAAGGGTAAGGAAGGAAGTCAGTCTAAAGTAAACAAGCCTTGACCTCAACCTAAAGGTAAAATTACTTATGCATCAAAAACTAAAGAGTCAAGGGATCAGACGTGCAGTGGGTGTCACAAACCTGGGCATTCACAGTATGTTATGATAGCCCAAAGAATAAAAATAAGGGACAGAGCACAGACAGAGGGAATAACTCTGTGAGAGAGCAACAACTAGGGCCGGCATCAGCACCAGGGTGACTTGGAAACTGCCTGGGGCTCCAACACCAGAGGGAGGGCCCACCGGGGGTTCAAACAAACAAAAAGAACATGTCAGCTTTGCCGTAGCCCAGTGCTGCTTTCAGTTGGGCTACTGCCTACAACACTACAAGATAATAGATTTGACAGACAGCTGCCATGCTGCTTGGGCTCTGCTGCTCTCCATGGTATAGTGAAAGCTATTTAGGCTGTATTACACAGACCCCGCCTCATGAACAAGGGCAGAAAACATTTTCAACTACTGCCCAAAAGGCGTTTACTCCCAGGGACTTCGAAATCACCTTTTGGGATGCAAAAACACATTTTGGGCAGTATATAAAAAATGACAGCTATCACATTCATGAGGCACTGTAAAGAAATGGCTATGTTGAAAATTTGGGGTGCAAATATTGAAAATTACCAAACGTATGAGCTTGCATTCCAATATTCAATGTTAGCTCATAACTTTATTGTTTTGCAATATTTTTACACCAAATATTTCAAGATAACCTTCTTATGACCATCCTCATGAACAAGGGTACAGAACCTTTTGAACTCCTGCCCAAAAGGTGATTTTGCACAGTGACCGCGAAATCCTCTGTCAGGATATAAAAACATATCTTGGCCAGGATTTGAAAAATGACAGCTGTCACATTCATGAGGTCTGTAAACAATGACTATGTTGTAGGTGTGGGGTAAAAATATTGAAAATTACCAAAGTTACAATCCTGCTTTTACAAAGTTTATTGTAGGCTCATAACTTAGTTGTTTTTTAATATTTTTACACCAAATTTTCAGCATAGCCTTCTTATGGCCCCACCTCATGAACAAGGGCTGAGAAAATTTTCAAATCTTGCCCAGAAGGTGATTTTGCACAGGGACCACAAAATCACCTTTCAGAACAGATTTGCTTAATGTCAGTGCACTTGTTTATGAAGTGGGGTCCCAAAAAAGGCATGTTAGAAATTTGGGACAAAAGTATGCAAAAATGGCGAAGCTATGCCACTAAGTTCAAAACCCTATTGAAGTACATTGTACCTGCACACCTGTTTCTTTAGTTCATGGTCCAACTTTGATGAGTGAAGACACATCTGAGATCCACAGAGGATTATGTCATTGGACCCCGATGGCTAAGTAAGAGCTGAGGGGGTCGCTGCTAAGTGGGAGGGTTGGGTGGGGGACAGTAACAGCCACAACAGACATCTTTAATTTTCATTTACATTTTTATTTTTCATACTTGTCAGCAAGATGAGCAAACTGCCTGTTTTTACAAGTGACAAGTTGTACATTAAAACAAGTAAGAAAAGGACATACTGTACTATGTAAAAACAATACATAATAACAATATTACAGACATACATTTGACAATTATATCTTAATGAAAACAGTTGCAATCTGAGAGAGTGTTAGGCCATTGAACAAGCCTGTGCTTAAATGACCTGAATGTTCTACAGTTAGTCACTGCTGACAAAATATTAAAAAAGGCTATGGCCCTTTAAACAATGGACCTTTGACCAATTGTTTTCTTAAACAAGGGGACACTGAATAAACCTCTAGACTGAGACCTAGTACTCAAGGAACTATGTGAGTTAGAAAAAAGATCTTGAATAGTTGATGGTAGAGAACCTTGAATCCCCTTAAACACAAAGGGTGGGATATTCAAAGGGGTTGTGCATGGCACAACAGTGGTGCACCATGCACAGCCCACTGATGTGCCCCAGTGTGATATTCATAGGGGATTGTTGCACTGTGCAATTCCTGATGCGCTAGGGTGCACTAGTAATGTATGCGGCGCAAGTGCGGGGGGCGTGCCCATACATATGTGGCACATCCCGATATTCAGCCCGGGATGTGCATCGCATATGCAGGCACAAACTCACCTTGTGCCTCACAGGGAGGCACAAAGTAGGAGCATGTCGGGGGACACCCACAGGTGGGCTGCCATATTGCTGGGCACAACACGGCAGCCGCCTGCTGTGGGTGGCCACCCGACCACCAGAGACACAGTACAGGCATCGTGCCAACCCCACCCAATCATGGGCATAGTAGGAAAATATCTTTGTTGGTCCAGTAGACCCTACCCCATCACCCAATCATGGGCATAATGGAAATAGTATCCCTGGTGGTCCAGTGGACCCACTCTCCCATTCGATCATGGCATACATGTTAAATAGTCACCCTGATGATCCAGCTGTACCCCCTCCCCACCTGCCCACTGGGACCCACCACCCTGCACCCTCCTGGTCAGCAGCAGGTGGCAGCTGCCCACCCACAAGCCACTTGGCCACCTGCTGACTGACAGCGTACAGTACGGCTGTACACCTATTGGTCCACTGCATGGGCCAATGGGCCTGTAGACCATACTGTACTACACAGTCCCAAACTGTGAACATTTTGGGACTGTGTAGTACAATGCCGAGTCTGCTGGCGTCCATTAGCCAATGCAGGGGTTAATAGCTGTTGCCGACTGCACACTCGTCAGTTGGCGGGTGGCCAGGCAGCTTGCGGGGGGAGCTGCCACCCACTGCTGACTGGGGAGTGCAGGGTGGTGGGTTTCAGTGGGTGGTGGGGAGGGGCTACCGCTGGACCACCAGGGTTATTTTATAACATGTATGCCCGCGATCGGCAGGGGCTCGGGTCCACTGGACCACCAGGGATATATTAATCTAAAGCCCATGATCAGGCAGGGGTGCAGGTCCATTGGACCACCAGGGTTATGTATTTACTATGCCCGCAATTGGGCATTGGGGTGTGTTGCCCACTGTGAGAGAATATATAAAAAAAAAAAAAAATCTATTTAGATAGGGATATAATGAGACCTGGATGTATTGTGGTCTTTGTCGGGTTTTTTTTGTGTTGTTTGTTGGGCTGGCCACCCTCTTTGTATTTTATGTCCTCATTTATGTATTTGTTGTCTTTGTTTGTCTATTGTGTTTATATGTTATATACATTCCAGCCCTTCTCATTATTAAACTGAATCTATAGAAATAAAATGAATAAAATATTTATAAAAGTCCTATACTATGCCTTCCAGATAACCCCTTTGTAGTATCAGGCTAGCATGGTTGCGAATAGAACAGCAGTGCATTTTCTTTTTTTTTTTTATTGTCCTGAAATTGCCCTTTGTAGTTATAGCAGGGCTCTGCCCTTTTAAATAGGGCTCCTGGTTCATTTAGGAAGCTTCCCCTGTTTTAGGTATTTTTTTCATTTATTTTTATTTAAGCCCAGACCTGTTTCCTGATATTTTAGCAGCCCTATAAAGAAATGATTAGTAAACGCGGCTGTTGCGATGAAATACACCGCAGGAATGAGTCTCGACGGTAAAAATTACCGCGCGAATGCGCGCACTAGCGCGAAGGCATTTATCCTTTTCCTGATGCTAAATCAAAGTGTTTTTTTTTAGAAATGAGCAAAAACCCTTCCACATACCTGCTAAAGGTGGAATAATGTGGCAGTTGTGGGATTTAAGTCCTTTTAAAAAACGAGGATTTTCTCTGCTTTCAGTCCTCAGGGAAACTGTGCCTGCTTACATTATGCTACTCGGGTCTGGTCCTTAGGAGCTGGCCGGCCCTAGAACAGCTGAATTTATATTTTAGTTAAAGGAAGTGGTCCCTGTTCCAGTACATTTTTTGTGCACAACTCTAGTCAATCTGTATTTTGTTTGTCAACATATAAATGTATTTGGTGGTTAAATTAAAAACATTGGAGCTTGAAAATTAATTATTTTATTGTGCAAAGGAAGAATTTAGTTTATGAAAAGGAATTTAGGGAGGTTATCGGTCACATGCTTTATAAAGGTATATAAATACCTATATGTGAGTGAAAAGGAGTTAGTTGACTCTCAGGAGTCTGACCGGGAGGTGCTGCCTCAAAGCCTTCTACTGTGCTAGTGTCCTTTCTAGTACATACCTTTGTTATTTGAATTGATTTTTTTCGTATTCAGTACGCTATTTTGTTCAAATAAAGAAGTTAATTTTTGTAAAATTCTTCATCCAACTGTCTCCTGGTCCATCATTTCCCATGCGCTGTGACAAGTTGGTGTCAGAAGTGGGATTTGAATGGTGGAAGTTTTGAGCACAAAACCCAGTGGACCTGAATGCAAGAAGGTGAGACAGTCTGGAGTGGAGTGGCTATACGATCTCGTGTCCAGCGATTAAAACTTCCGTTATTGGCTGGTCTGGAGCCAGTGGTAAGAAAGAGGACCAGTGGAAGAGGAGCAGAGATGGAAGACGAGAAAGGACCTGTGGCAGGAGCCCAAGCAGCCAGCTCCGAGATGGAAGAAGGCCCTCAAGACTTGAAGGAATTAATACACTGGCTGTGTACTCGACAAATGGATATGGAGAGAGAAAATCAGGCCAGATGGGCAGACACACTGAGAGCAATACAAACTATAGGTATGGCTAGAACCCCTGCTGCATCAGGGAGCATACAGAAGGACATTAAACTAGTCAAACTTTCTAGTGCTGATGACATCGAAGCATATCTAATGACCTTTGAGAGGGTGGCTGCTACCTGTGCCTGGCCCAGAGATCAATGGGTCATTCGATCAGCCCCCTATCTGACGGGAAAAGCCCAGCTAGCTTATAGCCATGTTGAAACTGCCTATATAAATGACTATGGACATGTAAAACAAGCCATCCTGAAGAGGTACGATATTAGCACTGAAACCTATAGACAGCGATTTAGAACCTTGAAGTTTCATACTACTGACAACCCACAGGATATATATATCCAACTAAAAGATTTAAGTGAAAAATGGTTACAACCTGAAACACGGACAATAGCACAAATCTTGGAAGCTATCGTTCTGGAACAATTTGTAAACATCCTACCACAAGAGGTACAGTTATGGGTAAAGAACACCGTCCAGAGACAGCAAGTAGCCATAAGACTGGCGGAAGATTATATGGCTGCAAGACCTCACAGAATGCGACCCACTAAAAGTCCTTGGTACCTCCATCTATGGTAAGACCACCTTCTCATGTTCCTATACCTCATACCATAGACAGTAATACTCTTGGGTCTAAACTAAGTCAGAGACCAGTAAAACCATACAAATCAGATATTGTGTGCCATAAATGTAACACAAAAGGGCATATAGCCAGATTCTGCCCTAAAAAGACACTAGAAGATGTACATTTGGCTCTAGCTAACTGGGGGCATTATGTAAGGCCCGTAAGAATTGGGGAAAGAGTGGTCACAGGACTTATAGACTCTGGCAGCAAACAAACTTTAGTTCATGCTTCAGTCCTGGGAACCCATGTAAAGTCAGAGGGGCCTACAACCGATGTTATATGTGTACATGGGGACGTACATCAGTACCCGTTGAAAGAGACGGTGGTACAAGTGGACGGTCACAGCCAGAGAATGCAAGTGGGGGTGGTCCCTCAGCTTCCTGTTCCTGTTATTATTGGACATGATTTTGAAGACTTTGAAGCTTTATTAACAACTAACCTTACTGCTGTAACAACTAGAGCACAGGTCAGAAAGGAAGAAGTACTGGGACACACATTTCCATTTGAAGATTATCTATTTGAAGCACCTGGTAAAGATAAGAAGCCGAAAAACAAAAAGAGAAGAGAAAAACAACTGTGGACTAAAAATAAGTTAAATTCAGACTCTAAGAATAACTTAGATATAGGTATTGAGAAACAGGAACCAGCCTTTAAAGAGGCACAAAAAACTGATGTATCATTAACTCCTTTTTTTTCACAGGTGGGTCAGGAGGATAAGTCCAAGGGTCCTGTTTTAAAATTATAAATGGACTACTATATGGGTTGTACAAATACACAAACTGGGGAAGTGGTCGAGCAGCTAATGATACCTCAACAGTTCAGGGTTCAGCTATTAGGACTAGCACATGATATACCTATGGTCGGACATCTAGGAGAGACCGACTTTAAGTCGCCTCTTATATAGATTTTATTGGCCAGGTATACATGAGCAGGTCGCTGAATATTGTAGGAGTTGTGAAGCCTGTCAGAAGGTAGCCAAAATTGGGCGACAAGATAAGGTACCATTATTACCTTTGCCATTAGTATCTACCCCCTTCGAAAGAATAGCCATGGATATAGTAGGTCCATTAACAAAAAGTGTGAAAGGTAATCGATTCATACTAGTGGTCGTGGACTACACTACAAAATATCCAGAGGCTATCCCTTTAAGGACCATCACTGCCCAAAGAATAGCCGATGAATTAGTAAAAATTTTTAGTAGGGTAGGTATACCCAAAGAGATTCTAACAGATCGGGGTACTAATTTTAGATCATCCTTACTCAAACATCTATACCAAGCTTTGGGAATAGAAGCTCTGTTCACAACGCCCTATCACCCACAAACTGATGAGCTGGTAGAACGTTTTAACCAGACTTTAAAACACATGCTTAAGAAATTTGTAACAGACGAAGGTAAGCAATGGGACACTTATCTCCCCTACTTAATGTTCACCTACAGGGAAGTACCTCAGGCATCCACAGGGTTTTCTCCGTTTGAGCTATTATTTGGACATAATCCAAGGGGACCTCTAGACATAGTTAAAGAAGAGTGGGAGGGATCACAAGATTCAAAAGGAACACTGTCCCTGGATTTTTGGCAAAAGTTAAGGGAACGCTTAATGTCCTATGTTAAAAAGGCTCATAGCTCTAATTTACAACAAGAAGCAAAACAAAAGCTGTACTATGACAAGGGCACAAGGCGTAAAGAATTTAGTGCAGGGGAGAAAGTATTATTATTATTACCATCCTCAGAACATAAATTATTAATGAAATGGCAAGGACCGTATGTTATTACCCAGAGAACTGGACCTGTAACATATGAAATAGAAATCCCTGGCAAGAAGGGTAAGAAACATATATATCATGCCAATCTACTAAAATCTTGGGTAGACCAGCCAAGTGCGCTGTCCAGTTATGTTCTTCCCGAATCTGCTACTGAATTGGACTTAGCATATCACCGTTTGGAGGAAGGGGGGACAATAACAGATTTAGTAATCAACCCTGAGTTATCGACAATACAAAAGTCTAATTTGGATAAGGAGTTACAAAAATTCCAAAGCATGTTCACAAGTATTCCTGGGAGGGTTAGAAACACTAGCCATCATATTAGAGTTACAAATAATCAGCCTTTAAGACGAAAACCCTATAGGTTGCCTGAAAAATTAAGACAAGAGGTAATTCAAGAGGTAAAACGGATGCATGAAATGGGAATCATTGAACCCTCACATAGTGAGTGGTGTTTCCCTATGGTGGTGGTGGAAAAAAAGGAAGGGGGCATACGTATCTGCTTGGACTTCAGGAAACTAAATGCAGTCTCTCAATTTGATAGCTATCCAATGCCACCAATTGATGACATTCTAGACCATCTGGGAAGTGCCAGATATTTTAGTACCCTGGATTTGACCAAAGGGTATTGGCAAATCCCATTGAATCCTGCTGATAAGGACAAAACTGCATTTAATACGCCTATTGGTCTCTTTCAGTTTACAGTTATGCCTTTTGGATTACATGGTGCCCCGGCAACTTTCCAGAGAATGATGGATAACCTGTTAACCTCTCATTCAAATTATAGTGCAGCCTACTTGGATGACGTTATCATTTTTAGTCCCTCTTGGGAGGAACATTTGAAACATCTATCAGCTGTACTAACCACACTCTCCAAAGCCGGCCTTACTATAAATCCTCACAAGTGTACAATCGCCATGCAGGAAACCAAATATTTAGGATTTTATATTGGTAAAGGGTGTATAAAACCAGAGATACAAAAGGTTGCGGCAGTAGCACATTGTCCCACTCCTATTACGAAAAAGATGTAAGATCATTTTGGGTTTAGCTAGCTATTATCATAGATTTATTCCCAATTTTTCAACATTAGCCAGCCCCCTGACAGAGTTAACAAAGAAGAGGAACCCCGAAAAGGTTAAATGGACTGAAGAATGTGAAGAAGCATTCCAGTGCATTAAAGCTAGTCTGTGTTCCTCCCCTGTATTACGCACTCCAGATTTTTCACAAACATTCATTCTGCAAACAGATGCATCACAGTATGGAATTGGTGCTGTATTAACCCAGATTATAGATAAGGAAGAACACCCCATTATCTACATTAGTAGAAAGCTTCATGAAAGGGAAACCCACTATTCTGTGATCGAGAAGGAATGTTTAGCTATCAAGTGGGCCATAGAGGCCCTTCGTTTTTATTTATGGGGTGTAGAGTTTGAATTATGGACTGACCATAATCCATTATGTTGGTTACAAGTAATGAAAGACAAAAACGCATGTATAATGCGTTGGTATCTTGCTTTACAACCCTATCGTTTTGTCATCAAACATAGAAAGGGAGCAGCTCATGGTAATGCTAATTTTCTATCACGGTATGGAATGGAACCAAGAGAAAATAATATAGAAATAAAACTTCAGAGATAATTTTCATCAGACCTCGGGGTAAAGTAGAAACAAGAATTTGAAAGAGTTAACAACTCATAGTTTTTTTTTGAATATAGGGACCCTGAGGTGGAGCTTTAGAGTCGGAGGGTTATGGCTCCATCTCTCTTGCTGAGAGATCTGATGATGAATTATTCTTAGGACATCTTGTGAGAACCAAATCCATAGCTTTGGTTTTAGGTGGGAGGAATGTGAGAGAATATATATAAAAAAAAAAAATCTATTTAGATAGGGATATAATGAGACCTGGATGTATTGTGGTCTTTGTCATTTTTTTTTTTGTGTTGTTTGTTGGGCTGGCCACCCACTTTGTATTTTATGTCCTCGTTTATGTATTTCTTGTCTTTGTTTGTCTATTGTGTTTATTTGTTATATACATTCCAGCCCTTATCATTATTAAACTGAATCTATAGAAATAAAATGAATAAAATATTTATAAAAATCCAGTCCTATACTATGCCTTCCAGATAACCCCTTTGTAGTATCTGGCTAGCATGGTTGCGAATAGAACAGCAGTGCGTTTTCTTTTTTTTATTGTCCTGAAATTGCCCTTTGTAGTTATAGCAGGGCTCTGCCCCTTTAAATAGGGCTCCTGGTTCATTTAGGAAGCTTCCCCTGTTTTAGGTATTTTTTTCGTTTATTTTTATTTAAGCCCAGACCTGTTTCCTGATATTTTAGCAGCCCTATAAAGAAATGATTAGTAAACATGGCTGTTGCGATGAAAAAATACGTCATAGGAATGAGTCTCAGCGTAAAAATTACCTTGTGATCATATGCAATAGCCGAGCATTTAGCCTTTTCCTGATGCTAAATCAAAGCGTTTTTTTTTAGAAATGAGCAAAAACCCTTCCACATACCTGCTAAAGGTGGAATAATGTGGCAGTTGTGGGATTTAAGTCCTTTTAAAAAACGAGGATTTTCTCTGCTTTCAGTCCTCAGGGAAACTGTGCCTGCTTACATTATGCTACTCGGGTCTGGTCCTTAGGAGCTGGCCGGCCCTAGAACAGCTGAATTTATATTTTAGTTAAAGGAAGTGGTCCCTGTTCCAGTACATTTTTTTGTGCACAACTCCTATTCAATCTGTATTTTGTTTGTCAACATATAAATGTATTTGGTGGTTAAATTAAAAACATTGGAGCTTGAAAATTAATTATTTTATTGTGCAAAGGAAGAATTTAGTTTATGAAAAGGAACTTAGGAGAGGAGTTATTGGGTCACATGCTTTATAAAGGTATATAAATACCTATATGTGAGTGAAAAGGAGTTAGTTGACTCTCAGGAGTCTGACCTGGAGGTGCTGCCTCAAAGCCTTCTACTGTGCTAGTGTCCTTTCTAGTACATACCTTTGTTATTTGAATTTATTTTTTTTTGTATTCAGTACGCTATTTTGTTCAAATAAAGAAGTTAATTTTTGTAAAATTCTTCATCCAACTGTCTCCTGGTCCATCATTTCCCATGCGCTGTGACACCTACCAAGGGGCAGGGGAGTTGGTCCCCGACGGCTGCAACCTGGCAGGGCGCCAGGTGCAAGCTGCTGGGGATCGATGCACCGCATGCAAATGGGGCCATAATGACATGCAAATGGCCCCATTTGTGCCTTGCATACATAATGGACTCATTTGCATGCTCACGTCTAAATATTGCTCTTGCTGTACCTAGCGCACCTGCACTTGTGCTGGCACAGCCCCATGCTCCTCACCTGCCACTTGTGCTGGTGCAGTGCTACTGCGCCATCCACAGTGTGGGTGCCCCCAGTAACATATTCAATGGTGCTGAGCCATGCCGCGGCCCCATTGAATATCACCTGGACTATGCCCTGGCTCAACCCAGTTGCACTGCACCCAGGCTTGCGCCCCTGCCTGGCACAGTCTGAATATCCCACCCAAATACTCCCAGTTTACTTTTAATCCTATCTAAAAGAAGAAGGACAGTTGGCTTCCCTTAGCAATGTGTAATGATGAGTTCTGAATGATAAGCCTGTCATGAATCGTAAAATACTATAGGTGACCTGAAGTTTTTGTAACATTTTTTTACTTGTTCCCAAATAAATTATCACTCCATAATCAAATGCACTTAAAAGGAAACTATGAGCCATGAGCCTTCCAGATTCAGGAATAAGAAATGATTTAATCCTAAAAAGCTTTCCTAGCCTCTGGTGTATTTTTTTAATTATTTTACTAACCTGAGTGTCAGAAGAAAAATGAGTCTCTAAGATAATCCCTAAATAGTAAAAACTATCTACCAATTCAATTATATTCCCTTTCAAGCCAACAATTGAGACATTAATGGCTCTAACTTGCCTTGGGCATATAAAAACCATTGCATTGGTCTTCCCAGAATTAAGAACTAAATTGTGTGAGAGTAACCAATTTTGGAATATTTCAAAGTCCTGTTGGATTGTGGTTAATGTGTAGTCTGGGTTAGGTCCATCAGCAAACAAAATCACATCATCTACCTATAAGATCATTCTGGACCCTACGCAGGTGGTGGGGGCAGCCTTCATATAAAAGGGAAAGTAATAAAGGGCCCAAAATTAATCCTCGTGGTACTCCACAGAAAACTGAGTGGGAGTCAGAACATGTCCGAGCAATAATGATTGTGTGCTCCCTATTATGTAAATAGTCAGCTAACCATGAAATAACATCACTAGGAAAAATTTACTTCATTCATGGATTCCAGCAGCTGAGAATGATTTATCAAGTTGAAGGCCTTGGTGAAGTCCAAAAATACTGCCGCGACAGAGTGCCCTAAGTCCAGTGCACTCCATAAACTGCTAGTGAACCCAACCGAGGCTGTCTCAGTGTTATGATTTCTCCTAAACCCATGCTGACAATTGGTTAATAAGTTATATTTTAACAAAAGATCCTGAATCTAGTCAAAGACAATTATTTCAAGAATTCTAGATAATGGTGCTAGCATCAAGATTGGTCTATAGTTTGAAACAATATTCCTACAACCTGACTTATGAATGGGCTTAATGAGAATTGACTTCCAAATCTGAGGGAAAAACATTATAAGAAAGTGAATAGTTAAATAAAGCTGACAGGGGAGTAGCTAATTCTTTAATATCCAGTTTTAATAATCTGTAATCAACCATAGCCTGTCCAATGATTGGTTTGAGACTGTATTTAAGAACATAGGCAGTAACTATTTCAGGGGTCACAAATGAAAATAAAAAGGGGATGCTCACTACTTTTTTCCTTATTCAAAAAAAATTCATATCCGAAATCGGATTTTGAAATTTTGCTAGGTCCTCAAAATACTCATTGAACAATGTACATACTTGATTAGGGTCACTCACCAGATGGTCTCCGTTCTGTAGTGTAATTACTGTCTCATTAAACATTCCTTCCCATTAAATTGTTGAGTGTACGCCAGGTTTGTTTTGAGTTACTCAAAAATGACAATTGTTTATTTTTAAAGAATTCAACTTTTGCTTTCCTTAAGGCTGACTTACATTTACTCATAAGAATCTTATAATCCAACAGTAGATCAGGGTCATTACTTTTTAAAAATAATTTCCAGGCCATATCTCTTTGTCTCATTAATACTAATAAGTCTCCAGTGACTCATTCTTTTTTATTAGCTCTGATTCTCATCCTTTTAATGGGGGCTATCTGATTAACAACCAATGAACCGTTTTCTAATTACAGGGTTTAAAAAAACTATGAGGGAAGGTTTTCTTTATTTTAGCTTATGATACAAGGGTATTGGGCACTCCCAGTGTGACTAGTATGGTTGTGGGGGAAATGTGGGGTGGTGGGTGCTGTGAGGGAGGGTCAGGTGGGTGGCAGTATTAAAGGGGAAAAAATAAATAAATTAAAAAATTAAAAAAAAAGATGTGACCATGCATGAAGTGGCACAGTTTAACAGCTGCCAGACATTCCATGCACTCCAGGCTGATGACAGATTAGCTTAGCTTGCTTGGCGGTGCAGACGAAAGGGAAGAGGTGACCCACGATTGGATCAGCTATTCCTTTACAAGGCTGTGCTGTCTCTGCCCAGCAAGCAAAAACCTTTGTCATACTCAGCCTCGCTGATGATTGGTGCGGCACTGTTGGGTCCCTTAACATTGCTCGGCATTGGACGGATAATGTCACACCCATCAAAGGGTAATCTCATACCAATACATTCGCTTGCGCCTGCATGCATTGCGAACATAAAAAGTGTATACTCCTCTGCCAGAAATCTGTTGACAATCTATTAAAACTTTTCTATCTGTATCATATACACACATAGAAAGAAATGTTCAGATAATAGAACATGGATTAATCAGATGTATAAAATTACAAAAACAAATTTAACAAAAATACTGAGGTCTACCAAGAAAAATCCTTCCAGAAAAGAATAACAAACTTAATTGTACCCGCAAGAGATATAATAATATTTTAGAGGAAGAAACAAAAAGATTCTAACTTGAATCATGGAAATTAATGTATAAGGGTGTAAATAATCAAGACTCTCATTTATTTGGAGAACTGGTAGCTAAAGGGACAAGTAATTATGAGAGCAACCCATTAGTCCTTATTCCTGCAGAAAAATGGATATCATATTGAGACAGTTTCCTGAACTAGCGCACCTCTGGAGAGAGGTTTATATGCAACTTCACTGTTTTTGCTGAATTGTGTTCGAAATAACTGTTTTAAAGTTGAGCCTTGGTAAAAGGGTACCATTTCTATACCATAGTTCCCTTGTGCTGTTGTGAAAAGCACCGTGGGATACTGGAGGTCTGATTTCTGGAGTGCCACAGTATTATCCCCACTACTGCAACAAACCTACTGATAGCCCCGCACTCTGCACTTATTAGTGCAGTTATTGTCTGTTTAGCCCTACAAACATGAAAGGTGTGCCTTTTTAAAGGCTACTGGTGCAGTTTTAAACTTAAATCGCGATGATGAAAGCAGAAATAGTGCATCTAGGCACTTCCGGTTCTCGCGCTCATAAAGACCTGCACTAGCGAGCGGGTGACAGATTGAGACTGTTTCCTGAACTAGCACACCTCTGGAGAGAGGTTTATATGCAACTTCACTGTTTTTGATGAATTGTGATTGAAATAACTGTTTTAAAAGTGAGCCTTGGTAAAAGGGTACCATTCCTATACCAGAGCTCCTTTGTGCTGTTGTGAAAAACACTGTGGGATACTGGAGGTCTGATTTCTGGACTGCCACAGTATTATCCCCACTACTAAACACAAATAGGACACACAACTAAAATGGTGCAGAGGTTGCATCAAAAGCCCTCTGACAATATGGCGGTGGAGTTGAACCAGCCTGAGGACTAGCTCTGTTCATTTACGTTTTATTTACATTTATTTGACTTATTTTTGCTTGTTTTATTTTTGTGTATGTATAGATTAGTTTAGAGTCGAAGAAGTGAGTCAGATTAGGGTGAGAGATGTTTTTGCGGTTTGTTGAGCACCGCACAATGGAGTTTCCGGCTTTTTAGTGCATGTACTGCTGGTGTACTTACTGCCGATTTTAGAGTGACTGGCTGTGGAGTTGGGAAGCCATGAGAGTCGTGGGAAGGACCTTTGCTGCTTTGGTGTTATAGCTGTATTGGAGTACCTCTGAGTTGTGTGAGAGGACTCCACTTTAATTTTCCAAAGCTACTTCCCCCCCCCCCCTTATCAGGGGAGTTTTAGGCATTTAACCAACTGCTTACCTGACCGCAGTGTGGCAGACTGTGGAGTCGGGGAAGTTCTTCATTATTCTTTTCAGCTGGATTTACTTTTTGGAGTCGGGGAGTAGCGGGGAAGATTTTCGTTATTCCTCTGGCTGGATGTACTTTCTCTTTGGAAGAGAACATGGATAAAGAATTGGAGTTGGAGTGCTGACTTGTATTTGGGGATCTCTTATGGACTTTTTGGAGGATCGAGCTGCAGTCAAGAAGCGTGCAGACTTCTAACTTGATTTGCTGTGGTACAGAGGTTCCCTTAATTTGTGTTGGGAAGTCAGGGGTCAAATTTTGCTGTGGTTTGCGGGGTTCTGAGCTGTGAAACGCCCGGGGGGGTTAGCCGGTGGGCTTAGGGTCCTCTTTGGTTCCCCAGGGGGTCTACTGATAAGTGGATCCCGGCTGGTGGTTCCTTTTACCACAGTGATTACTTTTGATTCAGCCCCAGCACATAGGGTTCTCTTGTGCCTGGCTGTAGTGGATTTTAGGGACTCCTTGTGTGGATACTGGTATGGAAGGGATGGTTCTGTGGATGACTACCTGTGACCTATAAACTCCAAATACAGTCAGACATTTTTATTTCTATTTATTTCCAGTGACTTGGACTTTATTTTCTGACTTTGTAAGCAGTGAGAGTGCTTATGCCTCCTTTCCAATCAGTGAGAGGGCTTGGATACTTCTAATGATTCTATTTAATACTTGAAGTTTGCTTTATCCAATGTTTTGCTGGCTCCTGTGTACAAATAATCTTTGAGTACATACTTTCTTTTAGCTCCCTGGGTAGTGAGAGAACCTTGGGAGCTGTATGGTTTCTGTTTTAACTGGTGTCTCTTGTGAGACTTGGTTATTTACTATTTTTAGATTGAATGATTTAAAGCTTAGGATGTTAGGTTTAGGTTTTTAATTTTAAATTTTTATATGTTGGGTTTGGGGTGTGTAACAGTTGTTAATTATTTTTCTTAGATAGTTGTTTCTGGAATTTTTTGTATTATTATTATTTGTTTTGATTATTTGTGATATTTATTTTAATTCTAGTGCTTGAGCTATTAAATGCCTGGGATGTCGGCCACTGCAGTCGTGCATTATTCACCCTCTGCTCTTCGCACCCTCCGTCCTTTTTTTCCTGCTCTCCAGTTTGCTACCTACCAACAGTGTAGGGCTTTGGGTATCACGCGTAGGAGTTGGAGGAAGGGGGGTTGTGAACAGCGGAGACCGAATGAGGGGTGCCATCACATTGGGGAAGTAGGTTCCAGGAGACACCCTGGGGCAAAATGGAACCCAGAGAGGGGGGTTTTGTGTATGGTCTCCATACCCAAGGGCACTACTGATTGTAGTAGGCAGATGGTTCAGGCAGCCCGACAGGTTCGTCCAACTCGGGCGGTGTTATGCAATGCCAGGTCCATTAAAAACAAGACTGAAATTATTGCAGATCTTGTTGCAACAGTGGACCTGGCTTGCATCACCGAGACCTGGCTGGATGAAAATTCTGGACTCATTTTGGAGGCCCAAGTCCCAGCCAGGTACTCGGTGATACACGGCCTGAGATTGGATCACGGGGGGGTTGCGGTCTGTTTCAAGACTGATCTGAACTTCACGAGTGTACTAGTTGAGGAAGCAGAGTCATTTGAGTGTACCATAGAAGCAGGTGTAGGTTGTCGGATTGCCCTCATCTACTGTCCACCCAGTGATAGGAAGCGATTCCTTCAGGAAGTCACAGACTTCATTATCGACATGACACTAGAGTCGCCAGACTGATGGTACTGGGCGACTAACGCCTGGCTTGATGACGAACTCTCACAATTCGGACAGCACTTCCTCCAGTCAATGACATCTTTGGGCCTTACACAGGTAGTTACCACTGCTACTCATAAATATGGACACTCTCTCAACCTGGTTTTCCTCCTAGGGATCGAGGCCTCCAATTTGGGAGTGGAACCAGTTGCGTGGTCCGATCATTACACCATGGGGTTTAGTTTTAGCAGCCCCCCCTTGTAGGCCTCACCCTGTGGAGATGGTCAGGTACCGCCCTTTAAGAGATATAAGTTCTCAGAGCCTATTTGCGGTACTTGACCTATCGTCCCTCTTTGTGGCAAGTAATGATCCAGAGACCCTCATGTTGGCCTGCAATATGGCCATCTCAGGGGCTTTGGATATCATTGCTCCAGTCAGAGTTCGTCCTCTTTCCCTTCACCCTCGATCCCCATGGTTTGACAGGGTTTTGAGGGAGATGTGATGACTAGGACAAAAGCTAGAGCGCCTCTGGTGGAAATCCACCCTTGATGCCAACCGCCTTAGATTGACGGACCATTATCAAGTCTATCAATCCACAATCACCCATAAGAAGGCAGAGTTCCTGTCCAGGGAGATTGTGGCAGCTCAGAACCGACCAGCTCAGCTGTTCCGAACTGTGGAAAGACTGTGCAACCCAGCCTGTCTTCAGGTTCGGAAAGCATTTTCACAAATAGAGTGTGATGACCTTGCTCGTTTCTTTGCTGATAAGGTGGCTGACATCAGGGCGGAGCTCCTACCAGCAAACTTTTTGGGTATTGCTTGTGATCAGCATGAGGTCACTGTCCCTCAGTTTTGCTGGAGTACCTTCAGCCACCTTGACTTCGTGGATGTCATGTGGATCATCCAGGATGTATGCCCTACATGCTGTAGTTTGGACCCTGGACCAATTTCCCTGCTTTTGGATTGTCTTGATGTTATCGGTTCAGTCCTAGCGAAGATAGTTTGGTGCTCCTTGGAATCTGGGGAGTTTTCTAACTCTTTGGTGGTAGTGATACCTCTCTTGAAGAAAGCTACTTTGGACCCAAACTGCCACGCTAACTACAGACCTATCTCTAACCTTCCCTTTTTAGGGAAGGTTATTGAGAAAGTAGTGGCAGCACAACTGGAGGACCACTTGACCATCCATGACATCTACGAGCCCCTCCAGTCCGGTTTTCGAAAGAGACATAATACCGAGACAGCACTGGTTCGGGTGCTCAATGATCTCCTGATGGCTAGAGATCGGAAGAACCATCCCATCTTGGTTCTTCTGGATCTATCATCAGCGTTTGACACCGTGGACCATGGGTTGTTACTTAGCCACCTGAGGTACATCTGTGGAATAATAGGAACTGTCCTCAGATGGTTTACATCTTTCCTCACTGGAAGAACTCAGAGAGTGGTATCTGGAGTGTTTTCATCAGATCCAGTTTCTCTGTCTTGTGGGGTCCCTCAGGGTTCACTTTTGTCGCCCATGTTGTTTGCGGTGTATATGCTACCCCTTGGAGACATTGTAAGAAGGTATGGGCTGAGGTTTCATTGTTATGCCGATGATACCCAGCTATACCTTTCTTTTGCACCCAACCAGGATAGAGCTCTCTCAATCTGTAATAACTGTCTCAAAGAAAGCCAGGAGTGGATGGATTCGAGCTGGCTGAAGTTGAACTCTGGTAAGACTGAGGTGATAGTTGTAGAACCTGGTCATTGGACAGGAGGTTTGGGAAGTGGGTCACCCTCTGGACTTGTTCTCGGGGGTGTCCCGCTCCAGACCTCTAACCAGGTGCGCAACCTGGGGGTAATTTTTGATGAGGGGTTGACCCTGCATTCGCAGGTGTCAGCTGTCAACAAATCTTCCTTTTACCATCTAAGGAATATCTCCAGGATTAAACATCTGGTACCGTCCAGCAACCTTCCTACCGTGGTCCATGCCTTTGTGGTCTCGCACTTAGATTACTGCAATTCCCTATACCTAGGGCTTTCTGGGATGGAAATCTGCCGTCTCCAGCTGGTGCAGAACACAGCAGCCCGGCTTTTGACAGGATCTCCTCAGTCCTGTCATATTACACCAGTGCTGCGCGAACTGCACTGGCTGCCAGTTCAGTGGCGGATCACCTTTAAAGTTGGCTTGCTGACTTTTAAAGCCCTACACGGACTGGGCCCGGACTACCTGAAAGAGCTCCTGATTCCCTATTGTCCTGAGCGATCACTCTGCTCAGCTGGCAAGGGGTTGCTAGAGATTCCTAAGGTATGTTTGAATTTCTCAGGGGCCAGATCTTTTATGTTCATGGCTCCCACACTATGGAATTCTCTACCTCGTCGGTTATGGGAGTGCACAACTGTGGAGGCTTTAAATCAGCCTTAAAAACTTTTTTGTGGCACTAGGCTTATGGTGATTGATTATTTTATGTAATTATATTTATGATACTGTCTGATTTTAATGACTGTTTATTTATCTGAACCGTTTGCCTTTATCTTGTATGGCGCCTTGGTTTTTGGAAAGGTGCCTTAAAAATAAAAATATTATTATTATTACTGCAACGAACCTACTGATAGCCACACACTCTGCACTTATTAGTGCAGTTATTGTCTGTTTAGCCCTACAAACATCTAAGGTGTGCCTTTTTAAAGGCAACTGGTACAGTTTTAAACTTAAATCGCGATCGCGAAACCAGAAGTAGTGCATCTAAGCACTTCCATTCTGCGCACTCATAAAGACCTGCGCTAACAAGCGGGAGAGCGCTATGAGATGTACAAGAGAAACATGTACATCTCTAGCGTCAGGTCTACCTTGTCCACCGGGGACAATGGAAATGAGCCTAGAGACTTCGTGATACCATATTTGGTGTGCAATGGACATAAACAATATATTCCCCTTGGCTACTTGCACCACCACAAGAGCACAATGAAGAAAGCAAACAAGTTTTGTTCATCATGCCAAATGTATGCCATTAGTAAACAAACACCTAACTTTACCTGCGATAGATGTTTGTTGGTTAGTACCCTGCAGGAGGAAATTATATGCCTTCAACCAAAACAAACAACAAATACTGACATTAAAGCCCTGGAGGAATACATAGACCAAATGTCACTCCTCCTGGAAGCAAACACATCCTCCACTCAAATGGAGAATGCTGCTATTATTCCTGAATCTCAGTTCAACATACCACCCACCCCCATACTAGGGGAACACCGAGCCATTACTTCCACCCCCCCTTATCTCTGCATCCACTTTTCAACTACCATGTCCAATGGAAGTAGACAATTGGGTAACAATTCCTCAAACCTAAAAGAAGAGGTGTTCAGACCCCTTTCAGTACTCCTGCAATACCATTGCATAACTCCTTTGAGCACTTACCATTAATTGCCGATGAAGTAACTAATGCTAGCCCAGATCTCGGTACACATGCTGTTAATATCAAACACCCTAACCACACAACATTTCTGCCATCTAATCACCAAAATGTCACCCTGCAGACCCAAACACCAGTGCCCCCCCATTATAAGTTAAGCGCAACCCCCTCCAAAAAATTATTCAATAATTAAACAAGTGTATGTTCTGGGTGACTATTACAAAATACATCGACCAGACTGTCTGCAAGCCAGACAAAGAACACCAAACTTGCTCAAGTTTTCAAGAGGCAAGGGTTTCAGACATAACATTCATGGTAAAATCAATACTGTCACCAGCTGGTGAAAACCCCCTAGTGGTCATCCATGCAGGAACAAACTACATAATTAGAACTCCACTACAACAACTTAAGCAGGACTACATCTCCCTTTGCAACATACTGGTAGAAAGGGGGTATAATATATGCCTATCAGAGATACTGCCAGTCCCAAGAGCCACAAATCAGATCACAGCCAAAATCAAAGCCTTGAACAAATGGCTACACAAATGGTGTTATAGGCAGAATATCTTCTGCCTTACACATTGGGAAGAATTTCACAACAGTACGTACCTATTTTGTTGGGATGGTCTGCACCTCAGCAGAAGGGGGAGTACACTATTGGGATGTAAGATTACTGCATTCGTTAACAATCATTTAAACTTATGGCAAGAGGGGAGAATGGGTTAATACCCAGATCTCTTATTACAAACACCCATCCATTGTACCATAACCATCTGAATGCTTTAATCCTTAATGCCCGCTCTATTAATATTATCAAACAAGCTGAATTGGAAATTAAGGCACAGTCCCTCAACTTGGGACTAATAGCCATAACAGGAACCTGGAGCAATTACGATAAACAATGGATAGTTGAAATCCCCAGATTTAAACATTATTTCAAAAATAGAACAGATAATAAAAAAAGGGGGAGGAGTGAGCCTATATGTCAGAAATAATATCCCCTCTTTTGAGTCCTCAGCCAAAACCTAGTCAGAGAGCATATGGGTACACATTCAGCCCTTAGGCCTTCCCCAGATTTTGGTTGGCACTTGTTATCACCCCCATAGACATTGACCACACCATACAGTTAACCAACAAAACTTCTTAATTAGCAAATAAGGGCATGGTCCTCATTTTGGGGGACTTCAATCTATCTTCGATAAACTGGGAGACCCTAACAGGCCTAAATCAACACGACAAGCAGTTACTTACAATCATTATAGACTTGGGCCTTACCCAACTCATTAGGGAACCTACCTGGGGAACAAACATTTTAGACCTTGTCATAATTACTTAGATACTGTCATAAATGATCTTCATATGTCTGACCCCCTTGGTAACAGTGGCCACATGTCTATATTTTTTATTATTTCCCTTAACCACCAACTCCAATTTAGCAAACTCAAGATCAAGCAATATGACAAGGCAGACTTTCATAGAATTAATGAACAATTAAATGCCATACAGTGGGATCACATTCTCCCCCCTCTATTAACATTGAAGAAGCCTGAGTCTTGTTAAAGTCTAAAATCCAGGAACTGGAACAACTATATGTCCTCGAAAGGAACAAATGTAACAACAAAGAAAAAATTACCGCTTGGTTCAATGGATCCATTAAAAGACAAATTACATGTAAACAAAAATTATTTTCATTATTAAATAAATGTCCCATAAATCAAAAGGAAGACATAGTCAAATACAGGGAAGCCATTAAAGAATTAAAAAAACTCATTAAACTTGCAAAACGTAACCTTGAATTTCAAATTGCACACATAAAAGACTCGCACAAAGCCCTATACTCCTACTCCTACTCAAACAAAAAAAGGGGGAACAATCGATTGGTGGGACCATTAACCATAAATAATACAAATATTACTTCTGATATTGAAACTGGTACTGTGCTTAATAAAAATTTTTGTTCAATATTTGAGCACAGTGACTTACAGACAACACCGGAAAATTATTTTCCCAGTTCCACTGACTACAAGGTCTCACTGCATGACACCAAGAAACTACTTGGAACATTAAAACAAACAACAAGCCCTGGCCCAGACAATATAAATCCCAAATTCCTTATAGACAAAAAAATACCATTACCCTACCATTAACCATTATTTTTAAGAAAACCTTTCATGAAGCTAGAGTTCCATCTGATTGGCTGACTGCCACTGTCACCCCATCTTTAAACAAGGTTCACATTCTAAAGCAGAAAATTACCGACCAGCCTCACTTCAATCCCTTACAAACTAATGGAAAAAATAATCAAATCCCTATTAGAAGTAGAAATGCAGTCTTTGAACATTACAGATACATCACAACATGGGTTTAAACTAGGCTTCTCCTGCACTACCAATCTGCTCTCCTTTTACAATCATATTAGCATAAGCCTTGATTCCAATATCCCCATCGACGTTATCCTTCTTGACTACAGTAAAGCATTCGGTACATAAGATAGGCTAGCTCTGGCAAAGAAAGTTGCCCACACCTTGTTCTTTCAGGTTTTTAAAATTATTTTTTATTCGTCATTCCCAAAATTTCACCTAGATAATAGGCTTCTTCTGGGGAACTATAACAAATATATAAATATATTATATTCAATATTCAAAAACAATTTCTGTTTCAAATAATTTACAGATCACTTTTCTACACACCAAGCTGACTTCAAAAACATCAAATATTCTCAAGATAACAAAATCCAGTTTTAAATCAACAACCTTAGTGAAATTCATCATATAAACTTTATTGTTAATTACCATGGTACATTTTCCATACTGATTATATCACCCTACACCAGTCACCAAGTTAATGTGCTTGTAAAAATCATTGCCTTACTTTTTAACTATGTGATCAGGGAAAAGCTATAGCCAGTCATTGTCCAAATCTTCCTTCACTCACTTAAAAAAGGTAAAACCCATTAATATCTTCATATTCATCTTAACTATAGAATAATAAATCTAGCTATTTTCATTAGTTTCTTTTACCTGTCTCATTCTAAACAAAGTACTATGTTTTCATTCTATTTAGTGAAAATTTATTTCTTCATGCTGTATGTTTCTCATATAGTCCCAAAATACTGCAAATGTAAACATTAGATCTTTGAATACAAAAGGTTGCTACTACGATTAGTTATTCTTTACAGTACTTTCTCTATTGAGCACTCTTATACTAAAGCACCAATCATTTTAAACACTGTCTCTTGCTTCCAACAGATCTCAGCTCCACTTAAATGTTCTTTACTTTCTCTATAAAGGGTCTCTGTAAGTTAACATAATTCATTTCTAACATAGTAGCTCCTGCTAAGTTCTATAGTTTAGGAATAAAAAATATTTTTTTCTTGCTTAATTACCACAATTGAAAACAGTACCATTCTAGGTTTAGTAACAATAATGCAAAATGTGCTTTTAAAAGCATACAATCTTTTCAGACAGACTGCTTACTTAAAGAAGTTCCTTGCTTCTAACAAATCACAATCATCACTTAAGTGCTCTTTACTGACTCAATAAAGCGCTTCTGTAAGTTGACAATAGTCTTTTCAAACTTAGTGACTCCTGTGAAATCTTATAATTTAGGTACAAATAGTAATCTTTTACTTGTTTAATTATCGAAACTAAAGTCAGTACCATTATAATTTCACTAAGCATGATGCACAAAGTGCTTTCAAAAGCATAGAATCTTTGCAAACAAGAGACGTACTTGAAGAAGTTCACAGCATGTTGCGCCTTTTATGTCTGACTGGCAGCAACCATACCTCTGCACAGGTTACCTCTTTATGTCCGTGGGGAGGGTCATGTGACAACTGAGGTCATCACTCTCCAACAGGTGGAGCTGTTGCCAAGCAACAAAATGACTCCCCTCCACAGACATAGTTTGGCTGGGTCCTAAAGCCTGTAGTTACTTGAACACAATTTTGTCACATTACAAAGATTTAATTCTAGTTCATATCTGGCTGATCTATTCAACTATTTTAAGAAAATTATTATACAATTAATTTATTGTTAAAACTAAAATAATATAGTAAAATAAATATTTTTTTTTATTTAAATTAAAGCTCCCTTATCCGTGATAGTTTTTAAATTTAAATTTTATATTATGACTAGGCATGCTGAATTGCTCATGGCTTATTTATTCTAGTTACCTGTGGGTAACATTTTAACCCATAACATTCATTTATGTTCATGTGTATATGTAAATTAATTTATTGTTAACTCTAAAATAAAAAAGTGAAGTAAATAAACTTTTTATTTAAATTAACGCTCCATTATCCATTATAGTTTTTAAATTTAAATGTTATATTATGACTAGGCATGCTGAATTGCTCATGGCTTATTTATTCTAGTTACCTGTGGGTAACATTTTAACCCATAACATTCATTTATGTTTATGTGTAATTCCTGTGAAATTTTGAAGCAATTCTAGTTAAAAAAGAATATAGATTTCTTTAATTTTTATTCTAACCATGAATGCTTGTAACCACAGTAGCTGCTTTCTGCTTAATTCAGTAACCAGTATTAATCCTACTAAGCCTGACAAACACCAGGCTTAGATGAGTAAAATGTGCTGTATCCGTTTGACGCTTATTATTATATTAAACTATTTTATACAAAAAATGAGGGACTAGGAAGGGAAGGGGGTTGGAGGAAGAATATCTCTAACTCATTCCCGATAGTGCTGTCTTATTCATTTAGCATACACCTGCCAGTTAAAGTCTTCATTCAAACTCCATTTATTATTCATAACTACTAATTTGTACATCCAGAACAATTCACGTTGTTTCAGTATATTATTGTAATCCCCGCCTCTCTCAGGCATATGCACCTGTTCCAAACCCCAGAACCATATCTGCACTGGAGTGTGACCTCTCTGATTAAAATGTCTCGCTAAAGGGGAATTTTCATCTTTGTTTCTAATCCTACTCTTGTGTTCTGATATTCTTGTTCTAAGTTCCCTAAGTGTTTTTCCCACATAAAGTTGATCACATGGGCATTGTACCACATACACTACTCCAGAAGTCGCACAGGTTATGTGTGATTTGATTAAAAATTCTTCACCTGTATGTGGGTGTTTTTCAACTTGTCTTTTTTTGAGGTGTGTCCACAAGATGCACATTTTACACACGGAAACATCCCATTCTTTAGTGGACCCAATAACAGTTATGTTCCTGTGTGTTTAATCTTAACATGTTGTGCATGCACTATTTTATCTCTGATAGTAGAGGTTTTTCTTGAGACTAAAATCGGTGTCTGCATGAAAATGTGTTCAGTCATGGGGTCCTCTTTTAGGACTCCCCAGTTACCCATGATTATCTTTCTGATTTGTGCCATTAAGTTATTATGCTCCGTGCTAAATACCATTCTACTTTCCTGTTCTGGTTTTGGGGGTTCTTTGTTCATGTCCAGTAATGTCTGTCTATTAATCTGTGAGGCTCTAACCCATGCTTCATCAAATTTCTGTTTATTATAAGCTCTTTCTTTAAATCTTTCAACAGTTTTATGCTCCTCTTTTAGATACTCTTGCAACTCACTACAATTCCATTTTGCTCTTAGAAAATATGAATACGGAATACTCTCCACTAGCTTTCTGGAATGGAAACTATTCCAATGTAAAACTGTATTGCGGTCAGTTTTCTTCCTAAAAAGTTTAGTTTTCAATTGGTTAGCCCCTTTGTAGATTGTTATACTCTATCTAAAAATCCACATGAGTTGAATCAACAGTAAACTAAAATTTTAAGTTTGAATCACAAGAATTTATGTATGTTTGAAACTCATCAAGGTCTTCTGTACTTCCATTCCAGATTAATAGAAAGTCATCTATTTATCTCCTCCAAAAGAATATTTTGTCTTTAAACTTATGCCCGTCCTCAATTGCATCAAAAATATATTTCTGTTCAAAACTGTGCATAAACTTTTTAGGAAGAAAACAGACCACAATACAGTTTTACATGTATTATTATATTTTCAGATCAATCAGTTTATTGCATGCTATTTCTAAAATATATTCAAAGATTCTCTTGAGAAAATTACAGTCCTGGGTGGATGAAAAGCTATTATGTCTGATTTACAAGCTGGATTTAGGCATAGTGGGGGTCATTTTCAAAGAAGATGCACCAGCATATCTCAAGAAATGCACTGCAGCACAATATTAAAAGGGTGAAGATGCATCACATATCTCCAGCTGCACCCAAGCGCAGCTACAGTATAATGAATGCAGCACATCTCCAAGGGGTGTGTCCATGAATATGCAGTACATCCCCATATTCAGCCAAGATGTGCAGCGCATCTGCCCGCACATCTCAGAGATGTGCCACACAAAGTTAGGCATGGTAGAAACATGCCTAACTCCTGGCCACCTACATACAGACTGCTGTACTGCACACAGCAGCACAGCAGCCACCAGCCCCATGGCACCCCCATCCCTGAACCCCAATCATGGTGGAAACCATAAAATTAAATGTCCCCAGTCCCTGGTAGTCTAGTGACACCTCATCCCATTATCAAATCCCATTTCCTATAGCCATACCCATGCCCCCCTGTCCATAGTGTAGGGATCCCTCATCCTGATCCCCATATAAATTAAAATATAATTAGTACCCCTGTCCTGGTTTCATAGTGTAGGGACCCCCCTCCCATCCTGATCCCCATTTGAAATAAACAAAAATACAACAAGATCCCTTTTTCCATATTGTAGTGTTCCCCCATCCTAATCCCCATTCAAAATAAAATTATGCAATCCTCTGCCCATTTTTCCATAGTGTAGTGTCTCCTTCCCTTCCCGATCCCCATTTGACACAATAATACACAATGCCCCAGCTCTCTTTTTTTCATAGTGGAGTGGCCCCCCACCCACCCAGACACCCACATCCCACCCCTCTTCCCTGTCCCAACATGGCTAGTCAGTCAGTCAGCAGGCAAGCAGCACAGCCCTCTGCACACCTCCATGGCTGCTTGCAGTGTGTCCTGTAAGCTGTCATTCACAACTTTACAAAGTTATGAATGACTGCTTACAATACACACTGCAAGACCATTGGTGACAGTGTCAACCAATGGGCTTGTAGTGCATACAGTAAGCTGTCATTCATTGACAATTCAGTCAGCAGGCAGCCGTGGTGGTATGCAGAGGGCTGTGCTGCTCACTGGCTGACTGACTGGCCATGCTGGGATGAGGAGTGGGGTAGGATGTGGGTGTCTGAGTAAGTGGGGGTGGAGGGACCACTACACTATGGAAAAGAGGGCTGGGGCATTGTGTTTTATTATGTCGAATGGAGATCAGAATGGGGAGGTGGGACACTACACTATGGAAAAGAGGGCAGGGGGATGAATCTAAAATATTTCTTTGACTGGGTGACCAAAGTAATAGACCAGGGAGGGGCTGTGGATATGGCCTACCTAGACTTTAGCAAGGCATTTGACACAGTCCCACACAAAAGATTAATAATCAAGTTAGCCAGCCTGGGAGTGGGTCCCATGGTGGTAGCCTGGGTTGTAAACTGGCTGCACAACAGGACACAGAAGGTAATAGTGAGTGGAACACATTCCGAAGAAAGGGGGGTCACTAGTGGAGTACCTCAGGACTCAGTACTGGGTCCAGTCCTCTTTAACATCTTTATAGGTAACATTGCAGAGGGTCTGGAGGGAAAGGTATGCCTCTTTGCAGATGATACAAAGATCTGTAACAGAGTTGATACACAAGGGGGGGGGTAGAAAGTATGAGAAGGAACTTGGCAAGGTTGGAGGAATGGTCAAACATATGGCAACTTAGATTCAATGCAAAGACGTACAAAGTAATGCAACTTGGAAACAAAAACCCAGGAGAAGAGTACACAATAGCAGGGGAGGTACTAACAACAACAAAAATGGAACGGGACTTGGGGGTAGTCATATCAGATGATCTAAAGGTGGGTAAGCAATGTGAGAAGTCAGTAAGGAGAGCCAGGGGATACTGGGATGCATAGGAAGGGGCATCACAAGTAGAAAAAGAGAAGTGGTATCCCTCTCTACAGACAGTTGGTGAGACCCCATCTGGAGTACTGCGTGCAGTTTTGGAGACCTCATCTACGCAAGGACATAGACAGGATGGAAGCAGTCCAGAGGAGGGCAACTAAAATGGTGCAGGGTCTTCATCAGAAATCATATGAAGAGAGACTGAGAGAGCTTAATATGCATACCCTTGATGAAAGGAGGGACGGGGGACATGATAGTAACGTTCAAGTACCTCAAAGGAATCAACAAAGTCCAGGAGGGTAGCATATTTCAGAAAAAGAGATGTGTAAGAACAAGGGGACACAATTTAAAGATAGAGGGGGGACGGCTCAGGGGTAAAGTGAGGAAATCTTTTTTCATGGAGAGAGTGGTGGATGCGTGGAACTGCCTTCCTGGGGAGGTTGTTGGGGCTAAAACAGTGGGGGAATTCAAACATGCATGGGACAGACACAGGGCAATTGTAGTGGGGGGGTGGCAGGAAGTAGGCTGTTGGTTAAATAGAATCTGCAGCTTATGTATCCATGTTTCTAAGGATTAAATTATTTTTATTTTGAATGGAGAGTGGGACAGGGAGGGGGGACACTACACTATGGAAAAGAGGGCTGGGGTAACATTATTTTATATACAAACTGGGATCAGGATGAATGGGGCTGGGGTATGCATTTACATGGGACTGGGGGGGCAGACTACCGGGTGCATCATTGCAGATGGCATGCAAATTAGGCCATAATGACATGCAAATTGCCCATTTGCGCCTTGCATGCCTAATGGACTAATTTGCATTTTTCTGGCTGTATATCTGGAATTTGGGCCCAGCGCATCTACAATTGTGCCGCGCATCCCCATTCCAGGTATTCAGGCCATCTTGGGAGTTACGATGGCACATTGTCAGCAGCCCTCATTTGCACTGCGCAAGTATTGCTATAGTCAGATGTCGTTTGGAATATAGCATTTTTTTAACTAAGACAACTTTACTAATTTAACGTATTACACATCAGTTACAGAAACACATACATTCATAGTCCACCACTCCAAACCCCCCTACCCCACCCAATACCCCTCCCCTGGCATCAGCGAGACCCCTCCGTAAAACTGTTATCATTGTATGGAAGGGTGGCCTAAACTTTCTGCATGGTATAAAGGGTTAACAGTTTGCCCTGTCTTCTCAAACCTCGGGAGACATTTGTAGATACTGGCTATCATTTTCTCAGTGTTCAAATTGATGAGAAGTTCCTGCAGCCACTCACTATATGTAAGTATGTGTGTGTCTTGCCAGTGACGCAAGACTAATTTCTCAATGGACATGGCCATTAGAGCCAGGTAATATCTATGTTCGTACACATTCACACTGGTGTAGTCTCCCATCAATCAAATCTCTGGCAAAAAGAGATCCACAACATCCAGCAGAGGATCCGAGTTTTGTCTGATGTGATTCCACAAAGGGGCTACTTTGGGACATTCCCAGAATATAGGTAGCAGGGAGCCCTCTGCTAGACAGCATCTAACACAACTAACAGAGGAAGCTCGGCCCATTTTGAAAAGTTTAACTTGGGTAAGGTACATATTGTTAAGGATCTGAAACTGCATGAGCCGCAGTCTATCCTGAGAGACTTACTTGTAGTTATCTTTCCAGACCCTTCTCCAGTCAACCTTCAGCTGAGGGAATTGTGTGACCCAAAAGTTAGTGACTCCATCTATCCCAGTGTGAGCCCTGTCATAAGGAATAGCATACATCTTGGAGACAGCATGGGGTAGCATGGCTAACTCGCTGAGTGATTACAGAAACACTCTCAAATGTGTATCTCCCGAAGCAACTACAAGGCTCCGAACAAGCATATCATGGAGTTGAAATACTTTAAAGACTGTGGTCCTGGACAGCTTATAGCTTTGGAGAATTTCACCCAAAGTTACTCAAACTCCATCTTTTATTAAGTTTCCAGTGCTTACTGAAGCCATCTGTGGTAACCACTGCCCCGGAATAGATTTACCTCCTATTTTGAGGTTGGGATTACCTATTAATGGTTGGTTAGGGTCCTGAGTGTGTTTGTAAGAAAGAAAGGAACATAACTGAGAATGGACCCTAACCGATGTCTCTATCAGGGTCTGCTTTAAGCTGTCAGTAAGATTTTTGGGGTATACTGTATATGCAAGAGAGCTTTTGAGTTTAGCCCTTTAGTGGCTATTAAGTCTTGCTCGATCCTAAGCCAAATCGGACTGTAAGGTTGGGAATCTCTTTTATTGACCAGAGTTAGCCACCTCATATACTTACTAGTGTGTCTTGCCCAGCAGTATAACCTGAAGTGGGGGATTCTGAGCCCTCCCTTCAGTTTGGGTGCCACTAACTCGTAATAAGCTCTCCTTGAGGGTTTGAAGATAGCATTTTTTTGCACCAGCCCATTTATTTGGGTGGTGCATCTAGATGCGCCGGGCGACCCCCGGCCTTTGAAAATGTGGGCCAATTTTTCTACTACTGACCATGTCTGTGTTTTAGCCCACCTTATCTAAAAGTACATACAAGTAAAAAAAAACAAAAGTAATATACAGCATGTATCAGTTCCAGGTGATAACATCACCTACAATAACATCACGGCACACAACACCACAACCAAAATACCTAAAACACCTGATAACAACATCAGTGAAAACACTGACCAACACAAAATTCTGACAAAACACAAAAATTAATAACAAAAAAACAGCAGGAATTCTTTGTTTTGTGGAGGATTCTGCCCCCCATACCCCCCAATGTGTGGGGCTTCACCCCACTGCACCCCTGGAAGTTATATAATCAGCTCCAAGGGGTGTGGACCTTGGGGACAGGTAGAAACGGAAGAGGGGAAAATGTCTTTGAAAAAAAAAAGTTCTGTTTCAGGAGAAAGATAATTAAACCCTGGTCCCCAGATCTTTTCTGCTGTAGAAGTGAGTACCTTAGCCACTCCACCATAGGAGCGGCTCAGCCAGGAACCACACCTCCTGCTCTGACAGCCCTTCCCCGACTACTGCTTTCCCTTCCCCGCCTGCACATATAGTGACAGAGGTAGGCGTAACTCCATAACACTGTAATCCCCTGTCACCATAAAGACTCCCAACATTCTTGGCCACGATATTGTTGCGGCAATGTTTTGTATATGATATTATGGGGGGATACACATTTATCATTGTTAAAGTAGTATTTTATTCAACTGCTTGAAATACATTATGATTGAAATTACTTCAAATGGGTATTGATGCTAACCTTCTGATTCCGATTACACAATTATATTCCAGTAAAAAGATACTTATCCAGCAGGATGTGCTAGATAATCTTACTAGCTCCTGTCCATCCAAACAATGTGCTAAGCAAGGTTATTTGTGTGTTCCTTTATTATTCCATCTATACATGAGTAAGATTCTGCAAAAAATTGTAGAAGATAATTTTCACTCTCCAAATATTTTAAGGTAACCATGTCACACATTGGCATATGCTGATGATGTGGCATTACTTATATTTTCACCAATAGATCTTCGCCAAAAAATATTTTTATGAACTATGTACTGATCATAAACGTCTCTTAAATTTTGAAAAGGCAAAGATAATAACATTTAGAGGAAAAGAGCCTTACAATTTTTATATTAGTAATTTAGAAATAGATGTTTTAAAAAAAAAACTAGAAATGGTGAAAGAATGTACCTACTTAGGAGTAATCTGGCAAATGGTCTAAATTTAAAACAAAGACAAAATTAGAACTCACAAGTTATTCTGAGATTCATTATTTGTTATGGAGGTACAACTATATTACCAGCTCTCCAAGCTAGCAAAGCAAAATTTAACTCAATAATATTATATGGTTTGGAGGTTTGGGGACATAATGCACCCCCATTCAACTAAGGTGACTTTTTCTTTGTTTTATCACTCACTCTTGAAATTAAGTAGATCATGGATTGAACATCACATTAGAGCTAAACTAGGTAGAATTTTTTTGCAAAGCTTTACCAAAATCAAGGCTTATCTGTTATTGGCTGCATATAAGGAATAATAATGTTAACCCTTGGCCAATGCTATTTTTGGCAGAAAAAAACTAAATTGTTAGAATTTTCCTTCATATCAGCTTGGTTGGAAATGTTGCATGACATTCTTAAATGTGTTAATCTATGGGGCTTACGGGGCTCATGGAATGATTCTTTTACTATTTCCCATATCTACAAATCATTCTTCAAGAACTTAATATTTTCATATTATTGGAAAAGGCGGATCTCTTGAATGTAAAGTCCTCTAAATTGACTCCATGATATGCCCTTCATACATATTGGCATGGTTGTGAACCATACTTATTGTTGTCTTTATGAAAGATATTTAAAAATGCAATGCAGATTTAAATCCACAGCTTTGAAATGAGTAGAAACAGGTTTGCTAGAGATCACAGTATACCAAAGAGTACTGAATAGTTTTGTAAAAAATGCCATAAGGAGAACCTTTACCATATTCACTTTTATTGCTCCTTAGATAAAAAAATAGAGAAAAGGTTATATGTTAAATATTATCAAAGTGTATAGTTATTCGCTGATTCCATGGAAATTTATTAAATCCAATGACTGTGCAACATGCTGGAAACTGACCAATTTTCTTAATACTGTTTTGAGACAAAACAAAAAGTTGCTGCAGTGTAAGTCCTCTGCTGTAAACAGTGAGGAGTGTATGTACGTATGTATGATGCAAGATTTACCCTTGAAGTTTTTGTTATATTTGTTCATTTTATGTATTTATTTCAAAAGTTTTACTGGGAGTGTCATACTGAGCTGATATCAGCTCATTTCCAGATGTGTCCTGAGGAGAAGGGGAAGACAGGAGAAGAGAACACATATAGCAATAGACACTGGCAATACATATGGGTGCAGAGAAGGGGAGGGAGTTTGAGAAAAACATCTCATAGGTGGAGGGGATAGAGGTAGAGAGCAATTAGATCCAAAAGCATTAAACTGTGAGCTGCAGTGCTGGGTTGGTGCAGGAGCCAATCGGCAGCCCACCTAAATACTCGAAAATCCACAACACTGCTCTGCACACATGAAGATCTCAAAATACAATTACAGGCTGAAATTCACTAGCCCCAGTGTTTTGAGAATTGCTTCTCTTTATCGAAGCACTGGGGCTAGTGGATTTTAGCCTGTACTTATGTCGTTTGCACCCAGAGAATTACTCGAATAAAAGCTGAATGTTAAAATGTATGCAGCATTTGGATGCTTTCATTTCAAAACCTCCATGTGTGCAGAGCAGTGTTGTGGATTTTAGAGAAAGAGAGCACAGGCTTAAACTGAAGGTTTGAGGACAGGTGGATGGATACGCCACCACACCCTTTTGCTCGATCCTGACAAATAATGACGAAACAGGGAATGACAACAAAGGAATAAGGGATCTTGGAAGAGAGTCAAGATTCTGAGATCACACACATACATCAGGTTTAAGATTAACCATAAGCTGCAACAGGTGACTCTTTGGGAGAAGGCTGCGGATATTGACATGGGCCATTCTCCAACCAATGGGGATAGGAGAAGATGGGGAAGGGCCATGGCTGAGCTCAATAGCTCCTGCAACTAAAAGCAGCACGGAGACAAGGTGCTTAAGAGAACCTATGAGATGCTTATGGGAAGAGGACGAAGGGGGAGAGTAGAAAGAATAAGAGTCAGGGCAGTGAGAGGCTTGGAGGGACCTGGGGGTTTTGAGATGAAGCCAAGAAGATGAGAGGGGACTGCAACCAGGATGCCAAGAGCAGTGAGATGATACATAAAGACAAGAGGATGAGAGGGTGAGAAAGGGAGGGAAGAGGGCAGGGGGAGGTTAGCAATAGTGGAAGTTGGTAGGGAGGAGAGGGAAAATGGAACAGGAAGAGAAAAAGTGATGGGAGCAACACAGTGGAACTGTAAACAAGGTAAAATCACACTCTGCTGTGCACTGTACTAGTATGAGGGGACAAGATTTATTCCAAGGAGTGAAAACTGAGTAAGGTGAGTGCTGTCTACCAAATGTGGAAGACCAGAATTAAAATAATGTCAAGTAGACCTGTAATAAACAATTGAATCCAGGATGGAAGTAAATTAGCTTAATCATGTGAGGAGAACACAAGTAAAACAAAATGGGAAAAAAGTAATGTATAACAGGACAATCTTATTTGGATAGCTGAAATAAATCTGGCAATTTAAAACTACAAATGAAGGAATGCTACACAATAGGCAACCCTGGTAGCAAAAACTGTGAATCAGAGATCACAGCAGTAATATAAACTCATTAGCAAAAGTAAGGGAACACCCAAATAGGGTATGCTAGTATAACTAGAAATGATGGCACATTAACAGAACTAGAAACAAAACTAGCAAACTAACAGGATAAATGCAACTCCAGTAATTCAAGCAGGTATTACGGCTCACAAGAGTTAAGCTGAAAATGTGATGGAGGACGAGCACTCTTTCAGTACAGGTTACATTTACTGTTCACTGGTAAAGAAGACATTACTTACGAGTTGGGGACAGAGTGGTTGGCAGACAGCAGACTCACAGCTGACTCCAGGCAGACTCCATGATGCCCTTCAGCTACGGTGCTTCAGCTATGGACTGCAGCAGAGGAACGCTAGGAAGTGGGCCCAGAAATTAGGAGCTGTAGTCCTGCCTAACAGCAACACACCTCCCGACTGGAGGGTCTGGGCACTAGAAAACAAAGTCACAGATGGCTGACAGTGCAGAGTAATCCAAGAGACTGCTGCGGCAGCAGTCTGCAGAGCCTACCTGATGCCCAAGTCAAGCCCCAACCAAGTCCATAAAGAAGAGCACAAACAGCAGTGTGTATAAATATTTAAAACAGGTTTTAATTACTTTGTAAAAAACGGTATTCCTTTTGAAATGACCTAAGGCTGATCAAATAAATAAAAGAGTGTACTTTTGTTTGTAGGCATTGTACTTTTGGCTCTTTGTGAGGGTTTATACCTCCTAAGTGAAGGATTTATATACCTCTATTACCATGTTTTTCAATGCCTTTCTTTTCTGGTGTGAGCGCTTTCACATCATTAGTGATGTAAAGTGACTCACCTGCCTCTACAAGTGGTTATGCCCTTGGCAAAGGGGTGTAGACCTCAGAGTGCTGGGGCTTATTCCTGGATTTGCACTGGTTGAGATCTGTTCGCAGGATGCTTACATTGCATGTAAATTTTGGTATTTTACCAAATCTGTTACCCTGGAATGCTGGCTCTTTTTGTTTTCCAGTAATTGTTTTTTGTTCCAGCACCCAGTTTCAAGGTAGCCTGCCAGTGCTCTGTGCTGCTTGTCCCACATTGTAATCACTCTTTGGGTGAAGTAATTCCTTGTTTTTTCCAAGTTAAAATGTAACCCCTCTAATTGGTAACAATAACTAATTTTTATTGATATGCCACTCTCTAATTTTAAATGCAAAGTATCCAGCAATGTCACATTATATATTGCTTTATATACTAACATTATGTCCCCTCTTAGGCATCTCCAGTCAGGTGGAGAGAGATTTAGTTCATTCTTACATTGCTTATAGAGTAGTCCCTCAAGACCCCTCAATATTCTTCTTTGTATTCCCTGTGCCCGCATGACATCCTTTCTGAGGTAAGCAGACCAGTACTGGACACAGCTCTCCACATGATGGTTCACCAATAACCTCTATTGGCATTAACATCCCCTTCTTCTACTCATGAAACATGTTTTTTATGCTGCCAGTTATTTGGTGAGCTTTCTTTTTCACTTGCATTTAGCTGCATTGAATCTGAGGCTCCAGGAGTCAGACCAAGAAACTGATTTGGACTTCAGGTCCTCCTGTGGTTTGTTTTCATTCTCCGGGGAGCCCACCACTCTGGGCAACATAATGTTATCAGTCAACTTATCAGTTGTTAACTGTTATCAGCCAGGAATGGACTGGGAGACTATGACATCCTCGGTGGTCAGGGAACAGAGGTTGTTGGATGTCTTTCAGGACACGTTCCTAACTCAGCAGGTGAGGGAACCGACCAGGGAGGCGCAGATACTGGATGTGGTCCTTGCAGACAGTGACCAGATTGGGGGCCTGGAGATAAGGGACCCATTGGTGGGGAGCAACCATGCCACGGTCTGGTTCTGCCTGGACTTAGGAGGGGTAGAAGGCTGCACAAAGACGGAGGTAACCGACTTCAGGGGGGTGGATTTCAAGGAAATGGGAAGGATCCTTAAGAGGCATTTGGATGGGATTGGGCCAGACATGGACGCTGACAGTAGGTGGGAAATCATCAGGAGGGGGGTGAAGGAGGCTACCAGCACCTGTACAAGAGTAAGATGAAAATGCGGTAGGGCCCATAAGCCCTGCTGGTGGACCAGGGAGGTTCAGAAGGTGGTGAGGGGAAAGAAGGTGGCTTATAGGCATTTCAAGTGCTCAAGGAGTGAAAGGATCAAGGGGAGTACAAGCTGATGGCCAGAAGGGCCACTAGGGTGGTGAGAACGGCTAAGGCAAGGAAGGAGCAGAACCTGGCCAGGGAAATTAGGAGAGGGAACAAGGGGTTCTTTAGATACATTGGGGAAAAACGAAGGGTGAAGGGGCAGATTAGCAGGATTAAAACAGGGAAGAGATGGGCACAAGACCCGGGGGAGCAGGCTGAGGTACTAAATGAGTACTTCTCCTCAGTTTTCACCAAGGAAATTGGGGGGACTGCATCACACAGGGGAGGAGATGGTGAACTGAGGGGGGGACCCTTACCGATCGGGCGGGTCTGGGGAGAGGGGGGGCCATCACTGGCAGGAGGGGGAAGGCAAAACAGGGGGATGAGGTAGCGGAGGTGGAAATCATGACAGAGAGAGTGAGGAAAGCCCTCAGGTCCTTTAAGACAGAGAAAGCACTGGGGCCAGATAAATGACATCCCAGATTGCTGAAGGAAATGGCGGATGTCCTGGCAAAACCCCTGGCGGAGATTTTCATAATCTCTCTGAGGACAGGGTGGGTGCCCCAGGACTGGAAGGTGGCTCATATAGTGCCTATCCACAAGGGGGGATAAAGGGGGTGGCAGGGAACCACAGGCCCATCAGCCTGACATCGGGTAGTGGGCAAGGTGATGAGAGGCATTGTCAAGGAGAGGCTAGGGGGAGACCTGGAAAAGTCAGGGTGCCTGGACAATAGACAGCATGGATTCATCCCAGGGAAATCATGTCAGACAAACCTTGTGGAGTTCTATGACTGGGTGACAAGTGCCTTGGACCTGGGTAGACCAGTGGGCATCCTCTTTCTTGACTTCAGCAAGGCGTTTGGCTCTGTTCCTCATGGGGGCCTGTTGGATACACTAGGAGAAATGGGGGTGGGGAACCAGATGATCAGATGGATAGGAAATTGGCTCCAGGACTGGATGGTTGGTGGGATAGTCTCATCCCCAAGGAGGGTCATTAGTGGGTTCCCTCAGGGATTGGTCCTTGGGCCCCTCCTGTTCAATGCCTATGCCTCTGACATAAGAAAGGGTATCAGGAGTGAGATGAGTCTCTTGGTGGATGACTCATAACTGGGGGTGGTGGTGGATGGGGAGGAGGGGAGGGTGGCCCTACAGGGGGACTTGGAGGCTCTGGAAAGGTGGTCTAGAAAGTGGAAGCTGAGGTTCAATCCAGGGAAATGCAAGGTACTGCACCTGGGAGCCAGAAACCTTGGCCAAGTGTACACCCGGGATGCTACAAGTCTCAATGGCTGAGAGTGACCTGGGGATGGTGGTGGATGTCAAGATGAACAACTCTGAGACTTGTAAGAGGGCAGTGGCCAAGGCCAACAGGATGCTAGGATGCATCGCTAGGAGGATCACCTCCAGAAGGAGGGAAGTGATACTCCCTCTGTATAACTGCTTGGTGAGGCTGCACCTCCAGTAATGCATGCAGTTTTGGAGGCCACACTTAAAGAGGGACATCGAACTCCTGGAGAGGGTCCAGAGGAGAGCAACCAAAATGATCTGGGGATTGGGGGACAGGACCTATGGGGAGAGGCTCGAAGAGCTAAATATGTACACATTGGAAGAGAGAAGGGACCGTGGGGATATGATAGAGGTCTTCAGGTACATGAAGGGAGTAAATAGGGGAAGAGCAGTCAGGGTGCTCCGAAGGAAGGAGGGGGGGCAACTAGAGGGTATGGGTGGAAGCTGGAGGGGGGAGATTCAGGGGAGAAAGGAGGAGGTGCTACTTCACAAGAGGGTGGTGGAGCCATGGAATGCATTGCCCAGGGGCTGGTGGAGGCAGAGATGGTGGAGGGGTTCAAGAGGGGGTGGGACAGGTACAGGGGAAGGGTTCTGGAAGCAAAGTCCTGTGCAGTGAGAATATCCGGGACTGGGAAGGGAGAAGCCAGAGAGGGCGAGGGGGCAGTAAAGTCAGCTCCCAGGGTGGGGGCTGACCAAATGAGCAGACACGAAAGACCGTTAGGCCTATTCTGCTGGCATTTTAGTATGTTAGTATGTTAGTAACTTAAGTGGACTGTTGGAAAATCCAGCTTCCGGATCATTGGTGAGAATGTTGAACAGCTGTGACCCCCGCACTGATCCTTCAGGCATGCTGCTGAGTACTTCTCTCTCTCTCTCCATTTGGAGCAGTAGCTGTCCTCTACCACCACCTTTAAAATGCTTCCAGCATGCAAGCCAGTTAGCAGTCAGTCTTCCGTATGCCTCATGTATACTGCACTGGCTTACTTTGCCCAGGAGCTTGTCATGTGCCACAGTATCAAAGGCCTTGCTGAAGCAAGCAACAATACCCAACAGAGTGGGCAGTTTTGGGCTATACTGGACCATCTGGGGCATAATGAGGTCCGACGTCACAGTCAGAGGGCCTTATAGCCCATGGAGGGTCTGGTATAACCCAGTACCACCCCCCCCCCCGGAGGGTATTACTGAGGTTAGGAAATATGCTATGTCTCTTTTTTTATTGCATTTTAAAAATAAAATAATGCCATAAAAATTAGTAAAAATGAATTTGTAGTCCATTTTTTGGTGAAGTAATCCCGCTACACACAGTAATTATTTTCCCCCATTTAGAGCTTGAACCTTTTCCTCTGCCAATGTTCATTTTTTCTGATTTAGGTTTCTATTGAGTTCTCACCCCCTTATCTTACAACGCTGCTCTGTTTAAAGTCCTCATCCCCCGTCACCTTTATGCTCCGTTGATGTACCACTGACTCGAGAATGAGACCAGCAGTACTTTCTTTGGCTTCCATGCCACAGATGGAGGTGCAATGTGGACTTGTGAAGAAGGTAAAGTGAGCAGGTGGCAGGAGGTCAGGTACACTACTTATGGAGCTGGCAGGATGAAGAACCAAATGAGACTAGGTATTTATTTAAAAAAAATATGAAGTATTGAAATCACTTTAGTGGAGCATGGGTGGATGTAAGGCGAGTTAGGTTGTGTTTTAGTAGCACTGAGCACGTGATGTACTAGTGTTATTAGTTTCAAGTGACAAAAGTACTGTAAATAAGTGTGTTGGTCCCTGAGAGCTCTCAACCAACTCCATAGCTATATGGGATGGGAATGGAGAAAGGCTATTTCTCAACCTATACTAGAGAACCCCAATATACAAACTGTCAACCAGCCAATTTTTCCTGGTTTTTGTCCCCGGCTCCACCTGGTTGCACTCTCCTCTGTTATTAAGAACAGTGCACTTGTGCCTCTCCGTGTTATACAGACTCAATTTGACCTTCCAGTGTTTCACCCCTTTAGGAGTTTGCAGCTTGCAGGGGCAATAGCTTCTTTTTTGGGCCCCCAGTCTTCCCTCAGCTGCAGAACCCTGCCCTACTTTCAATTAGCAGCTCAACCTCACAAGTGTCTGACCGGTACTGATTCTATCAACTAGAAGACCCAGCTAGCTTAGAGGGAGTTTGTTCCTACTGGCAACATGCACTACACCTCCAGGAGTCTATTAAAGATTGGCAAAAGGTCTGAAAACATTTGTACAGATTCATCAAGCAAGACCATTACCACCTTCTCCCATTCCGAATTCTCCATAATCTTTATTTTACACCTTCCAGGCTTCATAAAATGGGTAGACTGGCATCTTCCATCTGTTCTCATTGTGAGTTGGCTGAGGGACACCTCAAACATATTTTTTGGGACTGTCCCAAGGTCATTCCCTTCTGGTCTGAAATCTGGCACGCTCTAGATCCCTTCTTGGGTCTAGATTCCTTTTTAACCCCTGAGGTTTGCTTAGTTGGTATTTACTCGACAGATTTGATTGGGCCGCTCCGGGCCTATATGGCCTTGATATCGATTATGGCCAAAATGATTATTTGTTGACATTGGCTAGATGATGCTATCCCAAAATTCCAAGAGTGGCATCAGGAAATCCTCATGGTGCTGGAGATGGAAAAGCAGATTGCTCTGCAAAATGACAGACCATTTAGCTTCCAATCCATGTGGGAACAGTTGTACACCTTGCTGGCCATCTCTTCCCCTCACAGCCCACCTAAATTGATGCACTCTCTCAGATTGTTGAGAAAACCCTTCTTCTGGGAGGCCATCCTGGGCTTTCGAATTGCACAACCTTCATTAGTCATCATTAGGCGTATTGGATATCTGTTGGTGTGCTCCAGGGATTGGGGAGGGTAGATTTGGTGCGTTACTGATTTGTATGTCTGGAATGTTTTATTAATGGTTGTTGCTTCTTTTTTTCTCTCCTTTTCATGCTGTTGTTGTATTAAGAAAACTATAATAAAGTTTAATAAATTAAAAAAAAGAAGTGTGTAACCGTGAGGCAGATTGTTGATGAGGTTGCCGTTTTGTCTGGCAGTTGGCACTCGGTTGGTAATTGTCATTGGTGGTCACTCAGTAAGCAAGGAAAAATACATGGAAGACATTTAAGTTTAAAACTGAGTTGGCACAGTGATGTTTGTTGTGGTTTGACATACTGGGCTGGCACTTATTATTTACTGGTCCTTAATGTACCCTCTTGGCATGGCTCTCAGCCAGTCTGTTTATTTGAACTTTAAATAACAGTATTAAGGAACAAAGTGTGCTCTCTGCTTATAAACTGCTGTATTTATAAGCTGCTTTTCATAACTCTCATGTTGTTTTTCTCCGGCACAAACATAATTTCTGTTTAAAAAAGGGAGTAACTATGGTGTTTTATTTGTATTATTCTTTTTGGTAAGCAGGTAAGGCCCACTAGGCACAAGTGACTGTTTTTAGGGGTGACCAGGGAAGTTAAGTGACTTGCTGAGAGTTACACAGTATGTAACTGAAGGGTGTGAGAATCAAACCTAGATTTATCTGTTGGATGGATTAAGCTCCTTCACAACTTGTTACTCTAACCTCTAGGCTGTACTGTCAGCTCATTTGAGCCCTGTTTTTCTGTAGTTTAAATTGGCTAGTATTATTATGTAACCCCTAGGTGGCACTATCCCACGGGCTACTACCCCCGCCTGCTTGGCTATTAGCAGGTTAAGGGGCCTAGGTTCAGTGACAGGTGCCTCCATCCAAAGGTCAGGGTTGGTATTAGTCAGATTAACCAGGCCACAGCCCTCTGGAACACTGTGACCCCCCTTGTCTCCTTCTAGTGGCCCACACAATACACAATATTTACCTCCCTAATACCCCTGATAGACTCTGTATGCACATATATATTTGCCATTTACACCCAGAACTGGTTTCTTCAGCTAGGTTCTAAGGATCTCCTGCAAAATAAGGTGAGGCAATACTACAAACAACAATACAATACCTTGCACATAAACTGACACCACAGTCACTGTAAATTGCAGAAAAAAGTAGATCTGATTTATTCAGGGGGTAGTAACATGGGAGGGGCACAATCAGAGTAATTGGTTGGAACACAGTCATTTAATCTATGGTGTGGGTATCTACAGTCCCCACTACAGTTACACTCTCTGGGTACCCAGTGCATGAAAAGGGGATAGTCAGGTCCGTTGCCCAGGGTAGGCTGGCATTGCAGCTGGTTGGAGCCCTGTGAAGTAAAGGAACAACATACACCACACCTTAATTGTAATCCAGAGCCAGAGGGCTCCGTTCATGCAAAGGAAAAGAAATGACAAACAACGAGGTGGCACACTTTTGAATTATCTATATGTTGCAGGGAGCTACCCTGTTTGTTACTCACGATACCAAAACTGAACACAGGATGGATGATGGTCGAGTCAATAGATGGAATTGCTGGATTGCCAGAAGAAGCAGGGCCCACATGAATCGCTATTGCATTGTTCTTGTTCAGACATGGGCCAGGGAGCTGATCCCCTGGCAGGTCTCTCATCGGGGGCTATTCTCTGTGCAGCAGGGTAGGGAGACAAGGCCCTTGTGACAGGGCCCAACTGCATGGGGTAGCAGCGGATTTAGCCTGATTCGAGCTGGGTACAGCTTGCAGCCCTCAGCACATAACTGAGCTCGGGGGGAAGAACCAGATTGTGACCCCCTCCAGTTCACAGCACATTTACATGTAAAGAAGGGTTACTGTACCAGGCAGACTGCTCCTCGATCCTGATTGCAAAGTCACTGCTAAAACCCAGGAGCGCAAAGGTAGCTAGAGTTCCTGACAGGCCGATCGCATTTAGCAAAATCTTTGGTCTTCTGCAGGTTAAGCTTGGTTTCACTTTGGTAGCTTCTTCAATCTCACAAAAACTGAATTAGTCCAAAACACTCCAGACACAGACAAGGAGGCCAGAAGACAGTCCTTCCACACTTCTCCCATGCGAACTATGACACACTGGCTCGGCTATGACAAGCTGTCTTTTCTCCTCCCAACATTGATCTGGCTTGCCAGCAGACAGCTCGGGGGTTTTCTCTTGGCTCCAAAAGGCATGATTGGTTGGTCCAGTTGTCAGTCACAGTAGGAGCTTCCCCTTTCAGTGCAAAAGGTGCCAACAGTCCAAAACTACACATCCCAACTGGTAATCCACACAGTCCCATGGTAGCAGGCTCCATTTCAGAGTTCTCATGTACTGATTGGTCCATTTCATCAGTTCGGGACTAAGATGGTGGAGCCAAGCTGAACAGTCCTTGCTGCAAATAAGGCAGGTTAGCACCAAGCACATTATTATTACTCTAAATGGTCACCAACAATTAGTTACATCTTTCAGCAGAGCTCCTTCTGCACAAGTAGCGATGGCAGAAGCGGAGCGAGTATTCAATAGTCCAGGCGGGACTCGGGCAGAGAAACACACAGTCACCCCTTTTGATTAATTATGACTGCAAATAGGCAGCCCTTAAAGGGACAGTACATGGAGGCCTCACAGGCACTCACTGGCAATACTTCCAGACGCTAAATGCAGGACACCAGCCTGGCAACGAGCATTTGGGTAAGCTCACGGAAGCCTTTTGGGAACCCCCATTTGTAGGGGGGGTTACACCCTTCCTTGCCTGGAAAAACTTGCATCCATGTCAAGTCTGTATCATCACAGTAATTTCAAATGTAAATCATATCGCACATCTATACCATTAGCAGATTAGGCCTGTAAATTCTGATGCATTAGTCACATATCAAACCTTTACAATACACTTTCTGTATTTCACAGTACACTAATTTTCCTAAATTACATCACACATATGTTGCACAGACTACTCATACACTCTGCATTTTAGAGCAGGTTATTACCTCCTGCACATGTAACAATAAAGAATGGGGCCCTTCCTATCAACTGCCTTGGGGCTAGATGGGGCAGAGGCACCATACCTGGAGGGCAGAACAATCAACCAGGAATTAGCACTTAAGCTCAGTTTGGGCAGGGAGCTCTGGGACACATAAACTTCCTTGTGGACCACTTTGAGAGGCAAGTCCACTGGCCTCCCAGCGAAATTATAGCTGAGGCGCACTATTGGTTTGACAGCTCGTCCAGTCTTCTTGGGGGAACAGCCATGGTCTCTAAACCTTTCACCTCTGTCTCTGCACTTTCCTTACATGCAAGGGGGACCTCCGTCTGAGTGGAAAAATTCGGACTTGGTGCACTGTCAGCCCCTGGCTCTGCAGATTTGGATTCTACAACACTTTGCTCACTGGGACAACACTCTTGCACTGGAAAAGAATCATCATCACACTCAAAGTATTCTTCATGTTCTGGCACGTCACCAGTCTGCCTCAGATCATCGGCCTCTTCCTCAGGTAAATCACGCAGTTCCACCATACACAGTGACTCAACATCATCACACTTGACACTTTGAACTTCACTCTCAGGGAACATTGGCTCCAAGGACAAAGCTAGGGGTTAGGCAGTCCAGAGGGCCCAGCTTCATCCTCACAATTGACCATGGGGTTACCACGAAACAGCTGACTCAGTTCATAAGAGGGGTAATAAGCATAGTTGCACTCACTCTCGTCAGAAGTGGACTGACAATCATTATCATTTTGGGTTCGCTGTGGAGAGAACCTTAAGTCAGTGACCACTGGGGCAGGCTCATTCTGTCTTTGTTTCGCAGCAGCCCAAGTCACTGGTCATGGGGGAACAATCTCTGGAGGCTCAGCTTCGATCATGATTTGGCCAATGGGCAACAAATGATTACAGTGCATAGTCTTGACATCTTTGGAGTTTTTTTCAGGCCGCACCTTGTACACAGGTAAATCATTCAATTTGCCTACCAGTATGTGGGAAAGATGGTGCCACTCATCAGCAATTTTGTGTTTACCATGCAATCCCAGATTTTGCAGCAATACACAGTTTCCAACTTGAAGCTCTTGGGCCTTTACTTTTTTATCATATCTTTCTTTATTAGCTAAGTTTCTCTTTGCAGCCATTGTCTGAGCTAGTTGGTCAGCATGGTTCAATTGAGCTTTCAGTTTTTGTACATACTGAAGGTAATTCTCAGCTCGGACCTCATCAGGAGAGACCCCAAAACAAACATCCACTGGCAACCAAGCATCTTCCCAAACATGAAGTGATAGGAGGAGGACACGGTAGCATCATTTCTTGTACAATTATAGGTGTGTGCCTAGGTGCTAATCTGCTGGCTCCATTTAGGCTTGTCTTTCGAGTGGAGAGTGACTAGCATGTCAAGCAGGGTGCGACTAAAGCATTCTGGCTGTGGGTGTCCCTGCGGGTGATAAGGGGTGGGTCTTGACTTCCGCACTCCCCATACAGAGAGCATTTCCTTGATTAAGTGACTCTCAAAGTCTCTGCCTTGATCAGAATGAATTCTTTGGGGGCCCCCATAGTGAACAAAGAAGTTCTCTATCAGCACCTTGGCCATGGTGGATGCCTTTTGGTCTTTGGTGGGAAATGCTTGAGCATACCTTGTAAAGTGATTAGTGACCACCAACACATTACTGATGTTCCGCTGATCAAGCTCCAAACTTAAAAATTCAATGCAAACTAACTCCATGGGTGTGCTGGTGGTGATGTTAACAGGGGGGGCAGCCCTCTGGGGCAAGACCTTTCTCTGTAGGCAGTGACTATAAGTCCATATATGATGTTCAACATCGGCCCCCATCTTAGGCCAGTAGAATCGAGACCACACTAAGTCAAGGGTTCGGTCGATACCAAGATGGCCCATGTGGTTGTGTAGGGACCTCAGCACCAAGTCTCTAAAAGCTTTGGGCAAGACCAATTGTTACTTGTCTACTTGACCCCCCTATCTACAGTCTGTCTGTACAGCAACTGAATATTTAGCATCAATTTAGGGCCTTCTTTGTACAATAACACAGTTCTAAAATCAGAGGAGCACAACTTGGACACATCTTTCCCTGCGTAGAGGGCTTCAAGTGCAGATCGGATCATGGGATCTCGGGATGTAGCCCGCTGGATGCTGTCACTATCAAACTGAGGCATGTGTAAAACTAGCAGTATACAGCAGGTACACAAATGTCAGCGGGGCCCAAGCAATCTACCAGGCAGTCCATTGCGTCTGTGGACATCTGTTCCTCCTTATCAAACATTTGGCACAGCGCTCTGATGTCAGGTTCGGACAGCTTGACCCAGTCACCTCGGGAAGTAGGCCTCCTGGAGAGGGCATCAGCATCTATATGATTCAGGCCTGATCTGTATTCAACAGCGTAATCATAGGTAGACAACACAGAGAGCCACCGATGCCCAGTGGCATCCAGTTTAGCTGAAGTCTGCACACAGGTAAATGGATTATTATCTGTCTTTACCAGTATCTTCGCTCCATACAAGTATTCATGGAACTGGTCAACAATGGCCCACTTCAATGCCAAGAACTCCAATTTATGCACAGGATAGTTTTTTTCTGATGGGGTCAGACTTCTACTGGGAAAGGCCACTGGCCTCAGGCCATTCTCATGCTCCTGATATAACACAGCTCCCAAACCTTGTAGGCTAGCATCAGTGTGTAGCATGTAGGGTTTAGCAGGATCAGCATAGGGGAGGACGGGAGCATGGGTGAGCTGATATATAGAAACACAGAAACATAGAATTTGATGGCAGATAAGGACCGCTTGGCCCACCCAGTCTGCCCATTTCCCTACCTACTGGATAAGCTGCAGATCCTAGTTAACCAGCAGCCTACTTCTTCCTACCCCCACCCCCTAGAATGGCCTTATGACTGTCCCGTGCATGCTTGAATTCCACCACTGTTTTTGACTCCACAACCTCCTCCAGAAGGCCGCTCCATGCATCCACAACCTCTGTGAAAAATACTTCTTAAATTACCTCTGAGCTGCCCCCTATCTTCAAATTGTGCCCTCTTGTTCTTGCACACCTCTTTTTGAAAGATGCTACCTCTTGGACTTTGTTGATTCCCTTGAGGTACTTGAAAGTTTCTATCATGTCCCCACTCTCCCTCCTTTCCTAGAGGCTATACATATTAAGCTCCTTTAGTCATTCTTCATATGTCTTCCAGTGCAGACCCTGCACCATTTTAGTTGCCCTCCTCTGGACAGCTTCCATCCTGTCTATGTCTTTGCGGAGATTGGGTCTCCAGAACTGCACGCAGTACTCCAAATGGGGTCTGACCAGCTGTCTGTACAGAGGGATAATAACTTCCTGTTTTCTACTGATGATGCCTCTCCCTATGCATCCCAGTATCCCCCCAGCCCTCCTTGCTGCCCTCTCACATTGCTTGCCCACCTTTAGGTCTTCTGATATGACTATCCTCAGGTCCCTTTCCATTTTTGTTGTCAGTATCTCACCCCCCATTGTATACTCTTCCCCTGGGTTTTTGTTTCCCAGGTGCATTACCTTGCACTCTTAGCATTGAATCTAAGCTGCCATACATTTGACCATTCCTCTAACCTTGCCAAGTCCCTTCTCATCCTTTCCACCCCACCTTGTGCATCAACTCTGTTGCAGATCGTTGTGTCATCTGCAAAGAGACATACTTTTCCTTCCAGTCACTCTGCAATGTCGCCTATAAAGACATTGCAGAGGACCGGTCCTAATACTGAACCCTGTGGTACCCCACTAGTAACCCCCCTTTATTCAGAGTGGACTCCATTTACTATTACTCTCTGTGTCCTATTCTCCAGCCAATTCTTTACCCAGGCTGTCATCTTGGGACCCACCCCAGGCTGGCTAACTTGTATATTAATCTTTGTGGGACTGTGTCAAATGCCTTGCTAAAGTCTAGGTAGGCCATGTCCACAGCCCCTCGATCTACTACTTTGGTCACCCAGTCAAATAAATCTATCAGATTCATCTGGCATGACCTTCCTGCTGTGAATCCATGCTGCCTCGAGTCCTGCGCCCCTCTGACCTCTAGATACTCGACAATTCTTTCCTTCAGAAGTGATTCCATCATTTTCCCTATCACTGAGGTTAAACTAACAGGTCTGTAGTTTCCTGCTTCTGCCTTTCTCCCACTTTTGTGAAGGCAAATCACATCTGCCCTCCTCCAGTCCTCGGGTACCACCCCATCCTCCCATGATTTGTTAAAGAGGGTAGTCAGTGGTGTCACTAGTTCTACCCTTAGTTCTTTAAGAATTCTGGGATGAATCCCATCAGGCCTCATTGCTTCGTCCACCTTCAGTTTTAAGAGTTCTTTCATAACCCTTTCTTCTGTAAATGGGCTGGTATCAACTTCTGTATCCAGAGTACTTCTACTGTTTGTTTTAGGTACCTCCCCCTCTTCATTTGTAAATACTGAGCAACAATATTTGTTTAGTATCTCTGCCTTTTCAAAGTCTCCCTCTGCCCACCCTCCCTCTCCTTTATTAAGCCTCACTATCCTTCCCTTGGTCTTCCTTCGCTCCCTGATGTACCTATAAAAGGTTTTGTCCCCCTTCTTAACTGAGTTGGCTATCTTTTCCTCGGTTTGGGCCTTTGCTGTTCTGACTGCCTTCCCAGCCTCCTTTTGCTTTGACTGATACAGTGGTCTGTCCTGCTCCTTCTGTGATTCCTTGTACTTCCTGAATGCTTTCTTTTTCTCTTGAACCTTCACTGCCACTTCCTTTGAGAACCATAGTGGTTTTGTACATCATTTCGTTTTGTTTATTTGCTTCACACAAAGGCTCGTTACCTCTGTGATGGCAGTTTTTATTATTCCCATTGTTCTTCCACCCCTCCTTCCTGCCCATTTGCTAGTGCATTCCTTAGGCACTCACCCATTTTGGCAAAGTCAGCCCTCCTAAAGTCTAATACTTTTGCCTTTGTATGGCTTGACTCTATTGCTGTGTTTATTGAACTATACTGTTCGATGGTCGCTAGTTCCCAGATGGCTACCCACTTCTACATCTGTGATCCCTCTCCATCTCCATTTGAGAGAACCAGGTCTAAGATTGCTCCTCTTGAATGGGCTCCAATACTAGTTGTCTAAGGCATGCCCCTGTGGGCATCTAGAATAACCCCACTCTTTGAAGTGGCTGCTGCAGCTGCACTCCAGTTAACATCTGGCATATTCAGATCACCCATCAGCAATATCTCCCTTTTTCTGCCATTCTAAGTGTACTTTCTGTCATTTCCTTGTCCGTTTCTTCCCCCTGAGAAGGGGGTCTGTATACAACCCCTGTGCGGATTGTGGTGCCATTGCCTGTCTCCAAATTTACCCACAGTGCTTCTTCTCCTCCCTGTTTACCCTTTTGTTCTGTTACTTTGATTCCTTCCCTTATGTAAAGAGCTACGCCTCATCCTCTTTCACCCTCCCTGTCCCTCCTGTAGATAGTGTATCCTGGTATGTTTACATCCCAGTCATGGTTTTGTGTGTACCATGTTTCTATGACTGCCATGATATCCAGATGTTCCTCCTCCATCAAGGCCACTAATTCAGGAAGCTTGTTATCCAGACTATGGGCATTGGTACTCATTGCTCTCCATTTTTTGATGGCTTTACCTTCTGTTGCAACATCCCCCACTGACCTTTCTACCTCGTTTTTTTTCTCATTTAGTACCCTGTTTTGTATGATTTCATGGAAAGCAGCTTCACAGTCGGGTGTCCATTGGGACCCAAAAAGTTCACCCTGGCGGAAGTATACTCTCTCTCTCTGTCTCAGTGGAGGCCACTCTCTTGTATTTTTTGTTCATGTGAGGGTAACCCTGGGTAAGATTCAGAAGTAGGCGAATCACCCTTGAGTAGTCCTTTATGAACTGCCGTTAATAACCACAAAATCCTAGGAAGCGTTGTAATTCTTTTAGATTGTGGTGCTAGGGCCAGGTGGTCAAGGCCTCAACTTTGCTAGGATCAGTCTCTATCCCCTCAGTGGACACTATGTGCCCCACATACTTTACTGATGTCTGAAAGAACTGGCATTTGTCGATAGACAGCTTGAAGCCGAAATCTTCCAGTTGGTCCAGCGCTTTAAAAAGTCAGCTCTCACGTTCCTCCAATAAACTTCCAAACACAATAACATTGTCTAAATATACCAGGCACTCCAACAAGTTCATGACCCCACTGCACATTCCATCAATCACTGAAAAGTGGCTGGGGCACCCAAGATACCCTGGGGCATCCTCATAAACTCATAGAACCCAAGTGGACAGATGAAGGCTGTTTTCTCCTGGTTTTCTGGGGCCATGGGGATCTGGTAGTACTGTACCCGCTGCGAAGATCCAACACCGAGAACCACTTGCTTCTATTCAGACATTCCAGAGCATCCTGAATACCAGACATGGTGTATTGATCGGGGATGGTCCGCCGGTTAAGGGTCCAGTAGTCCATGCACATTCTTATTGTCCCATTTTTTTTCCTCACCACAATAGGCAAAGCATAAGGGTTTCTGGATTCTTGTATCACACCAGCCGCAAGCATCTCCTGCAGGTGTCTTCTTATATCATCTATATCTGCAGGTGCTAGGCGTTGAGACCTCTCATGGAATGGCCGTTCATCATGCAGGCGTATGTGATGCTCCGCTCCCTGGACACATCCCACATCCCATTCCTTCAGCGAAAACACCTGATCTCTCTGGCTGATTCTAGTCTTCCATTCAGCTGGCAACAGGGAGCCACCAAAGTCAAACAAGTTGGGCGTTACCCTGTCAGTCGCTCTAGAGTGCTTGTTACTAAGTAACATTGCAGTGTCTGCGCAGTGTACAGTAGCTAGGGTGCAGCCTCTATTCACCTGAATTTCTCAATCTGACACATTGTGGACCTGATCCATTACCTGTCGAGCATTGGCATGAGCACAAGCGGGTAAGATACTGGGCTTAACCAACAACCCTTCTGGCAATTTTCCATCGCCTGGCACATCCAGCGTAAGTATCTTATTCTTGATATCCTTCTGTAAGCGGACCTCCCCTTGTAAAGTACACTGAGTATTGGGGGCCAGGATCATCGACTCAGGATCCTTCTTCCATACAACTATGACTGGTTCATCTTGATCCACCTTCTCTGCATTCTGCAGTGACTTATATGCCTTCTTAATCAATGCAGGAATTCTCAGAGCCCTACCAGTCTGTTGCCCCTATTTCTCGTAGCACAGTTGTTCTAGTCTCCCAAACAGAGCGTTTGTCCCAATTAGTAGGGGAACCCCATCATACAAACCAGTAGGAGGACACACCAGGGCTAAGGTCTCTACTTGTTCCGCCACTCCAGCCACCAAAGTAGGGAAAGACAACCAAATCTGGATACACCCAGAGTAGGGGTATGCCTTTTCACTCAACACCCAAATGTGCAGTCCTTCCAAAGGCTGTAAGGGCACATCAGGCAAGTGCTTCAGATACCAGTCTTGAAACATTGTTACTTGGGAGCCACTGTCCAACACAGCCTGGTAGACACTCCATTCACCTTCACTGTGGTCTCCATGGAGGTACCCACCACCTCGGACCATTCAGGCAGTGCTGATGTCGATGTCGATCTGGCATTGGCCTTGGTAGCGTAACTCTTTCGAACAACTCCCCCTGGTGGCCGGCTGTTGTTCGGGTGAATCAAAGCTAATAGTCTGGCATGAACCCTCCTCAGATTTTCTGGCGAATGGCAGAAGAAATGGGTGTGTCCATCCTCCCCACATTGATAGCAAAAAGTAGGTTCTCTAGACTCTCTGGGGGAATGCGGGCCATCTCCGGGTTTGGGTACCATAGGGGAACTGGGCAGCTCATCTTTGGTTTGTGCTCTGAGTCCTTGATCCTCAGAACCTCCACCTGGGTGAGGATTTGGTGTGGTTCGCAGCAAGTCCCCCACTAGAGCACTCAGCTCTCGCACTTCTTCCAGTAGGTTACCCTCAGGCCAGGGATCCAGAGAAACAACATGCACTCCCACTCCACTCTTATTTTCTGGGGGTGCCTGATACAGGTCAGGCTCTGTGGCTGCTTCGGTCAATTCTTTAATCAGCCCTCTCAGCTGCTGTGCCTCATCCGAGTCACTCCTCTCTTGGATCGGGCAGGTATCAACCATTCCAGCACAAGGCTCATAGCCCTCTTCATCAGTCTCGATTTCACAAATTTCTTTCATGAGATGACGGTACTTGGGAGGGTTACCCTTCCTGTCTTGTAGCTTGAGTTTCAAGATCATCACACTAGAATATCTGGCTGACTTCAGGATATGTTCCAATCTGAGCTGGTTCAGTTCCTTTGCGGGTACACCCCCTTTCCTGTGGGCCCTCTGCAGAGCCCTCTCAATCCTGGTAATAAATGTGGACAACTTCTCATTTTTCCAAAACTTAGCTGACTTGAACCTCCACAACACGTCATCCCTGATTCAGTACTGCCAAACACTCCTTCTACTGCAGAGAGGTATTCAGCTGCCATAGCCTCAGGGGAAGTTGCTCGCAAGAAGCGGATGGCCTCCAGGGCAGGGCACCTCAAACTCTCCATCAGCCTCTTTCTCTTTTCCCCCTCTGAGCATTGCCATTCTTGTACCAAAGGAGTAGCATAGTCCATCCACGTTTCCAAATCATCTTCCCCAATGGGCACTGGGACTGTGCCTGAAAAATGTCTGAGTTTTCGGTAAGAGTCTAATTGTATCGAGGGAATTATTATGAGGGAGGGGGCTACAGGAGAACTCTTTGGAGAAGCTGGGGACATGGCTGGGAAATGCAGGGGCATGTGTTCCTCTGAAAGGTCTAGCACCTTTACAAGCTCTTGAGCAGTTCATCCTTCAGATGCTAATAATTTGAGCAACGTATCCTTAAACCCTTCTATATGGGGGAACCCACCCATGGTCGCTGGATCACTGTGCAGCTGAGTGACCCTCCACCCCTTCTGGGTACCTTCCGACAGTATAACAGAGGTTACCTTCTCTGGATCTGTTGGGGAGCTACAGGCGAGCAACACTACCATAGTCTGCTCAAACAAATCTGCATCCCTCCCCTTCACCTCTACTTTGCCCAAGCCCTTAACAAGTTCCACAGTGGCTACAATATCCACATTAGTAGTCCCTAACAGGATATCCAGTAACAGGAGAGCCTGTCGAGGGTCTAACCCCTCAGCCTCACTCCACCCCACTATTCGGTGCACTAACAGCTTATGGGGGCAGTTTTTAGCTTGGGTGTAGCAAGATCCTCCATTTTCTTTCCAAAACTAAACATATCGGGTTAACTTCCTCCCTTAGCAACTAGATGACGCCAATCCCAGTGGTGCATCCAAGATGTAACCCCTAGGTGGCACTATCCCATGGGCAACTACCCCTGCCTGCTTGGCTATTAGCAGGTTAAGGGGCCTAGGTTCAGTGACAAGTGCCTCCATCTAAAGGTCAGGGTTGGTATTAGTCAGACTAACCAGGCCACAGCCCTCTGGGACACTGTTACCCCCTTGTCTCCTACTAGTGGCCCACACAATACACAATATTTACCTTCCCAATACCCCTGACAAACTCTGTACGCACATATATATGTATATATATATTTGGCAGTTACCCCAGGACTGGTTTCTTCAGCTAAGCTCTGAGGACCCCCTGTAAGATAAGGTGAGGCAATACTACAAACAACAATACAGTACCTTGCACATTAACTGACACCACAGTGACTGTAAATTGCATAAAAAAAGTAGATCTGATTTATTCAGGGGGGTAGTAACATGGGAGGAGCACAATCAGAGTAATTGGTTGGAACACTCTATCATTTAATCTATGGTGTGGGTATCTACAGTCCCCACTACAGTTACTCTCTCTGGGTACCCAGTGGATGAAAAAGCGGCTAGCCAGGTCTGTTGCCCGGGGTAGGCTGGCGTTACAGCTGGTTGAGGCCCTGTGAAGAAAAGAAACAACATACACCACACCCTAATTGTAATCTGGAGCCAGAGGGCTCAGTTCGTGCAAAGGAAAAGAAATTACAAACAATCAGGTGACACACTTCTGATTTAGCTATATGTTGCAGGGAGCTACCCTGTTTGTTACTCATGATACCCAAAACTGAACACAGGATGGATGATGGTCAAGACGATAGATGGAATTGCTGGGTTGCCAGAAGAAGCAGGGCCCACATGGATCGCGACTGCGTTGTTCTTGTTCAGACATGGGCCAGGGGAGCTGATCCCCTGGCAGGTCTCTCATCGGGGGCTATTCTCTGTGCAGCAGGGTAGGGAGACAAGGCCTTCGTGGCAGGGCCCAACTGCATGGGGTAGCAGCGGATTTAGCCTGATTTGAGCTGGGTACAGCTTCCAGCCCTCGGCACATAACTGAGCTCGGGGGGAAGAACCAGATCACGACCCCCTCCAGTTCACAGCACATTTACATGTAAAGAAGGATTACTGTACCAGGCAGACTGCTCCTAGATCCCAATTGCAAAGTCACTGCTAAAACCCGAGAGGGGCAAAGGTAGCTAAAGTTCCTGACAGGCCAATCGCATTTAGCAAAATCTTCGATCTTCTTCAGGTTAAGCCTGGTTTCACTTCAGTAGCTTCCTCGATCTCACAAAAACAGAATTAGTCTGAAACACTCCTGTTTCCCTTTAGGGGTAGACACAGGCAAGCAGGCCAGAAGGCAGACCTTCCACACTTCTCCCGTGCGAACTACAACACATCAGCTCAGCTATCATGAGCTGTCTTTTCTCCTCCCAACATTGATCTGGCTTGCCAGCAGACAGCTCGGGGGTTTTCCCTTGGCTCCAAAAGGCCCGATTGGTTGGTCCAGTTGTCAGTCACATTAAGAGCTCCTCCTTTTGGGTGCAAAAGGCACCAACAGTCCAAAACTACAAATCTCAACTGGTAATCCACACAGTCCCATGGTAGCAGGCTCCATTTCAGAGTCTTCACGTACTGATTGGTCCAATTCGGCAGTTCGGGACCAAAATGGTGGAGCCAAGCTGAACAGTCCTTGCTGCAAATAAGGCAGGTTAGCACAAACCACATTATTATTACTCTAAATGGTCACCAACAATTAGTTACATCTTTCAGCAGGGCTCCCTCTGCACAAGTAGCGATTTCAGAAACGGAGCGAGTATTCAACAGCCCAGGCGGGACTCGAGCAGAGAAACACACAGTCCCCCCTTTTGATTAATTATGACTGCAAACAGGCAGCCATTAAAGGGACAGTACACAGAGGCCACACAGGCACTCACTGGCAATACTTCCAAGCGCTAAATGCAGGACACCAGCCTGGCAACGAGCATTTGGGCAAGCTCACAGAAGCCTTCCGGGAACCCCCATTTGTAGGGGAGTTACAATTATTTTATTCAAAAATTTATTAGTTTACCTGTTGGCCCAAGGCTTTTATTGCTGTGCCATTTGAGTGAAATAGTATTTAAACTGAAACAATAATCTACTTTAACTAGTGACTGTCTGCGTTGCCATCTTGCATTGTTTGTTCCTTACCTGTTTTTAACTATTTCACTCACTAAAATGTTTAAGTATTTTAGTTTTTTCTTTTTACTGAATACGTTGTTTAAATTGTTCTTATATACCAGAAAATAGGGCAGTTAACATGGCCATTTGGGCTGCTTTATAGGTGTGATGTACATATTGGACATTTGTACAGCAGACTTTTTGATGCATAACAGTAATGTGGACAATGAAAGCAAAATCTGTGAGTTTGATCATGATGGTACAATATTACAGAACTGTGACCTTACAAAAAATACTTTTAATATCCACTTGATAAATGGTAAGAATGCTGCAAAAGTAGATATTTTTTGAAAAGGAAATTAAACTTGTGAGCATATAATTTGAACCTGATATTTAGGCGTTGATTAGCAGGGGGTATTGAGTAGAAACCAGGACCATCTTGTAAAGATTCACTTAATCCAAAGAAAGATTGGTTTCACTATCCAGGGCTGAGAGTAGCTCATATGAATATTTGTAGCTTAATCTCTAAATGGAGTGAATTTGAAGTATGGATGACTACATATTCACCAGAACTAATAATTGTTAGTGAAACTTGGCTAACTGAAAATGTCGTGGACCATGATTTTTTTTTACCTGGTATAGAGTTTTTAGACATGACAGGCTTAACAAACGGGGTGGTGGAATTTTGTTCTATATACTGTGTATATTGCATATTTACACTGGAATAAATTACCTTACTCTGCTCATACTTCATTATCAGTATCCACTTTTGCTAATGAACTGGAAAGGTGCTTCTCTAATGCTTGTAACTGTTATATGTAACAGGTATCGTTATGTGTAATTTGTGTTTTGTACTGTTTTTATTGAATCGGAACTATTCTAGACACAGGACCGTCTTCTAAACAGGGATACCTTTCCCTAATGACATGTTACCTGTATTAAAATAAAGTGTTTTTTCTGTCTGTCTGTCAGTCTGTCTGCCTATCTATCTATCTATCTATATGTTGGAACATATACAGGTGTTAGAGGTTGATAAAGTAAAAACAGACTTTATTCCAGTTTCTTATGGTTAAAATTAAGTTGGGAAACACTAAACAGATAGGCCTAGGTGGAATCCTAAAACACTCCCCTTAAAAATGGTGAAAAGGGGCTAGAAGAGTTAATTGAAATTCTAGCAAAAAGAAAATATGGGGGAGTTACTAATTTGGGGCGATGTAAACCCAAATTGGTTAGAACAAAGAATAAGAAGCATAAAAAAATCTTTATTAAGGATACACCTGGACCAAGGTATAACAGAAACAACTAGACAGAACAACAAATCAAATGAAGGCAATCTGATTGATTGGATTTTGACCAATAATAGAATAAATATTTCTACATGTGGTACTCTGCCCAATAGCGTGAGTGATCATACACCTTTGTTTTGCATATGGAGTAATGAAAGGTCCAAAAACATACCAAAACTAATAAAATTTAAAAAATTATGTAATAACTTTAAGAGTCTATCTGAAAGTGAACTGACCATTATAAACTGGTTGCCATTAAACATTATGACAGATGTAAATGAGGTTCTAGAATATTTTCGGGAACATAGAAACATAGAATTTGATGACAGATAAGGACCACTTGGCTCACCCAGTCTGCCCTTTTTCCCTACCTACATTGTTACTGCAGACTGTACTTCATCTACTGCCCTTTCTCCCACCCCCCATTCCACTAAGATTCCCTTGTGCCTAGCCCATGCATTAGTGAACCACATTACTATCTTCACCTCCACCACCTTCACTGGAAGACTGTTCCAGGAATCCATCACTAATTCTATGAAGAAGTACTTCCTCACATCTCTCCTGAATCTACCGCCCCCCTTCCAGCTTCATAGCATGCCCCCTTGTTCTTGAGCAATTTTGTGTTCAGAAAAACATTCCCTCCTGTACCTTATTTGCTCCTGTGAGGTATTTAAAGGCCTCTATCATATCCCTCCCTCCCTCCTCTCTTCCAGGGTGTACATATTGAGATCCTTTAGTCTTTTCTCATAGGGCTTTTGATGCTGATCTTGCATCATTTTAGTTGCCCTCCTCTGGACAGCTTCCACTCTATGTATGTCCTTCTAGAGTTGTGGTCTGCAGAACTGCACACAGTACTCTAGCTGAGGGTCTTACTAGAGATCTATAAAGAGGTACCACCATCTCCTTCTTTCTGCTGGTTATACCCCTCCCTATGCACCCCAGAAACATAAACATAGAAACATAGAAATTGACCGTAGATAAGGACCACTTGGCCCACCTAGTCTGACCTTTTTCGGTACCTACCACAATACCGCAGCTCCTACTTGATCTCCAGCTTTTACCCTCTTTCCTAATGCTTGGGTTCCCTTGTGCCTATCCCATGCATTCTTGAATTCCCCTACTGTATTTGCCCCACCACCTCCACTAAGAGGCTGTTTCATGCATCCACCACCCTTTCTGTGAAAAAATTACGTCCTGACACTACCCCTAAGTCTACCCCCTTGGCCTCATATAATGACACCTTCTTCTTGAACATCTTTTTTTCTGGAAGATGCTACTCTCTTGCACCTTATTTATGCCCTTGAGGTATTTGAAGGTCTCTATCATACCTCCCCTCTCTCCTCTTTTCTAGGGTATACATATTGAGGTCCTCGAGTCTCTCCTTATATGACTTTTGGTGCAGACCCTGCACCATTTTTGTTGCCATTCTCTGAGCTGCCTCTACTCTGTCTATGTCTTTCTGGAGATGCAGCCTCCAGAATTGGACACAGACAGTGCTCCAGATGGAGTCTCACTGATGATTTGTACAATAGTATCACCACTTCCTTTTTTCTGCTGGTGACACCTCTCCATATGCACCCCAGCATCCCACTGGCTCTCCCCACAGCCTTTTCACAATGCTTGGTTACCTTTAGGTCATCAGATATGATTACCCCAAGGTCACTTTCCCATTTGGTGGTCGTCATTATCTCCCTCCCACCATCATTTACTCCTCCCCTGGATTTCTGTGCCCCAAGTGCATGATTTTACACTTCTTTTCACTGAATCTTAGGAGCCACGCTCTTGACCACTCCTCAGGACTGCTTAGGTTCCTCCTTATTCCCCCCCCATGCAGTGTCAACCCTGTTACAGATCTTAGTGCTGTCTGCAAAGAGGCATACCTTCCCTTCTAGCCCTTCTGCAATGTCGCTTATGAAGACATTAATAAGAGACACTAAAAAGGACTGGCCCCAGAACTGATCATTGTGGCACCTTGCCAGTCACCCCTTCTCTCCTAGGAACAAACTCTGTTTACTACCACCCTCTGTGCTCTATCCTTTAACCAATTTCTGACCCAGTTTACCACCTTGAGATCCACTCCCAGGCTACAAAGCTTGTTTACAAGCCTACTATGTGGAACAGTGTTGAAGGCCTTACTGAAACCCAGGTAGGCCACATCCACTGCCCCATCCTGATCTAATTCTCTGGTCACCCAGTCAAAGAAATCTATCCGATTTTGTTTGACATGACCTTCCTGCTGTGAATCCATGCTGCTTAGGATCCTGTGATCCACTGGATTCAAGATATATCACAACTCTTTCCTTTATCAGTGATTTAATTAATTTCCCCACCACCGAGGTCAGGATGACTGACCTATAATTGCCAGCCTCCTCCCTGCTCCCACTTTTGCAGAGAGGGACTACATCTGCCCTTCTCTAGTTCTCTGGAACCACTCCTGTTTCCAGCGATTTGTTGAATGGGGCTATCAGTGGTGCTGCAAACACCTCTCTAAGCTCCTTTAATATTCCTGGATGTATCCCATCCAGCCCCTTTGCTTTTTCCACTCTCAATTTTGAGTTTCTTTTCGGACTCTGTCTCCATAAATGAACTTGTGTCCACCTCCCTTCCATAGATGCATCTGTCACTTAACTGAGGTCCCATACTTTCCCCTTCTTCTGTGAATACTGAACAAAAATGTTTGTTCAAGATTGCTGCTTTCTCCAGGTCCCCCTCCACACATTCCCCTCCTTCCCCTTTTAGCCTAACAATTCTACCCCTGGTCTTTCTTCTTTCACTAACGTTCCTGAAGAATGTTGTGTCCCCTTTTGTTACTGCCTTTGCTATTTTTTCTTCCATTTGTGCCTTTCTACTCCTGACTGCTTTCCCTGCCTTCTTCTGTTTTTCTACATACAATTCCCTGTCCTCCTCTCTCTGTGTTTCCGTGTACCTCCTGAATGCCAGCCTTTTCACTCTTACTTTCCCGCCTACTTCCTTTGAGAAACATAATGGTTTTTGCTCATTCTTGCTTTTGCTTAATTGCCTAATAGAAAGGTTTGTTGCCTCTTCCATATATGGCTCCTTTTAGATTTGCCGACTGTTCCTCTACACCCCCCATACTCCCACTCTGCCAGGGCTTTCCTAAGCTATTTCACCATCTTTGCAAAGTCAGACCTTCTGAAGTCCAGGACCCTCACTTTCATGTGGTTTGACTCAGCCACTGTTCTCACATTGAGCCACACCATATGGTGATCAATGAACCCCAGGTGGCCACCCACCAAGACATCTGCAACTCTGTCCCCATTGGTGAGTACTAGATCCAGTATCACTCCCTCCCTGATGAGTTCTACGACTAGCTGCCTGAGGAACGTCCCCTGCAGGGCATCCAGGATGCCCCTGCTCCTGGCTGAGGCTGCAGCTGGGATGCTCCAATCAATATCCGGCAAATTGAAGTCTCCCACCAGCAGCACCTCCCCTTTAGTTGCCATCTTATGGATGTCTTCCACTAGAACCCTGTCCAACTCTCCCCCTTGTGCTGGAGATCTGTAGATCACTCCAGTGCAAATAGCAGTGACATTAACCATCGCTAGGGTGGTGCACAAGCACAAAAGAACACAAGGTGATGGGATAAGACAATGTTCATGAAACTATGGTACAATAACTGACGAGGTGACTGGATATTAAGCATGGATTTAGATTCTAGTAGTATATAGTAGCAATTCAGTCCTGAGATTATACATGGTACAAAGTTAGAGACTGACAGACTCAAGGCAAAACAGTATAGTGGGGGGTAGGGAAGAATTGTTTAGGAGGGCAGAGATTTGCAGTACCAGGTTAGGGAGAGACTAAGAGAGAAAAGATGGAAATGCTAGGGGGAGGTACGGTTAAGGGAGAGGAGGCAGAGGTACAGGGGCAAGGAGGGAGAAGGCTGCAGTACAGGGGCAGGGGGAGGGGAGGAGTCTAATCTGATGTTTAATGGATAGTAGAGAAGAGGAGTTGCAGAGTTGCAAGGGGAGGAGGTTCCAGAGGGAAGGGAGCCTGTAAGAGAAGGCAGACTGCCCAGTTGAAGTGCTGAGATGGGGAGGGGGTCTCTGGTACATAAGGCATAGGAGGATGGGGTAGCTAAGGGCAGCTTGGAGGAGAGGTATGGAGGAAGGAGTCTGGACCAAAATTTAGCAGTAATGGTTAGGGAATGAGTATATTACTTGTGGGAAATGGTGGAACAAGAGAAAGGAGAGGAGACTGCAATGGTGAGTGCGAGGGGAGGCATTGGTAGCAAAACAACAAAATGAGTTCAGGAGTGTGTCTAACTTGGAGAGTGAGGAAGCAGATATGGTTCTGTAAACAACATCAGCATAGTCAAATATTGGTAAAATCATTTTCGGACTAGTTCACAACAAATAGGGAGGGAGTAGCAATCCTTGTTTTGGTACAGCAGCAGCAGGCACAGTTTAGGTCAGAGTCTGGAGCAGATTGAGTTGATGTAGATGAAGTAGTCTAAGTGGTTGTCAAGCCAGACCCTGAGGTATTTAAATTCTGAAACATAATCTGGGAGGGGGGGCATCTAAAGTGGTAAACACTGGGGGGATGGGGTTCTGGCTAATTTTTGAGTGGTGCCAAAAATCACTGTGACAGGCTTTTTGGTGTTAACCTTTAGTAGGTTGTCTTGGAACCACATGAGAACTTTAGTAAGATCTTGCTGGAGTTGGGCATGAACATTGGAAACGGAGGGCCCTAAGGCAACTAAGATGGAGTCATCCACACACATGTGGATGAGGAAATTGGAGCACACAAAAGGGAGGTCATTTATGAACATTGAAAAAAGGATGGGGCCCAAGATCGACCCTTGGGGAACCCCAGCACAGATAGAGAGGTGAGGGGATATAATGTTTCCTGCATGCACTGTTTGTTGCCTATTAAAGAGACATGAGGAGAATAATTCCACTGCAGAAGGGGCCAGTCCAATGGAGTGCAGCTTGTTGAGCAGGAGAGGGTGGGAAATGGAATCAAATGCTTTTGCCTGGTCCACAAAGATCGAGACTGTTATGTGGCCTTGGTCCATGGCAGTTAAAATATGGTCAGTGACCCATAGAAGGGATGTTATGGTAGAGCATAGTCTTCTAAACCCAGATTGGAATGGGGGAAAGACATCTGGAGGAGGATAGGAATTTGGACAGCCTGGCATGTGCAAGGGATTCCTGCAATTTGGCAAGGGCAGGGAGAAGGTAAATGGGTCTGAAGTTACTGGGATTGAGGGATCTTCCCCTTTATGGAGGGGCAGTGCTTTTGCAAACCTCTATGCCTGGGGCACTGTGCAGGAGGAAAAGGAGAGATTTAGACTGCATGCTAAGGGAGTGGCTATTGCAATTACTGGTAGGCAGAGAAGCTTTAGGTGGATACTGTCTGGGCTAGATTTGTTTGGGTTGAGGGAGATTAGGGCATACATTCCCTCTTCATCTCATACCTTCCCTCTTTATTCCTCCTCTTTACCCCAGCATCCCACTAGCTCTTCCAACTGCTTTGTCACACTGTCTGGCCACCTTTCTTTCTTGCTTGATGGTTGTCAATACCACTCCATCCATTTTGTACTCTGCCTCTTGGTTTCTGTGCCCTAAGTGCATTATTTTGCATTTTTTGCATTGAAACCCAGCTGCCATACCCTTGGCCACTGCTCTAGTTTTCTCAGGTCTCTGCTCATCTTTTCCAGTCCCCCAGAGTGTCCATCCTATTGCAGATTTTGGTGTCATATGCAAAGAGGCAGATGTTTCCTTCCAGCTCCTCTGCGATGTCACTTACAAAGACATTAAAGTGAACCTGTCCCAGCACTGATCCCTGAGGCACCCCACTGGTCACTCTCCCTTTCTCGGAGTGAACTCTATTTACCACCACCCTCTGTCATCTATCCCTTAACCAATTTCCCACCATTGGACTCACTCATAAGCTACCCAGCTTGCTTACTAGTCTCCCATGTGGAATGGTGTCAAAAGCCCTACTGAAATCTAAGTAGGCTATGTCCATGACTCCACCCTGATCTAAATCTTTTGTCACCCGGTTAAAGTAATCAGATTCTTTTGACATGACCTCCCCCCATGAAACCATGCTGCCTTGGGTCTTGTAACCCACTGGATTCAAGATATTCCACAATCTGTTCCTTCAGCAGTGATTCCATTAATCTCCCACCACCGATGTCAGGTTGACTGGCCTATAATTGCCAGCCTCCTCTCTGCTACCACTTTTGTGTAGTGGGACTGCATTTGCCCTCTTCAGGTCCTCTGGAACCACTCCCATTTCCAATGAGCTATTAAACAGGACTGTCAGATGTGCAGCTAGTATTTCCCTGAGCCCTTCCTTATGTCATGCCATGTCATGTCATGTACAGGCAGAATCACTTATGTGCTCTGCAGTAGAGAGTTGGAGATGGATAGCAGATCTTGGAGGGAGGGGGATAGAGACAGTTAGCAGGTAGTCATCAATCAGTTATGAAGATTGTGCTAGGGAAGGGGGCAATGGCAGAGATGTCAGATCCTGGGCAACAAGGGGACCAAAATTTAATAACATATTCAATAAATTCAATAAAGACAGAAAGGGGGAAGAAATACAAGAACTGGGGTGGGGGACAGAAAAGGGAACTCTGGAGAAAGGAGGGCCAAAAAATGGAAATCTGGAGCAGGGAGCAGACAGAAATGGGAAATATGGGTCAGGAAGTAGGCATAAGTTGGAAGTCTGGGGCAAGGATGGCATCAGAAATGGGAAATCTGGGGCAGGAAGGGGGCAGAAATTTAAAACCAGGAACAAGGAGGGGTGGTAATGTGAGATGCAGGGCATGAAGGGGACAGATGTGCATACTGGGGCAGGAAGGTGGTTGAACATGTGCTTAACCATATCCCACACAGAGGCTAAAGGAAAGAAGAACAAACAGATTCTCTGTAGCCAAGAAAAACAGGAGACAGAACAAAAGAATGTACAGAATAGGGCCAAAAACACAGACCAACACACAAGTTAGGAAAATATGTTTTGCATTTTTAGTACATTTTGTGAACATTTTCAGACATTGCTATTAATTTACTAAAGAGCTCCTAAAGGTTCTGATTTGAATCAGAACAAACCAGAAGTAATCAAGACTTAGATCTGGATTCTTGTCCTGATAATAAGGGTCAGGGTCTTTTCAGGTCCATCCATCACTAGTGTATGGTGATGTCAGCAAGCAGCAGTGCACTGTGTTACTATGCAGGGGAGTCAGTTCCACTGTGATCCTGGCCCCTCTGTCTGTGCCAGTGGAGTTCTGAACATACTATGGAGGCAGAGCTTTTGGGCACCAATAGGGAGGATGGAAGGGGAGCCGAAAGCACCAGCACTTCCTACAGAGGTTTGCTATGTAAGCAACAGGACATGAAATGGAGGCGGTTGTCATAAGATTAACACCTGGCCAGGTGCATAGTGAGGCCTGAGGCACCTGCATTCAGGGCCTTCAGCATCTGGGAGGGTGTTTTTCCCATTACAGCCACTGACCCGGTATGTCTTATTGCACTTATAAAATGGGTCCCCTGTTAAAAGCTTTAAAAAACAAAAATTAAGCAGAAAAAAAATAAAAATAAGCATGTAAACAAATTACGCTAAGAATATTTTCTTAAGTTAAAAGTAAAAAGGAAAAAAGAAGTCCTTTTTACTTTAGGCTGGGAGACCAGGTGAGTGACAATGTCTGTCACTGCTTGGCATGTAGCTATATCTACAGTAACTGTGGTCTAGAAAAACCAGACAGCTGCAGCTGCAGCTGCAGTACTCACCCTTCATGGCTGTGGACCCAAGTGAAGACCAAGATGTCTCCAACGTGCTGAAGAATACTTTATCCAGACGTAAAACACAAAGGAGTACCAAAGCTAATACAAGTCCAAAATTGTGCAAAATAAATGCCAGACGCAAGTTGTGCCAACTCCATTTCATGCCTGCGCTTGGCGCTTTTTCAAGGGGATACACCTACCTTTCCAAAGGTCCTCCTTACATGCCTGTGTTGTATCTGTGACCAGTCAGGAATGGTCTAGGAGAGCCAATGGACGTGAGATGAACAGTAACCAAAGCAACATAGTGAAAGAGCAGTGTGCTATAAATTAGGGCTGGGCAGACCCAAAAAGGTCCTGACCCTTATTATCAGGATCAGGATCCAGGCCAAAGTCCTGATTAGTTCTGATTAGTTTTGATTTAAATCAGAATCTTTTGTAAAATGTGAGGGAAACTGAAAATCTGCCACCAAATTGCATAAATTAAAAAGTTACACAAGTCTGTTAGAACATGCTGCAAATGGTGTGCCATCAGGTTCAGGCAATCCAAAATTTAGTTCAGTCCATTACGACATATGCTACAAAAAGTGTGCCATCAGGTTCTGTCAATGCAAAAATTAATCCATCAGGACATGCTGAAAACATCGTGCCACCAGCTTCAACTTCCAAAAATTAGATCAGCTTTGTTTTTTTAATGAAATTAAGGCACTCTTCCACTGCAGGTTTTAGTTAGAGCAAGTTGGGCAACAACAGAAGACCAGAGCACAAAAACTGCCACGAGATACAAGTTCAGGCAGGCACTGAGTGAGCACTGAAGCTCTGTCTGTTGCCCTTTCCAGGCTGATTTGTATTTTTCTGCTTATTCCCTTGGCCCTCTTGTTCTTTGTAGCTGCTTGCTCTTGCACTTTGCTTTGCACTACAGGCTTTAGTTACAGCAACAAGTGAAGGCAAGACATTACTGGCAGAGGCTTGCAAACCACTACTGCTGTCTTTTAGTTAAAGCAATAATTATGGAAGGCACTACTGGCAGACTGGCAGAGGCCTGCACTACAACGTAAACCACCACCAGTGCTAGAGTGAGAGCACTAACTAGCAGTAAGCACTGAAACTCTGTTCATTGTCTGTTTTGGGCACTTCCTTTCCCACCTGTCAGGTTGAGTTTGATCGTTTTTTATTTTTATTTTATTCAACTTGAACTTCCCTCCCCACCACACACACACACACACACACACACACACACAAACACGTTCTCTATTCTTTCCCTTTATCCCACATTTGATTTTTTTTAGCTGCTTGCTGCTGCTGTAGGCTTTATTTAGAAGGCTCTGGTTGATGGAAATAGAATTTTAAAAATGCAATGACAAATTTGAACAGACAAGAATTACTTCTGGCTCCAACACTGTACTCCTCTCAGCTATGCACTGATTACTGCGGCACACCATCTTTATGTAGCTCAGTATCACCTGACCAACTTAGTGCAGTAGCATGTCAGGTGACTGAGTGTGATGTGTGTGAGGCAGTAACAGTCCCATACTGGACACTGCCGCAGTGTGGACACACTGTACTGCTCATCGGCCATAACAGTTTGTAACCGCTACTGGGTCGGAGCGGTATAGTGTGGACAGGGCCTCAATGGCCTGGTGAGGCTAGAGATTACAGGGAAGGCAGGCAAAATAAACCTTAAACTTTATTCTTGTTCCATCCACAGAAATCGCCACAGAGCGAGAGAGAGAGAGTGTAAGTAGTGTGGGCCAAATAAAATTACAGTCACAGAAATCATGAATAAAATATATACATCTGTATTATTCTTGTTGTTCCATGAGGAGAGTGACTTACGGGGGGCCATAGATTAAAGTCAACAATCACAAATAAAATAAATCTGTTTTCTTGTTGTTCCACTTCCATCGAAAGGAGTCATGGCTCTGAGAGAGAGAGAGAGAGAGAGAGAGAGAGAGAGAGAGAGAGAGAGAGAGAGAGAGAGAGAGAGAGAGATCGTTCAGAATATAGCAGTTTTAATTGTTGCAATACCCTTGCATAGCTTTCAGTGGTATGGTTGGACATTAGTATGTATACCGAGGGGATAACTACTGATTGCCAAACACCATGTATTGTGTACAGTTGATTGAATATTGTTGGTGTACATTTGAAGGTACCATCTGCATACCAGTGAGGGGTTGAATGCAAATACAGCATGTCGCATGTGGTTGCAGAAATTAGGAATCTGTAGTTGTCATCATTTCCCGAATCATACTGGAGAAATAACTCCCCTCTCTCAGTATTCCAGTACTCAGCTAGAATATCTAACTCAGACAGTGATGCTGGTTGAGATGGTACGACCGCTGCTGCCTGTCGTGCTCTCTGTGCAGTGCACTTAAGGATAGCAACTGATGGCAATTTGGCACAGACTGCTTGGCTGAGTCCACTGGTAGCACTTGCCATGAGCTGCTGGGTACTTTCCTGAGAGCAGCTGGCTTTGTCTTTCAGCTCATTCACTGCCTGTAGTGCAAGAGTAGTGCCTGCTTCAGAAACATAATTAAGTTCCTGTATGTATTTAATAATGGCATCCGCACTCATGTGAACTCTTGCTGGGCACTTGTATATGTGTCGTATTGTCGACACTTCCAATACTGCTTTTCCCCATATGTACACTACAGTCGATACAAATATCCATTTTTCAATAGCAATGGTTTGCCTCAGATACTGCTAACATATTCGAGTGGAATGGCTGTAGCATGATAGGTAGATGCGCACTAAACACAGGATCTGTATGCACTTAACTGTCACGCGTGGAAGACTCCATGCGCTGAAAAGTATTGCAAGGTAAATTGCCACGAAGTAATTGACTGCAACAAAATTTTTGCACAGAAAAAACATGGAACCGACATCGTGACTCATAGCAGTCTATTTTGTTTATTTTTTTGTTTAACTAAGAGAACAAGAAGGCAAAAGCAACAAGGTGTATTTATTCATTAATTTATTGCAACTAAATAGACACAACAACACAAGTACACAAGTGTCATCATCACTCACTCCATCCATTATTCCTCCTTATCACAATTTTTAGCATATAGCGATTAACCAACCCCAGTGTGCCTGCACCATGTGTCTGCATCACCAATTTAAATTCTACAGCTGTAGAACACTGTTGAGTAAGAGTTGTTGAATACAGTTTGTCGCTGAACAGTAACAGTAGGAGTCATTCAGTGAGCTAAGCTTGGAAGGAAGTGGTGGTGGATGCTGTCGATGTGCTTTGTACAGTAAATTTGGCCCTGGCCTATAGGTGTGGGAGTCATTAGAGGACGTTAGGTAGAGGGATGTTTTTACAGGTTAGAATTAGAAATAAGAAAAAATGGATCAAAGTGTTGAGGTACATTTTCGGGTAGGTAGTGGCACTGCAAAGGACAGCAGTCAGCCTGCAAAGGGACAACAAAATCAAACCCCAAAATGTACTTTTACATCTAAAGTTTCATCTTCCAAGCAAATACTTGAATCTAAATAAAGGTGCATCTGTCGGATCAGTCCCAAGTAAAAACAAAAGTTATGTACAGTAGTCAAAACCAAAGGGTTGGTGGGTACCGCCTGCAGAGGCCCCAAGGTATGGAACAATTGCATACTATGATACTTCCATTCACTCTTGGTCATCCGATTCTTCTGAGGATGACCCCAACGAGCATAATAAAGATGAAGTTGATGAAGAGAATGATCAGGCAGCACAAGGTTTACTGGAGGAGATGGAAATTGCAGATGAGGAAGAAGCAGAAAGAGATGTTTTGGTTGAGGATGAGGGCAGTGGGTTAGAGGAAAGGAATAAATCACAACAGTAACAAGCCCAAGGAAAAATCTGTTGGAAAAAAACTGAAAAGATGACTGAGGTGTAGTGCCTTCCTGGGAAAAAAAACTAAAAAGATATCATCTTTTGTTTGGTCATACTTCTCTATTAGTGCTTCTAATGAGTTGGTGGCAACATGCGCTATTTGTAAATGGTCAGTCAGCAGGGGTAAAAAGAAAGGAGCGTTGGGAACTTCAGTACTGAAAAGGCACCTAGACAGATGTCATAACATTACTGAGAACTCCAGTTGTGAGACTCGAAGAGAAAGTGACAGTGATAGCTCAATACACTCGGATAACTCAGATAGATGAAAGCAGTAGCAGCCCCCACATCACGACAGAAACAATCCAACACTTCCTCCCATTTGAAGGACTCCTACTGTTACTGAAAGTGACCATGTGTTCAAAAGCTCCCCCCGCCCCTTCAAGGAGACAGCCTACCATCCCAGAAACATATGAATGTAAAGCCAATTATGCCTCGGCCCACCCTGTTGCTGTTACAGTAACCAATTAAATTTCAGAAAAGATAGCTGTTGATTTGCTATCATATAACGTGGTTGAACATGTAGGATTCAGGCGGCTGCTTGAGTACCTCGAACCTTGATATAGTATACCATCGAGGAAATACTTCTCGTCAACAGGGATTCCAGATCTCTATAATGCTGTATGTAAGAAATTGAGACGAGTTTAGTGCAGTGCTGTTAGAAGGGTGGTGCATCTCACAACAGATATCTGGACAAGCTGTCAGCATGAACTCTTCATGTCTATCACTGCACATTGGGCATGCTTTGATAATTCTTGTGGGGACAGTGAATTGCAGTTTGCTGTTTTTTTTGCCAGGGCTTGCTCCCTCCCCCAGATTGGAGGTTCCAGCCCCCTGCTCCACTCACCAATCCCTTATTTCCTGGCTTTCCCCTCCTGGGTAGAGCCACTGGGCAGGTGCCCCTTCCCCAAGGAACACCATCTCATGACCCTGGTTTGCCCTCCAGGCTGGGGCCACAGGAGCGAGGCCCCCCCAGTAGACATTGTTTGCGATGGGAGTGGCGGCAGAGATGGGGGTCATCATCATTGGGCCAGGCATTTTTGCACTGTGGATCCTTGGGGGCATGGACATGCAATGATGCCAGCATCTGTCCTGCCCCACCCCCAAGCATATGCCACCAACTGCAATGGTATGCCTAGCCTCCGCCAGAGGTCTGCATGGCACCCGACACTCTTCCCTCATCTTCCCAGAGAAGGAGAGTAGTGCCTGGGATGCTCAATCTTTCTCCCCCTTGCCAGTCCTCTGACTCCCGAGTTCGTCATTGAACCTGGGATGTTGGCACCGCTAGGGGATGCCTTGCCGCTGCGCCAGCAGGCCAGCCTCACAGTTTGGTGTTCTAAGAATGTTTATTTTCCCATCTGAACAGAACATACCCCATACAATATCAATGAAGAGTTGCAAAAACCAGTACAATAATGGTTCATTTCACAGGGATAGTCAGTTGGCTTTATAGTGGGTCCAACATAAGGAAGGCCTTGGAGGAAGGGAGCTTTGTTTACATCCACTGCTTTGTGCAATGCTTAAATTTAATAGTTAACAGTTTTCTGGATGAGGACAGGAGCGTTAAGGTTCTTGTTAGTGCTGCTAAAAGAATCTGCACTCATTTCAGTCACTCAAGCAAAGCCCGTCACTTGTTTAAAAAAATACAGCAGGAGCACAATTTACCTTTGCACAGACTGATCCAAGGCATTTCTACTAGATGGAATTCGACCTTTCTTATGTTCCAAATGCTGCTGAAACAAAAGATAGCTGTCAGAAAACACACCTTGGAAAATAAACTTGGTGATGCAGAAGTCTGTATTACTCCACCACAGTGGGCCACGCTGGAGTTTCTCATTGCACTGCTCCAGCCATTTGAGAAACTCACCAGGGAGGTTAGTGCAAACACAGCAACTCTCAGCCAGGTGATACCCTCATACAAATCTAAAAATCCAGACTGAATCTGATTTGGGAAAAGTTAGAGAAGCAAGACAGTTCTGTGATCACACAGGCTACCAGTGGTGCCGCTGACACTTGCAGGTTGCCCACTAGAATACAACACCTCCACCACCACTTTCTCCCATTCGAAAGATTCTTACAGTTACTGAAAGTGACCATCTGTTCAAAAGACCCCTTTTTCGAGGAGACAGCATACCATCTCAGAAACAGATGAGTGTAAAGCCAAATATGCCTCAAATTACCCTGTTGCTGTTACAATAACCATACAATTTCAGAAATGATAGCTGTTGATTTGCGACCATATAATGTGGTTGAACATGCAGGGTTCAGGAGGCTGCTTGAGTACCTTGAACCTTGATATAATATACCGTCATGGAAATACTTCTTGACAACAGGGATTCTAGATCTTTACAATGTCATATGTAACAAATGAAGACATTTGTTGTGCAGTGCTGTTGGAAGGGTGGTGCATCTCAGAACAGAGATCTAGACAAGCTGTCAGCTTGAACCCTTCATGTCTGTCACAGCACATTGGGCATGTTTTGATAATTCACATGGGGACAGTGAAGCGTCGCAGTTTGCTGTTCTAAGAATGTTTTATTTTCCATCTGAACATACCTCATATGACAACAAATGAAGAGCTCCAAAAACCAATACAGCAATGGCTCACTTCACAGGGACTGTCAGTTGGCTTTATAGTTGCAGATAATGGGTCCAACATAAGGCAGGCCTTGGAGGAGGGGGCCTTTGTTCACATCCGCTGCTTTGTGCATTGCTTAAATTTAATAGTTCTCAGTTTTCTCTGATGACAGGGACACTGGCTCTTGTTAGCACTGCTAAACGAACATGCACTCATTTCAGTCACTCATAGAAACACAGAAACATAACTCAAGCTATGCTAGAAACATAACTAAAGCAATGACGTCACTTGTTCGAAAAAATACAGCAGGAGCACAGTTTACCTTTGCACAGACTGATCCAAGGCATTTCTACTCGATGGAATTCAACTTTTTAAATGTTCCAAAGGCTGCTGGAACAAAACAAAGCTGTCAGGCAATACACCTTGGAAAATAAAATTGGTGATGCAGATGTCTATATTACTCCACCACAGTGGGCCATGCTGGAGTTTCTAATTTTCCTGCTCCAGCCATTTGAGGAAATCACCAGAGAGGTGACTGTAAACACAGCAACTCTGAGCCAGGTGATATCCCTAATAAAAATGTTTAAAATTCAGATTTAATCTGATTAGGGAAAAGTTAGAGAACCAAGACAATTCCATCACACAGGCTGCCAGTGGTGTTGCTGACACACACAGGTTGCCCCCCAGAATACAACAAGATCTAACAAAACGTATTATCAGAAAAGATGATGAAGATGACAAACTACGTAAAATGCTTCATTCTGAATACTACATTAAAGCAGCAATCTTGGACCCATGATACAAATCACAGCAACTATTGAGTGATGATGACACTTCTTTCAAGATAAACAAACAAGAAATAATTGATGAGGTGCACACTGTCATGGAACCGAGTACAACAGCACCACATTCAGAATCTTCTTCACAATACAGCACAGCATCAGGTGGCCCATCCTCTAGTGTTGTGGCATTTTATTCCTCTTCCTCCTCGGCCACTGCAGCCTAATCTTCTTCTTCACCACCATCCAAACATAGCACTGTTCCACAATCATTTGTTTCAGTTTCATGTCCTGGAGTCAGTTATAAAATGTAATTGTAACATCTTCTTCATCTACTTCTACTTATTGCTAACCCTCCTGGCCCAAAAGACCCTATGTGATTGCAATTAGCAAATACCTATGACTAAACTCCTAATTCACCCCCCCCGGTCTATCTCCTCCTTCCTTCTTCCCACTCCCTTCTCTCCACCCCCCTCTCTGACAAAGCCCCTTGAGGACTGCCCCCACCCTGCTCTTTTCTTCACCTCACTATCCTCATTCTGTGACAAAGCCCCCTCAGGCTGCTCCCACCATGCCCTGTGTTTACATCTGTTTGACTCTTTTTCCTGTTTTCAACTGTTACCAGCTCAATATGTTGAAATGCGCCCAAACTTATTGTAACACTTCTGACACTGTAACTGCCTATTTGCTTTCTACAGTACCTGTGCAGCATGTAACCTTTTGTATACTTTGAATGTTCTGTAACCTGTTTATGTAAATATTGTCTCTTGTCCACTTGACATAGAACCTTTGTAAAAGAGCCTTCTGGCTCAAAGGTATGTATTCTGCAATTGATATAAATAAATAAAAAAATAACACAGCCTCGGTGCAGACCATTGTTGAAATGTTCCTGGCAGTGCCTAATATCTACTGGAATGCTGATCCTTTGAAATACTGGAAATCCAAACAAAGTATGTGGTCTGTTTTAGTAAACATTGCAAAGAAGTACATGAACTGCCTCCAACTAGCATCTGTTCAGAATGATTGTTTAATTCCTCTAGTAACGTCATTACTGACACACAATCCTGTTTGACACCAAAAAAAGCTGATTGTTTGACATTTCTGAAAGCCATCATTCCTCGCTTTAATTTCAAGTATGATACCTGAATGAAATGTCACTGAGTAATTAGAGAAGGCCCTATCCACAAAACACTTTCATGAATCTGTGCCTGTGGTGAAAATCTTTTGTGAATAGGGTCTAATACATGAGGCAGCAATTAATGGCAACAAGTCAGGTCAGGACAAACTAGGCCAGGCCAGAATTACTTGAATGATCACAATGAGCACAGATACATGAAAAATAATAACATCAGTGGGTTCAGAGTCCAAATATAACAAGCAAATGCATTTCATATGACAAACTTACTTGGTGGTAATAGGTACCACTATCTGACCTGGAAGGTAGGGTACTGCTGTCTACTACTTCTACTAGTCACTTTTTGTCCTCAGAAACTGATTAAAAAAATACTATTTTACCACTGACCTAACTGTACTGTAGTATTACTGTTTTAATTTTCATATAGTGGATGGCTTAGCAAAAACCTAAACCCTGAAATTGAATGCTCTTTTTATAATATATTTCTCATGTCCCCCATATCTGGCTGCAATTACTTTACAGGGAAAAATTTTACTAAATTAATTTCTTTATTGTGTGTGCGTGGTAGTATGCTAGCCTGGCTGTAACACTACATCTCACTTACAGTAACTGGGCTGAGATTATTATATTTTACATTCTTAAAAGTTGGCACTGGCTGGCAGCAATTGTGGAGCTAGGAAGGATGTAATTGTGTGTCATCAGGTCTTCAGGTGGCAGTGGCAAACTTTATGTTATGATTGCATTGCACTTGACCGATGTGATGTGATGTGACTGGCTGCCTGGGTGGTGATCAGTATGTCTTTCATTTCTTGTTTAATAAATGTATTCAGTGTGTTGATCAGTAGAAGTAGTCACAGAAAACATTACCACCTGTTGGACCAGGTAGTGTACCATACAACAGTACAGTACACCAGGACATGTGATGCAGTTGCATCATTCACATGGTTAGGGAGGGAGGGAGGACTGTTAGTGCTGCTCATTTGATCATTATATTTATTTCTTTGGCCTGTTCTGCTCTGACTGGCACATCCATCCAAATAATGCCCACGCAGCCGCGCATTAATAAAAATATCTTAGCTGCTTGCAGTGCTTGGTATTGCTTTGCGGTACGATGTAGGTACTTGCATCTATCTCTCTCTCTCTCTCTCTCTCTCTCTCTCTCCCTGCATGCTTCCGTCATGGGCCCAAACCGAATATGCCACCAGTACAGGTCAGCCATGAAGCAGGTAGCAGTTATTGCTTTTATTTAGCAGTTTTACTTACATTTTTATACAAATCATGCATTGAATTATTTCCTTTGGGCCTCTGTGTTAAATATGACTGACTTTGGCCACTTTTATGCATTTTATTACATTTTTTCAAATATTTGTCAATAAATCACAACTAATCAAAACAAATCAGAATGCCACCATGTTCCAGTTCTTATTTAATAAGGGTCAGAACTTCACTGAGTACTCCCAGCCCTAAACAAAATGACTATTAACATCACTAAAATCATAAGATGGACAATATATTGTTGAACACAGTCATAGAATTGATATCCCACTATCGTACAAAATAATAGCAACATTTTTGATCTACTGCTAGAAAGCAACCCCCCCCAGACTTTATTTATTTTTTTTTTTTGTTAAGGGGTAGGTTCTGTTTTATTCTATTACCCCTCTTATTGCCCTTGTCTGCTCCCCTTCTGACCGACCCCCCCAGTCCCATCACTCCAACTCTCCTGGGACATACCTTCTCCTGTGCCATCTGCCACAGTGCTACAGTGGTGCCCGGCCACCAGATGCAGAGCCTGCAGAGGGTCAGTCATCACCTGCAGCCTAGGGTTTCTTTCCTCCGTTTTCTCCCTTTCTAGTCCCGGGACCCCAGACCAAATGCATGCATGCACAGCGTATAGGCGTCATGCATGCCGAGACACCCAGTGATGGTCCTTCCCCCACCCAGCCTAGCGCCACATCTCTTGATGGCTTGACATTCTCACCAAGCCTCCACTCAGAGGCAGGCAAGAGCCAAGGAGAAGTTGCCTCCCTCCCTGGGAGAAGAGAGCTGCCTGATAGTTGCTCATCCAAGCTCCCCCATTCCCCCCTCCTGGCTAACCGCTAGTGGCCCAGGCTCGCTTCCCTAACCCAGGTTGCCGGCATGGTGCGAGGTGTGGTGTCCAGTGCCTCAACCCTCCAAGCCACCGGGCCAGCTCTAAAGGGGCATTTTATTTTTAAAAAGTGCATGTTCTGGGTGTTCTCTCCTGCTGAAGCAGCAGGGGAGAGTGAGAGAAAAAGAGACAGCTTATACTGTAACTGATTGATTGATTGATTGATTGATTGATTGATTTCAAAAGTTTCACCAGGAAAGACATACTGGGTAAATAACAGCTTGTTTGCAGATGTGTCCTGAATTTTATTTGTCAAAGAGTCATGAAGAGTGACAGTTTAAAATTGTTGTACAAGGAGTATTGTTATACTGGAGCAGTAAGAGACAGAGGGCCCAATTCTCAAAGGGGGCTTACATTGGTGCAAGCTGCGTCAGACAGGTAGTCATTTTGCACCAGGAACTCTGCACCAGATTTTGGTACAAGAGGGGTCCTGGGGCCTAAGTCCCCTCACTTGTGGCAACCCCACCCATGCGGCAAACATGTGGCGCACAGGAAAGGCTTGCCACAGGCTCTGTGCCAAAAGCCCCAAGCACCCATTAATTAATAAATAACTCCCCGGTAGTCTAGTGCCCTCCAAGCCCTGATAGCCCGTTTAGTAGGAAACCCCCCTGATAGGTACCCCTTAAGCCCTGATTGCCCGTTTAATAAGAAAAAAACCCTGATAGGCACCCCTCAAGTCCCGATCACCCGTTTTAGTAATGAATAACTCCCTGGTAGTCTAGTGCCCCCTCAAGCCCTGATCACCCATATTATAACATTATAACTCTGGTGGTTTCGTGGACTGCTCCAGGTCTGCTCCACACTGCATGCCAATCCCACATACCTGGTGGTCTAGTGGACCCTGCACCCTGCATTGCCGTACCACCCCACTCCCCCCATCCTGTAACCAAAAAAGCACCTATTTGAACAATTCAATTTGAAGGCCTAATGGACCCTCCACCTTGCAGTGTCCTACCACCCTGCTCTCCCCATTCTGTAACTGATCCAAATGACTGGCACAGCCCACCACTCACCACCACGGCCAGCCACCAAATGAGCACTGAAGGAGCGCATACTGTATGTAGTACACACTCAGTGAATGACATTCACTGCATGATGTATTAATTTTATCACTTCGTCCAGGACAGTTTTAACCGGATCGTTGTATGCAGTCAGTGCCTTAGACTATAATCTTTTATAGTGGTGTGTAACAGAGAGGTGTTAGGTTCAGGCACTTACTTCTGATACATATCAAATATATACTGTTGTTACGTTATAGACAGAACCTCTTCATATTTATTTTTTCCCTGCAATGTGTGTGTTTGGGTCACCTAATGAGTTCTGGGAGCAAGAGATGAGGGGGTTTCAACAACAATATTGATTTGTCTGCTTTTTGGAAAAAGTTTAGAAAACGTTTAGATGCTGAGGCACTTTAAATGAAGAGGTATTTATAACCACACTCCTTCTTCCCCTTCCCCCATCTATAGGGCCCTTTAGGTCACAAAAAAAGTGATGATTGTAGTACAGGAGAGGTGTTGGATCAAGTTTTGATTTTGAATGTTATTTTACATTGTTTTAACCAATCACAGTTTGACACCACATTTTGGGTTGATCAGATATTAATTTACTAGAAGCACCTGTGTTGTAGATAGATAGATAGATACAGTAGATAGATAGCTAGATAATGGGCATGTTCTTTTACATTTTAGATCACTCTGATGAAGCCTAGCAGGCACTAGGTGAAATATTAGTGCTGCCATTTGGTGTTAGCCCTTGTGGGCAATTGTACTTCTCTTTGTGTGCAATATATGTCTGCACTTTATTAAAATACTGACCATTTGAACTGTTATGGTCTGTGTGGTTCTTGCTGCTGTGGGTGCAAACCTACTGCTCACCATGTTAGTTTCCCTGAATTGCTTTTAGCACCGCAGTCATTTTGTTCCTGGTGCTCCTTTGTTTGCTTTTGGTCTATATCTAGGTGGGCTATGTCATGGATGCCAGAAGGGTTTATGCTCGGACAGTGGTTGTCCCCTCAAAAGGACTTGGGTTCCAAACCTTCTCAGCCAGTCAGGATGCAAGAAGTTCTCTACCCATTTTCTCTGTAACAGTGACAGCACAGGACCATGCCCTGTTAGCCCCACGTATGAAAGCTGAGGTCCTGAAATGTGCCTCTTTATTCACTTTATGATAGATTGATTGATTAGTTTAATTCTTTAGTAGCCAGGCAAGGCCCACTAGGTACAAGACTCAGTTGCAGGGGTGACCTGGGACAGTAGGAAAGGTCACAAGTACAATAAACAGCATACACTTAAAGTAAACAAGGTTGAAATAATTTGCAAAGGTAGTAGGTACTCTAGTGAACATGGTACTAGAGATACATGTATTCAGGTGCGAAATAATTACATCTGCATTGTTCAACAAGGTGTTTTCTAAAGATTAGTACTTTAAGAAACATGTTAATAGTCATATATGGATTGAGGGGAAACAGTTACTTTTGAATTGCTCAAATAGGTGCTTTTTAGGACTGTTTCTGAAGGACCAGAATTTTAGTTTCTCTAAAGTAATGTTTACACGGCCGATGCAGTAGCGGCTCTAGCCACAAATGGATACCAGGGCACAGCTGGGGCACAACCGATGGCAATCAGGGCACTGATATATTGTTACTATGGGGGAAGCTTTGCACCATATGGGGCACCAACTGGGGCATAGCATTTGTTTACCGGGGCACATGCCCTGGCGGGCCCTGGTGTAGAGCCGCTACTGGGCCGACGCACTGCAAATCCTGCAGTGCTTTAACTTGCGCTGACTGCTGGAGCCAATAAAATCTTTTGTCCACATGGCCCCTCTCAGCTCTGAAGAAAGCTGTGCTGGAAAAGAGCCATAAGTCCAAGGGCAGTGAACTAGCTGATGTCGGTGTTGATGCTGCCGATGATGCATGATCCATTGATGTAACTTCAGCCAATCAGCATGACTTCAGGTGAAACAGAAAGCACTAAGCAGAAAACAAAAACCATGCTGAAAAAAAGGATAGCTGGAGTCTAACAATTAAAAATATCTGTGTCTGTGGAGTGTCTCTTGTACAGTATACATGTCAGCTACTGAAACTGCCCTTCGCCTTATTTCACGTGCTGCCCTTGATGCCCCCTAACCAATGCCCCATGTCTCAGGTGTTGTCCCTTAACCCCAATGCCTCTTCGCCAAGCTGCATGCCTGCACCCTCAATGCCCTTGCCCCCAAGTCCACACTAACTCCTCATTCTGGTGCCCTTTATTCTCTAACAGAGCTGACTCCCAGGGAATGTGCCAGCTCTCCATGATGCCTCTTTTCCTTTGTTCAGAGACAAGAGAATGATGGCAGGCAGAGGTGCATCTTGGGAGGCACAGATGAATTCTGGGACAAAATCATGGTATGTCAGAGGGATTTGTGCAGCCAGTCCACATGGCTGCTTAAGCCACTTGCTCTGGTCAGTGTCCCCAGGACTGGTGCAGACACAGAAGCAGCATACCGAGCAACTTCTGTAATCCAGTATCTACATGGCTACCTTTGCACCAGAAAAACACAAGTGCTTGCGTTATTCTTGTGCAAATGCAACCTGCTTTAAATGCAGTGGTAGTGAGTTCCAAAACTTTGGGGCCACATAATGAAAGGAGTTTTAACCCATCTAGGTTCTACAGAAGGGTATAGTTAATTGATTATTCACAGAGGATCTACGAGTCAGATATCTGTCATTAGCATAGGTGCCGGAACAGGGGGGGCCACTAGGGCCATGGCCATACCACTTTCATAAGTGGCCCTATCACTTTTTGCTACCATGGTAATATATTTAATAGGGGAAAATTTACCCCTTACGTCCTTGGCCCTACCACTTTTCAAACTGTTCTGGCACCACTGGTCATGAGACTTTAGCAGAACAACCAAGGAGTCTAGTAAACCTCTACTTAGCATTCTAATGATGGAGCTACACAGCAGAGTAATGAGCAGTGAATGATCTTGGTACATCCAGCAGACCTGGATTTGATTCCCACAACCTCCACTTGCATACTGTGTGACTCTGAGTAAGTCACTTAACATTCCTAGTGCTCCAAGGTTGCCCCTTGAAACAGGCATTGTGGATAGCTGACCTTACCTGTTTACCAAAGAAGTAAAAAAAAAGCTGGACTCTAGTAAGAGCCAGTTTAGCTCCCCATAAATTTTATAGTAGTGGACCCTTCTGTCAGTATTTAAGGCAAATCGCTCAATATGATTAATGTGCAGTATCTTATAGGACAAGGCTTTGAGAGAACTGAAATAGACAGATGGATATATCAAATGATGACAACTCACCTTGAAGATCAGCAGGCCTCTGGTACTCTAGGACTTCCCCCCACAGCCCCAGCCAACCTTTTTTCATCCAGCTGTAGGGGAATGAAAGAAGCAAAACGTGAGAAGGTCATCAGAGCAGGCAGGTAGAAACACAGGCTACAGTACTAATATTTGCTTTCATAAAGTTTGCTGTCCATTAAAGCAACAGTATGTGTTAGTCACTGTGTTTTTTTTTTTCTCAGTACTATTTTTCTTTTGATTTTCGTTCATTCCTGAACTAAGACACAGGATTTAAAAGTGTTTAAAATTTCCCACTCCTGTACCATGCTCGCCATGAAAAAATGTATTCATTTATTTATTTAAAAGTCGGTAACTGGGAAAGGCATACTGAGCCTAGGCTTGTTTCCAGGTGTGACCTAGGGCATGGGCAAGGGTACAAGGTACTGAGGTACAAGAGTAGTATAAAACATTAAGTATTGACACTGTAGACAGATAGTACAAGAGTAGTATAAAACATTAAGTATTGACACTGTAGACAGATAGTACAAGAGTAGTATAAAACATTAAGTACTGACACTGTAGACAGATAGTACAAGAGTAGTATAAAACATTAAGTATTGACACTGTAGACAGATAGTACAAGAGTAGTATAAAACATTAAGTATTGACACTGTAGACAGATAGTACAAGAGTAGTATAAAACATTAAGTATTGACACTGTAGACAGATAGTACAAGAGTAGTATAGAACATTAAGTATTGACACTGTAGACAGATAGTACAAGAGTAGTATAGAACATTAAGTATTGACACTGTAGACAGATAATACAAGAGTAGTATAGAACATTAAGTATTGACACTGTAGACAGATAATACAAGAGTAGTATAAAACATCAAGTATTGACACTGTAGACAGATAGTACAAGAGTAGTATAAAACATCAAGTATTGACACTGTAGACAGATAGTACAAGAGTAGTATAAAACATCAAGTATTGACACTGTAGACAGATAATACAAGAGTAGTATAAAACATTAAGTATTGACACTGTAGACAGATAGTACAAGAGTAGTATAAAACATTAAGTATTGACACTGTAGACAGATAATACAAGAGTAGTATAAAACATTAAGTATTGACACTGTAGACAGATAATACAAGAGTAGCATAGAACATTAAGTATTGACACTGTAGACAGATAATACAAGAGTAGCATAGAACATTAAGTATTGACACTGTAGACAGATAGTACAAGAGTAGCATAAAACATTAAGTATTGACACTGTAGACAGATAGTACAAGAGTAGTATAAAACATTAAGTATTGACACTGTAGACAGATAATACAAGAGTAGTATAAAACATTAAGTATTGACACTGTAGACAGATAATACAAGAGTAGCATAGAACATTAAGTTTTGGCACTAAGAACAGAAAATCCAAGAGAAGAACAAAACATTCAAATTTAGTACAAATTGGCAAGAATGACTGAAACTGGTAGGGGGTGAAACAGGTACAACTTGCAGTGGCTAGGCAAAACAGAGAAATAGTGCTGCATGGGATATACATTAGTATATAGGACATGGAGGCACTACAAGAGCAAGCAACAGTGCAGGTGCTACTTTTGAGATTTGTGGGGTACGCTCTATGGTGCTTGATCAGTGAGTAAGAGCTAGTGATGGTGCAAGGTCAGGGGAGGAGAGAAAAGGGGCAGGGGGAGGAAGGCGGATAGGAGAAACAGGGAGGGAGGCTGCCAGGGGACCACAGTTAGGGGGGAGAGTGGCAGAGGTGGGGAGGGAGGGGGAGATACTTGAAGTAGTTTCTGATGAACGCCGAAGTAGGCAAGTTGCGTACAATGAGGGGTAGTGAGTTCCACAAAGCAGGGAGGCAATAGGTGAAGGCTTGTTTTATTTGCAAGAGAATGAGGTGTTGCTAAGGAGAAAGAGCAGGGGTTGCGGGACTGCAGGACATAACTTGAGCAGGGGGCTGGGGATACTAAAGAGGAGAGGTAGGAGGGGAGGGTATTGAACCAGAACTTGGTGATGAAGGATACGTTGTGTGCGAGCTGACAACTTGCTAAAGAGAGGAGGGAAATCACTTGGTGTAAGAGGCAATGATGCGTTCAGTATGGGAGGTTTAAAGCAAAGCAGCAAAAGGCGTAGATCAGAGGGTCCAATTTGGCTAGAGAGGATTGAGGGGCTGAGCTGCAGACCACATCGGTGGAGTCAAAGGAGGGGAGGATGAGCTTGGATAATATTTCTTTCCCGATGGGGAGTAAGAGGCCGTGTTTGTGCCTATGCAACATGCCTAGTTTGAGACAGAGCATGTTATGAATTGAGTCAAGGTGTAGGGAGATGTCTAGTTTGAGATCAAGCCATACTCCTAGGCACTTATAGCTGTCTACTACCTAGATTTTGTACCCATCAAGAGCGGTGAAAGAGGGAGAAGATGACATTTTGACCAGCTTCTGGGTGAAGATGAAAGTCATCGCCACTGTTTTTTTGGTGAACATTTGATGGATTTTGTGCCCAGCTAGTGCAGCATGTTCTCGAAGTCAGCCTGCCGGACGGGTTCTATCTGAGCTAGGGAGGAGCCTGAAGAAAATATCACAGAATCATCGGCATACATTTGAACTTGGGAAGCGGGGCAGACAGATGGTTGATTATTTATGAAAATGGAAAAGAGGGTCGGGCCAAGGATCGACTCCTGTGGACTCCCGCTAGGATGGGAAGAGGTGTGAATTTTGTTTCACCCAGCTGCATGAACTGAAACGTATCAGAGAGGTCAGCCTTGAACCAGTCGATGGTAATGGGGGGGGAGGCCAAGAGATGTAAGGTCAGCAATTAGAAATCTGTGGGCAACAGAATTAAACTCTTTGGCTAGATCTACAAAGATGCCAATGTCAGGTGACCCTTGTCCATGGCAGTGTGAATGTGGTTTGCAAGGCGGAGCAGGGATAAGGAGGTGAAATGATGATGAAGAAAACTGGATTGATAAGGGGTCAAGATGTTGTTAGTGGACTGGAAGGAGTTTAATCTTTTGGAGACAAGGGATTCCAGAATCTTGGATAGGGAGGGGAGGAGTGAGATAGGCCTGTAGTTGCCTGGATTAGTGAGGTCATCCCCTTTGTGTAGGGGATGACCTTGGCCAATTTCTAGGCTTTAGGTAGGGAGCTTGACAAGAGGAAGAGACTGAAAAGATGGGTGATAAGCGGGACAATGGCCTAGGCCCAGATTTTCAAAAGTTTGGGATTAATTTCGTCTGGGCTCTGTTTGGATGAGTTCTGCACTTTGAGGGCATGGAGTACCTCTAAGGGGGTAATAGGGGAGAAGTTCAGGTTGGGAGGAGGGTGACGAGAAGGAGTGTGGCTAGTGAGGTGAGGATTGCCATTGTGTGAACCTGGATGTGGGGGGATGGGAGGGTGAGGCGTGTGTGCGGGGGAGAGAGGAGGGGGATGCCCCAAGGGTAGGGCACAGGTAGTGAAGAGATTTATGGAGGAGGTGGCATAACCAGCTCTATCTGGGACTGAGAGCCAGAGGAGGGTTGAGGTTGGGAGCCTAACAGGGATTGGAGAGTCTTCCAACAAGCGGCAGGGGTAGAACAGCTGTCGTTGAGCTGAGCTTTAAAAAAAAATCAGCTTTGGTGGTACACGCTGTCTTACTGCAGGCATTCCTAAGCGTTTTGTATATGTGGAGGTCAGAGGCATTGGAGGAAGCCTTGTAGGCTTTCCATGCTCAATCTCTATTTTTGAAGAGTTTCACCAGGAAAGGAGAGATCCAGGGCAGGTGTGTGCGCCGAAGCTGAAGCCTCTTGAGGGGGGCGTGGGAGTTCCAGACATTGAGGAAGGAAGAGCTGAAGGCTGCTAATGTGGAGTCAATGTCTGGAGTGGAGAAGACTCCAGATCAGTCAGTGAGGTATAAGTCGGCCAGCAGAGACCGTTGCTTCAGGGAAGTTAGGGGCCTGAACAACATGTACTTTGGAGGGGCGGGAGGGGGTCAGGACTTCCAGTGGCAGTGGGTGATACAGTGGCTACTGAAGGTGTCCAGGAGAGTACCCACTGAGGAGTATTTGTGTGGGTGTGACATGAAAATCCAGTCGATTAATGAGTGGTTGACAGAGCAGGGTTTGAGTATGGTGGGGTCGGATATTAACTGTGGGAGGCTGAGTCCCTCTATTTCTTGAGTGGTTGTGCAAACCTGCAGGACAGACCAGCTCAGATTAAAGTTGCCCAGGACAAGGAGCTCACTGGAAGAGGAGTTGGAGAGGAGGAAGGTGAGTTTTGAGACTATAGATGCAGGGAGGGGAGAAATAGCAGTTTGCGACGAACGGGGTGAAGAGGCTGGGAATGCTAGCTTAGTGAGGAGTTGTTCATGTGATTTGGGGATGGCCTCTTGGAGGACTGTGGCTGTCTCATTGATGTAGGTAGCGATGCCACCGATGTATTTGCCCCAGTCCTGGCGTGAGATGGAGTACCCTGGGATCACTAGTAGGGAGTCTGGGACTTTGGCAGATAACCATGTCTTTGTGATGCAGAGGATGTCAGGAGAGCACTGTGATATCCAAGCCTTGATGTGATCTAGTTTCAGCAAGAGGCTCCTAGCATTTATGTGGTAGATGCCAAGCCCATTAGATGGGGCGGACAGGGGCAGGAGTAGAGAAGTCCAGCCCGGGGTTTGATTCAATATCACCAGCAAATAGGAGGATTAGGAGGCAGGGGAATAGGAATTTTGGGACGGACTTTTTCCTAAGTGAGCCAGGGGATGGGTACTGGGTTTGAGGGCCCAGGAAGGAGCGGGTGGTTGAGAGGGAGGGACCAGTAGGGAGGAGGAACAGGGTGTTGCAGTGGGGAGGTTGAGGAAGTGAGGAAGGCTGTGCTATCAATGAGGGAGGGGGTAGGGAGGGTGGGTGGGGGCCAAGGGTGGTGGAATAAGGTGAGCTGAGGGAGAGCAGGATTAGGAAGGTGGGAAAGAGGGCAGTGTAGAGCAGACTAGATAAGGTTAGCATTATGGTTGTTGGTTGGAGTGCTAATCAGAGTAAGGTTAGCAGACAGCAGGGTGAAGATAGGTGGCTTTGGTGGTGCAGCAGTAGGGGTGCTGCATCTAGGGTAGAAGGTCGGGGGGTTCAAATCCCAGTGAGACCTGGAGTGGGAAGTGTAGGGAAGAGCATAGAAAAAGTGTTGGGGAGTGATTTGTGGGGGGATGGGAGGGTGGTTAGGAGTCAGAGAGCCAGCAGAAGGTGGGAGTTAGAGTGCGCCACAGTGACCCCTAGCAGGCAGATAGTATAAAGTTCCAATAGGGAAGTGAGCAGATAAATTCTAGAGTTGTGAGTCACATGACAGGCCACGTGATGTCTGATAGGTATATATTTGGGGGGTGGACCAGGATGGGAGAGTGGGACAATCATCAGGAAGCGACAGTGGGCTAACATGGGTACACAAGGGCACCTCTCTACTAAGGCAGAGAGATTTTTCCAGTCACTTTGTCTTGAGGCTTTCAGGGCTCTAATGTTATTCCACAGGTGAGGTATCTCTGGAGGGGCTGCAGAAGTGAAGCCTTGTCTTGAGGCTTTTAGGGCTTTGTCACTCCGCATATGAGGTATTTCTGGAGGGGCTGCAGGAGTGAAGCCTTGTCTTGAGGCTTTCAGGGCTCCGTCACTCTGCGGGCGAGGTATCTCTATGGGGGGGCTGCAAGAGTGAAACAATAAGATATCTTTATACAGTGTTCAAGAGTTGACTATCTGAAACATGTGACAGCACCATCCTAATACATACACAATATGAATCTAGTATGTACCTTCAACAGATAACCTCAACAGCAGAGATTTCTGAAAACAGAGTGGTGGCCATCTTTAATGACCTGAGTCATTAATAACATAATTAGCTATAAAAGGTGTTTTAAAAATATATGAGAAAATTAAAAATGCACAGAGGATTAATCTAAGGATGTCAGAAATACATTTTTGTTAAAAACAACTATATGGTGACAACACATAACTGCTGCTTTAGGAAGCATAAATTAATCAGAATTTTTGCTTTAGTGTTTAGGTGTACAACATGGGACAGCACCTTCAAAATGTGGGACAGAGAGCTTCTTAGTCTTCAAGTGAAGGACATCCCTAGTAATAATGGATAGTTGAGAGGAATTGTCACAATAAAAGTATGCTTCCTTCTCTGTCAAGAGAGACCTCCCTCCCCCTCATGCTGGAAAAATGGGAGGCATCTAATGAATTATATTGTGGGGTATCTACTCTGCAGGAGGTTACTGTGGAACAGCTGACTCTTTCAACAGGAGCGGGGGCTTAGGTAAGCCTAAAGGACTGAGGTGATATGTGGCAAAGTAGGAACATCAAATATAATGATTCAGTAATTGTCACCAAATGACATGAAAGGGGAAACAGACCTTTATTTGGGAGACAGTTCTTCTGTGAAAGGGAAAACAAAAATTGATTTGGATAAACTGCAGGCACAGAAATCCAATTTTTGCCATTTCAAAGCTGTAGTATTAGTAACTCATCCTATATTATACTGAATGACTGCACTATAATCGTAGTTCAGCTTGCATAAAGCTGCAAGAGTGGGTTCATTTTATGTTGAAATCATCTCACCAGGTGGTGGGACCATCTGCCTTTGACTTACTGAAATTGGATTTTTTCCTGATCTAGTGTTCAAAGTTAGGTGATACGCAACATATTTAATGTGTTTCACTTTGCAGTAATGGTGGGGGATGTGTGCACTATGTTTAATTACTTGGAAAAAAGCATTATTCATAATTAAATATATTCTATTGATTTTCTGCGGTTCATTTAAATTCTTCATTTAAATCCTGTAATGAACTTGCAGAAGCATGGTGGGTTTAATTATTCTGAGGCCCCATACAACACGTTTGCATTTGGAAAACAAGGTAAATCCATGATCAAGATACAATATGATTTAAGTTATAATCTGACTATCCATCCAAAGAAAAAGTCTAATAGCTTGGAATGAACAGGATGTTTTGGGGAAACTTTTGTAATATTTTCTCTTTTGACAGGTACCTTATCCATAAACAATATTTGGTATGCTAAGTCAGAGATGGGCTTTTATTCCCTTGATCTGGGAAATCGTGATAAAGTAATCCACACGGAAATGTTTAGCAGATGGTTTGTAATGATTACGTACATACAGTACAGTAGGTTAATATGATCAGCGGCCATCTGCCCTTTCTAGCAGCCTTCAGGAAAGAAATTCTAGCCTTGGACCCAAGTATTTTTATTAGCTGCTTATTATTTGTAATTAGAATAAATTCCCTACTGTACCTTACAGATGCTGGTGAGCCTTCATTATATGTATAGACAATTCAGCCCTTGAGGCATCCTTTACTTGCTTCTCATACTGTACACTTTCTACTCCTTGGTTCAGAAGCAAATGGTTTGATACCTTTTAGTGAACCAACAAAGATGTTACAAAAAGAACAAAATACTTCAGCTTTTGGACCAACCAAATCCTTCCTGAGAAGTTTAACTTACTCTTTGGTATCATTCAAGAAGCAACTCTACCAAGGCATAAAGCTGAAAGGAAATTATTTTTGCATAATTAATTGCCCTCCCATTTTCCATTCCATGACAGTTATGTAGTCTGCTATGCTTTGATCAATTTTTGATGAATAAATAATCTAGGTCCAGTACCAGCGTATGGCACATGTGAACCATGCAGCTGCTTCAAGTGTTTCAATTCTTCCAAGACATCCCATGTTTGCCCCCCTTTCCTGAAGTCCTGATTGCCCTGTGGAAAATTTGAATGCCACCAGTGTGGTTGGTATTCTCTCTGGTGGCTGCAGACTCCAGTTTGCTTGTTGGCTGGCATCTGACATCATGCAAGCGCGCCCACAGCCAGTTGGGTGCACTCATCCTTTAGCATGCACTGACATGCCAACTTGGTTTAAAAAATTACATGGGCTGTCTGGCAGCCTTTCCTACGGTGTGCAACTTTGAACCTGGAGACTAACAGTAATGGATAACTTCAGCAGGGAGTGGAGCGGGTAGGAACAGTAAGCTTTCAGCACAGAGAAAACAGTGACAGGCCAGCTAGCAGATGCAGAGAGATGCAGTCAGGCCAGGTGGAGCTGGCTGTGCTGAGGGGCTTCCCTGCCTAATCTGATGGCTGATACAAGACTCAGGAGTGGGAGCAGTACCAAGTTGCCCTGGCAGGTGGGTGACTCTCAGTTTAAGTTTGTGAAGGAGGTGTAACACCTCCACCCCTTCCCCAATGGACGCAAACACACATATTCCCACCCTGGAGCCCTTGCGGTGCTGGGAATGGCTGCATATTTCAGGAGTGCTCTGGCTCACTTCTAGAGACCAACTGAATCAGAAACAGAGGGGCTTGACTTTTGTTTCGCTACATGGAGGGATTTCCGCTGGGACATTAAGGCTGCATTTCCTGGGGCCTAAGCAGCCAGCCATTGATGGGAGTGTACTAGAGCTTTAAATCATCAGCAAGCAACCAGACCTGGAGAGTTATTGCTCTTAGCTGTTTCTTTATCCCTGTTTACACTGCAGGAGCACTTTAGTTGTGCTCCACCACCATTCCGCTGTGCTGTTACTTAGTCCTGCAATTTTTGGTTTACACCTCCTGATGCTCAAGCACCTCAGATGACACAGAGAGAAGTGTCCATGCTAAGTGAGTCGGGCATCGTCAGTGACATGTGTGCCAACTCACTGACGACACGGAACGAACCCCCCTCTGCCCAAGTCTCCATCCAAACACCCCGAACCCCAAAACACAAACCAGCAACATGGCAAGACCACAAAAATATATTGACCTCCGGCTCCATAAAAAAATAAATTGTTCAGAGGCTCTATGCCTGCTTGCACGACCACTACAACAATGGCTGTGTCCTAATACTTCCTTGTTCGGGCAAAAAAAAGGATGATGGGAAGGCTGGTCAACCACAGAAAATGCTGGGAGAAATAGGACTGCAGTGGATCGAGCGCTTCATCAGTTTACACCGCTGGTTGATGCGTTCAATGCAGTACACATCCCCACAATTTCACTGAAGCAGAAACAGGAGCGGAGCGACACAAGCTGATGCAGTGAGTGTCCACAACAGAGACTTTGCAGTGCATCAACTGGAATGCATGAGTTGATGTGCTGCAAACAGGGAAGTGTAAATAGGACTTCAAGAGCACTCTCATCACAGCTTATCCTGAGCCTTTCACAACGTACAGTAGGGGCTTTGTACAGTAGGCTTCTCTGTCTGCACCTTAGTACTGTAACTGAAGTTTCTCTCGGCTATCACAGTCTGCATTTGAAATTCTATTTGTATGACATTAAATACCACTGTTGATTTATTTGTTCTGTGAGCCATTATAGTTTTGAAGTGTAGCAGTATTTCCTGTATTCAGAAGTAGTAGGATGCAGTTTGTCTCAGACAGGAATGTTTTGCACAGAGGTGTCAATCTCAGGAATGAATCACCCCCTTCTCTCACCTTCAGAAGGGCATTCCAGCTGGTGTGGTTCAACACAACTAAAAAGTCTAGACCTGCTGACATTGTGACACTGACACCGCCCCCCATACCGAACTCTGTACTGGAACACAATACGAAAGCCAATGATGCATAGAATACAGATTTATTTCATTATTGATTTATGTCTCCCCAGCCCCGGTATCCCAGCTCCTTGTCTTAGAGGGATACTCAATGTATCCCATTAACTGGTGTGTACTGTGCTTCTTGTAAGTGCAGTTAGCATCCATGACAAGGTATTATAAGTTGGTTAAGTGCAGTTTTTTATAAATGAATGGTATACTTACAGAAGGTGTTTTGTTTTAATATCAGTTCAAGGCACTTGTGGGATAACTGATTTTTGTGCTTTTACACTTGTGGGTGTACCTATTTAATTCAATTGGGCTCAGTTTTTTGTAAGTTTCTCTGTTCAAGTCCTTTTCAGCTGAGCCCATCTCCTAGTTTCTCTCCATTACAGCGCAGTGGCAAGTTGCCTTGGCAAAGATGGAAGGGAAGCTGGGGGACATGCCTGGTTGTTTATCTATTTAGATTTTGTTGACCGGGTAAGCACACTAGACAAAAAATGTCTATTTTCAGGTGCGACCTGGAAGATACCAGTAATATGTACAGACAATGTATTGTGTATAAAAATATACAGACAAGTGTTGGAGGGCATATTACAAAGGATGAGACATTAAGTACAATAGATTAGATGTTACTAAACAGTATGTACATTGTATATCCAGATAAACAAAGTACAACGATGGGAGGGCTTGCCCAAGGTTCAATGTGTGGAATAGCTTCTCCCACAACCTCTACATACTGTAAGCCCTCCTCTAACACACCTCCCTTGCTTAGGGAGTGTTTTTTCATCCACCACCATCCCCTCCTCTTCCTCCTTCTCTGGCACTCTTCTTACCCTTGCTCATGGCCCTTCTATTCCCTACAAACTACTACCTACCTACAAATTACTACCTACCTACTACTCAAGAGTGGGAATAGACTAAAGCCACAAAAAGTACTACAAGTTACACAAACACTATATACCCCATCTCTCCTTATTGCTATTCCACAAACATTGAATAAGTGCAATCTGAATACCCAGTTCTCAGAATGCCAAATTTTGGAGAAAGAGGCATTCATAGTGGAAGACTGTGGCTGTGGGGAAAACAGTCATAGGTTAGTGATTCAGGGGTGGTGGCAGGCCGAGAGGGTGTTTAAATGTTCCCCACAGGGATTTCTTAAAACTTTATGTGTGCCAGCACACCATGCATTCTCTGGAAGGGTATTCCTGAAACTGGGATACAGACAGCAAAAGCCTTATCACCTATCAATGTGGGACCAAGGTATGGAGAGTGTGTGGGAGCCATTTGTTCGAAGTAGATATGCAGGTTGGAAAGGTTTAAGATGGCCTGACTAGGCAGGGGGGGTAGAAGCCCTGATTATCTTGTTGATAAAGCAGCCAAGGGCTAGGCAGCGGTAGTTGAATGGGGACAGCCAGCCAAGTTTATTGTTCAGGTCACGACGGTGAATGAGTCGAGGAGCAGCAAGAGCAAAGCAGCAAATATTATATGCAACATCCCGTTTTGCAAGGCTAGACTGTGTTGCAAGGGTGAAGGCTGTAGGTCCATAGCTGAGCATGGGTAGCAGTACACCTCTGGCCAAGGCAAGGCGCGCAGCTGCAGTTAGGGCTCCTCTTGCTTTATAGGCTAGGCCCAACTTAGCATTTGTGGCCTGACACACATTGCAGATGTGCAGCAAGATGTCCAGTTGGGGGTCAAGATTGACTCTCAGGTACTTAATTGAAGAGCTGATACCTACCAAAGATCCATCAATATCCTTAACGCACATGGGGCAGGGCACAGTTTTAGCTTGGCTGAGGAGCCAAAGACCATAGCCTGGGTTTTTTTCAGGATAAGGATAAGTTTATTTGATAAGGACCAGGACTGTGGCTTGAGGAAATACACTTGTAGTTGGGAGTTTATGAAATGGATATCCTACAAGCTAGCGAGCAGGACCAGATCGTCAGCATATAGAGTCGGATTGCAATGAGAGGTCTCCAACAGAAGGTCATTGACAGAGAGAACAAGATGGGGCCCTGAATAGACCCCTGTGGTACTCCAACATTAACAGGTGTAAGCTCTTAAAGGGCTCTTTTGTACGTGACAAGCTGCTGCCTGCTCTAAAGGTAATTAGTGAACAATGATAAGGCAGGGGGAATAGTCCAAACGCGCACAGTTTTGAGCACAGAAGGGTATGGTCCACCAGATCAAAGGCCTTCAAAAGGTCCACAAAGATCACTCCAGACAACATATCAAGGTCAGTTGCAGTCCTAACATAGGATGTAACCTTGGCAAGTGCCATAGCTGTGTTGTGGCCCTTGTGAAAGCCATGCTGCTCTGGGGACAGGAGATCATTTTTCTGCAGGTATTCCGACAGCTGAACTTCAACCGCCTTTTCCAATAGCTTGATGACAGCTGAGAGAATAGCTATAGGTGGGTAGTTGTTAATGCACTTTTCATCTCCTTTTTTGAAGACTGGTACTACCCTGGTTACTTTCCAGACAGGGGGAACCATCCCAGTGGTAAGGGACAGGTTGAAAATGTGGGACACAGGAAGAGCAAGAAAGGGGGCTCACAGTTTTAGGAACTTTGGCTCCAGGTTATCATGCCCAGCATTCATTTACAGAGAAAGACCAGCTAACAGGTTATGAGTCTCGGACACCGTGACAGTTTTAAGATACAAGGGGGGATGGGAGACAGTCATTGGTGGGAGGTTTTCAGGGAGAGGTTGCACATTAGCAATAGTGAACAGAGATGTGTAGGCCATAAGCTTTGAGAACTGGGTATTACATGCATTAGCAATGGATACTGCATTATTGCAGTTTATGCCCCTGACCACTATATTAACAGTTACGCACTTGCTATAGCCAAGGACCAAAATGGTATAATGGGCCACCTGCATCCCTCATTGAAAGCAATCAGATTAGTCTCTTCAAAACAGGACTTAGGACTCTACTACATCATGAACTGGCCTGTGCATGCTTCGACTAGCCAACTACAGGACTTTTTAGCCCGAATAACCAAGCCCTTCCCTCACCCCATCCTTCCTACCCCATTCCCTCCTACACCACCACCCCTCCACCTCCAAACCCCCACCCTCTCCTGCCCCTGATATTCCCACCCCAATTCCTCTCCTGCACAACCCCACTCATTACCACACCACCTACCCCTTGCTGTTTATATCCCAACCTCCTTTCACCTCCCCACTCCAGTACCCCTCCCCTTAGTTTTCTCCCACACTGTTCCCCTCACTTGTCTCCTACTGAGCTCCAGCTTGTACCCTCCCCCACACTGCCGGCATCACTGCAGCAACTACCCCCCATCACTCACTCTCCCACAAAACGACAACACTCCCCACCCAGTCCCCCTCTGAATAGCTAGTCCCCATCTGTATGGCCAGTACTCCCAGGGACCTGATGGCCCTAAATTGACAGGCTACAGCACTTCCTTTGAAATTGTTTCCTTTGTTTGAGCTGTATCCTGAATGTTCCTCACTGAAATGCTTTATACCCTTGAAACCATGTTCTTCCTATATTATTTGTAACTTGACTGAAACAAACTGTTCCTTCAATGTATTCTAACTCATGTTGTTCAAATTTATGCAATCAATATGCTTTGTCTAACTTTTTTTTGTAATGTCTGCAACCTGTATGTTTGACTAATTGTTTTGTGTATGACCTGGACCCTTTGTAAACGAGTCCCAGGACTCAAAGGTATTAATCCTAAACTGCAATAAATAAATGTGTAGGCCATAAGGTCCGAGAACTGGGTATTATATGCATTAGCGATGGTTACTGCATTATTGCAGTTTATGCCCTCGAACCAGCATATCAACAGTTAGGCACTTGCTATAGCCACCCACAACATTTTTAATAGTCTGCCAAAAATGTAGGGAGTTCCTAGCAGAGGATAACAGGGCAGCAGTACAGAAGTCACTTTTAGAAGTCTGAATGGCTCTTTTACATGCATTCCTAAGCTGCCACTATTCACAGTAGGCGGACAGATCATTTGTTGCCTTAAAGTGTTTCCACTGTTTGTCCTGGGTTTTCATAAGGGACAGTAAGCCACCATGTAGTCATTTTGTGACAGTCCCCCTGACTCTTCTCTTTATAACAGGGACATGCTTTTCCTGAAGCGGGAAAAGGATGTCAAGAAGGTTTTGAAGGGCATCGAAACAGAGAAACATAGACTTTGACGGCAGATAAGGACCGCTTGGCCCACCTAGTCTGCCCATTTCCCTACCTACAGGATAAGCTGCAGATCCTAGTTAACCAACAGCCTATTTCTTCCTACCCCCCACAAGAATTGCCTTATATCTGTCCCATGCATTCTTGAATTCTCCCACAGTTTTAGACCCCACAACCTCTTCAGGAAGACTGTTCCATGCATCACCCACCCTCTCTGTGAAAAAATACTTCCTCACATTGTCCCTGAGATGTCCCCCCTCTGTTTTCAAATTGTGTCCCCTTGTTCTTGCACATCCCTTTTTCTGAAAGATGCTACCCTCTTGGACTTTGTTGATTCCTTTGAGGTACTTGAAAGTTTCTATCATGTCCCCTCTCTCTCCCTCCTCTCTGCGAGGGTATACATATTGAGCTCCTTTAATCTCTCTTTATATGTCTTGTGGTGCAAACACTGCACTGCTATAGTTGTCCTCCTCTGGACAGCCTCCATCCTGTCTATGTCCTTGTAGAGATGGGGTCTTCAGAACTGCACGCAGTACTCCAGATGGGGTCTCACCAACTGTCTGTACAGAGGGATGACAACTTCCTGTTTTCTACTGGTGATGCCTCTCCCTATGCATCCTAGTATCCTGCCAGCCCTCCTTACTGCCTTCTCACATTGCTTGCCCACCTTTAGGTCATCTGATATGACTACCCCCAGGTCCCTTTCCATTTTTGTTGTTGTTAGTATCTCAACCCCCACTGTGTACTCTTCCACTGGGTTTTTGTTTTCCAGGTTCAATACTTTGCCCTTCCTTGCATTGAATCTAAGCTGCCATACATTTGACCATTCCTCCAACCTTGCCAAACCCCTTCTCATCCTTTCTACCTCACCTTCTGTATCAACCCTGTTGCAGATCTTTGTGTCGTCTGCAAGAGACATACTTTGCCTTCCAGACCCTCTGCAATGTCACTTTTAAAGACATTAATAAGGACCGGTCCCAGTGCTGAACCCTGCGGTACCCCGTTAGTAACCCCCCTTTCTTCAGAGTGGCCTCCATTTACTATTACCCTCTGCGTCCTGTTGTCCAGTCAATATTTTACCCAGTCTACCACCTTGGAACCCACTCCAAGGCTGGCTAACTTGTATATTAATCTTTTATGTGGGACTGTGTCAAATACCTTGCTAAAGTCTAGGTAGGCTATGTCCACAGTCCCTCCCTGGTCTACTACTTTGGTCACCCAGGCAAAAAAATCTATTACATTCATCTGACACGACCTTCCTGCTGTGAATCCATGCTGCCTTGGGTCCTGTGCCCCACTGGCCTCTAGGAACTTAATAATTCTTTCCTTCAAAAGTGATTCCATCATTTTCCCTACCACTGAGGTCAAACTAACAGGTCTGTAGTTTCCTGCCTCTGTCTTGCTCCTACTTTTGTGAAGGGGAATCATGGTATATTGTGATGATAGCACTCACATACGGTCACTATTATCACATAGAACTGAGAATCACATCCACCTTCCTCCAGTCCTCGTGTACCACTCCATCCTCCAATGATTTGTTAAAAAGGGTAGTCAGTGGTGTCACTAGTCCTACCCTTAGTTCTTTTAGAATTCTTGGGTAAATCCCATCAGGCCCCATTGCTTTGTCCACCTTCAGTTTTAAGAGTTCTTTCAGAACCCTTTCTTCTGTGAATGGACTGGTAGCGACCTCCCTATCCAGAGTGCTTCTATTCTTTGATTTGGGTACCTCCCCCTTCTCCTCTTTTGTGACTACTGAGCAGAAGTATTCGTTCAGTATCCCTGCTTTTTCACTGTCACCCTCTGCCCACCTTCCTTCCCTTTATTAAACCTCACTATCGCTCCATTTGTCTTTCTTCACTCCCTAATGTACCTATAAAAGGTTTTATCCCCCTTCTTAACTGAGTTAGCTATCTTTTCCTCAGTTTGTGCCTTTGCTATTCTGACTGCCTTCCTCGCTTCCTACTGCTTTAACTGGTACAGTTCTCTGTCCTGCTCCTTTTCTCCTTAACCTTTCCCACCACCTCTTTTGAGAACCATAGTGTTTTTTTCCTTCATTTTGTTTTGTTAATTTGCTTCACACAAAGGCTTGTTGCCTCTGTGATGGCCGTTTTAATTTCTCCCCATTGTTCCTCCACATTTCCTTTTTGCCTGTTTGCTAGTGCTTTTCTGAGGCACTCTCCCATTTTCCCAAAGTCAGCCCTCCTAAAGTCCAGTACTCTTGCTTTTGTATGGCTTGACTCTATGGCTGTGTTTATCGTGAACCACACTGTTAGGTGGTCGCTTGTTCCCAGATGGCTACCCGCTTCTAAATACGAGATCCTTTCTCCGTCCCCGTTTGACAGTACCAGGTCTAAGAATGCTCCCTCCCGAGTGGGTTCCACCACTAGCTGTCTAAGGCATGCCCTCTGTAGGGCACCGAGAATGACGCTGCTCTTGCATGTGGCTGCAGTAAAGGTGCTCCAGTTAATATCTGGCATATTCAGGTCCCCCATCAACAATATCACTCCTTTTTCTGTCATTTTAAGGATTCCTTCAATCATTTCCTTGTCCGTTGCCTCCCCCAGAGATGGGGGTCTGTAAACAACCACCGTGTGGATTGTGGTGTCATTTCCTGTCTCCAGGGTGACCCACAGTGCCTCCTCTACTCCCTGTTTATCCTTTAGTTCCATTGCTTTGATCCCTTCCCTTACATAGAGAGCTACTCCTCCTCCTCTTTTATCCTCCCTGTTCCTCCTGTAGCTTGTGTACCCTGGTATGTTGACATCCCAGTCATGGTTCTCTGTGTACCATGTTTCTGTGACTGCTATGATATCCAGGTGTCCCTCTTCCATCAAGGCCACTAGTTCAGGGAGCTTGTTACACAGACTATGGGCACTGGTACTCATCACCCTCCATTTTTTGATGGCCTTTCCCCTTTTAGCCCCATCTCTGTCCTTACTACCTTCCCCTTTTTTTGCATTTACCCCTGTCCTGCTCGCTATTGACTTCTCTGCCTTGGTGTTTACCTTGCTAATTACCGTGTTTTGTGGGGGGAGGCTGGGATTTCTCTGCTCCTTTTCAGTGTCTCCCCCCTTGGCTAGTTTAAATGCTTGTCAATGAAGCATTTAAACCTATCACCTAGGATCCTGGTTTCCCTCCTGGACAGATATAGACCGTCACACCAGTATAGGCCTGCATCCCTCCAGGTGAACCTCCAGTCCCCAGTGAAGCCAAAACCCTGAGCTACACACCAGTTTTTCAACCATTCATTGAATCCCATGGTGCAGAGTGTCACAACCCCACTCAGCAGGTCAGGCCCTCTGTCCCACAGTGACAACCATCGAGCACAGTATTGTGAACAGGAACAGAAACAGGATAACCCTCCTGTCTGTTTTGTGGGTTCAAATCAACCTTTGGTCTCAAGTTCTGGAGGGATTCAAACTGTGAAACTCTTGCTAGTGTACCCAATGTACAGGATCAGATAATTCTGCTCTTTAGGGAAATGCCAGATATCTTTCGCCTATGAACACCTAACCAGGTATACAAAATGAACCCTTGAAAAACTCATTGAAAGACCTCAGATAAACTCTTACCTTTTTCCCTGTTTGGTAAACCAGTAAGCTATTGCACAGTGCCACTTTAACCATATATGCTTCACTTGTCAAAGAAAGAATTTCAAAGGCACACCAAGTAGTCTCTTTAAAATAGAGGTTTACTTTAAAATAGATAAAAATATGTAAAATGTAAATACAGAACAATATATCACCAAACATACAATCACTTAAAAGAATAAAGTTTAAAGTGCAAACTCCTACCAACCATACACTTAGACTTGTCTATCTAATGTATTCTTATCTTCTTATAGTGCTGACAGATGTTGTAGCTCAGAGTCCAAACAAGAAGGTGTCTAAAGGTCAGTCCCAGCATAATTAAAAAAAACTGTCTTGAACCTGCCTTCTCCATGATGTCACCCAGCTCCTCCCCTGTTTATTAAAAATCATACAACCAGGACGTCTCATCATTCAGAAGGTAAATAAAACAAGGTGACATCAGCAAAAACTCATTTCCCCATATGACTTCTTAATCAAGTCTGTGATTTTCCAGTATCATCTTTCATCCATGAGCAGTTTCCTGCTTTCACAAAGACATCAAAGAACATTTTATGACTGTCAGATCTCACTGAGGTGTAATATGCTTTGTAACACCAGGTGCAATTAACTGTGTTTCCTCTAAAGATGCCATAAAATGGATATTTTCATTTCCTTTGGCTTCAAAGAAGCACAGCTCAACAACAAGACCATAAAATGTGAGTCTTTGTAAGTTAGTCACATTACAGAGATCTGCTGTTTAACATATATCCTGTCATATTAAGTGATACCTGGGGGGGGGTCATCCCAATCACACTACATTTTTATATTACAAAAATCATAGCGTAATCAGAACCAGCTGTCCAAGTGTCACAATCCTCCCCACCTAGACTAAATTTGGGGGTGCTATCCCCTGCATAGGATGAGCTTCTCAAGCCAGTTCTCTCCTCCTAGACATGAGACAACCCATCTGAGTTCTGATTTTTCGCTCCAGTCCTATTTATTCTTGTCATGTCATACCCTTGCAAAGCAAGACTCCATCTTAACAAGCTACCATTCATCTTTCCCATTTGCGTCAGCCAAACCAGGGAGTTGTGGTCAGTTTGTACCACAAAATGCTGCCCATACAAGTATGGCTCCAACTTCTTTAGGGCCCACACTATGGCAAGGCACTCCTTTTCCATGGTAGAGTATGCCTGCTCCCTGGGAAGTAACTTTTTACTCAGGTATGCTACCGGGTGATCTTTTCTTTGGTTGGATGTCTGACTCAGTACTGCCCCAATACCCACATCTGAGGCATCAGTTTGAACTATAAAGGGTTTGCTATAGTCAGGACTTGTCAAAACAGGAGCATTACACAGTGCCTCCTTCAATCTGGTAAAGGCTTCTTCACAGGCTGGTGCCTAGGTAATTTTCTTTGGCATCCTTTTCTTTACCAGGTCAGATACGGGAGCAACCAAGGCACTATAATTGGGTACAAATTTTCTACAGTACCCTGCTATCCCGAGAAAACTCCTGACCTGCTTCTGCATTTCTGGTCTGGGCCACACCTGGATCTCCTCTATTTTTATTTGGTTAGGACAGAGCTGTCCCTGGCCTACCACATGCCCAAGGTATGCCACCTCTCCCATGGCCACCTGGCACTTCTCAGCTTTGACAATGGGCCAGGCCCTCTGTATCCTGCCCAGCACTTCCATAAGGTGAGACAGGTATGCCTCCCAGCTGGCACTAAAGATGGCAGTGTCATCCAGGTACACCATGGCGTACTCCTCAGCATTATTTAACACCTGGTTCACCAACCTTTTGAAAGTGGCCGGGGCATTCTTCATTCCGAAAGGCATTACTTTAAATTCAAATAAGCCTATCAGAGCGATGAAGGCCAACCTCTCCCTAGCTCTGTCCATCAACTCTACCTGCTAATACCCCATAGTCAGGTCAATAGTTGTAAGGCAGGTTGACCCTCCCAACTTGTCCAGGAGTTCATCCGTCTGGGGCATCGGGTGGGCATCTGACTTTGTGACTGCATTCAGTCCATGATAGTCCACACAGAAATGAGTAGAGCTATCTGGCTTGGGCACAGGGACTACAGGTGAGGCCCAGGAGCTGTGGGATCTCTGGATTACCCTTAAATCCAGCATCTCCTCCACTTCCCTCCTAATGTCCTTTTGGACAGCCTCTGACACCCGATATGCTGTCCACCGTATGGGCATCTGTGTCCCTGTCTCCACATCGTGCATTACTAAGGGGGTTAGTCCAGGCTTGGCGCTAAACAGTGGGGAAAAGTCTACTAAAACCTCCCTTAGTTCCTGGATCTTGTCTGGGGTCAGTTGGGGAGACAGTTTTACTGCCTCCACAGAAGATTCCCACTTGTTTTCTTCCAGCAAGTCCAGAAAGGGGTCTCCTTCATCCGTCCCCTCCCCAGGACTACATACTGCAAACACCATGTCAGCCCTATTAGCATATGGCTTCATCATGTTGACATGGTACATCCTTTCTGTCTGTCTATGGTCAGGTAACTCCACAATGTAGTCTATGTCATTTACCTTCCTAACCACTCTGTACAGTTCTGCCCGCTCAGCTTGCAACTTGTCTTTTCAGACCGGAATAAGAACCATGACTTCCTGACCTACCATGTACAAGCGAGCTCTGGCTCTGCGGTCATACCATATCTTTTGTTTCTGTTGGGCAGCTGCCAGGTTGCTCTGGGCTGTCCCCATAAGCTCCTTTAGCCTTTACCTAAACCCTAGGATGTAATCCACAATGGGAGTTCCCTGGGTGACATGCTTGCCTTCCCAGTCCTTCTGGATCAAGTCTAGGGGACCATGTACCTGGCGTCCATAAAAGAGTTCAAAGGGGGAAAATCCTGTCGACTCTTGGGGCACCTCCTTGTATGTGAACAACAGGTGGGGAAGTTAGTTCTCCCAGTCCCTCCCATGTTGTTCAGCAAACACCCGGAGCATTGACTTTAGGGTACCATTGAAGCGTTCCACAAGCCCATTGGCTTTGGGGTGATATGGTGTCGTGCATCTCTGCACCACCCCACACTTCTTCCGTAAACATTTCATTAGGCCCAACATGAAGGAAACCCCTCGAATGGTGATTACCTCCTGTGGAAACCCAACACAGGAGAAAATCCCAAGCAAGGCATCTGCCACTCTGTCTGTCCTCAGAGAAGATAGGGCAACTGCATCTGGGTACCAGGTGGCATAATCCACCACAGTCAGCATGACTTTCTTTCCTGAGGAGCTGGGGGTATTTAAAGGCCCCACAATATCCATTCCCACCCTCTAGAATGGCTCCTCCACTATGGGCAATGGAATCAGGGTGGCTTGGGTTTTCTTGCCCACCTTCCCTATTTCTTGGCATCGATGACAAGACCTGCAATACTCCTTCACCTGCTGGATGTGAAGTTAGGCCAGTAGAAATTCTGGGCTAATTGCTGCATGGTGCACGTGATTCCCAGATAACCAGACAAGGGAATATCATGGGCAACCTTGAGCAACTGCTCACGATATCCCTGGGGAATGACAAGCTGCCTGCCTAGCATCCCTCCCTCTGTCTGTATTGCCTGTGTATACATAAGTCCATTTTCCCAATAAACCTTATGTCTACGTCACCTCCCTGTGCACTGTCCGAGTCTGCCCAAGCCCTCAGCTTCTCTAAACTTGGGTCACTTCTCTGAGCATCTGCAAACCCCTCACACACTCCCAAGGCATGGGACAGGTCCCCTTCCATCTCTAAACTAGGATCCCTAGCACTAGCATCAGAGCCCTCAGGATCACTGTCAATCCCAACCCTATTACAAGAGGTCACCCTCCCTCTTTGGAGTAATCCTCTGTAGCTATGTGGTTACTTTCTACTGGGGAAATTTCTACCTTCTTTATCAGTCTCCCCCTCTGGAGACACAGTCTGGGGAAGCAGCCTCTCAGTATCTTCCCCAATGGCTTTTTTACCAATGTCAGGGATACCCATGTGTCCCTTAACCCCTGCGTCTGTACGCCATTTACCATGACTGGGTGCATGTGTTCCCTCACGTTCACTGGCATGCTTCCAGGGACACACAAACAACCCACTTCCTTTCTGGTACTACTCTGCGTATTATTTCTTGCCCTTCTTGGACACTGACTGGCAATGTGCCCAGTCTCTTTATATAACCAACAAACATTTCTTACTTCAGAGAAATCTTTTCTTTGAAATCTGGGGCTAACTGGTTTTGGTGGAGGCAGGGAGGGTTTTAGCTGCCCTGAAGGCACGCTTTTCCCTTTCTGTGCTGCCACACTCACCCCCATTCACTCTCAGAGCAGGTCTGCTCTTGGCATTGCAGTCCAAGAGTGCAGCAGCCTCTTGCACTGTTTTTGGATCTCGGTCCTCTAGTCAGGTTTTTAACTCTGCTGGGCATGCCCATTTAAAACTTTTCTAATAAAATCACATTTTCAATGTTATCAACAGTGTTTGCTTCAATTCCTTCCCACCAGTGTTTTAAAAACTGATGTTGTTTCATGGCTAGCTCCTCATAGCTCATATCAGGGCTTCTCCTGAGCTCATGGAATTTAGCCCTGTATGATTCAGCAGTTAATTCAAACTTTTTAACAATGCAGCTTTTAACTTGCTGTAATCATTGCTGTCTTCATTGTCCATTTGACCCAATGCATCCTGAGCTTTTCCAGTAAGTAGCGGGGATAGCTGGAAGCTCCAGGACTCTCTAGGAATTTTAGCCTGAATACAAACTTTTTCAAAAAAATTTAAAAAGGCATCCATGTCCTCCCCATCCTTAAACTCTGCTATTAATTTTGAGTTCAATTTGTAACCCAGTCCTGCAGTCCCAGTTAAACCCAAGCCACTTACCTGCCCTGGTGCCGCTGGTTGGAGTCATAGCTTCTCCAGTTCACATTGCCACTGGCATTCCCCTCTCCTCTCCTCTGCAGCTCTGCGTTCTCACTCTCTCTTCTCCTCTGCCTCTCACTGGCGCTCACATTCCTCACAGTCTGACTCCCTCTGTTGTCGCTCTGCCTCCAGTTCCATCCTGCACAACTCAATTTGCAGTTTGAGTACCTCTGGATTCAGAATACTGGTGACCAGCCCCTGCTGCTGTGGCCCTCCACTGACAGTGGCCCTGCTGTCCACCTCATTGGCTTGGGGCCCCTCACTGTCCACTAGTTATGCCACACTCAAGATCTGGTCCCTTTCAGTCATGATCTGTGACTCCCTGCTCTGGGTATCTGCTACCATCAGGGCATCTATGATGTTCTGCTTACTGGCTTTCACCCCAATTGGGACTCCCCTGTCCCCGCACAACTGCTTTAAGAAATCTACAGTGTGCCTGCTGTAGTTGAAAGCCATTTTCTTCCTTGACTACGCTAATCTGACTGGCACTTTAGAAAAAAAATAAAATGGGTAGAAACTTAACTGTAAGTCAAGGGATATCGTTCTGTTTCCTTTTGAAATAAAACACTACCTTTCTTTTTTTTTCAAGTGAGCTAAACGGCCTCAAGCTGACACACTGAACAATGAAGCTTACACCACCAAACTTTTTATGCCACCCCTGCCAACCAATCTGTCACAAACTCGCTCAGCCAGTCAGCCCTCTACTCCCAAAGTGCCAACCTCTGAGCGTATGATTTGTGTACAGTGAATAGAACAAGGTAACCCTCTTGTCTGTTTCGTGGGTTCAAGTCACCTTAGTCTCAAGCTCTGGAGGGATTCAAACTGATAACCTCTTGTTAGCGTACCCAATTATCAGGCTCAGATAATTCTGTCTTTAGGGGGGCCAGATATCTTTGCCTATGGGCACCCAACCAGGTCTTTCAAATGAACCCTTAGAACTCAATGCAAGACTTTAGAGAACTCGATCCATTTCCCAGTTTGGTATATCAATAAGCTTAAAATACAGTGTCACATATAACCACTCTAAACTCTACTTAAATAAAAAGAAATGTCAAGGCACTCCAAGCAGTTTCCATAGTAAAATATATCTTTACTTTAAAATATCCAAACAGAACAATAAATACAGAACAAATATATATCCCAACACATACAGCCTTAAAACAAACAGGTAAAAGTACAGTTCCTACAATACATACATTCAGACTGGTCTAATCTAATGCTAACTTTCTTTCAGTTCTTTGAGGGTCTCTCTTCTCTCAGTCAGAAATATTGTCTTGTGTGTCTCTGTCAGGTTCTCTCAGCAATTAAACACAGTTCTGAGACGGCCTTCTCATGAGGTCACTAACTCCACCTTGGTGTATCAAAATCTGTATTTTACAATACAGGATGTCCAAATAAAATATTTAAAAAACATAATAGGTGACCTCACTGCCTTTCCTCCCTCAGGTTAACCAGACCAAACCAGTTTGTGCTCTGCTACACATACATCTCAAAAGTTTCTTTGACCTAAGTCACTGTATTCAAAGCAAAAGTGTATTTGCCTCATTAATCCCATCTGGGCCTTGGAATCTACACCGCAAAGATCTCTCTGATGTAGTTCAAGGGTTCCCCAGAAAAGTATATTGGACCTTCCAAATTCATCTGGGTCCTCCCTGGCCCAGACATTAACCTCTCTTCAATGTCCATTCTGGTTTCTCTCAGACACCCCTCCCTCTCAAGTTCTTCCTGACAACTATTGTAACTCAAAGGATTTTCCCTGAGGGAATTGTGAATGGCTAATCTTATTTCCTGGGATGAAAGCAAATTGACAAGGTAATTACACCCCAGATATCTGCAGTTTAGCTATGTCCTGTCCTTTGAACTTTTCCTTGGGGGGTCTTGATGTGTCAATTCCAGTAAGACAGTAGTTTCCTCAAACTTACCTTCCCATCACATATTTTATATGTAATAAAAAATTTGATACAGCACTCAGATCTGGCTGTCTACGTCACAATCATCACCTCCCTGTGTTCCATCAGAGCCTGCCCAAGCCCTCAGCTTCTCTAGACTAGGGTCACTTCTCTGAGCAGCTGCAAACTCCTCACACATTCCCAAGGCATGGGACAGGTCCCCTTCAGTCGCTAAACTAGGGTCCCTAGCACTAGTGTCAGGGCACTCAGGATCACAGTCAATCCCAACCCTCTGACAATGGGTCACCCCTCCCTCTTCGGAGTAACCCTCTGTACCTGTGTGGTTAACTGCTACTGGGGAAATTTCTACCCCCTTTTCATTAGTCTCCCCATCTGGAGACACAGGCTGGGGAAACAGCTGCTCAGTGGTTTCCACAATGGCTTCTGTGTGGTTCAGGGAACTACAATGTTCCCTTGCCACTTGGCTACTGGTAACTGCACACACCATCCCCTGTTTGACATTGTTGCCAAGGATGACATCCACTGCTAAGGTTCTGGCTGCAGTCACCTGTCGCACAGTTCTCCGTGTTTCACCCCAGTCTAGAAGAACACTAGTGAGGGGCAATGTTTTCTCCCCACCAGTAAAGTCTTGTACAGTGACATATTTATTTGGCATAAGCTGACCAGGCTGTACCAGATCCCCTTTTACCAAGGTTAGGGATACCCCTGTGTCCCTTAACCTTTACGTCTGTACACCATTCACCATGATTGGGTGCATGTATTCCCTCATGTTCACAGGCATGCTTCCAGGGACACACAAAGAACCCACTTCCTTCCTAGCACCACCTTGCATATTGCTCATCCATTTTGAACACTGTCTGGCAATATGCCCAGTTTCTTTATACAAAAATATTCATTTCTTTTCTCAGAGAAATCTTTTCTCTGAAACCTGGAGCTAACTGGTTTTGGTGGAGGCAGTGAGGGTTTTAGCTGCCCTGAAGGCATGCTTTTCCCTTTCTGCACTGCCACGCCCGCCCATTCACTCTCAGAGCAGGTCTGCTCTTGGCATAGTGGTCCAAGAGTTCAGCAGCCTCTTGCACTGTTTTGGGATCTCGGTCCTCCAGCCAGGTTTTCAGCTCTGCTGAACATGCCCCAAAAAACTGTTCTAATAAAATCACATTTTCAATTTTATCAACAGAGTTTGCTTCAATTCCTTCCCACCAACGTTTTAAATACTGACATTGTTTCATGGATAGCTCATCATAGCTCATATCAGAGCTTCTCCTGAGCTGACAGAATTTAGCTCTGTATGATTCAGCAGTTAATTCAAATTTTTTTAACAGTGCAGCTTTAAGTTTGCTGTAATCATTACTGTCCTCATTGTCCATTTGACCCAATGCATCCCAAGCTTTCCCGGTAAGTAACAGGGATAGCTGAAAGTTCCAGGACTCCCTAGGAATTTTAGCCTGAATACAAACTTTTTCAAAAGAATTTAAAAAGGCACCCATATCTTCCCCCTCTTTAAATCTGGCTATCAATTTGGAATTCAATTTGTAACCCAGTCCCGTAGTCCCAGTTAAACCCAAGCCACTTACCTGCTCTGGTGCAGGTGGTTGGAGTCATAGCTTGTCCAGTTCATGTCACCTCTGGTGCTCGTGATCCTCACGGTCTGCCTCCCACTGTTTATGGTCTGCCTCTCACTGTTATTGTTCCCTCTTCTCCACTGCAGCTCACTGTTCTCGCTCCCTCTTCTCCTCTGCAGCTTGCTGTTCTCATATCTCTTCTCTCTGGAACTCCAGGTCCATTCTGCACAACTCAATCTGCAGCTTGAGTGCTTCTGAATCCAGAATGCTGGTGACCTTCCCCTGCTGCTGTGGCTTTTCACTGGCACTTGCCCTGCTGTCCTCCTCATTGAATCTGGATACTGCACTGGCCACTAGCCCTTCCACACTCAAGGTTTGATCCCTTACAGTCACTGTCTGTGACTCGATGCTCTGGGTATCCGCTACCATCAGGGAATCCATGAGGTTCTGTTTGGTGGCTTTCACCTCGTACGGGATTCCTCAGTCCCTGTACAATTGCTTTAAGTAGTCTACAGTGTGCCCACTGTAGTTGGAAGCCATTTTCTTCCCTAACTACTGCTACACTAACTTGCACTTTAGAAAAAAAATAAAACAGGTAGGTACTTGACTGTAAGCCAAGTGATACAGTTCTGTTTCTTTTTAAAATATAAATAACTGCCCTTTCTTGGCAAATGAGCTGTACAGTATCAAGCTGACACACTGAACAATAAAAGCTTGTAATACCAAAATTATCCGCACCACTTCCAACCAATCTGTCACAACTCCACTCAGCAGGTCAGGCCCTCTGCTCCCACAGTGCCAACCTCTGAGCTCAGTATTGTGAACAGGAACAGAAACAGGGTAACCCTTCTGTCTGTTTTGTGGGTTCAAATCAACCTTTGGTCTCAAGTTCTAGAGAGGTTTAAACTGTGAACCTCTTGCTAGTAGCCAATGTACAGGATCAAATAATTCTGCTCTTCAGGGAAATGCCAGATATCTTTCACCTATGGGCACCTAATCAGACGTACAAAATGAACCCTTGAAAAACTCTATGAAAGACCTCAGATAAACTCTTTCCTTTTTCCCAGATTGGTAAACCAGTAAGCTATTGCACGTTGTCACTTTAACCATATATGCTTCACTTGCCAAAGAAAGAATTTTGAAGGCACACCAAGTAGTCTCTTTAAAATAGAGGTTTACTTTAAAATAGATAAAAATATGTAAAATGTAAATACAGAACAATATATCACTAAACATACAATCACTTAAAAGAACAAAGTTTAAAGTGCAAACTCCTACCAACCATACACTTAGACTTGTCTATCTAATGTGTTCTTATCTTCTTATAGTGCTGATAGATGTTGTAGCTCAGAGAGTCCAAACAAGAAGGTGTCTAAAGGTCAGTCACAGCATAATTAAAAAACTGTCTTGAACCTGCCTTCTCCATGATGTCACCCAGCTCCTCCCCTGTTTATTAAACATCATACAACCAGGATGTCTCATCATTCCGAAGGTAAATGAAATAAGGTGACATCAGCAAAAACTCATTTCCCCATATGACTTCTTAATCAAGTCTGTGATTTTCCAGTATCTTCTTTCATCAATGAGCAGTTTCCTGCTTTCACAAAGACATCAAAGAACTTTCTATGACTACCTGTCAGTTCTCACTGAGGTATAATATGCTTTGTAACACCAGGTGCAATTAACTGTGCTTCCTCTGAAGACACCATAAAATGGATATTTTCATTTCATTTGGCTTCAAAGAAACATAGCTAGTTAGGAGTGCCAGGAGGAACATCAGTTGAGCCCACCTGCTAGCAGCCCTGGCTATGTGCCTTGTTTCCCTCAGAAGCCTTTGAGCAATCAACTAGACCTTCAAAGAACTCTGCTGCATGGAATGATGAATGCTTCAGTGAAGAGGAAAATCTATCCATCAGTGGCATCCAGCTACCCACTGTGCCACCAGTTTCCCCTCAGCTGTGACTGTTGCTGTGTCCACTCCCAAGATGGTATCACTTACCATGTAGCCTCAAGGGCTAGGCTGCCCAAATGGTTTGCAGCCTCTTACTTTACTGGAGTAAGCTCCAAGCCACCGAGCCACAACAGAGCCTGAGCTGGTTGCCTTGCTTTCCCAGATCAGCACCTAGCAAGCTAGCCAGGTGAGAGAGATGCCTTCATGGTACAGTGACTGGACTAGTGACTTGTCTCTCCAGTCAGATAATAGCAGCTGAGACTGCCAAGGGAAAGCTCCACTAAATTAGCTGGAGAGGACAACTGGGTAATTGCAGGCCATCCAGACACCCATGCAATGTGTACACTCTATGTCAGAGAAGGTGTAAGACAGGAATGAGGAGATCTGGCCTTTGGCCAGTCAAGTAGGTAATAGACAATTCCCCAAGGAAGGCAAGGCAGAGTGCATCATTAGTTGAAAGACAGAAGAACAGTTCAATTTCAAGGTGCCTGATTTGCCAAGGTCTCTGTGAAAGTTTATGGATGGATATTAGGAAGAATGACTTGCTGAAGTGGTTCTTCAGCAAAAGTTGCAGAGGACAACACCTGAGGAGCTGGATCTCTATCATTTTCAGGAAGCCAAGTCAAATGTGCTGTGTATATTAGCCAGCTGGGAAGTCGGGTGCAACATTTTGTAAACATGTAGGGTTGCTAAACCATAGAAATGTAGAAACATAGAATTTGATGGCAGATAAGGACTGCTTGGCCCACCTAGTCTGGCCATTTCTCTACCTAATGGATTAGCTGCTGATCCTAGTTTACCAACAGCCTACTTCTTCCTACCCCCCACTAGAATTGTCTTATGTCTGTCCCATGCATTCTTGAATTTCACCACTGTTTTTGACTCTAACGACCTCCTCAGGAAGGCTGTTCCCTGCATCTACAACCCTCTCTGTAAAGAAATACTTCCTCACATTACCTCTGAGCCATCCCCCCATCTTCAAATTGTGCCCCCTTGTTCTTGCGCATCTCTGTTTCTGAAAGATGCTACCCTCTTGGACTTTGTTAATTCCCTTGGGGTATTTGAAAGTTTCTATCATGTCCCCCCTCTCTCTCCTTTCCTCGAGGCTACACATCTTAAGCTCCTTTAGTCTTTCTTCATATGTCTTCTGGTGCAGACTCTGCACCATTTTGGTTGCCCTCCTCTAGATAGCCTCCACTCTGTCTATGTCTTTGTGGAGATGGGGCCTCCAGAACTGTACACAGTACCCCAGATGTGGTCTTACCAACTGTCTATACAGAGGGGCCAACAACTTCCTGTTTTCTACTGGTGATGTCTTTCCCTATGCATCCCACTATCCCCCCCAAGTTCTCCTTACTGCCTTCTCACATTGCTGGCTCACCTTTAGGTCATCTGATATGACTACCCCCAGGTCCCTTTGCATTTTTGTTGTTGTCAGTTTCTCACCCCCCACTGTGTACTCTTCCCCTGGGTTTTTGATTACCAGGTGCATTGCTTTGCACTTCTTTGCATTGAATCTAAGCTGCCATACATTTGACCATTCCGTCAAGCTTGCTAAGTCCCTGTTCATCCTTTCCACCCTACCTTGTGTATCAACCCTGTTGCAGATCTTTGTGTCATCTACAAAGAGACATACTTTTCCTTCCAGTCCCTCTGCAATGTCACTTATAAAGACATTAAAAAGGACTGGCCCCAGTACTGAACCCTGCGGTACCCCACTAGTACCCCCCCTTCTTCACTGTGGACTCCATTTACTATTACCCTCTGTGTCCTGTTGTCAAGCCAGTGTTTTATCCAGGCTACCACCCTGGGACCCACTCCCAGGCTGGTTAATATGTTTATTAATCTTTTGTGTGGGACCATGAGTGCATCACTCAAGCCTGCTCTAGTACAATTACTGTTCCAGAGGGGACAAGAATATATCAACTTGACCCTAACTACTTTTATTTAAGAGCAGCTGATGCTTTTGTGAAAAATTTGAAAAACTAATATTTTGACACACAACAATACTTTCACACAATCATTTTGTATTTCCTATGTTTTCTATAGATGACACCTCTCCATTATTTATGAAGAAATTAACATAAAAACAATATCTTTACTCCTTAGAGTTCATCTGCCACTATAGTTTATTCCCTATTTGAAATCATAATGCTCTGTCTTGACATCACAGTCTGTTGCCATGGAAATAACTGTGATGTCACAACCAGAATATTATAACATCAGGTTGGGAAGACACAATAGAAGCTGATGAACCATCAAGAAACAACTATACTGTTTTCATGCATATAACCTTAGTAATAAATTTATGGCTATAAAAAGCACAGAGCTAATGAGAAATATAAGCTGCTTTATGTAGAAAAATTAAATTTTTCAAAGTTCTCCTCAAGGCAACTGTGTCTCTTTAAAGAATTGGAATTTTGAGTGGCCCTGCCAGCCAGGAAGAAGGGCATTCTCAGTTGTTACACATGTGGCTGCTGGGATGCCATTGCAAATAAGCTGTACCCAATGTTTTTATTCCATACTAAAAACTGAAAAATTGTAATTGAAATTTTCTTCATTGCTCCATTTGGGCCAACATGCTTTTCAATCAAGTTTCAACTCTATACCTGTCCCCAGAGTGGAAAGGTAAGAGTCTGCACATGATACCTGATCAAATAAGAAGAGCTCTGGATGCCTACTACGGTGGGGGAGGGGGGTAATTGTTTCCTTTTTCAGACTGGCTGCTGATCCAATGGTTCAGGTGGGTCCAAGTGGGTCCATCTGTGTCCAAAGGCAGATGGTTTCTGGTCCTGTTGCAGGTGAAGGCACTAACTGAAGCAAGGTATTCCAGAGGTCTAAGGATGTTGAATAGTGAGGTGACCTGCATTTACTGTAGGTCTTTCTGTTATTAAAGTTGCATTGGACACTCCCAGAGGTCTGTGAACTATGAGGTTAATTAGGGTCTCCTTTCCCTAGATATGTTGTTATAAGAAAAACATAATGCTAGAGTCGCACAGTATTGTACATTTAAGTTTGTTATCACAATAATGTGGTAATCAATGCATATGCATGTGTTTGCTTGTTTTATCTACACAGGATGTTTGGTGTTGAGGTTTCATATGCTTTTCATTTACATGGACAGAAGACCATTTGGACCAGGCATGATGAGTGGGCTCTAAGTTTCAAATGTTGTTCTTCACCATGCATTACATCTATGTTTTAAGGGCAACGTAACAGTGCTTAGCTTGAGTACAGACTGTGGGACCAAGTGAGTTACTCACATCTGATTACTGTAGCATTAGTGGGAGGGTCTCAGTGTTTGGTTGCCAACATCTCTGTAGTTCTTAGTATGGAATACATGACTGAAGTCTATAGCAATCCACAGAGATTCACTGTGTGGTCATCAATATCCCGGTTTTAACAATTGCTTTCTTGTGGGATCCCCTGTAGTGTTCTAGTCAACCACTATGGTCTAGCCCATAAGAAGCTGCAATTGCTTTTTGGTTTTAAAGCCTCTGCTGGTCTTTGGTGGAAGGTGGCATAAACACTCCTTCATATAAACACTGAGGAAGGCAAGTTACAGTACATTGTCCAAAACCTTGATGCAGGCAGGAAGATTTAACATGGGGAAGTGTATACTCCCCAGACACCTCTGCAGGTTCCTAAATATCTATTTGTGGGCTGCCTGAGCACCTGATGGATTAATCACTGGATCACTTCTGGGCGTGTGGTCTGAAAATGAGTAAGTCGGGGTGGAACTAGGCTGTCTATTTCTGTGCAGAGTGTGGGGTTTGTAGTCAGTAACTTAACTGAGTCTGTGTGAGTCAGTCACAAGAGTGCTCCAAGCAGAGAACATCTTGAGCATGATTCTCCCTAGAGAGCTGCCAGATTCTTCCCAGCTGACATGGCCATGGCTGCCTGTGCAATAGTTCCACTGTCCAGGGGTTCCAGATTGCAATGAGGTTTAGAGATAAACTTTAAAATCAAGATAATGTGAGTAATCGCATGCTATAGGCCTACACTTCTTCCAGAGGTGGTGTCAGTATAAGAATTTATGGGATTCCAATTGCTACAAAGCTCAGTGTTAGCTGTCATGTCAAACTTGCCTGCTAGGGATGTTCAAGTGTCACAATTTATTGCTGTCAAATGTAGTGGGTCCCACTTTGGTAGTAGTGTCTGAACAACTGTAATGTCTCCAACATCAATTGTAGTGCCATCTTTATTATAAAGAGCTCAGCAAATACTGCAGAGCACGTTTCTTACCAAATGTCCACCTCCTGCTGTTGTGCCATTAATCTGAAGGCCATGTACTGTAATATTTATTTTTTCCATACTTTTTTCCCTTTCTCTCCCTCCCTTTCATTTTTTTCTCCACTTTTAGCCATACTGTATTCAACAGTTAGTTCAAATTAAATTCTTAGGATCAAGCTGCTTTGTTACCTATGCCATTTGCACTTTCATTTGTAACTCATGTTGTCCTGCAGAACTGTCTTGTTTTTCAGGTGTTATAGTTGCATGATCTGCTACTTCTGGTTCTGGTTTTTTAAGCATGAGCTGTCCATTTTGGTTATTTTTCATTCACTTTTTAATGGTCTGGACTGGGACCTGCTTTAGGAAGTGAAGCTGGTGGGCTCTCTCTGATTTGTACTTTCTTTCTCTGAATCCTCTATATTGCCTGGTTTTGACTTACTGTAGCTGTCTTTTTCCCTCTTTGTATATAACAGTTTTTATCATGGATTCAGCCTCAGATGGTGAGGTAAAAATCCTAATTCTACCATGCACTGTTACTTTGAGTTTGGCTGGAGGTAATATTGTGAATGTTATGTTCTTTCTCCAAAGTAGTGGTTTTTTTTTGTTTTTGTTTTTTTTTATATTTCAGAAGGCTTTTTTGTCTTTCTGTAGCTTCTGGTGGTAGATCTGGAAATACCTGAATGCACAGGACCTCCTTGTGAATGAGCTTGCTCAATGGAGTTTTCCTGCAATAAACTTGAACTCATATCCTTGACAATGCAGTCTCTTTTTCCACTCTTGCCTTTCACAACAATTCTTCTTTGTCCTGATATTTCAGCAATTTTACAAAGACAAACCTTGGGAAATTTACTTTGTAGTTAGTACTTCTAAAGCCCGGTGGACTCTGTCTGTTATAACTTTAATAGCAGGGTATTCTCTCCCCAGTGCTTCTGTCAGTAAAGATTTAAAGTATGTTATTGGGTTACCACTTTCTGCACCTTCTGTGAATCCCCCTAATGTTATAATGCATCTATGTGATCTTGTTTACATCTCTTCAAATTTTTCCTGCATGACTCTCAATTCTTTCCTGTGTTGTTGAATAGCTATATAACATGATGCTTTTTCATCCTCTGTCTTGTTTACTCATACCTCTAATTCACTTGTTCTTGTGTTCAGAGACTCCGTTTTGCAGTAACTGACACTAGCTCAGTTATAGCATGAAACATATTCTTCATTATGTTAAATAGTGATGGGTGAAGTGGCCCCAATTTACTCTGTGAAGTGATTCATGGAGTGAAGGCAAATTAGCGGAGTGCTCAGCAACACGATGCGGAGTACTTCGCGTTATAATGGGTAACATGAAGTCCATTGAAAAAAATGACTTTGCGTTACTCCGCCTTCCACTTCACCTCACTTCACCTTGTTTTTAAGCTCCAAAGGCGAATTTTGCAGTGATTCATGGGATTTCGGGTCACATGGGCTCTAGATTGTTCTGAACAGCCTCAGTTTGGGGTTGTGTGTGTAGGAAGCTGTAGGAGACTATTTGACCTGAGAGCTCTCTGTGATTCAAACCTTCAAAAAGCTGTTAAAAAAGCCTTTTGGAGTCTTTTTTTTTTTGCTGAAACTTTAGTTCATCGATTATAGGAGACCCTCCTTTGCTCATATCATCCAGCATTTATTGTTTGTGTATGGATTTTGAATGTTAATGTACAACATTCAGTCTGTGTACTGAGAGACAGTAGAAGTGTGCTTTGGGGGAGAGGCATATCTGTGGTGTAGGCAGATTAACTTGGAGAAAAAAACATTCTGTTTTGGTGATATTTTTCTTGTATAACTGTGTTAATGTACATACAGTAATATTTTCAATATTTCTTGCCATTTTTTTGCTGATTGTTGTGGTGCAGCGGTGCATAATTTTAGTTTGTTTAAAGTATGTGGTTATATTACTGAAGTTTTCAACTTGCTATGCATTACTTAGTGTGTGTGTGAGTATATGTGTGATGCGTGTCATCAAATCAGACACCTTTTATTGTGCCACCTAATAATTTCAGCAATATGAACCTGCTATCCACTGCAGCTGTGTGATTTTTGTACTTCTTTGTAGTATCTTTACTGGTACTAATGACTGTTACTGCAGCTGTACAGTACACTGCCCCCCCTCCCGCAGCCCGCCCCAACTGGCAAAGGTATTCTTTTCCAGATTTGAATTTCTGATGGTGAGCACTAGTTAGGTGTTGTGCCTTTGTGTCTGCATCTCTTCAGTGCACAGCACAATCTTAGTCTGTCTATGCATTTGTATCTCTTTAGGGCCCAATCTCCATCTGTAACTTAAGTCACAGTTGTTTCTTTGGCTTCCCTTCAGAGTACTGGACAGGTGTGGTGCTTAATTCTGCGTGAACATTGTACTCATTAATATGCGTTTTTAAGTCAGGACCATCATCATGAGTCACTTGTGATACAAATCACGTTCTTCATCATCATGGTCACAAATGCAATCACAAATCATGATTCACGATCATTCACATTACTAATCACAACATTAATTTTTTTTCTAGTTACTTGGATGTATTGTAAGCCCGTTTTGTAGTATCTCTCCAGGCTTCACCACCCCACCATTGTACTCATTGATACGTGTTTTTAAGTCTGGGAGTTTTAAGCTACAGCTCATCGGGGAAGTACAGCCATAGGCAATAGGCATTCACGTTTCTTCATCATAACTGTCACAAATGCAGTCACAAATCACGATTCACGATCATTCATGTTACAAATCACAACATGGATGTATTGTAAGCCCGTTTTGTAGTATCTCTCCATGCTTCACCACCCCACCATTGTACTCATTAATGTTTGTTTTTAAGTCAGGGAGTTGGACAGTCTCTGCAGTACGTACACAGACTGGAAAGAAGATTAACTGCACACATGCAGTTTAGCTCAGTATACTTGCACTGCTCAGAATACAAAGTGTCACGCATATGGAAAATAACAAAAAAAGGGCATCATTACATACAAGGGTCGGGGATGATGGAGGAATACATTTTATAACACAGCAAGGAAGGTGTCGGGGGCACATGGTGTGAGGAAAAAAATAATGTGGGATCCCATGGTGATCCAGCAGCAGTTCCAGCATGGACATAATTTGCAACTGATGTCCCTCTATGTGATCCAGCCACTGCTCCACAGCACTCACCCTCTCGTTGTTCTCAACAGCATTCCAGAGAACTGCCAAGTTAGCCATGTTACATGCAGTTCTGTGGGGTCCACATGTTCTACAGGCTGACCTGCTTGTGGTAGTGGTGGGGGTGGGGGTGCTGCTGTGGCCCTCCTCTTCTTAGGGATTCCACAATGCACAACTGTACCTTCTGCCATAGAATGGCCAGCAGGTGCAGGTATGGTCTGTTCTTTGGCAGCCTGCCACTCCAACTGCTGGTGATTGAGCATATGGGTGTGCTGGCCCCCAGTCCCCAAGTGAGTCCCCCAGGGGCCACGGTGCACCTTCACCTCACATAGGTGGCACTTGATCACACTGCTGTGGGAGGCTTTGTAGGTTTCCCAGCATTTGTCCCTGAGTTTCATTATGCATGCAAGGCACAAATGGAGCCATTTGCATGCCATTATGGTCTCATTTGCATACAGGTGCACCTGGCACCCTGGCAGGCTGCAGCTGTCGGGGACCAACGCCCCCTGCCTCTTGGTGGGCAATGCATTCCAACACCCATTCATGGGCTGTAGGTAAATTTAATGTCCTGGTGGTCCAGTGGCCCCTACTCCATTGCCCGTATAATAATTAAAACCCTGGTGGTCCAGTGGGCCCAATCCCCAGCCCGATCATGGGCAAATGAAAATAACCTTCTCTGGTGGTCCAGTGGACCCGATCCACAGCCTGATTGTGGGCAAATAAAAATAACTTTCCCCGGTGATCCAGTGGACCCAATCCCCAGCCTGATCATGAACAAATTAAAATAACTTTCCCTGGTGGTCCAGTGGACCTGATCCCCAGCCCAATCACAGGCTTTAGTTGTAAATATAATCCCTGGTGGACCAGTGGAACCCCCTCCCCACCCGCCCACTCAGACCCACCACCCGCCCCCCCGCTCAGCAGCAGGCAGCAGCTACCCACCCGCAAGCCGCCTGGTTGCCGACCAACTGACAGCGTACAGTAAGGCTGTATGCCCATTGGTCCCCTGTGTGGGCCAATGGGTGTGCAGACCGTACTGTACTACACAGTCCCGAAATATGATTTAATTAAGAATATGAGCATTAAGGAGAATCTTAGTAATTGTGATCACATCATTGTGTTCATTTTAAAGACATCAGTAAAAAACATTAATTGGAACAACAGTAATTAAGAATTATAATAAGGCAAATTTTCATAAAATAAAATCTGAGTTATCTAACTGGAGTTGGCTAACTTCCTTTAACCTTAAGAATGTTGAAGAAATGTGGGATATATTTAAGAACAAGTTACTACAGATGGAAGATATGTTTGTACCTACTAAACATATGTACAAAACAAGAGGAAATTTATTTATGTGGTGCACTAAAAGGGTTATAAAATAGTGTAATAAAAAAAGAAGGCATTGTACTCCATGGAACAGCATAGGGATAAAGGGGACATGATTGAGGCATTTAAGTTTCTGAAGGGTATAAACAGAGTCTCCACCCAGGAGCTCTTTATGGTCAATAGCACGAGTAGAACAAGAGGACATGAGATGAAATTGAGGGAAGGAAGATTCGGGGCAACGTGCAAAGGTTTTAATTCACAGAGAGGGTGGTTGACCGATGGAATGGTCTACCGGCTGGAGTCATTGACTCCAAAACAATAGAGGAATTCAAAGCAGCTTGGGACAGACACAAGGGAATTGTCTCACAGAAATCCAAAAAGGGGGGGTAGGGCTCAGGGCAGACTAGATGGATCTTTGGTCCCCATCTGCCGTCAGTTTCTATGTTTCTGTGTTAATTCAATGAAAAAAAATGATTATTCCACAACAGTTTACAAAAGTGAATTAAGGTTACTTAAAAAATGATTAGACTAGAAAGAAGTAAGTAAGAATTTAACATTTTACATAGAAACAATAATAGGAAACGTTTCTATGCTTATGTAAATAATCAGAAAAGAAATGACAATCAGGAAGGACCAATACTATATGAAGGTGAAGAAGTAAAAACCCCGTCCACTTTAGCAGGTAGTTTCAATATATTTTTTTGCTCTGTATTCAACAGAAGATAAAAATGTGGCATGCAAAGAATATTCTGATTTGTCTATCTGAGTTAGTCCTATGGAAGTGCAGGATTTATTAGGAAAACTGAAAGAAAATAAATCATTAGGGCCCGATCTGCTTCATACTAGACTTTTGAAGGAAGTAAGAGATTACATAGCAGCACCATTAGCATATCTGTTTAATGCATCCTTTACCACGGGATCTGTTCCAAAAGACTGGACAACAGCAATAGTCATACCACTATTTAAGAAGGGGGACAAGCCTTTACTGTCTAATTACAGACCTCTCAGTTTAACAACAGTTGTTTGTAAAACTGCAGAAAGTTTTTTGAAATTTAAATTAGAGGAGAATTTGAAGATCATTAACTATAAGGATATCACGCAGCATGGGTTTCAGCAAAATAGGGCATATATTACAAATCAATTGTGCTTTTATGAAAAGGTAAATAAGAGTATTAACAATAACGTGCCTGTTGATATACTCTATTTAGATTTCCAAAAAGCTTTTAACAAGGTCCCCTCATAGCTTATTAATAGAAAAATTAGAAAAGGACTTCCAGTGGTGCCAAGAATGCTTGAGTAGCAGAGATTAGTGAGCTCCCCCTCTAACCTGGCAAACAAACACCTTAAACTTCTACCTCTAAGATATTTTTGACTGGATTTGCAATTTACAGTGGGGGGTCTACTTATTTCTGATGCCAGTGGCCAAAGACACCTGCAATAGGTACCAGGTTTTAATGGATGAAGCAGGCAGACCGGAAAGTGGCCTCTTAGATATGGAGCCACCGGTGGGGTCTGATAAGGCCTGGGGAACTGATATGGGGAAAAATCCAAAGTTGCAAAAGAACTTACAGAATAAAACCCAATTAGAAACTGTTCTTCAAGCCATTCATGGGGTTCCAATCAGAAGTAAAAGAATCACTGAAGGAGCTCTAGGTCGATCTGGGCAGTTTACAGGAGAAAATGGAGGAGTGGGACCACCAAATTACCAGCAACACCTCTCGTCTTGATCAGTTGGAAACTGAAACAGCTAATATCACCCATAACCAGCTACAAATCACACTCCACCAAGGCGACACAGAGAACCTAGGAAGGAGAAAGAATGTGAGAATATATGGAACTCCTGAGAATGAGGAGAACTGTGTCATAGCATGCTGGACTTGAAGCCTGATTACCCTTTAGATACTGAAAGGGCTCATCAAGCCTTGGGCCCAAAGCCCACAGCACTAGAGGCATGCCTGGTCAGATTTTTAAATTATGCCATTAAGGATCAGCTACTACAAAAGGCATGAGCCAAAAAGAAACTTTTCTACGGAACAACAAGGGTATTCCTGGACAATGACTATGCCCCAGCCACCAAGAAGATGCGATGGGATTATATCCCCCTGTTTCCTCTCCTCCAGTCACACAGCCTGAAATTCAGAATGCCGTACCCAGCTAAACTAGTAGTACAGTTCCCATATGGCCACCAGATTTATTCCTCAGCTGAGAAAGCTAAGCGAGACTTGCACGCTCAAGGAATTCTTACAGATCCAGGCACTTAGAGTCAAAATATTAGAAACAAGCCTTAACCACATAGACAAGCCCATACTGCAACTAGAAATTTAAATGGCTTTAACAATGGCCCTTTCTGATAAGGTTTTAGTCTTCCCCTTTGCCTAAACTGTAAATTATTTAATTATGCAGATCTGAGTGGAGAGAGCTTGTATAAAGATCCTGCAACAGATCAAAGCTGTCTTCCTTCCTTAATTTTACCCAGCGGTCAGACATTTTATTAGAATTGTTGATGTACAGCTGGATTGCAAATACTATGCTCCCAAGAAACTCAAATGGGGAAGATGTGAAGAAAAACGATTGTTGGCTTATCTCCTATAGACTGAAATGGTTCCATGTCATAACGGTGATCGCCATTTGGGTGAGTGTACATTGCCAAAAATAAATAATGATGATGTACACTCATGGTGACTACAAAACCGGCAATGGGATGATGTGATATGTGGGGGGCTGTGCCCCTTCTCCTCCCCCCACAGCTCCCTAATTAAATATTCTCAACTCCATGGGAGTGCATGTCGGGGGGGTGTAAAACCTACAAAAATGATAAACTGTCCCCAATGCAAAAAGCAATCCCGCCTCAGAACCGAACCTGGCACCCTCTCAACCCCAGCCTGCCACCCTACCCACCACACCACATGGCCAACTCGGCAGCCAACCACCACATTACATCCCACATACCCACCCTCCACTTCAGCCCATCATACGATGCGGTCCCCCACCTCATGCACGTGTATACATAAACACATCCTGTTGCCATATTCACCCACCCTGATATCCTAGCACTACCTGCCAGGTAGCCCAGAATACAGGCGCCATGACTAAGTCACCCTTTTTGTAGTCACTCAATCATGGTCACCGTGTTCAACGGATACCACTTGAAACAGCCATACTATCTTTAGCTAGCCACTTACTATATTTGAACAGCCACTTGGGAACTAACCTATAACTGGTTTTCTAATCCAACTTCATATGAGCCACCTTCATGAAGAATAATTGTCTTTTGATCTAGACTAATTTGAATTATTCCTGAACTTTTAAGGCACAACCCCCATTTGGCTTTACATATTTGAAAATGGAGAAACCATAAGTACACGGACAGATTAACCAAGTAAATGGCTAATGATAAAACAATGACTTAAGGGGAAAGTCCCCCACTTTCTTTTTCTTCTTTGCTGTTTGCTCCACTGTTGCTATGAGTCTCACTGTTTATTTTTAGTTCTTTTCAGATTAGATTAGGGGACTCTTTTGAGACCACTTGAAAAATACTGGGCCTTAGTGCTAGACATGTAAATATGGATCTTCATTTGAAACCTGGCCACTTGATCCTTGTAGTTGTGATGTTACTGAAGGGGAAATAAAGGAGGGCCCACTGTGCACCTGGGCAATAGTAAGCGTATGACATGAATTATTTTGCAGATTGAATGGAGGCCTATCTGGTATTAGATACCTATGTTTTAGTTTAAACTGACCCAATAGGCTAAAAGGATTGTGTTCCACCAAGCCACAATGACAGGAATTCTGTCGAGCGGCACTGTAGTGACAGCACAATTCTAACAGCTGGCACTGTGCCATCATTGGGGGTCTAACCCCCACACCTCCGTCACCATATATTCCTAACTCTGAGTTGAGCTGTTTCAGGGAGAGGGGACGAACTCCCCAGCAACAGCGGTGTCAAACAGTAGACCATTACAGCAAACAGCCGATTCTGTCGCTGCAATGTTCTTTGTTCTTTTTCCATCACTGTTTGAACAGTATAATGAAAGACTTAATGATATTATTAAAAGGGTATGGTATTCGTTTGAAGGGGCTAATTGCACTATAAAGGGAAGGCTTAATGCAGACTACCCTTATTTCCTTTTTATATATATATAGGACTAAACTAGAAGCCATCTATTCTATTTTGTAATTCGAAGTTATGGGGGTGGGCTCCTGGTTTCGAATGATTTCCGATCTATGGCACCACCATGTTTGTTTGTTTCTTGCTCCCATTTGGCATTCTTTTGTATACTTTGGGATGGTTTAGTTCCTCAGGGGGGGTTTATCCACTGTTAAGGTGGAATATACCCTCTGAACCATAAGAGTCTCAAGGTCTGTGACCACTTATCGGGGACTTCAGAAGTGGGTGGATAAATTTACCTTCAATGTGGAAGTCGACCTGTATATAGGTTTATGTTGTTTTGGGATGGTTTACCAGATCCCAATTAGTTGGGGAAGGAATGTTCAAAAGAGGAAGGGTGTTTGTTGGGGTATGAGGTTGTATATTATTAAGTACCAAAGTTTGGTACATAGGACCAATTATCAGGGTTTTGTTGCCTCTTTTTTAGTTAAAATAATGAAGCACACACAAATTGTGTTAGTCACAGATCAATCTTTATTTAGAGAAGTAGAGGGGAGGGTTTCTGAATATATTGATGTGGAATTCCTGAGGGACGATCCTTTCCTTGCTCCCGGTTCAATGCGTTGGGTCCTACGCGACAGTGGGGGATGGACATCTTCAGGATTCTTTCTTTGCCGGACAGTCAAAGGTATGATGAAATGGGGGGGGCTCTCATCCATGATGGCAGCACCCTCTCTTCAGGGGTGTCATGACATCCTCATAACCTGTGAAGATATTTTCGCAGAACATCAGTTGTTTAAATAATCCTATTAAACAAACTAGGTTTATGCAATGTTTGAAGAAATACCCTGCAGATGTATATTTTGTCCAGGAGACACATCTATCAGAGACAAAACATTTAAAGTTGTGGTGGGGGCAGTGGTACACGTTAGTTTCCTCTTCCCACCCCAGTGGCAAAAGACGAGATACAGCTATTCTTGTTCCTAAAGTCACCCCCCTATATGTTCAAAAAAATGTTGTAGACCCACAGGGGAGATATGTTATTTTACAGGGTACATTGCATGCACAGGCTGTTATCTTGGTTAATGTCTACTTGCCACCACAGACATCTCTTCTAGTGGTAAGAACCTTCTTAAATAAAGTAATGGACTTTCTACAGGTGAGATTAATAATGGGAGGGGACTTGAATATGACTTTCTCAGTAGATCTTGACTCTACTAACCCAGCTCCCCATGGGACAACTAATGCACTTAGATTTCTAAGAGGCACTTTTGAGCAATTGGGACTGGTAGATGTGTGGCGTAAGATGTTTCCAGTTCAAAGAGCATACACCTACTACTCAGGCTGTCATCACAGTAATTCAAAATTAGATTACTTTTTTGTAACCTGTGAACATTTTACAGAGGTGAGGGATATTTCTCTTGGCCCTTGGATTATGTCAGACCACCATTTGCTCATGCTAAAATTAGATATAGACAAAACCAGGAGAAACACCCTTTGGCGCCTAAACACCTCACTCTTAAAAGACCCTCAATGTATTACGTATCTACAGCAATGTATCCTCCAGATTATACAGGACAACAATGCTTCACAAGCTTCAGCGACCACAATGTGGGATACCCTTAAAGCATAATGCAGGGGGACATAATTGCCTACTCTGTCTGGAAAAGGCATCAACTAGATGCTAAATACAAAACATTAATATGACAACTTCAAACTTATCAACTACTATATACAGTTGGGGATCATGAATTGCAATTGAAAATCAGGGACACTCAAAAAGAGCTCCAAAAAGTAATGGATCTAAGAGTCCAACAGGCACTGCTTTATTTAAAGCAAAGTAATTATGAGGGGGGACCAGGGGGTCTCGCTTGTTAACGTGCAGGATTAGAATGCAAAAAGGGACGTTGACCATCCTAAAACTTAGACACCCAGATACAAAACAGTTGAAATGCAAAGAGGATGAAATTAGAACAATTTTTGCTAACTACTACCAAAAACTATATACGGTAGGACCTCCCTTTTACCTGGAGGAAACACAGCTCTTCATGGAGTGGTTACATCTTCCTCACGTTACAGAAGATCAACAAAATATTCTTGAAGTGCCTATAAGTGTAGATTAAATCTTATATCACACATGAGATGTGAAAGCTCAAAAATGTCTGTGACCCGATGGATTCACTGCAGAGTGGTATAAGAAGTTTTCCAATTTGCTCCTTCCATACCTGCTGTAGGTATATCGGGAGGTATCAGAGGGAGTCCCTCCACTGCCCTTATGGGCATATGCCGTCATTGCCACATTACCCAAGCCAGGTAAAGATATCACCAATTCCACATCGTATCACCTTATCTCAATATTAAACACAGATGATAAACTTTATATGGCTATTTGGGCTACTCGAATAGAGCGTCTTTTGCCATCCCTTATCCATCCTGATCAGGCTGGGTTCATAAAAAACAGGAATACAATGGATAATATTAGATATACTCTCCTATTAGCAGAATATGTTCAGACTTGACAGATACCTGTGTTACTGCTCAATTTAGATGCAGAGAAGGCATTTGACAGGGTGTCATGACATTTTCTTTTGGATACCCTGGCTGCCTTCCACTTCCCTGAAACCTTTCTAACATGATACAAAATCTTTATTCCTGCCTACAGGCGTACATTTGTATTAATAACTCTCTATCCCATCCTATCACTTTACAAAGTGGCACACGTCAGGGGTGTCCACTTTCCCCACTCCTGTTTGCCTTATATATGGAGCCTCTCACCGTAGCTGTCCATAGGAAGGTGAAGATGGAGGGAATTCCCCTGGGGCAAGCAGAATATAAAGTCTCACGTTTTGTGGAAAATGTGATTTTATCCGTATTATCCCCAGAGACATTGGTGCCCGCAGTGTGGGATATATTGCATAGGTTTGAATCTGTAGTTGACTTCAAACTTAATATGTCTGAAACAGACATCTTTTCTTTTAATTTCATTCCCTCAGAGGAGTTGAAATGAAGTTAACCCCTACGGTGGTCATGTACAAAAGTAAAATGCTTGGGTATTTACATTATGAAAGCTATTAATAATGTTGACTTAATTCTGAACTTTTAACAAGCCTTATCCAAGAAGATATGGTTAAATGGGGTAACTGTCTTTAACTTTCTTCCAGCAGGTCGAGATAGTCCATATGAATATATTGCCAATATTGTTATATCTTTTCCAAACCCTGCCAGTCCTCCCTGCACATTTCTTCTACACTTCCTGGAATAGAATGATTTCTAACTTTATATGGGGGACCAACAACCGCAAGTCCACTTTTCAATCTTGCACTTATCTTTAGCCCAGGAAGGGGTTTATTTACCTAACTTGGGAACTTTATGCTAAAGCAGCTTTTCTTCAGATGATTTTTCTTTGGTTGGCAACAACCTACTAAGCTCCATGGAAAGATATAGAATTCATCCTAAATGATCTGCATGACATTGATCCAGTTTTGATTACTACCAAAGGAAAATCTCCATTGTTACATAACTTTACAAAATATACTTCAAGAGAGTGGTATCGACTGAAATCCCATCCTATCTTTGAAAATGTATTTTACTATTGCAGATTGCAGTTGGTGGATGAAAATGTTAGTCCAGCCTAAGCAGACCCTGTGCTTAAATGCCGGCATTGAATGGGTCTTAATTATCTTTATCAATTTTTAACTTTGACAGGAATCACTACATTTGAGGCATTGCAACATGGCTATGGACCTACTGGCTGAGAATACTATAGGTATTTGCAAGTAGAGACTTATATTATGCACTAACATTTGGACTATGCTAGACTCCCTGACTCTAAACCCCAACTTCTACTTATGTTGATAGATATATAATAATGGCACTTCTTGGGGCTATCTAATAGGTCATCTATACAAATTCTTAAGATATACCTTGGGGGACTCAACTCAGTCTGCTTTAGACAGCTGCAACAAAGATCTAGGCCTTTCAGTGCAGTATGACTCCTGGATAAAATATACCTTCCCAGCAGTTAAAATTACTATTTCTAACATTTGGAGGGAATACGCCTGGAAGCGCAGCTACCGAAACTTCTGATCTCCTGCAGTTCTTACTAAATATTTGCCATCTTCGTATGTTCCTTACTGGAGGAGATGCAGAAGCCACCTGGCAGATCTTAGACATATTTTTTGGTTATGCCCACTCTTGACACCTTTTTGGTACACTTTACAAGAAGAATTGGGGATATGCATGGGAGAATCTATTGAATTAATGGATGAAATGGTATTACTAACTGTCTTTCCCCGACATCACATGCCTTGGCATAAAACATTGTTACCAATATTTTTGCTATCTGCTAAGAAAGCCATAACTCACAGATGGATGACATCCACTACCCGAAACATAGCTGATTGGCATAGGATTGTCATTGATATATATCAATTGGAAAGAGTGACTGCTGGACTTCGGGATAAGTTCAACTCTTTTAATATGGAATGGTAGAGATGGGTGTGGCATATGGCTCAGATAGATGAAGGATTTGTCCCTTGATTCTTTGATACATGCATGATGAGATGGGGTGCTGCTGCCATGGGGAAGGCAGGCAAGGGGGGAAAACTCTGATCTATTTTCTCAGGATTACAACTGACAGTATCAGACTAGTTCTGAGGAAGTATCTAGTGTTTTTCAGAGATTTATCTTTACTCTTGATGTATTGATGGAAATGTTACTATAGTATCTGTGACATAAGAGATATATTATTCTCATGATACAAATGCTGTATTATGTATGCATCATGATTAATATTGATAGTGCTTCATCTAATAAAAATGATATTCAAAAAATAAAAACTAAAAAAGATGGGAATAGATGTAAGGCTGGTTGATTGGATTGGGAATCGGTTAAATAAAAGAATACAATGAGTCAGGGTGAAAGGTTCCTACTCAGAGGACGGAACTGTGACTAGCAGGGTGCCACAGGGCTCGGTCCTGGGCCCTATGTTATTTACATTATTCATCAGTGGTTTACATCAGGATATTAACAGCTGGGTGGTGAAAATTTGCTGATGATGTCAATTTGGGTGAGCCAGTCCATACACTGGATAATATTGCCAAGTTGGTGCATGATTAAGGAAAGGTAGAAAGATGGGCTGTTGAAAATTTTAAGTTGTTTAGTGTAGAGAAATGCTCAGTTCTACATATTAGGAAACATAAATCAGGATTACCATCTTAATACAACTAAATTAAAAAAAGATTGACTCTGAAAAGGATTTTGGTATATTTATTGACCAAAATTTAAGTTTCAATGAAACATAGAAACATAGAAACATAGAAACATAGAAGTTGATGGCAGAAAGGACCGAAAGTCCCATCCAGTCTGCCCATTTCTTTTTCTACCTTATAAATGTGCCATTGACCTTTGCTCTGTCAGTGGCCTATCTATTCATACACATTTGTATTGCTCCCTTATGCCTATCCCATGCCTGTTTGAAGCCCTGCACTGTATTCATAGCCACCACTTCTTGAGGTAGGCCATTCCATGCATCTACCACCCTTTCTGTGAAAAAGAATTTCCTCACATTCCGCCTTAATTGGCCCCCTCTAATCTCATGTTGTGTCCTCTTGTCCTGCTATTTTTCTTATATTTAAACATGTTAGACTCTTTCACCTTGTTAATGCCCTTAAGGTGTTTGAATGCCTCGATCATATCACCTCTCTCCCTGCTTTGCTCAAGGGTATACATATTGAGCTCTGTTAATCTGTCCTCATATGTCTTCTGATGCAGTCCCTGCACCATTTTGGTTGCCCTTCTCTGGACTGCCTCAATTTGGTTAATGTCCTTGTGAAGGTGTGGCCTCCAATACTGCACGCAGTACTCCAGATGGGGCCTAACCAGTGTCTTGTAAAGAGGGATTATTACCTCCATCTTATGACTTGTGATACCCCTACTAATACACCCTAACACCCCCCTAGCCTTACCTACTGCTTTAGAGGTCTGCTTGGATGATTTCAGGTCATCAGTGATGATGATACTCAAGTCTCTTTCTTCCTTTGTGACTGCTAGCAACTCCCCTCCCAGCCTATAGGTGGCTTCAGGGTTTCTCTTCCCTATGTGCATGATCTTGCACTTCTTTGCATTAAATCCCAGTTGTCACTCTTCTGACCATTTTGCTAGTTTATCCAGATCTCTTCTCATTCTGCCCACCCCATCTGGATCATCTACTCTGTTGCAGATCTTGGTGTCATCTGCAAACAGACAAGCTTACCCTCTAGTCCATCTGCAAGGTCACTAATGAAGATGTTGAAGAGGACTGGCCCCAGGACTGATCCCTGAGGATTTGCCCACTTGTGACTTGCATCTCTTCTGACTGTATACCATTTACCACCACTCTCTGTTTTCTGCCGTCAACCAGTTTGCCACCCAGTTGGCCAACTTCTGACCCACCCAAGCCTACCCAGCTTATTTATCAATCTTCTATGTGGAACAGTGTCGAAAGCTTTGCTGAAGTCAAGGTAGGCGACATCAACTGCTCCCCCTTGGTCCACCACTCTGGTTACCCAGTCAAAGAAATCTATGAGATTAGTTTGACAGGACCTTCCTTTTGTAAACCCATGCTGTCTTGGATCCTGTGCCCCTATGGATTCCAGGTGTTGCACTATCTTTTCCTTAAAGAGTGCCTCCATAATCTTGCCCACTACTGAGGTAAGACTGACTGGTCTGTAGTTTCCTGCCTCCTCCCTGCTACCACTCTTGTGGAGCGGGATCACATGAACCCTTCTCCAGTCTTCTGGGACCTCTCCTGTGCTCAGAGACTCACTAAACAGTTCTGCTAATGGCTCTGCTAGTTCCACCTTTAGCTCCTTAAGTACCCTGGGATGTATGCCATCAGGTCCCATTGCCTTGTCCACCCTGAGCTTACCAAACTCTTGTAGGACCCTTTCTTTTGTGAAGGGAGTAGTGCTCACCTCCCTCCCCCCTGTGTCCATGGTGCTGAGCTGTGGGCCCTGCCCTACCTTCTCTTCAGTAAATACTGAGCAAAAGTATCTATTTAGGATAGATGCTTTTACATGGTCCTCCTCCTCACATGCTCTCTTTTCTCCATTAAGCTTAGCAATACCCCCTCTGGACTTTCTCCTTTCACTAATGTATCTATAGAAAGTCTTGTCACCTTCTTTTACTGTTCGTGCTAGTGTTTCCTCAGTTTGGGACTTTGCCTGCCTTACTGCCTTCCCTGCTTCCCTTAGGGCAGTTTGGTATGCCTCCCTATCTTCATCCCGCTGTGTTCCCTTATATTTCCTGAAGGCCAGCCTTTTGGCTCTGACCTTTTCTGCTACTGTAGTTGAGAACCAAAGTGGTTTCCTTCTTCTTTTGCACTTCCTTTTATGTCTAACACAATGGGATGTTGCTTCAAGTATTGCCTCCTTAATGCTTGCCCACTTTGCCTGTACCCCCTCACCTGTGTTTCTTTTGGCCATCTTATCAAAGTCAGCTCCTCTGAAGTCCCATATTTTTGCCTTGGAATGGGATGATTTAGATGTAGTAGCCAAATTGAACCATACCATGTGATGGTCACTGGCCCCCAGGTGACCTTTTACCTGGAGATCTGCTATCCCTTCCCTGTTAGTCAGTACTAGATCTAGAATAGCCCTGTCTCTTGTGGGTTGTTGTACCAGTTGTTTGAGGCCCTCACCCTGCAGGGAATCCACTATGTGTCTAGTTCTGGCAGATGTTCCTGCTGGTATTGACCAATCTGTATCCGGCATGTTGAAGTGTCCCATTATCAGAACCTCCCCTTTAGCTGTCATGTTTTGTATATCTTCTAACAGTAATGTGTCTATGTCCTCCCCTGGTCTGGGGCCTGTAGACAACCCCAGTTCTTATGGCTGTCCCATTTCCTGTTTCCAGGGTGACCCACAGTTCTTCTGGCTCCTTATGTGTATTCTGAATTTCTGTAGCTTTGATATTTTCATTGACATACAGGGCCCTCCCCCTCCTTTTGCACCTCAGTCTCTTCTGAACAATACATAGCCAGGTACTGAAGTCTCCCAAGTGTGGTTGCTGGTAAACCACATCTCACTAATTGCTACTATGTCCAGTTTAGCCTCTGACATTATTGCCTGCAGGTCTGGGATCTTATTTCCCAGGCTGTGAGCATTTGTGTACATGATTTTCCATTGGCCAGATTTCGGTGTGTTAGTTGTTGGGTGAGGTTTGGCATTACCCCTGTGCGTTGTATGGGGAGACAAACCTTTTTTCTTACCTGGTGATGCAAATGAACTGCAAACATGCTGAATCCCTGTTTGACCACTAGCTGAGGGGGGAGGGGTGTTCTTCCCATTCGACGTATGGGGTGCTGCGCCCCTCTCCCCATTTGCTAGTTTAAATATTTGCACACTGTACTAAATTAATCCAGAGAACCAACTTTATGATCAACAATATCAAAATAGTGTTTATAAATCAATCTGCAACCTGTATACTACCCTTATGTAAATCATTTATTAGACCACATCTTGACTACATTCCTCCCTTGTGGAGCCCATATTTGAGGAAAGAGGTTGAACGTGTAGAAACGGTTCAGTGAAGGGTTACAAGAATGATTGGGAGGATGGGGAAATACCATATGATACTAGGCTGAAGCATCTTGGTCTACATAGTCTGGAACAGAGAAGGGCAAGGGGAGATCTATTAATAATGTATACAATTATGAAAGAAGTTGAATTATGGGAAGAATTAGGAGTCCAAATTCAGATCAAACTGGAGGGCTTATAAGCACATAAACTCCAGATAAAATTGGACAATGTGGTTAAGGGGAGATATAATTTGCTTTCTTCAATGTACAAGAAGGATGTGAAATCAACTACAGAGGGTCATAGTCAAAAGTCCAAATCTGAATGTCTTCAAAAGTAGACAATACTTTTTTTTTTTAAATGGAGAGACTTGTTGGACCTGCTGATGTGGGTAGATGGAAATAATGGGCATTCTTGCCTTCTCCTGTGCATCAACCCAATATGATAACCCAGTATGATAGGAGGAGAGAAATGGGTTCAAGGGGGTATCTGTAAGGGAGGGAAAGGAGGTGAGATACTTCATTATTAATATTTCTTCCAATCCTTTTATGCAACATTAATGTTAGAGGTCCTGATCTGGGAGGAAGGACACAAAATAGTGATGGGAAGTGGGGGCAAAATAGGATGGGGAAGAAAAAAATATTATCAATTTGTCCACCTTCTTTGTTGTAGAGCTTGCAGCCTCACACAAATATGGTTAAGAATGCAGAATAGACAGGGTATTGGGGTAAGTTAAATATGCCAGTAAATGCACAGTATTATAGAAACAAGTGCCTATATTCTAAGGTAAAATTCATAACAGTGAAAAATGCAAATGATAAAAGTGCCCATTTAAATTAGTTAGTTATTTTAGAATAGGTTATGAGTAATATAAGTCAACATTATTATTGTAAATTTGTCTCATGGAATGTAAAAGGAATAAGAGACCACAGTAACATGAGAAGAGTGATAAATTACTTCAGTTACAATACAACTTAAGTATTAATACTACAGGAAATCCACTTCTATGACCCAAGATGCAACATACTGCTTAAATTTACTTAAAGCCAGTGGGTATTACACTACATATGATCCACAATCAAGAGGGGTAGCTGTACTGATAAAAAATAATTTACTGTTATACTGTAACAAAACCTATCATACTGTAAATACAGATGGTCATTATATGATTGTATGGATACAATTAAAAATCAAAATTGTACACTTGCAGGAATCTATGCACCTAATGATGACTCCCCTTTATTTTTTACAAATTTCTTTTCAGCTCTGTCTCAGTGCCCTGCTCCCTATATTATAGCAGGTTATTACAATTTAACTTTGAAAAATATAGACAGATCATTAGGACGTAATAAGAAAAAGAAGCAGTACAAGTTATAAAGGAATATAGTAAATATTTTGGACCTGTGGATCCTTATAGACACAAATTCCCAACTGAAGAAGCTTATTCTTTTTTTTCTCAAGTGCATCAGTTACATTCCAGAATAGACTTTGCTCTGGTTTCAGCATGTATATTAGAACATATTCATGAGTTCACTTATGGCCCAATAATAATTGAACAATTCAATTGGATTGGATTGGACTGGATTGGCTTGGATAACTAGACCATGACAAAAATGTTCTAAAATATAGTGTTGAAGGGGGAACTGCAGAGGGAGAAAATATGGAGACTGTATCAGACCTAACATAATGATACATTTTTAAGCACCTTATGAAAGTTGAGTTAACTAATTATTTCAATGAAAATTGTATGGACGAAATATTCACCATACATAATACCTACAAAACTTACAGGGAGAAAAAGCATAACGAGCAATGTAAACACCTGGAAGAACAATTAAATAAAGAAGAACAACCATATATACAAAACATATAGACAAAGCTTGTCTGACATAGATTTGGAAAAACTGTTAGCAACTGAAAATAGATACAACTTACCGACAGAAACCAAAGTTAGATCAGCATTAATTAGATCTAACACAAAATATTATTCCCTAGGGTAGACTCCAGATAAATTACTGTCATTGCAACTAAAATGTGAGGAGGCAAGTATTAATAATGCATATACAAGGTGAGGATAGCATCATCCGTACAGACCAGAAACAAAGAGTAAAGATTCTAAAAGTCTACTATAAATTTGTATATTCAGTTGAATATAGTTTTACACAGGAACAGATAATGCAATTCTTGAATTAAGTCTCTCTTCCAACAATATCAGAACTGCAAATACAAAATCTGGAGGGTGAAATTATTGAAGAAAAAATAATTAATGCAGTGAGAAATCTTTCAATAAATAAATCTCCATGTCTGCATGGCATAATAATAGAATTCTATAAAAAAAAATAGGCAGAAATATTACTACCTAAATTAGCAAACATTTTCAATAAGATAAAAGCTACATAGGCAATGCCTCCCTCTTTATGTTCACCATGCACATGCGCATACAAAGAACATTTTGATATGGTATCTGGGTGTTGAGAGGTGTGGCACTGTCATTCTGTGCAGAACAGTGTTTTAGGGGCACAACAGTGTCACACCAATCAACAGTGGGGCTGCGTATGACACAGTTTTGGCTTGCTAGATTGAGATGACATGAACTTGAAAAGAAACAGCAGGCTCAATCATGGGTCAGCTCTTCCCTTTGATCTAAGCTGCCCACCAAGCAAGCTGCTCCATCATCCTCAGCCTGGAATGGCTGAAATGTAAAACATGCAGGGGTTCCAGATGTAACAGGACACTATCCATCAATGTCTGTTACTGGTGCCACTGCCCCATGACTCTCCCCTGCACCTGACCCTCCCTATCAGCACTTCCCCCAGAAACCTAACACTGACACTGTGGGTGCCCAATCTCCCAGTGTTGACACCTTGTAAGCAGAACCCCCACTACCATGCCACTCCCATTGTGTGGCCACATCCTGTAACTGTCCTGCCCACCCAACCCTCCATCTCAGCACCCACCACCCCACAAATACACCCCCTACAAACACAGCACTGATGCTGAGGGTGTCCAATCCCCCAGTGTCACACCTGAAGTAAAGGAAACCTTCCCTTGCATTTTTTTTTACTGACAGTGGGGGTGCCAGTCCCCCAGTGTCACTGTCACTCTCTGCTGTTGCCACCCCTGTAACTGTCCTGCCCACTCAACCCTCCCTCTCAGCACCCATCACCCCACACACACACCCACAAATGTAACACTGATGCTGGGGTGACCAATCCCCCAGTGTCATGACATAGAGGATAATGGCTGGGGATCAGGTGATAACCATGCTGTAATCACCTTGAGTGGTTGCTAGGGCAACGTGGTAAACCTCGAGAGCGCAGCTCGAGAGGTTTACTGTAGCCCTAGCAACCATGAGAGGTGATTTCAGCGTGGTTGTCACCCGATCCCCGGCCATCATCTTTTATAGTGAATGGTCAAAAAAACACTATTTGCATTCTATGTGTGAGAATTATGGAACTCTGGTGTATTCTGTTTTGTTATGCAACTGTTTGGAAATTCTGAAGTGTGGTTAACAACTTTTAAAATTCTAAACAGTGCATAACAAAGCTCTGTGACTGCTGATTATGGTGGATAATAGGCACTTACCATACATTATATGAAAGAAAGAAAACCCTTCCTCATAGTTTTTTTATGTTTATACTCCTGTAAAAAGAAAAACTTCCATCGATGTACGTTGCAGTCATTACTGTTCCCCCACCTGACCCTTCCACTCAACACCCACCACCCCACACCCCAAGCCTTTACTTACCCACAGTGGGTCCAATGCCATAATCTTCTGTGGACCACAGACACACCTTTACTCTTCAAAGCTGGACCACGAACTGAGGAAACAGGTATGCCTTTTATGGGACTCCACCTCTTGAACAGGTGCTCTGACATTAGGCAAATCTGTCCTGAAAGGTGATTTCATGGCCCCTGCCCTTGTTCATGAGGTGGGGTTATAAGAAGGCTATGTTGAAAATCTGGTGTAAAAATACTAAACAACAAAATTATGAGCCTATGTTGAATTTTGTGAATGCAGGCTTGTAACTTTGGTAATTTTCAATATTTTCACCCCAGATTTACAACATAGCCATTTCCATACAGCACGTCATAAATGTGACAGCTGTTATTTTTTAAATCCTGGTCAAAATGTGTTTTTACATCCCAAAAGATGATTTTTGTGGTCTCTGCGTGAAATCACCTTTCAGGCAGGAGTTCAAAATTTTTCTGTGTTCTTATTCATGAAGCAGGGTTATAAGAAGGCTATGTTGAAAATCTGGTGTAAAAATATTTAAAAAAAAACAAAGTTATGAGCCTACTGTATGTTGAATTTTGCAAACGCAGTCTGGTAAATTTGGTAATTTTAAATATTTTCACCCCATACTTTCAACATAGTCATTTCTTTACAGCGCCTCATGAATATGACAGTCATTTTTCAAATCCTGGCCAAAATGTGTTTTTTCATCCCAAAAGGGGATTTTGCAGTCCCTGCATAACATCACCTTTCAGATAGGAGTTGAAAATTTTCTCTGCACTTGTTCATGAGGTGATATTATAAAAAGGCTATGCTGACAAAGAGGGTTAAAAATATTAAAAAATAACAAACTTATGAGTCTGCATTGAGATTTTCAAATGCAGGTTCCTAACTTTGGTAATACATAATCTACACAGTGCACCTCAATGCATCTAGTACTCCAGGGCTTCTATATCAGTGGTGAATATCAGGCATTGACAAATGCTTGTTCAATGAGGCACATATAATATTGATTTGAAAACCTAACAAACCTCCAGAAAAACCTGCCTCATATGGGTTGATATCATTATTAAATGGAGATTATAAAATCTTCTCAAAAATATTGGCAACACAGTTAAATAAAATAGTCCCACTATTAGAAAACAACGATCGAGTGGAATTTGTATAGGGAAGGAGACTAACACATGTGGTTAAGAAAACACTGAACATAATGGAACAGGCTGTAAGCCCTGATGCTGCTTTGGTGGCCTTGGATGCAGAGAAGGACTTCAACAGGGTGGACTGGAAGATTCGTGAGTCCACTCTGTCAAAGGCTGGAATGGGTTCAAACACAAAAAAAACAGCTGTCACCACAGCACAAGATATGTGGCCCTTGATGAAGAGGCAGAAGCCAGAAGGTTACAACCTGCCTGGAGTCCAGTTTAATAAATGTGTATTTTTTGGATCACATATCTTGTGCTTCGGTGAGTGCTATTTTTTTGTGTTTGAATGTACTACCTGCCTGATTTAACAGCAGCACACCCTTCCAGCACTCAGGTAGTGTGCTGTTAGTGTGTTTGTCTGAAGGCCAGAAGGGGCCCCAACATGTTGGCATAGATTGAAGCAATCCATAAAACTACCCGGGCTGAAGTACATGTTAATCTTCTATTATCAGAATCACATAACTTAAACAGAGGAAAATTCATCAAGGCTGTTCACTGTCATGACATATAGGGGAAAAGCTGCATCAGATGAGATTGGAGGTAAACATTACAGCATAACATTGTACATAGACAATGCTTTAATATACTGAGACAACTTTGCCACCTCATGTAAAAACCTTTTAGAGTTGGTAGATAGTTTCATGAAAGTTGATGGATTTAAGCCAAATTGGCATAAAACAGAAGCCATGTTACTAAATAGAGATAAAACAGATGACTATAATTTTGTAGTGGAGCCTCAAGAATCTTTCCAATACCTAGGAAAATATGTTCACTGAGAATTATGGACCATTAATGAAAAATCTTGTGTCTGATCTAGACGGTTGAACTATTTGCCATTGACACTGATGGAAAGGGCACATATTACAAAAGTGAATGTCTTGCCTAGACTCTTGTTTCTGTTCCAGGCCCTTCCCATTAGTGTCCCGGGTTCTTTTTTCCACAATTAGAAAGGAAAATGAAAAACTTTCTTATAGCAAAAAAACAAGGCTAAAACTAGAACAAATGTACTCATCAGAGAACTTTGAATCATTCTTCCAAATTTTGGATGGTACTTTATGGAGCACAAACTGAAAGATTATTTGATATATTGGATGGAAGCTGAGTTAAACACTACTCCATTTCTAAGTTCAAGTCCAGTTATGACTATGTCAATATATAATGATCCTCAATGTGAAAGCACCTCAACATTTCTGAAAAATTCTAATAACATTTGGAGGGATGTGGATAAAACACTAAGTCAAAAAAAAAACTACTATCTCTAAATACCTGCCAATTCAAAATAACTCATATTTAAAAAAATTAAACTCAAGTCATGTATGGAAAACATGGCACCTTAAAAGGCTATGGAAATTTGGAGACTTGAATAGTAGTAGTGGTATAATGAGTTTTGAGGAAATAAAAAAAAATATAATCTAGCTAATAGTGATTATCAGCCTTTTTACAGCTAGGAGATTATATCAGAAAGAACTGGAATCTAAAAAATGAAATGCCATTGTTCCCCTAGAAGAACTTTTCACAAATGGTAACAATCATAAAAAACAATAGGAAAGATATACAATGTTATAAAAGGGAAATAGCAACGTTCCCCTTCAGGATTAAAGGATGTTTTGGAGAGGGAACTTGGCACAGAGACTGAGTCAAATAAATCAACAAAGGTTAAGCCATTTTACAGAAAATGTATCAGACCCCTTCTAAGTTACATAAATTTAGCAAAACAGTGTCTGAACTGAGTTCTAAATGCCTGACTGATATTGGATCATTGAGCCATATGCTTATAAAATGTGCATTTCTGGCTGCTGTCTGAAACAAGGTTCACGCAGCCATATAAGCAAAACTCTAGGAATAGAATTCCCATTGAATCCAGGTGGAATCTTGTTGAGAACATATCCTGATAATGTTAACATCTTGACCCTATACAACAGCATTTTTGTGAGTACAGCTATGCTGGTGGCTAAAAAATTAATATTACAAAAATGGAAAAATTCTCATCCACCTGCTGAACGTATAAGGAACGGCCCAATCTTATAATAGATACTTCAAAGATCAAGAGAATTTATTATAATTTGAAGGGTGACAGCAAACAATATGAAAGGGTCTGGAATATCTTAATTGAAAAACTTCACAGCTGATAAATATACAGATCTTCTTCCATGAGACAAAATACAATAATGTAGAAATTAAAGGGAACTTTCCACCTGAACTGAGGCCCTACCTCAGTATGAGGTAGGGCCCAATTAGCATTTTATCAAGCAGTTAAATGTTTTTTTTTTACTTACACTGAGTTTTGTAATTAAGATTTTATCTGGTGGATTCTGCCATCCTTTCCGCTGGCATTTTGAAAGGAAGTTCCCCTAGTGGTGCACCCACAACCTCTAATAGCTGTCCCGAGAATTAAGTATGAGCCACAGAGTAGCTGTGGGAGTGTGCATATGGGGCTTGCATAATCAAAGCCATTAATAGCTTCTGTTTGCCATTTACACGTCTCAGTGCTGTACCAAGACTAGATATAGATTGGAAATCATCAATACATGGCAAATACAAATCAGTATATAATTCAAGTTCAAGTTTATTTCACCAGGAAGACTCCATTGAGCAAGCTCATTTACAAGGAGGTCCCATATGGATAATTTACTAAAAATACAATGTAAATAAACAGAGCAGGTACAATTAAAAGCTAAGTGCAATAGTTACAAGTAAGTACAATAAGAAAGACAACAGCACATAATGTGATAATAATACTAAACAAAATAACTCATAGTAATGGCACATTCTAAGCTGATAACTGAAAGCACAGAGGCACTTTAGGCCTGGGGGTGGGACATAAAGGGAAGGGAAAGAGGTATGCATACAGGTAAAGATTTGATGGATTTGGGGAAACAATAGGAGTTACATGATAGGATCAGAGGGAGGACAGAAGGAAAGCATGGTAGAGGGTCTAAGCTGAGAAACAATGGCAAATGTCATTGGTATACTTGGCAACAAGATTTTTAAACATATTTAAGGGGACTGGTTTGGCTAATTTGAGGGATAATTGCAGCTTGTTCCACGCAAAGGGGATTGCATGATTGAAGGCTGCTTTACCTCAATCGGTGTGGAATTTAGGGATTTTGAGCATAATGTACACATTTTTGCTAAGTACGTAGGAGCATGAGGTGCAGTGAAACAGGCTTGAGATATATGGCAGTAGCTTACAAAGCAAAACTTTGTATGCCCAGACATAAGTATTTAGTATCTTCTGGTGGTAAGTGAGGTCCATTTAACTGCAGCATAGAGGTCACATTGGTGCGTCATGAATGGTGCATTAGAGGTAAATCGAATGACTCAAAGGATATCCAACTTATGTAGCCTAGTAGTTGTGCAATGACCATATAGGATGTCAGCATAGTCTAACAGAGCAAGAAAAGTGGCTTGGAACAGACTTGTCCTGGATTTTTTTTAAGAATAAAGCTTTATCCTACAAAGGAAACCAAGCCTCAACTATGGCTTCTTTGCAAGAGCTTCAATATGGGAGGAGAAGGAGAGATTATGGTCCAGTAGGAAGCCAAGGTATTTAAATGTATCCAAAACCTTTAGGGTGTCACCTAACAGGGTTAAAATAGGCAATTATAAGGAATTTTGCTGGCATTGCTTACTTTATATTAGTTAAACTTTTAGTCAAATAAACAAAGCTTTTCTTGCACACCTCACAGCACTCCCCCTAAACAAATATTTTAGTTTCTGGCATTTTAGCAACAAAAAGCACATGCCATTTAGCAAGCTCAAACAAGAGTCAGTCTATTTATAAAACATTTCCTTTATTGAAAACATTTTAGCACTCCTACAGCACACAAAGCAAACATAGATTGACAGAAGATAAAATACCCAAATTGTCAAGATACCTTAGAGGAAGGCAGCATTGAATATTGTAGGTCAGGAAGTTACTAGTCTCTGAGTAGTTAATGTGTTGTCATGACTTAGGGCAGGAAACATGCAGACCAGGAGAAGTTGTAAAACTCACATGTGGGGCCAAATATTCAAAACTATGCCCCGGGTATAAATTAGCACTGCCCGGTGGGCAAACTTACAAAGCAAGCTATATTGAAAAGGAAATAGTCCGGTGCCAATCCTGTTGAATATAGCAGTATAAGGAAGCCGGGCAAACCAGTCTGGGAGTGCAGGTCAAAAATAGCCCGGGAATAAGACAGCACTGAATATAGCAACAGGGAAGTGCAAACTGCAACTGCAGCTCATTAGACTCTGTAGCAAGCCAGTGCTGCAGGTGGAGAACATTATGTGTGATTGCACAGAGATATTTCACACCTACTGCAAACACACCTCTCAACCCCCTGCCTCATAAATCAGGGACAAGGCTTAAAAACATCAGGGACAAAGGTTTACAGTCAGGGACACATCTTAAAAATCAGTGATATCCACTCAGGAAGCTGGTAGAATAAGTGGTTTAGTGTAAAATGCATTGTCTAAGGAAGAACACGTCTGTAAGATTAATGTTTGAAATTATTTTATGCTTACAACCCCCACTGTTTGGCCATGGAAACACAATTTATAGGAGGGACAGAGTAAAATTTTGAAGTAAAATCAGGGACGTCCCTGAAAATCAGGGACAGTTGAGAGGTATGACTGCAAACAGCAATGTAAGCCACACACTGCAGAACTGTGCTATGCTGAAGTGAAGTTTGCCCGGGGCTAACCTGATTGCACAGTGCTAATACATTAGCCCGTTGCAAACTGGTTAGCCTGGAGCAAACAGGAGCTATATTCAAAGCTCCTTTGCAAATGAGCCTACTTAGGTAATCCGTGGGCAAACAGGTACATTTGCATCTCATAAAGTGCTGCTTAGCATACATTACCATGCAGTTTGCCCAGTGCTACTGCACAGAGCACAAAGCTCCCCCCTTTTGGTAGGAATGGTAGTACAGCCTGGACTCTGCAGGCCAAGGTATACCCACAGCATCCCCTGTTGGTCAGAGTAGAAGTACAGGCCTGAAACAGCAGGAACTATGTGCTGCCAGGCACAGTTGGTGCACCCTGACCCACTGACAATAGAATTTAAAGTATGTCCCTAGTAGTCTAGTGGTCCTCCCACCCCCACACATGTATCCTGACCCCAGGTGCACATATTTAAATTACAGTTATCCCTGGTAGTCTAGTGCCCCCCCCCCACCCCAAAGCCATACATGTGATATCTCCCTCTTTACGCAGGAGACTCCGTTTTTTTTTTTGACTGAACTTCCTCTCTCCCTTCTGGGAAGCAAAATCTCCTGCTTAAGTAAAATTCTGTCCAAAATAGCCATGGTTTTTGGGCAGATAAAGACACATAAAAATTAAATCAGTGATGAACAATGTATCTGATAACTTTATATAACTAGTTGTTTATTCTTTTTAGTGCTTATTCTTGACAAAATGAAATACATTACATTTTTGTAATGACTTTTTTTCTTATTTTTTTGATGCCATTTAAGGACAAACTCATGACGTTACGGCATCTCCCTACTAGCAGGCCAATCTCCCTCCTAATTTGACCCAAATCTCCCTCTTAAGCAGTTGGTAGGTGAGTCTCCCTCCTAATTTGACCCAAATCTTCCTCTTAAGCAAGTTGGACATATCACATGTATGCCCAAAGCACATATCCCGACCCCCAGTGCAAATACATTACATGTTCTTTCCCTGGTAGTCTAGTGGTCCCCCCACCCAGCGGTGACACCCGCTCATCCAAATCATGTCCAAGAACAGAGCCGGCGACCGGCTCAGCTCTCCTTTTGTCACTACGGCCAGCCGCCGACTGAGGTAGAAGAAACACTCCTTCCTACCTCTGTCGGCAGCCGGCTGTGGTGGTGAGAGGAGGGCTGAGCCAGTCAATCAATCAATCAATCAAAATCTTTATTTATCCAGGCGGGCACCATTGAGCAAGGCTCATTTGCAAGGTGGACCTGGTCATGAATACATCAAAGTACAGTACAGTACAGAAGCAGGTATACAAAAAGCAATAATATAGAATGAAGAAAAAGTATATACAGTATATACAGTACAGTACAAGGTTGAAATAAAAAAAAAGAAACAGCATTATTTTTACAATTGAAGAAGTCAGCAGATGTACAATCAACCATAGACATACAGGGGTTATAAGCAGAGATCTTTTGAGTGAGGCAACTACACATATAGGGGAAAGAGGCTTTGTATGGGGTGGCTGGTTAGAGAGGTAAAGAAAAGGAGGGATATATTACCGACGACTGGGGGAAAAATTGGGCTAAAACCAGAGAAAGTGACGATGGCTGTCATATACTTGTTTATTATGATAATGACGGAGGAGGGGTAGATAATTGGATGGAGACACCGGCTCTGTTCTTGGACATGATTTGGATGAGCGGGGTGTCACCGCCAGGTGGAGGGAGGAAGACCACTAGACTACCAGGGAAAGGATATGTAATGTATTTGCACCAGGGGTCAGGATACGTGCGTTGGGATGGGGGGACCACTAGATTACCAGGGATAACTGTAATTTAAATCTGTGCACCGGAGGTTGGGATTCGTGCGTGGGGGTGGGGGAACCACTAAACTATCAGGGAATATGTACTTTAAATATGTGCACTGGGGATCGGGAATCATGCTTTGGGGGGGACACTGCTGCCACATTACCACCGGCCTTTTCTCAGCGGTATTCAGCACCATGCTACAGGTTGTACTAATGCCTGTAGCGCGGCGCTATACCTTTGAATATGCTGTTACGCCAGTATTCAGGGCCCCTCCCCTCAGTCCCTCCCTGGCATACATTATAATTTAGTGTCAGCGCCAACACCTAGCACTGGCGCTAAATGTCCTTTTAAATATAGCAGTTGGGCACAAATTTGGTGCTATTCCCTGCACTAAATTTTGAATATCTGGCCCGTAGTGTTTTATTATTCTCAATAACAACAGAATAAGAATAAAAATGGTTCCAAACACAGACAGTCCAAACAATGAAGTCCAACAAAACCAAAACTAAAACTAAGTCATTCAGCTCTCTCTCTCTCTCTCCTCTTTTATAAGGTCTCTTCTTAAAAAGAGCAATTGCTACATCTTCCTGTTGGAGACAAGAAGTCTCTTACTTGTACAGAATTTATAAATTTCCTTCCTGCAAGAGGCTTAGAAAAAGTACACTGTGATCCAAGCAGCAAGCTTGCCTCATGATGAGCTAAGGAGGTCAAAAGATCAAAATGCATTATAATTTGGCTCTCTCTTTCAAGACCCCAAAATATTTTTATATTCATTTCAGAAATTGTAACCATAATATACTGTACATTTTTACAAACTTGTAAAATCAGTTATATATACATATATACATACATACTTCTATAACTATATATAGGCAAGGTAGGGACAGCAAGAAACAAAGGCAGGGAGAATACTGGGGGCTTGAGACCCAGGATTGATCAAGTCCTATATCTAATGTGAAAATTTGATTGCGCAATCAGACACTCAAAAGACAGAAATGAGAGGATAGAAAAGCTCCTTGCTTTTAACACTCTTTCTATATAACTATTGAGGCAGGGGCTTATTCAGCCAAGCCACACAATGCATAATAAAGTTGGATCAAGTTTTATCAGAAAGTCCAGGATGGACTGTAAACACATAAGTGCTTTGCTTAAAAGGAAAACATCTACTGGCTTATTGAGCCCACATGTCTCTGGAGGGATTTTTAGACTTGTTTACAATGCACAATGTACCACTGAGCAGCTACAAGTACAAATTTTAGAAATACTAGTGCTGGTGGCGATGTCCCCATTTGCCAATAAACATCTTTGTGGAGACAGGAGGAAGTGATCACAGTTCCCAGAATTATATTTATCAGAGTACTTGTTTGAGAATCTGTGTAACTTTTCCATTTCATAATAGAGCTTATATATTATTTTAAAGGTGAACTTCCCCCAAATCCACTGTAATGTTATGGGATCAAGCCAATCAGTAAAAGAAAATAATTTAGAGGACTCGCTTCTTTATTTTATTTCAGCATGTGGTTGATCCTGTGAACCATGCCCCACCCCAACATGCTAGGATCCTTGATCAGGGGAGTGAGGGTCTGCCTACAAGCTGAGGAGCCCTCCCACTGCATCAAGCCACCAAATACTGAAGCCACCTGTCACACAACTTCCCTACTCCTATCCTGAGCTTTCCTCCTGAGCTGTAGGGTTCCAAGCTACAAACAGCTTCAGCAACTTGACTTTCCTGCTGCTGTCATGAGTTTGGTTCCTCAGATGTAGGGTTCTGAACCAGAAGCAGGTCCAGTAACCTCACCAATCAGAATACAAGCCATACCTCCACTGCTTTACCCAGTCAATCATTAGACACTGTTACACCAAGCCACCGAGTCCTGAAGCCACCTACTGCTAGCCTAAGCTTTCCTCCTGAGCCATAGGGTTCTGAGCTACAAGCAGCTCCAGCAACTTCACCAATCAGAATACAAGCTGGACCACTACTGCTTTACCCAGCCAATCACTGAATGCTGTTCCCAGCCCTTTTACACATGAATGGGCTGTAGATTTAAAACAGCTGTAATTTCCAAGCCTGCAGCAGCCACCTAGCCACGAAAGATCTATGACCAGGGACGTGAAGGTCTGTTTGCAAGCTCAGAAGCCTTCCCCCTGCACCAAGCTGCTGAGTCCTGAAGCCAGATGCTGCCCAACTTTCCTGTTGCCATTCTGAGATTTCCTCCTGATCCATAAGGTTCTGAGCTACAGGAAGCTCTAGCAACCTCACCAATCCGAATACAAGCCATACCTCCATCACTTTACCCAGCCAATCACTGGATGCAGTACCCAGCACTTTTGTAAAATAGAACATTCTTAAGTGAGGTTCTCCAAGTGGTCTTCCATGCTGCAGTCCTTTGTGCCAAGGACTGAGTGCAAAAGACTTCATAAAAAAGGATTCTGCCTAGTGTCAGCATGGGGTCAGCAGTTGGCCAGCCATGCTGTACCACATTCAGTAAGTTTAAACTTCCTTGTTGTACTCACCCTTTGTTCAGGATCCTTTTTAAACTCTGGACCTTTTGCTACTCCTTAGCTGGTTCACCCTTACATACAGCTCTCCATATAGCCACCTGCTGCTGCTGTATATCTGCACTGCCTGATGTTTATTGCACTGCCTAGATGTAGTTGCTATTGAAGCACTGTTACCTGTTGCTGTATATTTGCACTGCCTAGAGTTTTTTGCTATTGAAGCACCCTATTGGGGTGGTGTGTGTGTAATGCTTAACCCCCTATGATTTTCAGGTATCCTAAGTACACTCTATATAGGTGATGTGCCTAACCAGTTTCCTGGGTTAGTAACTAGATACATTTATATAAAGTGCTATATGCTGTAATGTATTTCTGAATTGTGTTTGTTTTTCCTTAACATACTAGAGCAGGATAAGTGGACTCTTGTGGTGTATGCTTGTCCCTTTTAGGACTATCTTTAAGGTGATATTGACCGTGGTTACTCCTTTCCAGATGTCTCTTACCTCGGTGCAGTGCATATAATAGATCAAAAACTGTCCTCCAAGGGGTTTGCTATGTCACATGGATTTATTTTTTCATTTGTACCCCTGGACATGGTGATCACTTTGTGCTCTACTCCAAGCCATGACCAGTGAAGAGAGCAGCCTTGGTCCCCAACTGCTTTCAGCAAAAATGCTATCTGCTACATGCTTGCTTCCTTCCTAAAGCAGACTAAGATAAAGTCTCCATTGTCTGGCTCTGCCTTAATTTATAGCGTAAAGCAGCTCATTCTTCTTCTCCTCTCAGAAGATGTGGAAATCAATCCAGGACCAGTAAACAGCAGGGTTTCCCAAGATCCTATCTGGCCCAGCAAGAAGGGTCTAAAATTAATGCATATGAATGTTTGCAGTCTCAGGTCCAAAACACAGGAGCTCCTGGCATGGGTAAATCTATATTCCTCTGATGTTTTAGGGTTCACTGCAATTTGGTTGAAGCCCCATATCATAAATCATGAGACTGACATCCTGGGCTACAATACCTTTTGAAAAAAACAGATTAGGTAAGAAAGGTGGAGGAGTGCTTCTCTTGCTTAAGAATGCCTTCAATGCCAGGGAATCAAATGTACCCATACAGCCTAATGATTCCTCTGAGTGCATGTTTGTTAAACGGTTGCAGGGAGGGGCAAAGCCTTTGACTATTGACTGTGCCTCCATTCCCCCAAAGGTTGCCAAATGTACTATGTCCTCGCTCATCAACAATGTGGCTAATAATTCCTTGGGAGGACTAATACTCCTATGGGACTTTAATCTTAACTGGATGAACAACAGTCCAGACAAGTCTGACTTGTCCAATGTGCATTTAACCCAACCAATTCGTTAACCCGCCAGACTGAATCACAAATCAGGTAATCACTCGACCCTTGACTGGATACTGGTTAGTAGACTAGATAGGATAAAGCTGCAGGTATACTTCCAGATACTCTCAGTGACCACTCCCCTGTGTTCTGTATATAGAAAAACAATTCCCCAAACCCCCTCCCCCAAGATGCTGGTGGCATGTGACCTCTCCAGATTTGAAGAAACTTGCCTTTTTTAACAGCCTAGCTGAGACACACTGGGGTGCCCTAAGCAAAGTGCTCAGTATTGACCTGCCACAGGACTGCTTTGTTAACAGCTTCTTCAGTGTCCTTAACAAGCATGCTCCCCGAAACAGCATAGGGTCAAAGGCTATTGCTCTAAATCAGTCCAGAAAAGTCATGCACTCCAAGTGCAAATGAACCAGCCAACCTTCAGTATAGATTCAAAAGTATTTATTACCAAAAATACGTTCAAAATTCACAATGTGTGTTGCTCCTTACACTCAGGTGTGCCTACAATCAAACTCACTCTCCAGGGCTTCAATCAGTGGGGTGGTCTTCCTCCCCCTGAGAGGAGGATAAATAAATACTGCAGTCTAATATATTACAAAACAATAAAGAAACTGTTTATGTCAGTGAACACAGTGAAGTTCAGTTTACAATAGATTTCCTTTAAAGAGCCAATGTACTGCCTAAAACTTGTATTAGATTTTAAAAGCAACCAACCATTACCTTTTATATCTGAGGTACCTTTTCTTTTCCCTTTGTTTAATTGGAAGATTGTTTACCTGATGTTACTAGGTGTGATGTGTGGAACAGCTCTTAGCCTGGCAGCTGACATATTTTACTCTATTGCCCCACACTACCTCATCAGAATTGTGACCTAAATGACTGTGTCACTGCTACTTAGGAACAGCAAGTGGGGGAGTCACGTGATGCAGTACTCTTGCTAGCTGCACTCTCAAGGAGCTCTGCCTAACCCCTGCTCAAAATCGCCATATTCTGCATATTCCATTGGAATTTGCACTCAGATTGGAACATCTTTAGCCTGGATACATTGGAGCATCTCCTAGAAACACCGATGGAAGCAGAAATGCCAAAGGCTCCTCCTAAACATACCCCACCAGCAACCCCCGAGAAGGCCCCGAAGAAATCACGGGCCTCATCGCAGCAGCATTCTCGGCCAAAGAGCCCTGGTTCTGGAGGGGAGGAGCCGCTAACAGTTACAAGATTCCTGGAGGAATTTCGTCCTTTCAAGGCAGAAATGGTGGAATTGGCTTCTGAAATAAAAAACATCACCTCTGCTTTGGATGATCTGGCAAGGAAAACTTCCGATAATGAAGCGAGGGTTAGATCCCTGGAGAGCCGAGCGGATAGGATGGACCCAGTGATTGCACACATAAACCACCGCATTACAAAATTGGATTCGAAGGTGGAGGATCTCGAAGGCAGAAGCCAACGTAATAATGTTGTTTTAATTGGCTTACCTGAAAAGGAAGAAGGAGGGGACCCAGTGAAGTTCTTTCAAAAGTTTGTTGAAAAAATTGCAGGTCTTTCGCCCTTCAGCCCTTGCTATAGTATCGAGATAGCGCACCGTGCCTCCTAACCGACTCCACCGCAGGGCGCACTCCGCAGATCTTTCTGGCTAAATTTTTAAATTACCAAGAAAGGCAATTATTTTGCAGAAAGTGAAGGAGGCTAAAGATTTACAATGGGAGGGAATAAGCCTTAGGGTAGCTCAAGATCTACCCTTATCTGTCCAGCAATGGAGGCCACCTTTCACCGCTTTCGTGTCCAAGCTAATTGTGGCGGGCATCAAGTTTAGAATGTCTTATCGGCCAAGCTACTCGCTTTTCATGGCTGATAGCTGGATAGGTGAAGACTTGGAATCGGAGTCGGCTGCATTACAATCTGCGCTGCCTAGCTTATTCAAGCCCAAGTGAGAACTTTGCTTGCTTTCCCTGTGAAATAAACCTGCTAATTCAAAAAGGTTAAAGGACTTTTTGGGCTGTTTCTGTTGTTTACCCAATAGAGGGGGGCTGTTTTCTCCTTCCGACTTGCGTTGTAAAGGACTATCAAGGGAGATCCTTCTGTGGCTGTCTGAATGGTTTGTTTGTCCCCTTACATATCAAGAAACTGTGCCCGTGGAAGTATAATATCTACCTGAGAAGTTGGGTTGCGGAGCTTCGTCACTGAAGAGTCCAACTAAAATATTAGCAGTGTTCAAAAGACTGGACTAGTTGTATTGTAGTTGGGGGCATCCTTAGGATCGATGTACAAGAGAAAAGGTAGCCAGAAGGAGCGATGTCAGTAGTGGGACTCGAAGCTGCTTATGAGGATTTGATTTATGGATTTCCCTATTCTCTGTTCGTTGTATTTTCACAGTTTCGCAATTAGAGGGAGCCAGAGTCCTATTTTAGTGTATCCCTTTACTTTCATTTTGTTTCATGCATATTCGGGTGCTGTAACCATAGGATGAAAGTTTTCGTCACTTTTCTGTTTAAAATCTTTCCCTTATGGTCAGGAAAGCGGGCGTGAACTGTGTTCAGGCAGCCTCAAGACAACAAGGGTGGGAAGTGGTTTTTATTAGGAGGGTTGTATTTGCTTTATAGGTCTAATCCCAGACCTTTTAGTTCAGGGACTGTTCCTCGTCCGGGCATGCCTCGGTAGAATGAGTTGTAATAGTGGACACAAGCTTGCCCGGAAAGTATAATAGCCCTAAGGGATACAGGTCTGGGTGTAACGAGACATTTGTAAGGGAGGCCCATTCTTTAGTTCACTGTTTCTAGTTTATGGTTCTCAGACTGTAGATAGTTAAAGAATGTGGAGTGTTTTCCTAGGCATTTCATTTAAAGTTTATCAGGGGTAAGGGTATACAACGGTGCAGTAACAGTGGAGGGCAGGGGGTGGCAGAGTGGGAGAGGAAACAGCGGGGCGAGCTGGTGTCATGGGCCGTGATAATGCGGGTGGGTTCAAAGGGAGGGATGGGCAGGGAGTTGGGTCTGGGTTTGGGTTGATAGGCATTTTGTTGGTGGGTTTTGTTTAGCTAGGGGAATGGGGGGAGGAGAGCGCAAGACTTTGAGACTAAAAGATGAGAGAGACAGTTAATGCCCAGTAGGATATTGCATCATGTTATTATTATGGGGTATGGCATCACATAGAGTTCTTAAATTCCTAAGCTGGAATGTCAAAGGGGCATGACAGAAATCCAAACAATACCGAATATTAAAGCATCTAAGCATTTTAAGAGCAGATATAGTGTTCTTGCAAGAGACACATCTGCTTCTTTCTGAGAGTAATAGAATGAGACGATTACAAATGGGGCTAGTCTTCGCTTCACAAGGCAACACACAAAGTAGAGGAGTAATGGTACTAGCGCATAGGTCTGTCACGTTCACCCCCCTTCAGGTCATTCAGGACAATGCAGGTAGGTATATTCTTGTTAGAGGGAAATTACAAACTACAGAGATCCTGGTGGGATCTGTTTACGGCCCTAATATAGATACACAGGTTTTTTTCGCACAATTGCTGGAGGTGTTAGCACCCTTTGTGCATGTCCCTATGATTTTGGGTGGGGACCTTAACCTTGCATGAAATCCCTTAATTGATAGGTCCAAACCCTCTAATCAAGGTCTTTCACCAGCTCATAAGGCTATGAAAGAATTAATGGCCCAACTTGGCCTATCAGATGTTTGGAGGGTCCTCCATCCAAAGTCTCGGGAATATACCTTTATTTCTCAAGTTCATGGTACAGCCTCCCACATTGACTATATATTACTTTCTCAAACCCTCCTTCCAGGGGTTATGGGCACTGAAATTCTGGCTGGGCCCCCCTCCGATCATGCGGCAGTATCGGCAGCAGTCTCCTTTTCATCCCTACCCAAGAGTGGTAATAGGTGGAAATTAAATAATCAAATTTGACACATCAGAACACGGTCAAATACATCTTGTCGCAAATAGAGGATTTTGTCGTGAATACTTTGAGGGATAATATCTGACCGGACATGGTTTGGGGAGCGTTTAAAGCTTTTATGAGGGGTATCTTGATAAGTCAGGCGGTTAAAAAGAAAAGAGAAAGGGAAAGAATCATGTTAGAGTTGGTGACTCGGATAAGACTCAGGGAGGCTAAATTATCCCCCCATTCCATGGAAAAGGACAAACAGGAGCTAGTCAAATTGAATAACCTTTATTTAACGTTACTAGGGGAACAAGCTGAACTAGCACTAATTAAAACTAAGGCCAATTATCTGGACCAGGGGGAAAAAGCTAGTAGGCTTCTGGCGAGATGTATTAAGCGGTTAGAATCTTCTCGTATAATCCAAGCGATCCAGTCCATGGAGGATGGTCGGATTCGGACTTCCCCTAAGGAGATTGTACAGGAATTCAGGCAATATTTTAAATCCCTCTATAGTGCAATGGCAAACCCCCCTACCGAAACGAGGATATTATCCTTTCTGGAAGGCCTGAATCTCCCTTCTCTTGAAGACTCTCAACAGGCGTATCTTATTACCCCTATTACTCAAGACGAAATTGAGCGGGTCATCAGAGATCTCCCTCTGGACAAAACACCAGGCCAGGACGGATTTTCGGCCAACTTTTATAAATTGTTTTCCAAACAGCTTTCCCCATTGCTGATTCCTTTATTTCAGTCTATTCTTAATTGCCAGGTAACAGATCAGTCTCTATTCGAGGCACTTATTGTCCTAATCCCGAAACCAGATAAATCCCCTGAACAACTTGCTAGCTATAGGCCTATTTCGCTGCTCAATTATGATATAAAAATTCTGGCGAAGTTATTGGCAGACCGGATAAACAAAGCTTTGCCTGAATTAATTGGAGTGGAACAAGTCGGCTTTATGAAAGGTAGGTCAGCCAATGACCACCTGAGGACGTTGGCACATGTCTTCTCTGTGTCCGAGGAGAGCAGTTCCGCCATGACCCTGGTCTCGTTGGATGCCGAGAAGGCCTTTGATAGGGTCCACTGGTGGTTCTTGTTAACCACAATGGAAAAGTTTGGTTTTCCAGAGGTGTTCCGGAAGTGGATCGGCTCTCTCTACCAAAAGCCCACAGCCAGGATCTCATGTAATGGGGTCATATCAGACCCTTTAGAGTTGCACGTGGGCACCAGACAAGGATGTCCATTGTCCCCTTTCCTTTTTAATTTATATCTTGAGCCCCCTTATAAGAAGTATATTGTGCAATAAGGAGATAGTCGGCATTAAAGTTCAAGAGAATCTTGTTAAAGTAACTGCATATGCAGATGATCTTTTGGTATATATTTCACGCCCGAATTAATCCATTCCGGCCTTACTGAAAACTATAAGGGATTACAGTCAGTTGGCTAATTATAAATTAAACTTAGACAAAACTGTGGTGTACCCTCTCAATAAGAAAGTATTTAAACAGGATATCACGGAGTTAGGATTAGCCTGGAAGTCGGAATCCATCAAATATCTGGGTCTCACCCTGGCTAGGAGCGCGACACAAGTGCGTCAGTTAAACCTGGATTCTTTGGTGCATATAACAGACTTAGATCTGAAAAGATGGGTGCAGCTTCCAATCTCCTTATGGGGAAGGATAAATATAGTCAAGACGAATGTGTTCCCCTGGTTGTTTTACCCCCTTAGTATGTTAAATATTTGGCTCCCACTCTCATGGTTCAAGAAAATTCACGGGCTCATTGCCAATTTTGTGTGGGGTTATAAAAAAGCAAGGATGGCCTACCATAAGTTAGCTGCTCCTAAACCATTAGGGGGATTAAGGCTACCGCATTTTGCTCTCTATTTTTGGGTGAGTCATGTTAATAAATATATTAGATGGGTGCAGGACATGGACCCTTCAGCTCAAGTACCGTACATTCCCTTATGGTTACAAATAGAGTTATCCCTCATCAGGAAATATGGTTTTACACCAGAGGCCTTGTTGTATCTTAACCCTAAACTACTGCCCCCTGCTCTTAAGAACTCTCTGATTGGGGTCTCAGTGAGAGCCCATTCACAGCTTTGTGGTTTTCTAAAATACAATCACCTAAATGACCCGTCACAACCCATAAGGGGCAACCCACGTTTTCTTATCGAAGGTAAGCCCCTCAGTGTCGCCTGGCTTGCACAGCCGTGCGATTGCCGCTTAAAAGATTTTCTCTCTGTAGATGGAAAGTGCTTTCCTCACCAGAGATTCTGAACAAATTTAAACTGCCAACTTTTCGATTTTCAAGGTATATCAGCTTAGATGCCTATTCCTCAGCAAATTGAGCAATACGCCAATTCAGACTCCGAAAGTAGAATTTCTGGGGACTCTGAAGCCTTTGGTAGGTTTACCTCATGCGGTCTCCAACTTATATAATATTTTATTTAATTGGGCTTATTCTCAGAACTTGGCCCCGAGTTCTTACTGGGCCTCTGTTTTCCTCAATGAGGAACTTAATTGGACAGCTCTGTGGCATAGCTGTCATAAATTTATTCTTCAAGACCGGCTGAGACTGATGTAATTCAAAATACTGCATAATATCTATTATTCTCCCCAGAAGTTAGCACGTTTAAAGGGAGTGGCGGTCTCATCTTGTGTAAGGTGTCATCAAGGAGTAGGGGACCTGTTACATATTTTTTGGAGTTGTCCAAAGATAGTACCTCTGTGGACAGCTATTAAAAATGGAATAGATCCATTATTAGGCTTGGAGGATCTCTTCACACCGGAAATATGTCTATTAGGAGATGTAGACCATATTCCAGTTAGGAACAGGAAGTTCCATATTTCTTTAATCTCGGCATCTCTCAAAAAAGTGGTCCTCAGACATTGGAAGGATTCTGTCGTAATCAATTATACTGAATGGCTAGAAGAACTGCTTGCCAATCTCAGAGTTGAGAGGATGATTGCTATCCTCCAGAATAAACTCCCTAGGTTTAATAAGATTTGGGGCCCCCTTTACACTAGTTATTCATTATAGTTTAGAAAGGGTTCCCCCATGAATAAAGGGGCATAATAAGATGTCTTGTACTGGGGTGGGAGGAGAATGGGGGGGGGGGAGTTTTGGGAACATGGCAGAGGATGGATCCAACTGTTATCTGTGTTACGTTTGTATGTTTATTCAATTGGATATGTATATTTACTTGGATGTATTCTCTGTAATAAATACTTGCAATAAAATCTTAATGGGAAAAAAAAAGGAACAGCAAGTGAGTGACTGTCAGGTTGTTCACCTATGATGTCACAGTCAGTGAGATCATAATGCTGATGATGTAGTGCGGGGCAGCAGAGTTAGATATGTCAGCTGCCAGGCTTAGAGCTGTTCCACACATCCAGCGCAATATTATCACATATAATACTTTCTGATTAGCGAAAGGAAAAAGAAAAATACTTCAGAAATAAAAAATTACAACTGACTACTGCTTAAAGTTTGTATTACTTTCCTGTTTGCCTGTTTTGGCTCCATTGGCTCCTTAAATATTTCTTATCCTATAGTTTGTATCCTGGATAGTGTTGGGGACGGGGAGAAGCTACATCTCATTGTCATTGTGATCTTCATTTTACACATTTCTGCACTATATTTACTCAGGATGTCTCAGATTAGATGCAATATCTTGTTTGCGGTGGGGTCATGATTTTTCCATGCTTTATAATGTATTTATTCAGGATAGCCTAGTCCAGATGTAAAATATAATTTTCAGTGTGTTCTGATTTTATGCATTGCAGCATAATATTGTGTAGATGTGGAGCCCCACTGAAAATAAGATGCCATGTCTTCTGTGAACTACCCAGGCTAAACATATAGCAGTCAGTAGGCATAGTCTAGAAAAACACATTGTAAAAATGTATAAAAGGAAGACTACATTGAAATTGTCTCTCAGCAGATTTGCATTGTGCAAATTCATTAGAAATAATGTGTAAAAGCATCCCAAAAGCGTTCCATAGTTATATCAGCTCTACCCAGAACTTGTTTATAAAAGTGATAGGGAAAAAAAAGGAAATACCGCAGATATTCACTGGCTTCAGAATTCTTCCCTGGCAATTTGTGGGCCTATCAAATCTCCATGCAGGGGTTGTCTGGCACTAATGCCAGTGCCTCGGGCAGTCATTTGTTTAAAAGGGAGAGGATCTTCCCCTCTATGTTCTCCCGGAGGCCTATCAGCTGAATGTTGGTTCTCCTCTCCTGATTCCTGTGGTCATTAGCAGTATATTCAAGAAGTTCAGACTGATAACAAGCCACATTTGGTTCAGTGCTCAACGTGAGGATGCGATCTTTCTAGATCCCTAGTCTGGCCTCCATTTTCTCAATCCACTTACCATGCTCACGGACCATGAACCCCAGGTTAGTCACTGTGGCCTGCATATGAATGAGATGTGCCTTGATGTTTTCAGAGCCATCGTTCATGTTATTCTTTAGCTCTTCCAACATTTTCACTAGCTGGGCCATCAGGATGTCTGCATCTTTCTCCAGTCTCCTCTTTGGGCTCAACTGATACATTGCCGCAATCATCCCCACGCTGGCTGCCAGCTTCCCAGGGCTTCCAGTGCTCATTTCCTTTTGGGTTTTAGAAGTGAGCTGCTCTTGCTTTCTAGTCGATATTGCCAAGGTAGACATTTGTCCTTATTTAGTCAATTTACCCAAGGTACAGTAAATACCTGTCCTTATCTAGTCAATTTACCCAAGGTACAGTAAACACCTGTCCTTATCTAGTCAATTTACCCAAGGTACAGTAAACACCTGTCCTTATCTAGTCAATTTACCCAAGGTACAGTAAACACCTGTCCTTATCAAATCATGTAGTTTTATAAACAGATGCCACAGTTTAAAGCAGGGTCGATGTGGATTTATTTGGATTCAGTAGGGAGCCTAGATGTCACTTGTCCACCCTGGTTGCTAGCTTGACCATGCAGCCCCAAAGTAAGGAATCTGACTGTACGGTATTGGCCAGCAGTAAGCAAGTGCAATGCAGATTGTAGCAAGAAAGAAATAATGTGGCCCAGCTGGAAAAGGAATGCAGGGCCCAGAGAATATTATTCTGTTGCTTTGCCAGCTGAGCTATCAGGCCAACTGTCTACGCAGAGTTTCCAACCGCCACTAGTCTTAACTGAATACTTGGAAATCTCAAGAAGTTACTGTCCGGGAGTGACAGTAAAAGTCTGGATCAGTTCCAGGAGCAAAATGGGGAAGGACTGTGCCTGCATAAATTGTATCTTCAGTGGTTCTCAAGCCCCAAATCCTGCTGGCCTCAAGGGGCCTGTAGCCACCAGAACACACTGGTGGCCTCACTTCTTATTTGTTTCACTTTAAATCTAATGATACAGCAAACCCTCTAATATAACAAATTTATTTTCACACAGTTTAGATTTTATCAGGTCACTATTGTGTTTTCCCTTAAAATGTATCTCGCATTGGGTTTTTTTAAGGTAAGAAATTGTTCATTCCATTACCTCTGTAATTGGAGTTCTAAAGAGTTTTGTGGCTACGGATCATTGTGCTGGTGTCCACCTGCAGCCATGGTGTCCTAATTTGAGAAATATCACTGGCCTCAAGGCATAAAACAAACAAAATAAAGTGCAAAAATGCAACATATAATGTGAGAATGTGTTCCCAGACTCTTGTCAGGTATGTTTAATCTGACATCAAAGTTAGTAGATTCCTTTCATCAGTGAATTCTTTCCATTTCCATTTTTCCATACTGTATTTGTTGTAACTGTGTGAAGAATTCAATCAATGATCAAACAAATGAGTAATTCCTTTGTGGAAAAAGACGGTAATGCTGTAAATTTCCTATTTTTAATGACTTCCTCTGACCCTATGTGACCACCAACTGCCATAAGATAGTTGGGCTGCCTCTGCTGCTGCTTAGCCCTCCACCACAGCTACCACTGTCTTTCCCAGTATTTAACAGCTGCATCCTGAACAACTGCTGCTAGAGCCTCACCATGTCGCTGGCTAGTCCTACCAGTGTCATGTTCTGGACCATGATTCAGAGGGCTTGGCCTTTTCCCTTACTGAGCCCCCCTTTTGACACCCCCCCCCCAGCCTGGACCTGGTCAAGCCCATGTAAGAAGTCCGGTCACCCTGGTTTCTGCTGTTAGATTTCTAAGTTATCCAAGGGCAGAGATCCTGGCGAAGTTCCAATATCATGTTCTAATTTTCTTCCTCTGCTCTTCAACCCTGTCCAGTGGCCACCTTCTGATATTTCTTTCACAATTCATTTACCCAGGATAGCCTGCCTATGATGTAGTATTTTCCCTTCAGTGGGGTCCTGCTTCCACCCATTTTATAGTTGTAAGAGACCTAAGCACTGGGAGGTCAAATACTGTTGTTCAAGGTCATGCAGCGAGTATGTATCTTTGGTGGGATGTGAACCTGTATCTTCTGTTCACAGTTCTAACCACTAGTCTACACTGCATGTCACTTCTTCTCAGTCACTATCTACTTGTTTCTTCTCAACCATGCCTCACTTTTAAATTGACACTCTCGACAACAGGCTGCATGCATCAAACCAAATATTTTGCTTTATTCCCTGACTAAAGACCACCATTCCTGTTGTCAGATTAATATTTCCTTCAGGCCCATGGTTTCTGTTGCAATCTGTATTGTCATGTCTGTTGTACAGTACGTGTAAACAGCAGCACCATCTAGATGTGTGATGCTGCTTAACAGAGTCTTATAGAGAAAGGGGAACTTGTTTAACCAGGAAAGGCACACTAAGCTGAAGCTCATTTCCAGGTGTGACCTGGGAACACAAGAAAGTTAAGTGACTTGCTCAGCATCACACAGTATGCAAGTGAGGGCTGTGGGATTCAAACTCAGGTCTCCAGGTTTGCAGATCAGTGCCCTAAACCGCAGCACTATACTGCTTTCTGCCTATAGCACCAATGAAGGATACCATCAGGGCTTTCTATTTGTGAGAATATTAATTGTAAATAAAAGGGGGAATCACAGCACCACTGCATAACTAATAAGAATTTTCCTTTCACTGAATGGTAAAAGCTACTGCCTTTAGGTCCTGACTCCCAGGATCCATGATTTGACTCCCGGCAAGCCTTATGGGCTAGTCTGTTCAACAGCACATATAGAATAGTGTAAGGGCAACCATGCACAGCAAGGCTGTGTTTCCATCAAGGGGTTGAAATGGCATCATAGGGACCTTAACAGGGCCGTTGCCAGGATTTTCTCAAGGGAGGTTCTTTTTATGCAGTCTGAGACTTTTTAAAAAAAGCTTTGTGTCTTAGGGCCACCAGTACCCCAGAAGCCATGGGATCCTAGAAGTGCTGTGTGGTGCATTTTGTGGCTTATTTTGAAGCTAAAGAAGTCATATCTGAGATCTCCTACACCCCTTGCTCCAAACAAAATTATCATCTAGCTGGCTGCAGGGTTAATACGTATATGTATTCAGTACCGGAGGGCAGCAAGATGCTGTTAATGTAATATACCTAAGACATTGTCTCAGATATATTATGTTATGAGTTTTAATATCTGCAGCTGTATCTACTGGTGTGTAGAGAAGGGGTCTGGGGGCTACCTGGCCCCAGAAGCTTTGGGGTACTAGATGCTCTGTGGCTAATTTTGTGTATTATTTTAAACCAGAATAACCCATCTGTGAGCTCCCCTCCACTTCCTGCTCTCAGGACAATTATTACTATCTGGGTGGCTCAGATTGTGTGTGTGCATGTGTGTGTGTATTTATAAAATGGGAAGCAAAGTAAATAAATCCAGCATTGTGATTATATAAAACACATCACAAGACCATGCGTTTATCAGAGTATGACCGCACACCTGCACTTTTACCCCCTTCAAAAACAATTTTGCCATTTTATAAGATAGATAACCCACTCTAGGATGTGTGGTCACGCTGTGATATACACACGCCTAGGGTGGTTGACACACTCTGCCTGCGGTCTCATGCATAACAACACACACCAAGGTGTGCGTATGTCAGAGCATGACTGCACACCTTAGAGTAGGTTATCTATTACATATATAGATAGATAGATATAGAGAGAGAACAAATACTAATGCACTGAACCTCAGTGCAGAGTCTGCAGCTGGTTTTGGCTGGGTATTGTACGCTACTAACTTACTGCATTGCTGGCTTTCTATTAGGGCAGGGGGTCTGGATCTGATAGGCCCCAGAAACTATGGGCTATGGTATGCTCAGTGGTGCACTTTTGTGGCTTATTTTAAGTCTAAATAACTCATATCTGAACTCCTTCTACCCCTTGCTGTAACTCCCACCATCCACAGCTCAATATACCATTTAAGTAAATGAGTCAGTGCAACATGGCCTATAGCATGGCTAGCAGGATGTTGTGATGTATTGATAGGGGTATTGATAGCAGAAGAAAGGAGATACTACTTCCCCTCTATAGATCCATGGTGAGGCCTCACCTAGAATACTGTGCCCAGTTCTGGAATCCTCACCTCAGAAAGGATAAGGACAGGCTGGAGACAGTGCAGTGCAAAGTAACTAAAACGATTCAGGGACAGCAGGGCAAATCCTATGAGGAGCGCCTCAAGGCACTAAATATGTACTCATTGGAGACCAGAAGGGAGAGAGGAGATATGACAGAGATCTTCAAGTTCCTGCAATGAATTCAAGTGAACTGTGGGGTACTATTTAGCCTGAGTACCAATTCGCAGTCACATGGACATGAATGGAAATTAACAGGAGGTAGGTTCAGGAGATGTGAGGAAGTACTATTTTATGGAAAAGGTGGTGGAACTTTGGAACAGCCTGTCAGCTGAAATGGTGGGTGTAAAACAATCAGAGGATTCAAGCAGAACTGGGACATAATGAAGGAAACAGTGGTTACTGGAGGCAACAGAACCAAGGAAGAGAATAGAGAGAGGATGGGGAGGGTTAGTGCCCTGGAGAAATTGTAGGTTCCAGGGATTATAGAGAACTTGGGCAGACTGGATGGACCTCTGGTCTTTTTCTGCTGTCATTGTCTATATTTCTATGTTTCTATTCTAGGCATCCTGCTTGGAAAAAAATCTGTAACATAATTCTTAGTTCAGTACTGAGTGCTACAATTGTTGCCCCCACTCTATTCTCCAATGTGGTAGGTATGACAAAGGGAGTGAGGGGAAAGGTAATTGACAGTGGTGGGGATTTCCAGTGCAAAGTTACCATCTCTTAAATGCCTACACCCAACCCCACCCCACCTTGCTTCCAAAAGTACAGTGGGCATATTCAAAACACTGAACTGTAGCAACAAATGTCATTCTACTGGCACATGTAGTCATCTGGAGAAAACACATCACAACGTATTTGATTTAATGGCATCTGGCACAGATGACACAGACAAAAGTGGAAATGAATGACAATGAAAATGGGACCATAGTGAAGACCTCTCTGAACAGCAGAATTCGTGAGGTGGCAGTGTAGATCCTAGCCAGACCCTCCCAAACACTTGCAATGCCTTTCCACTGTGGTACCTCTTTTGCTTTTCTTATGAAAAGTTAAAACAGGCATATGAAACAAGACAACTTTGTTTTTTGTATAGAGGGGGATTTAAATAATTCATTTCTAAATTTTCAGTCCGCCCATCCAAAAAGCTCCCTTGGCCAACTGCATAGCCTATCCTTTGATATACAGTTATTAAGGGACACATCTTCGGCAATAGTGGCCAGCAAAATTTACCTGCCGGTGACCGATAATATTATAAGTCGAGGTCCTCTACTTCTTTTTTGCTGTCCTGGTGACATCACCTCTGAGTCTGCCACCATGTTCCTTCATCCTCCAGTGCTAGCTGACAGCGTGAATTGTAGGCAGCGGCTGTGCTGTATTGAGATCACATTCACGATGCTGATGTGAGCTCCAACTGGCCAGCCAGTCATAGGGGGAGGGTGCGGAGAAAGACTCATAAAGCAGCTCCAGTCATCTTACTGGTACTGAGGGAGCTGATTGACAGCAGATGGGGGGGTGCATGCAGAGAGAAAGTGCTGGGGTTCAATCATGTGTGTCTGTGTGCATTAGCACTCTGTAACAGTAAAAAAAATAAACAGAAATGTTGAAAAATGTTTACAAATAATGAAAAATAAAGGGGGAGTTTCAAAAGGGGGGTTCTTTTGAACCAGATGAACCCCCCCTGGCAATGGCTATGCTCAAGAGTGGAGCTCGAGAGGTCCCTGATGTCATCTGAGCCCTGAGATGGAAACATGGGCCTTGTTGTATATGGTTGCCCTTACACTGTTTTATATGGTAAATGGTCTTAAAGAATGAAATAAAAAAGAGTTATGTGCTTCTCTATCCCTAATCCACTGCTCACCCACCTGCCTGATCATACAGTTCTGGTTGTGTTTGTTTGTTTGTTTGTTTTTATATAGCTGTTATTTTTTTATTTATTTTATGTATTTAAAATATTGTTAACTGGGAAAAGCACACTGAGCCAAGGCTCATTTCCAGGTGCAACCCGGGGGAATTAGATACATACAGGGATATAATACTATATAGTAATACAATATTAATACAATGCATACAGTTGTAGGATTCATACAGAGTTTATACACATGATAAAATACGTATGCAAGGACTAAATTATACTAGGGCAAAACAATGACTAAGGCATACAGGAAGGCAAGGAGTAAGGGGACTGGGGCACTTTGTAAGTGTCAAATGAGGGAGAGGAGGTAGGCTGGGGGTGTGGGAGGGTGATGGGTGATGCAAAATTACAAGAGCAAGTGGTGGAAGGTATTGTTTGAAGAAGAAATTTCAGAGCAGCTGGGTTAGGAGAGTGGTGAATGTCACAGAGAAACTAATTCCACAGGCATGGGAGAACAGGCAGAACACCAGGAGGAAGGAGCTACTGGTATAACTAAACTTCTCTACTGGGACTAAGAACTAGAATTCTACTACTGGGACCTTCAATTTAGGGTAAAAAAAAGTTAGTATGTTTGTCAGAATTAGTTGAAGTGAGCTGTTATCTGTGTAGTTATCTAGGTGCTTGTCACAGGTGGCTGAAGGGAATTGTTTTCTGTGCCATTAACTAAGTGTAGAAAGATTTGCAAAGTAGGGAGAGTGGCTAAGCTAGAAGGAAGACAGGTTAAAGCCAGATTTAAACACTGCCCTAGATAGCTTCTGCCAGAGAACATGCAGAACAACAGGAGGAAGGAGCTACTGGTATAACTAAACTTCTCTACTGGGACTATATTGCCCTCCTTCCCTCCCTTCCCCAGCCACCCTAAACCAGTTCTACTTTTATAGGCACAGGATTTGAGTGAACAGAAACTTCCTGTTTGGGAGCAGGAAGTGAGTGGTCACAGAGCCACCAAAGACTCACCATCCTAGAAGGATGAGAGTAGCTCTCCGTCCCCCCCAGCTGCTGGAGGTCTGACTCTGAGCAAGTAAGGAGACTACTGAGAAATATAGGAACTTCTTGTCTCAGAACTGGAAGATCAGGAGCTTAAAGGGCACAGAGGCAGTAAGTAAGTAGGGAGAAAAAAAGAAATAAACAGAGGAAAGAGTAAGTATTCCAAACAACGGTTAGGGGGCCAGAAATAAGACATGATGGGAGTAGGGCAGTGCAGTGGCTATGGAGCAGCAGTCTTCCAGGAGACGTTCTGGGGGATGTGGTGTTGTCCCATCTGTAGGCACCTCTCTGGGATGCAGGAGGTTGCTCATCTCCAGGCTGATTTGGCCAGGATTTGTGGGACCTCCTCTCCCTCCCAGGGACCACCAGGGCCACTGTTGTTGCCTCAGAGTTTGCCAAGAAAAGGAGTGGTTGGACCACAGTGGGCTCAGGGAGGGTGAGGGTGGTGGAACAGAGGCACATCCCTGCAGTTGTATCTCTTCATAATTCATATGCCATTCTGGCAAAGTTTGGTTCCTCTATGGAGGCACCCACAGTGGAGACCAAGGAGGATGCTAGGAACTTCCACAAAGGAAACCCACAGGAGGGTGGCATGGGACCCCACAGGGAAAAGGAAACAACTCCTGGTGGGGGACTCCATTGTTAGGAAGGTAGAACTGGGGGGGATGGGAAGAGGGAGGTAAGGTGACCTGCCTGGTGCCATGGCTTGGAGGGACAGGGAGCGAATCCTCAGGATCGTCGGAGCAGCTGCACAGGGGAGGGAGATGGATGTCATTTTCCACCTAGGGACAAATTACCTGGCTAAAAAAGGGATCAGAGCAGTGCAGAAAGCATTTGTGGAGTTGGGGAGGGGCCTTAGACAAGTAGGACGCACTGTAACCTTCTCGGAGGTGCTGCCTGTCTATGGCACAGGTGAGGCCAGGGTGTTCCACACCATGGGATTCAATCAGTGGTTGAAAAACTGGTGCAGAGCTCAGGGATTTGTCTTCATTGGGGACGGGGGGTCCACCTGGAGGGATGCAGGCCTATACTGGCGTGATGGTCTGCATCTGTCCAGGAGGGGAACCAGGATCCTAGGTGATAGGTTTAAATGCTTCATTGGCAAGCATTTAAACTAGCCAAGGGGGCTGGCCCACCAGCGCAGTGGTTGGATTTCTGCTTGTGATGCCAGTGACCCGGGTTTGGGAATGAGCCCGGGTCACTGGAGGGCTGGTTGGGAGGAGAAGGATCGAGCATCCTACGACAGCTCTCCTTCTCTGGGGGGAGGGCAGGGGATAGGTCCGGTGCCTGCTGGCTCCTAGCGAAGGATGGGAGTATTGAAGGAAGTACGGCCCAAAGTTAACTGGAGGAGGAGCGGACATCAGCGTATGCCATGACGTCACCACGCTGCCCCCACAGAAAACGGGAAAAACTGCTCGCTGGCTGCCAAGATGATGGCTCTCCATTCCTGAGCACCTCCAGTACCTGCTTAGGGCCTCCTGTTCCTCAGCAGCATCACCGAGCCCTAATGAAGTGTGTGCCGGGGTCTTCCCCTGTCACCCCGGTGCCCTTTCTCCTCAAAGGGGGGACCCACCCGGTGATAGGGATGTGCCAGGATATCCCGGGAATCGGCTGCAATCTGAGGACCTGAGGAGGGCTGGCTAAGGTCAGTGGGGTCGGGGAGAACTTGTGGAGCCTGAATTTGTGGGGGCCAGTGAAGCATGGGAGGCAGTATAAATATATAATGCAAAAAAAAATAAAAAATAACCTAGCCAAGGGGGGAGGCACTGGAGAGGAGCAGGGAAATCCTAGCCCCCTCCAAAAAAATTAGGGTACTAAGTGAGGTAAACACCAACATAGAGATGTTGATAGGGAAAGGGGCAGGGGTAAATGGAGAAAATGACAAATGCAATAAGGACAGGGAAGGGCCAAAAAGGTGTAAGGCCATCAAGAAATGGAGGGTAATGAGTACCAACGCCCATAGTCTGGGCAACAAGCTCCCTGAACTGGTGGCCTTGATGGAAGAGGGATGCCTGGATATTGTAGCAGTCACAGAAACATGGTACTCAGAGAACCAAGACTGGGATGTTAACATACCAGGGTACACAACCTACAGGAGAGACAGGGAGGGGAGAAGAGGGGGTGGAGTACCCCTCTATGTAAGGGAAGGGATAAAAGCAACTGAACAAAAGAGTAAATAGGGAGGAGAGGAGGCACTGTGGGTTACCTTAGAGACTGGAAATGGCACCACAATTGACACAGGGGTTGTATACAGACCCCCATGTCAGGGGGAGGGAATGGACAAGGATATGATGGAAGGCATCCTTAGGATGGCAGAGAAAGAGGAGATACTGTTGATGGGGGACCTTAATATGCCAGATGTTAACTGGAGCACCTTTGCTGCAGCCACATCCAAAAGCAGGGCCATTCTTGATGCCCTTCAGGTGGCATGACTCAGACAGCTAGTTTTGGAACCCACTCATGAGGGAGCAATCTTAGACCTTGTAGTCTCAAATGGGGACAGTGAGAGGATCTCAGATCTAGAAGTGGGTAGCTATCTGGGAAAAAGTGACCACCAAACAGTGTGGTTCATGATAAACTCAGCTACAGAGCCAAGCCATGCAAAAGTGAGGGTTCTGGACTTCAGGAGGCCTGACTTTGGCAATATGGGAGAGTGCCTTAGAAAAACACTGGCAAACAGGCTAGAAGGAGGGGTGGAGCAACAATGGGGAAACATCAAAACTGCCATCACAGAGACAACAAGCCTTTGTGTGAAGCAAATAAACAAATCAAAGTAAAAGAAAAAGCTACTATGGTTCTCAAAAGAGGTGGCAGTGAAGGTTAGGGAGAAAAAGATAGCATTTAGGAAGTATAAGGCAGCACAGAAGGAGCAGGGCAGAGAACTGTACCAGTTAAGGCAGAAGGAAGCAGGGAAGGTAGTCAGAATAGCAAAGGCCCAAACTGAGGAAAAGATAGCCAACTAGGTTAAGAAGGGGGATAAAACCTTTTATAGGTATATCAGGGAGAGTAGAAAGACAAAGGGAGGGATAGTGAGGCTGAATAGAATGGACAGCGGGTGGGCAGAGAGGGACAGTGAAAAATCAGGGATACTGAATGAATACTTCTGCTCAGTATTCACAAAAGATGAGGAGGGGGAAGTGCCTAATCTAATTAACAGAAGCACTCTGGATAGGGTGGTCAATCCCAGTCCTTTCACAGAAGAAAGGGTTCTGAAAGAACTCCTAAAACTGAAGGTGGACAAAGCAATGGGGCCTGATGGAATTCACCCCAGAATTCTAAAAGAGTTAAGGAGAGAACTAGTGACACCAATGACTACCCTTTTTAACAAATCATGAGAGGATGATGTGGTACCTGAGGACTGGAGGAAGACTGATGTGATTCCCCTTCACTAAAGTGGGAGCAAGACAGAGGCAGGAAACTACAGACCTGTCAGTTTGACCTCTGTGGTAGGGAAAGTGATGGAATCACTTCTGAAGGAAAGAATTGTTGAGTACCTAGAGGCCAGTGGGGCACAGGACCCAAGGCAGCATGGGTTCACAGCGGGAAGGTCATGTCAGACAAATCTAATTGTGTTTCTTTGACTAGGTGACCAAAGTAGTAGACCAGGGAGGGGCTGTGGACATGGCCTACCTAGACTTTAGCAAGGCATTTGACACAGTCCCACACAAAAGATGAATAGTCAAATTAACCAGCCTGGGAGTGGGTCCCAGGGTGGTAGCCCAGGTAAAACACTGGCTGGACAACAGGACACAGAAAGTAATCATTAATGGAATCCACTCTAAAGAAAGAGGGGTCACTAGTCGGGTATCGCAGGGTTCAGTACTGGGTCCAGTCCTTTTTTAATGTCTTTATAAGTGACATTGCAGATGGACTGGAAGGAAAAGTATGTCTCTTTGCAGATGACACAAAGATCTGCAACAGACTTGATACACAATGAGGTGTGGAAAGGATGAGAAGGGGCTTGGTAAGGTTGGAGGAATGGTCAGAAGTATGGCAGCTTGGATTCAATGCAAAGAAGTGCAAAATAATGCACCTGGGAAACAAAAACCCAAGGGAAGATTACACAATGGGAGGGGAGGTAGTAACAACAACAAAAATGGAAAGGGACCTGGGGGTAATCATATCAAATGACCTTAATGTTGGGCAAGCATTGTGAGAAGGTAGTAGGGAGGGCTGGAGGGATACTGGGATGTATAGGGAGAGGCATTACCAGCAGAAAACAGGAAGTTGTTATCCCTCTGTACAGACAGTTAGTGAGATCTCATCAGGAGTACTGCGTCCAGTTCTGGAGACTCCATCTCCACAAGGACATAGACAGAATGGAGGCAGTCCAGAGGAGGGGCAACTAAAATGGTACAGGGTCTGCAAGAGAAGCCATACAAGGAGAGACTAAAGGAGCTTAATATGTATACCCTTGAGGAAAGGAGGGAGAGGGGGGGACCTGATAGAACCTTTTTAAGTACCTCAGTGGAATCAAAAAAGTCCAAGAGGGTAGCGTCTTTCAGAAAAGAGATGTGCAAGAACAAGTGGACACAATTTGAAGATAGAGGGGGGATGGCTCAGGGGCATTTTGTGAGGAAGTATTTTTTCACAGAGAGGGTGGTGGATGCATGGAACAGTCTTCCTGAGGAGGTTGTGGGGCTTAAACTTGTGGGGAGAATTCAAGAATGCATGGGACAGACATAAGGCAATTTTTGTGGGTGGTAGGAAGAAATAGGCTGTTGGTTAAATAAGATCTGTAGCTTATCTGTAGGTAGGGAAATGGGAGGACTAGGTGGGCCAAGCGGTCCTTATCTGCCATCAAAGTTTATGTTTCTATGGTAGGAGAATACTGTCTAACCCGAGGATGTGGGAGGGAGAAGATATGAACATCCGTATATGGGACTAAGTACATGGACAAACTAGCTTGGGATAGGCAGGAGTTGAGGTAAGAATGAGAGTGCTCCAAACCAGAATTTGGCAATGAAGGAGAGGCTATGGACATGATAGCTAGCATGTAGTTAGTGGAGATAAGGAAAGGGAGGAGTAGAGGATGCAGTGGTGAGTGAGGTAGGAGGAATGTGGTGGCAAACTAGCAGAAAGATCTGTGCGAAGTGTTGAGTTTGGCAAGAGAGGTAGCAGGAGCCAAACCATAAATAATATCAGCATAGTCAAATACAGTTAGAATGGTCTAAGTGACCAAGTCACAGCAGATTGGTAAAGGGACGCAGTCTTTGTGATGATAGAGGGCACTGAGTTTTGGTTATAGTTTGGTGCATAAAGAGTCAATGTGGGCAGAGAAATCAAGGCTACTGTCCAGCCAGACACCAAGATATTTAAAGGAACAAGTAGAGTCTAAGGGAGAGCCATCCAGGGTAGTAAATGTTGGGTTGTACTGGGCAACAGTCTCTGCCTAGAACCAAAGAGCATGGATACAGTTTTTCTGGAGTTTAATTTTAGCTGGTTTTGACAAAACCAGTGCTGCACTTTGTCAAAGTCACACTACGGGGGGCAGCCACATCAATGGTGGAGGAATCAGAAAGGTAAATCACAGTATCATCCACGTACATTTGGATTTTGAAGGTAGAGCAAATGGATGAGAGTTCATTTATGAATTGGGAGAATAGAGTGGGGCCACGATTTGATCCTTGGGGGACCACGGTTTGGACTGGGAGGGGGAGGTGACACTTCCAACTTGTACAGATTGCTGTCTGTTATGAAGGTAGGATCGGAACCAATTTAGGGCAGGCTGATCCAGACCACAAGAGTGAAGCTCGTGGAAAAGAAGTTGATGGGAGACAGAGTCAAAGGCTTTTGACAGATCCACGGAAATAGCAGCAGTGACGTGGCTTTGTCCATAGCTGATTGCATGTGGTCAGTGATTTGAAGCAAAGAGGATACCATGGAATGCTGCTTCCTGAAACCTGATTGGAAAGGTGAGCAGTGATCTGAGACTGTAAGATGCTCCAGAAGCCTGTAATAAATAAGGGACTCCTGGAGTTTGTTGAGGGCAGGGAAGAGAGAGATGGGTCTGTAGTTGCCTGGGAAAGTGTAATCACCTCCTTTACGGAGGGGGAGAACCTTGGCCAATTTCCAGGCTTGTGGGACTGAACTGGTTGTGAAGGATAGGTTGAGGAGATGGGCAAGAGGGGCTGCAGTTGTGGGTGCTGATAAATGAAGGATCTTAGGGTGAAGGCCATCCAAACTGGTTTTGTTGGGGTTTAGTGACGTAAGTGCCCAGAAGACTTCTAGGGAAGAGACGGAGGGGAAGGAGAAACTGGTGTCAGAGGGAGTGAAAAGGGGATCTACAGTAGTAGGACTTGAGTGGTCAGGCAGAGCACAAGTCGTGAAAAAGGTGTTGAAGGGGTCGTCGATAGAGGCAGGGTCAGAAACTGTGCTGCCTTCAGTGTTTAACACCAGAGGTGCTTGAAAGACAGACGGGTCTAAAAATGAAAGAATAACTTTCCAAAAAGCTGAGGAGGAGTTGGAGGTTGCCTGTAGTTGGAACCTGAAGAAGTCTGAGTTGGCATTTCTGTTGGCCATGGTGCAGGAATTTCTAAGTGACTTATATAGTTGCAGGTGTGAGGGTAGGAGAGATGCCTTGAATTTTTCCCATAATTTGTCCTGGGTTCTAGACAGGGAGATGAGGTCCAGTGTTAACCCATGGTGGTGGTGCCTTTTTACGTGTGCCTTTTTTAATGGTGCATGGATATCCCAGATACTGGTTAGGGTGACAGTAAATAACTGGAGAGCTGTATCTATGTCAGGGGCTGAATAAGTGGGAAACCAGTCTGCCTGGGATAAGTACTGAAGCAGGGAGAACGAGTCAAGGTTGCAGAGCAGGCCGTACCAAATATATTTAGGGGTGGATTGGGGAATAGGGTGATTTCCTATACGGAAAGTAATGCAATGGTCACTGAGGGCATCTGGGAGTATGTACGCAGCACAGATGTGGTGAGGGTGGGAGTTGAGCACCCAGTCGAGTAGGGAGTGGTTTGGAGAATTGGGGTTGAGATGTGTAGGCTCTGAGATGAACTGGGTGAGGCTGAGAGATTGGATTTTTAAGGTTGATGACTTGGAAAATGGGGAGAACCAATCCAGATTGAAGTCACTGAGCAGGATTAGCTCATCTTTATCTTTGAAGGAGGAGATGGAAGAGATGCAAGCAACACTAGACTTTTGAGCTACTTTTGGAGGGCGGTATGATACTCCAATATGGTCTGGAAGAGTAGAGGGGAGAAAGAGAACCATGATTAGAAGCTCATGGGAGGAGGGGTGAGTTTCACAGTGGGATAAGGAGCATGCAAGTGATTGCCTGTAGTGGATGGCAATGCCACCTCTGCATTTACCAGGGTCCTGGCGAAGTAGGCTAAAGTCAAGGATGGAGAGGGAAGAGTCTGGGATCCTGGCAGAAAGCCATGATTCAGTCTTGCAGAGAATGCCAGGGGAATATTGAGTGACCCATACTTTGAGGGCCTCCATCTTGGGTAAAAGGCTCCTTGCGTTAAGGTGGAATATATGTAGGCCTTTAGGAAGTGTAGAGGAAGGGGTGCCTGATGGGAACCTGGGTTTGTTTCAACATCCTCTGAAAGGAGTAGGAGGAGTCAGTATAGAGACAGGTGAAGGTGCTTAGTCCTTTTTGTTGCGGGATCGGGGTTGCTTACAGGGATCCCAGAGAACAAGTGCCAAGCAGAATGGAGGCAAGTTTGGGATAGGGTGAAGGGAGGTGAAGCTCTTAGGGAGAGGTAGTGAAGGTAGCTGAATAGGCAGTTTCTGCCTTGGGAGCTGATGAAGTCCAGTACAGCAGATGGGCAGGAGTGAAGCAAATCAGATTCTGAGATTGGCGGAATAGGGGCAGGACCAAAAGTAAGTCAGGTGTGTTTTAGGGTGGCTTGTTCAATGGCTAGGATCGATGAACCAAGGTCAAAAGCAAAGCAGAGACTGAGTAGGGCACATAGAGAAAGAAGTTTAACTGTAAGGGGTAGCATTGTAGTGGGAAGAGCTGGGTGAGAGGAAAGAAAGTAGTATAAGGTGTGGGTAGGAGAGAAATAAATGTTCTAGAGAGAAAGAAGAAAATGCAGGTCAGCAGTAGTGCCTACCTGGTGGGTGGAGGAAGGGACCCTAGAGATTTTTTTTATTTAACACTTCGGAATTAACCTTTGAGCTATGAGCTCTTTTACAAAGGTTTCATGTCAGGAGACAATACAGCAGTTACAATGGTACAATTCACATAGACAGAAATGCAGGTATCTAACATAGGAATACTAGCTGGACAAGACAGTAGCTTTGTAGGTGATTACAAACAGCTGCAATTAAGAAGTCTGAGAGGTATAACCAGCTGCCTTGGGAACAGGCATTGTCACAAGTTTCAGGTCCTAAGTTCTTCAAAATAGTTGCAGGTAAAGGGAGGAGGGAGAGGGATGCAGGAGCAGGGGATCAACAAGCACAGTCCTGGAAATGAGATGGAAAAATTGGAGCTACAAAAGCAAGTGATAGGTGAAGTAAAGTGGAGGTGAGTATGAGGTAAGGGCAGGACTGGGTGGAGAGCCAGTAGTGAGGGGGAGAGGAAATGGGGTAGGAGCAGGTTGAGAGTCACAGAGATGGGACTGAATTAATGGAGCTCGGGCATGCAGTGAGAGAGAGAGTAAGAGAGAGAGAGAGAGAGGGGCTAGGAGGAACAAGGTGAGAGTAAGGGTTAATCTGCAGTGGAATAAAATCTTATCGAGTGAAGTTAGGGAGTCCGATTTCCCACAATAGAGTACTTATGTATGTGGATGACAATTGCCTTACTGAGGGGTGTAAGTGCCTTATGCATGTCTGCATTCACAGGTTCTAGTGTTGATTAGGGATTGCTTTAGCTCATGGTTACGGTAAATAAGCTCTTTGTAATGTTTACTCCAACTGGGAGCTTGTTTAGTCAGAGAGGACCCCTGTAGGTGAATGAGCACTGGCCAAGGAATGTCCTCAAGAAGGGGACGCATAGGGTACCTCTAACCATGGCCCTTGTTTTATGCTGTGGGTGAGCCAGTAGGATGATGTGTTGGATGCAGAGTGGGTGCAAGACCTAGCTGGGCTTTTTTACCTAATAGGCAAGTTTGCAATTTGACCCTATCTCTGAGTGTAAGCCAGTTAGTTTGTTTGTACAAGGCACATGTGTGGGTAAGTTTATCTGCCCAAACCATTTTAGGGCAGTTTCTGAGGCAGCACTGTACTCTACCAGACCATAATCAATTATTGATAGGACAGAGCTGGTGATAGAGAGGCAAAGGGCTGTGGGAACAAACCAGGCAGAGGAAGAGGAGAGAAGCAGAGACAGGCCAGCAGGAAAATAACAAAAGCAAACAAGGGGCGTGGGTATCTATGAAAGAGCAAGTGAAGCAGTGGAGGAGAAAAGAGTAGAGACAGGACAGCAGGAAGGTACCTATAGCAGTGTCGGGGGGGGGTGCTAGTAGAGCATATCAGTCAGACCGAGTTTGTACCAGAGGAGATGGCCTAGTGCTATGTGCAACAGCTTGGGAGAGCAAGCAACAGCAGCTGAATGTTCAATTCCCAGTAGAGGGAAGGGGGAATTATGAGCGTGGGTAATGGAGAGGGGCAGGGTTGAGAAGAGTGTAGGGGAATAAGAAGGGGGGAGGAGTGAATGCCATGGAGAAGAAAGGTAAATTGTATTTAAAAGTAGAGGAGAGGTGCGGATAGGACAGTGGGGGCCACTAAATGGCATAACAATATAAACTGCCAAGGGAGTATAAGGGAAATAGAGAACAATGGAGTGGGTCAGCTGACAGTCAGGAGACCTCCAACAGCAATAAGGGAGGTGCCCACCCAGGGTGGGAAGGGGGTGGATGGGGCAGCTGCCACATAAGCAGTGGCGGGCAACACTGGAGCACACAGAAGCTGAAGTCCATACCTTCTAGGAGCTTCAGACTATCAAGGGACATGAGGCAGTGGAGAAGAGGGGGGAGAGCCACAGATGAAGCTTGGTCTTCTCAGTCAGCCCACAAAAGAAACCCAAATAGGCACAGGTTAGTATGTCTCCTGGGAGATTAAAAGCCCAGCAACACAGAGACAAAAGGACTAACTGGGATCAGGGTGGGAAATGGGTCAGGGATGAAGGGGTAGGGGAGAAATTATGGGTCTACACAGCAGGATACAGATACAGGTAATTTGGGTAAACAGCATTAAATTACGACACACTACAGGTACTAGTAGTAGAAAACAACACTACATGGAAAACAGCATTAAGCCCTCTAAAACACCCCTAGCACTGCACTCTTAAGGAGGCAGATAGAAACAGAGCAAAAGACAGGTAAAGAAAAATGTCCAAAACTTGTCTCAGGAACAAGCAACACTGGTCCTCCAATGGAAATTAATTTTAGTCAACACTGGAGTACAGAGAAGCTGAAGTTCATACCTGCCAGGAGCTGCAGGCCACTGAGAGGTCCAAGGCTGCGAAGAATAGTATGGGAGAGCTGCAGATGAAGCTTGGCCCTCACAGTCAGCCTGCCAGGAGCTGCAGACCAATGAGGGGTCCAAGGTGGCAGAGAAAAGGGTGGGGAGCTGTGGATGAAGCTTGGCCTTTACAGTCAACCTGCCAGGAGCTGCAGGCCGCCGAGGGGTCTGAGGTTGCAGAGAAGGGGGGGGGAGAGCTGTGGATGAAGCTTGACCCTCACAGTCAGCATCCTAGGAGCTGCAGGTCAATGAGGGGTCCAAGACAGTGGAGAAGAGACGGGGAGAGCCACAAATGAAGCTTGGCCCTCACAGTCAGCCTACCGGCAGCTGCAGGCCATCCAGGGGTCCGAGGCAGCGGAGAAGGGGGAGGAGAGCTGCAGATGAAGCTTGGCCCTCACAGTCACTCTACAAAAGAAGCCCAAATGGGCACATGTTAGTATATGACCTGGGGGATTAAAAGGTCAACAGCACAGAGACAAAAGGACTGACTGAGTTCAGGGTGCGAAATGGGACGGGGACAAAGGGGCAGGAGAGAAATGGCAGATCTACACAGCAGGATACAGATACAGGTAATTTTGGTACACAGTATTAAATTACGGCACAACACAAGTACTAGAAGCAGAAAACAGCACACTACAAGGAAAGCAGCATTAAGCCCTCTAAAACACCCCTAGCACTGCACTCTTAAGGAGGCAGATAGAAACGTAGCAAAACCAGGTAGAAAACATCCAAAGCTTGTCCTTGGGAATAATCAACACTGGTCCTCCAATGGAAATGAATTTTAGGCAACACTGGACCACAGAGAAGCTGAAGTCCATGCCTGCCAGGAGCTGCAGGTCAATGAGGGATCCAAGGCAGTGGAGAAGGGGGGAGAACCTCAGATGAAGCTTGGCTCTCACAGTCAGCCTGCTAGCAGTTGCAGGCCACCCAGGGGTCCATGGCAGCAGAGAAGGGGGGAGCTGCGGATGAAGCTTGGCCCTCACAGTCAGCCTACAAAAGAAACCCAAACAGGCATGTTAGTATATGTGATGGGGGATTAAAAGATGAACAGCAAAGAGACAAAAGGACTGACTAGGGTCAGGGTGGAAAATGGCTCAGGAACGAAGAGGGAGAAGAGAAATGACAGGTCTACACAGCAGGATACAGATACAGGTAATTTGGGTAAACAGCACTAAATTATGGCACAATGCTGGTACTAGGAGCAGAAAACAGCACAGTACAAGGAAAAAAGCATTAAGCCTTCTAAAACACCCCTAGCACTGCGCTCTCAAGGAGGCAGATAGAAATGGAGCAAAACCAGGTAAAAAGCATCCAAAGCTTCTCCTTAGGAACAATCAACACTTTTCCTCCAATGGAAATTAATTTTAGCAACACTGGAGCACAGAGAAGCTGAAGTCCATGCCTGCCAGGACCTGCAGGCCACCGAGGGATCTGAGGTGGCAGGGAAGAGGGGGGGAGAGCCGTGGATGAAGCTTGGCCCTCACAGTCAGTCTGTCAGGAGCTGCAGGCCACCAAAGGGTCCAAGGTGGAGGAGAAGAGGAGGGGAGAGCCACAGATGAAGCTTGGCCCTCATAGTCAGCCTACAAATTAAACCCAGATTTGCACAAGTTAGTATATGCCGGGGGGATTAAAAGGTCAACAGCACAGAGACAAAAGGGCTGACTGGGGTCAGGACAGGAAACGGGTCAGAAACAAAGGGGGAGAAGAGATATGGCAGGTCTACACAGCATATACAGGTACAGGTAATCTGGGTAAGCAGCATTAAATTACGGCTAATGTGGGTACCAGGAGCAGAAAACAGCACAGTACAAGAAAAGCAGCATTAAGCCCTCTAAAACACCACTAGCACTGTGCTCATAAGGAGATAGATAGAAACAGAGCAAAACCAGGTAAAAAAAATGTCCAAAGCTTGTCCCTGGGAACAATCAACACTGGTCATCCAATGGAAATTAATTTTAGGCAACCCTGCAGCACAGAGAAGCTGAAGTCTGTACCTGCGGGGAGCTGCAGGCCACCGAGAGTTCGAGGTGGCTGAAAAGGGAGGGGGGGACAGCCGTGGATAAAGCTTGGCCCTCACAGTCAGCCTAAAAAAGAAACCCAAACAGGTGCAGGTAAGTATATGCCCTGGGGGATTAAAAGATCAACAGTACAGAGACAGAAGGACTAACTGGGGTCAGGGCAGGAAACGGGTCAGGGATGAAGGGGGGGGAGAAGAGATATGGCAGGTCTACACAGCAAGATATAGATACAGGTAATTAGGGAAAACAGTACTAAATTAAGACAACAATGCAGGTACTAGGAGCAGAAAACAGCACAGTACAAGGAAAACAGCATTAAGCCCTCTAAAACACCCCTAACACTGCGTCTTAAGGAGGCAGATAGAAACGGAGCAAAACCAGGTAAAAAATGTTCAAAGCTTGTCCTCAGGAACAATCAACACTGGTCCTCTGATGGAAATTAATTTTAGGCAACACTGGAGCACAGAGAAGCTGAAGTCTGTGCTTGCCGGTAGCTGCAGGCCACCGAGGGGTCTGAGGCAGCAGAGATGGGGGGGGGGAGAGCCGCAGATGCAGCTTGGCCCTCACAGTCAGCCTGCTGGGAGCTGCAGGCCACTGAGGGGTCTGAGATGGTGGAGAAGGGGGGGTTGTGGATGAAGCTTGACCCTCACAGTCAGCCTGCTGGGAGCTGCAGGCCAATGAGGGGTCTGAGGCAGTGGAGAAGAAGGGGGGAACTCTAGATTAAGCTTGGCCCTCACAGTCAACCTGCTGGGAGCTGCAGGCTACTGAAGGGTCTGTGGCAGCGGAGGAGAGGGTGGGAGAGCCGCAGATGAAGCTTGGCCCTCACAGTCAGTCTACCCCCAGATTAGGTGTCATTTGCTTTTGTTTTCACTTACTTATTTTAAATTCTGTGATTCTGTTCCAGTAGGCATGCTGCAGCTTTCCTCAGTGGGTAAGAAATGCTACAAGCACGAACTGCTGCCTTCCAACCTGCTCCACTGAAACATGCAAAAAATTTTAAGAACCTGGACCCGGAACATCAAAGTGCCTGCCGGGGGAGAAGGATGGAGCGTCCTAAGGACTGCTCTCCTTCTCCGGGGGGAGGGAGGGGAGTACGACCGGTGCTTGATAGACCCCTGGCAGAGGCCGGGAGCACCACAGCAGCCAGCATCAGAATGTAGTTGAGGGGTGGGGCGGATGCTGGTCATCATTGCATGTCCCCACCCCTCGCATATAGGGGGAGAAAAACACAGCTGCCTGCCGCCCGGATAAAGCCTGCCCCTCCACTCCAATGAGCTCTCAGGCTGGCTCTCTGACCTATCCCATCTTTTTGGCACTTGAGCTGGTGCCACAACCCCACCCTGGGGGGTAAGCCAGGGGGTATCGGGAAGTCATGGCTAATATGGAAGTGGGAGCGGAGGGGGCTATGACCAAGGCCAAGTAATGGTGGCGGGTGGCTAGAAAAGCATAATAAATTTTAAAAAAAGAAACCATTGAGTATAAGTGCCTGTACAGTGTGTTAATTGTAATATACAAAAGTCTTACAAGACTGATTATGATGTTTTTATCACATTTCTCCACATTTCCAGCTTTTAGGATTTGTAGTGTTTTGGTGTTGGTCAGCCACTAAAGACCCTTACCTTCACTCTGGTCTGCCAGACCCATCTGTTGCTGCTGGTGAGGACCCCTTGCTGGATCATGTGAACAAACTTGAGGGTTGCAGAAATAAATTAATAAATTGGCATTTATTCTGTATAGCAGACATGAGCCCTGATATTCAGAGTTGCACCCGGCAATGGCGCAATGTGGTGTCACAGCACAATTGTGTTGCATCGGTGAAACTCAGGGATATATTCAAAAGGGATGAGCAATGGCACATCTCCTCTGAATATATCAGGTAATGCGCACTGTGCAAATATGATGTGCTGCTGCATCCCCCCCCCCAGACAGGGCTGAATACCAGGAATGGGAACTGCACCAGCACAACAGAGTTACACTGTTTGCAAATTCCTGATAGTCAGCCGGCAGTATGCAAATGGGGCTATAATGTATAATGTATAATATATATATATAATGTCTGGTAGTCTAGTGGCACCCCTCCCTCCCTGTAGCTGTAATCGCCTGTAAAATAAATCCCCAATCATTTCCTGGTAGTCTAGTGGCACCCATTCTCTCCCCGTAGCTCGACTGCCTGAAATAAAATAAACATATATCCCTGGTAGTCCAGTGGTACCCCACACCCCCTCACCCACACAGGACCCTGGCCTGCCCAGCACCCCCTCCTCAGTGCGGGCAGCAGTTTATCCACCCGCATACCTCCGCGGCTGTCTGCCGACTGACAGCTGCAGTATGGGCTGTAACCCCATTGGTCCACAGTGTGGACCAATGGGCTTGCGGTGCATACTGTACTAGTCATGCACAAATATGTGAATGAAGTCATTCATTCACATATTTGTGAATGACTGGTACAGTGTGCACTGCAATCCTGTTAGTCCACAGTGTGGACCAATGGACTTGCAGTGCATACTGTACTAGCCATGCACAAATATGTGAATGAAGTAATTCATTTACATATGTGTGAATGACTACTACAGTATGCACTGCAAGCCCATTCATCCACACTGTGGACCAATGGGATTGCAGCCCATCCTGTAGCTGTCAGTCGGCGGGCAGCCGTGGAGGCATGCGGGTGGGACTATGCAGCCCGCCAGTGACGCTGGGCAAGAAGAATAGGTGTCCTGTGTGGGTGGGAGGGTGGGGGGGTGCCACTGACCACCAGGAAGGGGTATTTACCATACAATCGGCAATCAGGGTTATGGAAGGGGTGGGGGGACCACTAGACTACCAGAGATGTACAGAGTAGTACTTTTACAGGGATTGGAGCATCGGGAGGAAGGGGGTGCCGCTAGAATACCAGAGAATGACTGGGGATTTATTGTATGGGCAATCACAGCTATGGGCAGGATGAGGGGTGCCACCAGACTACCAGGTAATGATTGGGGATTTCTTTTATGGGCAATCGCAACTACAGACAGGGTGGGGGATGCCACCAGACTACCAGGGAATGATTGGGGATTTATTTTACGGGTGATCGCAGCTACAGAGTGGGAGGGGGGTGCCACTAGACCACCAGGGATGCTATGGGTACTTCTGCATAGTGTACTGGGTGGGCAAGTGGCCACCCACCGCTAGCGGCTGCTGTGTTGCACCTTGCAGTACAGCAGCTCACCTGTGGGTGGCCACAATTTGAACCATTTTTTTCAGGCTCATCTTTGGGCATCGATATGCAGCATATCTCAGGGCTGTGCAGGCATATGCACCACACATCCCAGGCTACATATCGAGATGTGACTCATATGCATGGGCTCGCCCTCTGGGGAGGTACTGCATACCTCATCTTTGCATCCCAGCACATCGGGACTTGCTCTGCACATGTCCCTCTGTTGAATATTGCCTGGGTGCATTTCTGGGGTTGCACTGTTGTAACTCAGTTGCACCAGGCACTACCCCCTTTTAATATCTAGCTCATGTTCTCTTCATGAGGTCTAGCCCCAGGCTGACAGAAACTAAAGGGACTTCTAGCCCCTGCCAAGGCAGAAATTAAAATTAGCATAATGAGATATAATTGCTACAGTCATTCTGACAGCACTTAAAGGGATGGCAGCTGGCATTAGCCCAATACATAAATACATAAGTGTACGCCACATCACCCCCAGGACAATTAATGTGAGCACCACTCAAACAAAGCAATATCACACTATGACAGTTGAAACAATTTTTTTTTCCTTCAAGCATTGCAAGGCATGGCATATTTAAAACAAAACAGTATTCCACTGCAGGGAGGGGGGAGGAAAGGATCTGTACTAAACTGGGGACCAGGCAAAGTAGTGTCAAGGGAAGGGGAAACACTATAGAAACTTGAGGCTTGATCAGGGCGACAAGTGCCACAGTGCAGGGGAGGGAGAAGGGAAGGGAGGGAAGTGCAGCAGCTGAAGGATTTTCAGAATTGCAGAACAATAATATTTACATGATGCAAGAAATACAGCAGGTGTACCACCACTGAGTCCTGTTATCAAAATTTCAAGATCTCCATTGACTTTTACAATAGTAGGAATACAGGCATGAGTGAATTGCACCGGTTCCTAATAGGATGGGGTCAGGGCGTTAAAAGCGACCCAGGAGTTCTGCGCACTGTCAAATCCACACCACTTTACTCAGTAAGTCCAGGATCTGTTAGTGTACTTCTTTTGCAAGATCTTCTCAATCTGGTACACCAGTGAGTGTACAAAAGAGTCCTTAGGAGAAGAAGAAGAAGAAATCCCAGGGAGTTCATCCGGGTGATCAGGCAAAATGAGATCTGGGTGGAGAGTGTCAGGAGTGGGAAGATCTGTAGAAACTGCTTGCAAGTTGTCTGAAATGATTTCAGCTTTGGAGAGGATGGCAGGCTCAAGTTCAGCTTCATTGTTGGGTGGACTGGGATCATCTGGGGATGGGTGGTGTTACTCAAGTACCCATGTTTCAAGCGGTTGATGTGGACTTTGTTGTGTACCAGCTTTCCATCAGACTTGTGGAGTAGATGAACGTGCACAGGAGGAAGCTTTTCTACAATGTAGAAGGGACCAGTCCAGGGGCGAAGCAGTTTCTTGGTGGCGCCCAGAACTAGGACAGGTCAGCACAAGTATATAATGTCCCCAGCAGAGAATGAAGGTTCATGTGACTTCGCTGCTGACATTTTCTGCATTGCAGATTTTCTCTGGCCCAACTTGGTGATTGCCACACATCTTGCAAGTTCAAGCTGTTCAAGCATTGGAATGATGAAGGAAGAAGCTGATGTTGGAGCAGTGAGAGATGTCTGTCTAGTGGAGTTCTTGGGTGGCATCCATGGACTAAGAAAAATGGAGTATACTCCATACCGTTGACACTAGGACTTGTGTTGTAAGCAAATTGCACAAATGGAACAAAATGATCCTAAGTGTCGTGAGTCTCATCCAGGTACTTGGAGAGTGTGCTGAGAATGGTAGGCATCATTCTTTCACTTTGTGCATTGCACTGTGGATGATAACTGGTTGTGTGAGTCTTTTTGATGTTGAGAAGTTTGCATGTTTATCACACAATAGTTGAAAGGTAGTTAGTGCCTCTGTCTGAATGCAGGTACAATGGGGTACCATGATGACAAATGACTGTGTTGAGGAAGGCACTTGCAATTGTGGCAGCTTTGATGTCTTTTAGGGGAATTAGTTTCAAATACTTAGGTAGTCCACAAAAACAAGGATGTATTTGTTGCCGGAGTCAGAGCACGTGAGTAAAGGCTCAAGAATGCCTGTACTGACTCTTTGGAATTGTTCAGTGGCTACAGGCATTGCAATGATGTGTGCCTTTGTCGGTTTGGCAGGAGGCTTTCTTTGGGAGCAGGACTGGCAGGATTTAACAAATTGGACAATGTCTTTGTTCATGTGAGACCAGAAGAAGTGAAGATGTGTCTTTTTGAGAGTTCTGTGGATTCCCGTATGACCTCCAGAAAGTGGAGAGGCATGAGTGGAGAGAAGAACTTGATTGATTAGAGAGGCTGGCACAACTAGCTGTACATGAGTTCTATCATGCGACGGCCCTTGCCTTCTGTGGTCCAAATATGGAAAAGCACACCATCATTGAGGAAGTATTGCGAAGCAAAGTACATCCCAGCAATGCTTCTTTTCTTGCGGTAAGGTTCTTGACTCCAAGTATGTGATTATGTCTGTGAACTGAGGATCAGTTCTTTGTTGCGTTTTGACTTTTGCAAGGGAGAGGTCAGAAGCAGAGGAGGTGAGAAGCTCTTTGGCTGCTTACAATAGATGAGGAATTGTGTGTCTTTCTGTAGAAGTAGTTGGTAGCAGCAAAGCAACTTGAGGTGCTGTAGGATTATCCCAGGAAACACATCTGTGGTGTGGAAGGGAAGAGCTTGTAAACAGGATTCTTCATCTGTTGAGGATGGCGTGGAGGGATATAATCTCCAGCATACACCATCGGCATTGAAGTGAACTCAACCTGGTCTGTACTGAATTTCAAAGTTGTAGGATTTCAGCCTGGCAATCCATTGGGTGAACTTGCCTACTGGCTCCTTCATTTCGAATAACCATCTGAGTGCAGCGTGATCAACGATAGCTGTAAAGGAGGAATAGCAAAGGTAACAGTCAAATTTCTTTATGGCAAATACCATGGCTAGACATTCTTTTTCTGTGATGCTATAGTTCTGCTCATTTGAAGAAAGAGAGAGCCCATCATAGGAAACAACTTGTTCTGTTCTATCTTGAATTTGACATAGCACAGTACCCACTGCAAAGGAACTAGTATCTGAGTAGAGCTTGAAAGATTGGTCGAACCTTGGGTAGGCCAATACTGGAGAAGATATTAGGTTTTCTTTCAAGATTTAAAAGGCCTCTTTGAATTCAGAAGTCTATGTATAACCACATCCCTTTTTGGTGAGGGCGTACAATGTAGCTGCAATCTTGGCATAGTTGCAAATGAACTTTCGGTAGTAGCCAGACAGGTCCAGGGAAGCTTGAAGGTCTTTGAGATTGTTAGGTTCTGGATAGTCTTTGACTGCTGAGAGCTTGTCTGGGTCTAGAGAGATGCCTTGAGAACTAACCACATGTCCCAGATAATGAATCTGATGCTGTGCAAAACAACGCTTCTCTGGGCGAAGCTTAAGATTGGCTTGTCTGAGACATTGAAACATTTCTTTGAGGTGCCAGAGGTGCTCTGGTAAGGTTCTGCTGAAGACAATAACATTGTCTAGGTAGACTAGGTAAGATTTCCAAGACAACCCATATAGTATGGCGTCCATAACAAGTTGGAATGTGGCTGGACTATTCCGAAGTCCCATAGACAGATGTTTGAACTGAAAAAGTCCCAGTAGCCTGTGAGGACGATGACCACAGTTGTGCACTTTCAAAAGAGTGACTCACTCACGGCACCTGTGCATAGGGCTACATGGTGGGGGGGGGCAACTGGATGTGGGGGTAGGCAAATATAGTGACAGGATGTCGCTTTGTATACATGCATGCAGGGGGGTGGGGAGGGACAACACCTTGCAAAGGGCAGAAGGGGAGGGAGGGAGGTTTTGTGTGGTGTAGATCAGGGGTGGTCTGCCAAGCTGGCCATGTAGCATGGTGGGTTGGTGGCAGGCTGAGGTTGGGAGGGTGCCGGGTTCAGTTCTGGGCGCACTCGTTTTTTGCACCAGGTCCGGGGTTCTCTTTTTTTTTTACATTTTCATCCCCCCGACATGTAACACCCTGGAGTTGAGAATCCTTTAGTAGGGGGGTGCAGGGGGCACAACTCCCCTGGCATAAAAGTAAAAAAAACTGTCATGCGCCCTTTTGCTGTTCACTGTAAGAGTACATCGTCAAAATTTTTTCCAGCAATGTACACTCGCCCAAACGACGATCGCTATTCTGCGATCACTGTTATGACATGGAACCAAAGTCCCAAGTGGCAGCACCATGCTGTGTATGGATGAGAAGCTGGATCAATGGAAACTTGGTAGAACCCACTCTGGAGGTACAGAGTGGTGAATTAAGCAGGGCTGGCTGCACCAAGACTCTCTAAGGCATCTTTGGGTGTAGGTAAGGGATGAGCATCCTGCACTGTGTAGGCACTGATTTTTTTTGTAGTCTACCACGAAGCGATACCCTTTGTCCTTCTTTACCAACAGAAGGCAAGGTGCACCCCAGGGACTTGTAGACTCTTCAACAATGTCTTGTTCCAGCATGTTTTTGAGTATGGCCTCTAGGACTTGTTTCTGTTTGTGTCCCACTTGGTAGGCTCGCTGATGGTTTGGTTTCTGGTTGGGCTGCACCTCAATGGTGTGTTGCAGGATATCACAGCATCTGAACTTGTTATCTGGACCTACAAAGATATCTGGGTAATTCTCCAGGAATTTCAAAAGTTGTTGTCTTTCTGTTGGAGATGCTGGAAGTTTTGAAAAGGATAGTCACTGACTGAGGGGTAACTCTGCTGAAGCTGGAGTGGTTGTGATAGTACTGACAGGACTAGAGTTGGTGGAACCAGGCTGAGGTTCTTACATGAGATGGAGCTGGTTCCCTGTAGACAAGCAGACAAACATTCCAATGTTGCCACCCTTTGAGATAACTACTGACTCATCTGTGACGTTCCAGCATTTTTGGAAGACTATGCTGCTATGCACTTCAGACAAGGTGTTTCCTGGGAGAAGACCTGATGAATGCAGAGCAGGAGATCCCGTGATTATGCCAACAACACCTTGTGGAAGTGGTTCAACTCAAATCTTGGCAATCAAAATCATCTCTGTTTGAGGAGGCACAGTGACTGAGTCTGTAGCTGTGAGTTGCTTCCAAGGGTCTAGTGACAGTTTGCTTGATGTAAAGTCTAGGATGGCTTTGTGAGCTTTGAGGAAGTCCAGGCCAAGAATTACTGCAGGTTGTAGATCAGGCACTGGGTAAAACTTGACAGTAGCTTGTCGTGAGCCAAAGTGTAGCTTGAGATGGACCACGCCTGTGATAGGTACTGTAGCTGTACTTGCTGCGATAATGTACTTTAGATCAGCTGGAGAGACATTAGGTACTAGATGAATATCTTGGTTATTCAGAATTCTGTTGTTAATAACTGAGATTTCTGCTCCAGTGTCAACTAAGGCATGCGTGGACCAATCTCCAGTGGTTACAGGCACATAGTTTGCTAGTAAAGGTGATCTGATGACAGGTATCTTTGCCCCCAGAAGCAAAAGGGTGCCTGAGTTAGCAGTTAGAGGGTGTGGTTCATTTGACTTGTGAGAGTTAGAGGGGCAGTCAGTTGCTGTGTTCCTCTGATCTTGGGAGTAGCTGTGGTTATCATGCTGATTGTGTGGCAGTGGGCACCTTTGGTTCTCCTGATTTCTGTTGTGGTTCTTCAGCTTTTGGCAGACAGCAGCAGTGTGTCCTCTAAATCCACACCACTGGCAGGTCACAGGCTCATGTGAAGGTGGAGGTGGATCAGGTGGCTGTCGAAATGGTCGAAGAACATTGACAGAGGTAGCTGAAGAAGCAGTTGAGCTGACGTGCAGACTGTTGACAGTTGTGGTGAGCATGTCTATCATTGATTGCTGCTGCTGGACATAGAAACATAGAAACATAGAATTTGACGGCAGATAAGGACCGCTTGGCCCACCCAGTCTGCCCATTTCCCTACCTACTGGATAAGCTGCAGATCCTAGTTAACCAGCAGCCTACTTCTTCCTACCCCAACCCCCCAGAATTGCCTTATGACTATCCCATGCATGCTTGAATTCCACCACTGATTTTGACTCCACAACCTCCCCGGAAGGCCATTCCATGCATCCACAACCTCTCTGTGAAAAATACTTCCTTAAATTACCTCTGAGCCGCCTCTATCTTCAAATTGTGCCTCTTGTTCTTGCACACCTTTTTGAAAGATGCTACCTCTTGGACTTTGTTGATTCCCTTGAGGTACTTGAAAGTTTCTATCATGTCCCCTCTCCTCCTTTCCTCGAGGCTATACATATTAAGCTCCTTAAGTCTCTCTTCATATGTCCTCCGGTGCAGACCCTGCACCATTTTATTGCCCTCCTCTGGACAGCTTCCATCCTGTCTATGTCTTTGCAGAGATTGGGTCTCCAGAACTGCACACAGTACTCCAGATGGGGTCTCACCAGCTGTCTGTACAGAGGATAATAACTTCCTGTTTTCTACTGGTGATGCCTCTCCCTATGCATCCCAGTATCCCCCAGCCCTCCTTGCTGCCTTCTCACATTGCTTGCCCACCTTTAGGTCATCTGATATGACTACCCCAGGTCCCTTTCCATTTTGTTGTTGTTAGTATCTCACCCCCATTGTGTACTCTTCCCTGGTTTTTGTTTCCCAGGTGCATTACCTTGCACTTCTTAGCATTGAATCTAAGCTGCCATACATTTGACCATTCCTCTAACCTTGCCAAGTCCCTTCTCATCCTTTCCACCCCACCCTGTGCATCAACTCTGTTGCAGATCTTAGTGTCATCTGCAAAGAGACATATTTTTCCTTCCAGTCCCTCTGCAATGTCGCTTATAAAGACATTGAAGAGGACTGGTCCTAATACTGAACCCTGCGGTACCCGCTAGTAACCCTCCTTTCTTCTGAGTGGACTCCATTTACTATTACTCTCTGTGTCCTATTCTTCAGCCAATTCTTTACCCAGGCTGTTACCTTGGGACCCACTCCCAGGCTGGCTAACTTATATATTAATCTTTTGTGTGGGACTGTGTCAAATGCCTTGCTAAAGTTCAGGTAGGCCATGTCCACAGCCCCTCCCTGATCTACTACTTTGGTCACCCAGTCAAAGAAATCTATCAGATTCGTCTGGCATGACCTTCCCGCTGTGAATCCATGCTGCCTAGGGTCCTGTGCCCTTCTGACCTCTAGATACGCGACAATTCTTTCCTTTAGAAGTGATTCCATCATTTTCCCTATCACTGAGGTTAAACTAACAGGTCTATAGTTTCCTGCTTCTGCCTTGCTCCCACTTTTGTGAAGGGAATCACATCTGCCCTCCTCCAGTCCTCGGGTACCACCCCATCCTCCCATGATTTGTTAAAGAGGGTAGTCAGTGGTGTCACTAGTTCTACCCTTAGTTCTTTTAGAATTCTGGGATGAATCCCATCAGGCCCCATTGCTTTGTCCACCTTCAGTTTTAAGAGTTCTTTCAGAACCCTTTCTTCTGTAAATGGGCTGGTATCAACTTCTGTATCCAGAGTGTTACTACTGTTTGTTTTATGTACCTCCCCCTCTTCCTTTGTAAATACTGAGCAAAAATATTTGTTTAGTATCTCTGCCTTTCACATTCTCCCTCTGCCCACCCTCCCTCCCTTTATTAAGCCTCACTATCCCTCCTTGGTCTTCCTTTGCTCCTTGATGTACCTATAAAAGGTTTTATTCCCTTCTTAACTGAGTTGGCTATCTTTTCCTCAGTTTGGGCCTTTGCTGTTCTGACTGCCTTCCCAGCCTCCTTTTGCTTTAACTGATACAGTTCTCTGTCCTGCTCCTGCTAGATTCCTTGTACTTCCTGAATGCTTTCTTTTTCTCTTGAACCTTCACTGCCACTTCCTTTGAGAACCATAGTGGTTTCTTACATCGTCTTGTTTTGTTTATTTGCTTCACACAAAGGCTCGTTACCTCTGTGATGGCAGTTTTTATTATTCCCCATTGTTCTTCCACCCCTCCTTCCCGCCCATTTGCTAGTGCATTCCTTAGGCACTCACCCATTTTGGCAAAGTCAGCCCTCCTAAAGTCCAGACAGATGTTGCAAGTGCAGCCAACTGTGATGACTGAGGTGCTTGTACACTGGTGGCCTGGGAAAGTAATATGGACTCTTGTGCAAGTCATGCAGCTTGGATTGTGTCCATCCAGGTTGTTGGTTTCTGTTGAATTACATAAAGATGGAACTGAGGAAGCAGTCCCCAGACAAAGGTTGTGATTTGCTCTTTCTCAGATTTCTGTAGACATTTGCAGTGAGACTCAATGTCCACTATGAAGGCTTCTAGAGATTCAGAGGGGTACATGGTATGTTTCCACAGCTGCTGTTACAATACCCAGGCAGATGTGCTTGAAGAAAATGGTCTTTGAGGACTTCTGGTGACGCAAGCGTCTGTATGACAGCCTGATCTCAGAGCACTCTGTCCCCAGCAGCAAATATCTTAAATAATCGATCCATCTCTGCATTAAACTAACATACCCCTTTTAATATTGGACCATTGCAGTGATGGCTAACATGAAAAGTTCTGCAAAATCTCAATTCCCCCGGCAAAATAAAGGCAACTCGTTCTTGCGGCCTAGAGATATGAGCCCACCGAGTTCCATAGCCTCGACACGCACTGCTGGCTTGGGAGACGAGGAAGAAGGCAACGGGTCAGAGACAGGATCACAAATTGGGAGGGCCGACTCCAGCGCTATTGTGCGTATGCTGCATAAAATAGATGGAAAGGTGACCGGCGTCAAAAAAGATTAGCAAAAATTAGAAAAGCGTACCACTGATAATGAAGGTCATATCAACACCTTGCATAATGAACATATGGCCTTCAGGCGATCATTGGTGTACTTGTACAGAAGAGAAAGAGACCTTACTAACAGGGCTGAAGACTCGGAAGCTCATTCTCGTAGGAACAATATCAGGGTTTTCGGAGTCCCTGAGGGCTCCGAGCAAGGTGACATGATGGGTTTTATTATGACCTGGCTGCAGAAGGAGCTGGAGCTTTCGGTCGACTCCAATCTGGGAACTGAAAGAGCCCACCAAGTGCTGATTCCTAAGCCAGCACAAGGAGCCCCACCAAGGTCTATCATAATTAGAATTTTTAAGCTTTCAAACTAAAAAGAAAGTTTTAAGATTGGCCTGGGCAAATAAAAATTTAAACCTAGATGGCCAGCAGGTATATGTTGACCATGACTACCCTCTGGCTCTGTTGTCACGTAGAAAAAGGATCCTGCAAGTAGTAAAGCAGCTGAAGGAAAAAAGGAATTAAAGCCCAAATACGTTACCCGGCCAAACTGTGAGTGCAAATGAATGACTTAGTCAAAGTCTTTGACAACCTCATGGCAGCCGTCTCCTTTTGAAGACGCTGGATATACCTATCCCAGATTTGAGAGAGGAAGAAGCGGAGTCCCATATAGAGAATCTGCTGTGGAGAGTAGTTTCCCCAACTTCGGCCAGCAGGAAAACGCAAGCCAAGAGATTTGCTATCCATGCATGCTGAACTGTCCAAATGGTTAATGTCATCCAATCCGATTCCCTGAGGACAAAGGTGGAAAACCTTATGGACAATAGAGTCCCAATCCAGATGGTGATGCCGAAGTGCAATGTCTAATCCCTCAACTCTCACTGATGAGGTGACACGTAAACTCCAAAAATATTTTCTTTGAACTGGCATCCTTACCTGAATTGAGAGCTTCTTTAGGGGCTGGATGCAATACAAAACTTCCTGCAGCATGCCTAATTTTCATTCTCAAGAAAAGATAACAGCAGCTATTTACTGTCTACACCAACTCGATGATGTGCAGACCTGCAAGGAGCTAGAGGAACCAATAGCTGCAGGTACTGGTTTCCACCTGATACTGATTTGGGGCTACCCCACCCCATGTGCGTCTGCTTATTCTATCCCCTGCTCCTCATGAAGAATATGCGCGGCTGACAATCGAATTAAGGGCTCCTACAATTATTCCTGGATATAGGTACAGATTTACCATTCTTTGTCATTTACGAAGTAGGAGACCCATCATTCAAGCATCGTTTCTCGGACTTATTAGTTCTATGTTTCTAATTGTTCACCCCCAAAGGACGGTTTAAGCAGTTAAGTGTATTGGTTACTTACATAGAAACATAGAAGCTGACGGCAGATAAGGACCGCAAGGCCCATCCAGTCTGCCCATTTCTTTTTCTGCCTTATGAATGTGCCATCGGCCTTTTCTCTGTCAATTGTCTATCTATTCATACTCATCTGTATTGCTCCCTTATGCCTATCCCATGTCTGTTTGAAGCCCTGCACTGTACTCATATCCACCACTTCCTGAGGTAGGCCATTCCATGCATCCACCAACCTTTCTGTGAAAAAGAACTTCCTCACATTACCCCTCAATTGGCCTCCCTCTAATCTCATGCTGTGTCCTCTTGTCCTGCTATTTTTTTTTTATTGAAACATGTTAGACTCTTTCACCTTATTAATGCCCTTAAGGTGTTTGAATGTTTCGATCATATCACCTCTCTTCCTCCTTTGCTCTAGGGTATACATATTGAGCTCCATTAATCTGTCCTCATATGTTTTCTGATGCAGTCCGTGCACCATTTTGGTTGTCTTTCTCTGGACTGCCTCAATTTGGTTAATGTTGATTCTGAAAAGTGGACTTTCTCTCTCAAGAAGGACTACATTGGTTAAACAATTTACTGTATGAGCAATAATATATGTGAGGGTTTTTAAAAGGACTGATGTTTCTATAATTAGTATTATTGATAGGGAAATATTTACTGGTTATTAGGATAAGGAGGAGGGGGTACAAGACAAATGGGAATGATTACATACTGCTTGCCAGAATCAGCTGGGCAAATTCTGTGCCGCCCCAGCAGGCTGCCAGTAGTTACTGGTGATTTACTGTCAGAATTATGTACCTCCCACCTTAATACCAGATGAACAGCCGCTGGTGGAGCTGAGTACTGGGATCCCAGTGGTCCGATTCGAGGGAAGAGCATCGAGTGCCCTTACTGGGCTGTCACTCTCTATACCCCATTTGGGGTGCTCTCTCGATCCTCCACAGTCTAGAAGTCTAGACACCTCGAGAAGGCATTTTGTCTTCTACACCTCAACTGTTGTCTCTGTATCAGTGTTTCAATTTTCTGTGTATTGGATGTTATATGTTGACAATTTACGAGTTAGATAAACTGTTATTTGGTTTAATGTAGATAGTTGTAGTTAAATATCTTATCCCCTCTTCTTCCTTCTTTTTTCCCTCTGCTCTCCCAGATTACTTTTCTACCTATAGGGAAAGACTCAATTTACTCAGGCTGAACAGGAATGATTTAGGAATACTGATTGTCTTAAAACAAAGCAGTTATGTATAAGTTAGTTCTATGCTCATGGAATGTTAAGGGTGTTAATAATGTGGTTAAGAGGTCAAGAATGTTGCAAGGATTACAAAGAATGAAATGTGATGTGGCATGTATTCAGGAGACCCAGCTGACTGCCACTGAACATACCAAACTTAGAAGGTCCTGGGTGGGCAGAGTCTATGCAGATTCCAACCCAACGACTAAAAAGACAGGGATAGCTATTTTTATATGAAAAGGGTTGCCTATCCAGGTAACAAACACTTATTTTGAAGGGTCAGGGAGAATATCCCTAGTTTCAGGACAGCTTAGGGGTCACCCTGTACATGTTATGTCAATATATACCCCAACACCCCCGATGGGGGAATTCTTCAGAAAGGTGCTTAGCATAATAAACTTGCTGCCGGAAGGGCAACTTCTAATCGTAGGTGACTGGAATTGTGTGGAGGATGCTCAGCTGGACTGCTCACCTGCTCACAAGGGGAGACAGGGAGCATGCTCTAAACTACTAGGCACACTACAGGCTGAGTCGGGCTTGATGGATCCCTGGAGACTCGCATTGCCCACTGGCAGGGATTTCACCATTTTCTCTCCATCCACCCAGTCCTACTCACGCCTTAACAGACTCTATACTCAGAAAAACCATGCGTACACAATCAAAGATATTGATTTTCACCCTCGGGCCTTATCTGATCACTCCCTTCTGACCTGTCAGTTGCAGTGGGGCTCCAGCAAAAATAAAGGGGGATGGAGGTTTAATGTCAGCTTGCTACATGACAAAGAGTTTGTGTCATCCACTAAAAGAGTGATCACCCAATACCTTTTGGAGAATGATACACAAGAAACCCCCCTGAATATGTATGGGACTATTTGAAGGCAGTGATCAGGGGACACACAATACCTTTTGCCTCCCATAAGGCTAAGCAACACAGAATCGTACAAGATAAGATGGAAGATACACTGAGACAATTAGAGACGGAACATAAGAATACGAGAAACCCTGATCTACTCCCCAAAATTAAAGGGGTGAGAGAAGAGGTTAACAAACTCTCACTGCATAAAACAGAAAATACTTTGAGATTCATGCAGCAGAGATATTACGAATAGGGGGACAGGGCAGGCTTCCTATTAGCGATATACCTTAGGAAAAGAGAGGCAGACAGATACATATCTAAACTAAAAAAGGGTCTCTCCCCCGGGGAATATGCGAGTACTCCGGAGGACATAGCCCAGGAATTTATAAAATACTACTCCCGTCTCTATAAAAAGGAAAGACTGCTTGATCAAAAACAAAAAATTTAACAATTTTTTCAGCAGGCAACCCTCCCATCCCTTACTGTGACACAGTAGCAATATATGGAGGCATCTTTTTCCAATACTGAGATTATGGTGGCTTTAAATACATTTAAGGAGGGGGGAACCCCATGCCCAGATGGCTTCCCAGCTGAGTCTTATGGCAAATTAGCCAAATAATTAGTCCCTATGATCACCAAGGTTTGCAATGTAGCACATGAGGATGGACAAACCCCTGATTCCTGGGTGAGTGCATTGTTAACAGTCATACCAAAACCAGACAAAGACCCACTCCAATGTTTCAACTACCGACCCATATCCTTGCTCAATCAAGACCTTAACATTTTTACTAAAATTCTCAGTCATCAGTAGCAATCTTTAATAACAGGCTTAATCCATCAAGACTAGACTGGGTTTATCCCAGGCCACCACATTTAAGACAATATACGTCTTTTGTTAAATACTATATATGCGTCACAATCATTTCCTAAAAATACCCTATATGCTGTGATGTCAGTAGATGCCGAGAAGGCATTTGATCATGTAGATTGGTATTACTTAGAAGAGGCCTTAAAACGCTTTGGCTTTGGACAGCGGTTTCAATCCTGGATCACCAATCTATATAGAAACCCACGAGCACAGGTAAAAGTAAATGGGATAATCTCCTCCCCTTTCCCGATTCAACGAGATACACGGCAAGGATGTCCCCTCGCCCTGTTATTGTTTGTCCTAAGTGTTGAACCATTAGCAGCCTATATCAGACAGTCCCCAGAATTCAAAGGAATTAGGGTGGGAGGAAGAATTATGTATCTCATTATATGTAGATGACATGCTATTATACCTAACAGACCCAGGACGGGCGGTCCCAGGTTTTTTGAAAATGCTTCAAACATTTGGAGACATTTCTGGATACAAAACAAATCAATCCAAAACAAAACTGTTACCGGCGGGTGGATGCAATAGTCCCCTACCGCAGAATATAAATGGATTGAGGTGGGCAGTGCATGGATTTCGATATTTAGGGGCATGGATCACTCGGGACCTCTCTCAACTATACCTCACAAATTATTTTAAACTATTATTAACAACTCAGAAAGACTGTAGAAGGTGAAAAGAGCTACCCCTAACACTGATAGGCAGATTTGAAACCATACGCATGAATCTTCTACTGAGATTTTTATTTTTGTTTACAGTACTTCTCATAAAACCACCTCTAAATTTCTGGAAACAACAGAGATCTGCACTAACAAAATTTGTGTGGGGAGGAAAGCAACTCTAATAAGATGGCCCATTTTAGTAGCCCCCAAAAGTCAGGGGGGGGCTCGCTTTACCTGACTTCAAGTTATATTTCCGGGCAGCACAACTACAATATTTTATCCCACACCTCAATACGAGTGAGACACCTTTGTGGGTAGATCTTGAGTAGAGGGAGGGGAGTATTCCCCACACTGGAGACGTGGTATATATGAACACACAGAATTTACACCTGTTCCCCCCAACAATATATGGGCACTAAATCTCAAACAATCAGGGATGGAGACATGTAAAATGTACAATATACCTACTCATCAGTCCACAGATACACCTCTAAGGGCCTGTTTAGACTTTCTCCCCTTTAGTTTAGAGGGTGGACTACGACTTTGGGAGAGGAGTGGCCTCTCTACCATAGGCCATTTCTTTCAGGGAGGCATAATTAAATCCTTTATGCAGCTATCACAAGAATTTAAATTATCAAGTAAGGACTTTTTCCGATACCTACAATTCAGACACTATCTTCTAGAAAAAACACTTCAACTGAACCTTCAGCAGGGAGACAATCCGCTCTCCATACTACTAGTCACACTGGCAGGGTCCAAGAGAACTAGAGGAAAGGTGTCCCAAATTGTAAAACTGTTAGTGGACTTGTAGCCAGACCCAAGTATTACCCTGAGAAATAAGTGGTCTGCGGAAGCAGAATTGGACCTGACTGAAGATAGCTGGGTAAAAATCTGGCAAGGGGTCTTTTCTACCACTGCCTCCCCATCCTGGAGGGATTTTAGATGGAGAGTGGTCACCAGCCACTTTCGCACGCCAGTCATTACTAAACATTTTGGGACACTTCCCACAGACTGTTGTTGGAGGGGTTGTTCAGGGGTGGGTAACCACACCCATATTTTCTGGTCCTGACCCTTACTGAAGCCTTACTGGACAACAATAACTAAAGAGTGCAGATACATTTTAGAAATTGACATGCCGATGGACCTCCCCACATTCATACTGGGACTACCACCCCCAGAACTGAAAAATAAGGCCCAGACTTATCTATTTTGTATTTTAGTTGCAGCAGCCCTCAAGGCCATAACTCAAAAATGGCTCACTCCCCAGATCCCAACTTTGGAGTCTTGGCTAATTGCTCCTGAATTATGGAAATGGAAAGGCTAACTGTGAAGCTTAGTTTACAAAAAAAGAAGTATATGTCACTGGATTCCATTTTTCCATTATATCACAGATGTCTCTCAGAAAAATGTTTTAGATATCCTTTCACAACAGGATTAATAGTGCTGTACAGGTTAACCAGGTGTATGCCTGGGTGAAATACTGGTCTGGTAAGCAACTTACTCTGAATGTGAAATCTGCTGGACATTACTTGAAGGTGGGATGGGTCTTCGGACATAGAAAAATTAAATGTTGATTAATTCCTAAATATTGCCACTGAAGAACAAAATACATGTGATTGTCAGTCCCCACCCCCACTCCCGTCCCTCACTCCATAGGGAGTTCTCTTCTGTTCTCTCTCTCACTTCTCCTTCTTTTTGGTTTTCTCATCCCTATAACTATCTTGTGTATATATTTTATGTACTAAGTTTTTAAGTTAAACTCTTGTTTGTGTGTAAGAATGTTGTAAGTTAAGTCATTGAAAATCAATAAATTATAATTAAAAAATATGGTCTTTGAAAGTTGCATACAGGGTGGCAGTGTCCCCTTTGACTTGTTCTGGAAGTGCCTTGAACCAGGATATGGCAGTCCCTCTCAGAAGCAAGCACAAGGCATTGGAAATATGTATAGGATCAGTTCAACCGTGTAAGGAAATCCAGGTTCAGAATTGCTTGAGCCAGGTGACAGTGTCTTCATGAGGCAAGGCTGAGAAGGGTTCTGGCTGTAGGCTGGTATGAACCGTGGACTGTGGTGAAATAGCTTTAATGTAGGCCATGTCATCTTGAATGGTTTGTATAGCTGGTGCTCCTTGAGCTGAGATAGAAGACTTGATGTCATGGAGGATGGTTTTGATTTTGTAGTCCCATGCCTTTGAGGTGGGTGAAGGAACTCCAGACATTCTGGCGCCCATATCTGCATCATTTTTGGAAATCATGGTTGGTGATGAGCAGCGTTTCACTGAGCAAAGGTTGCAAGGATGAGAAGGAGTTGTTGTCATACAGGAGACAGGACATCATGAAGTAGATGAAGTGCTGAGAAGAAAATATTTTGTAGAGAAAGGTTTGATTATTTGTAAACAAAGTTCATCAAATGACATCTTAATAAACAATTTCCACTCCATTCAGTGTTGTCTGTTATTTAAATAAAGATTTAATTGTAAAAATCGGCTATTTGTTGCAGTGTTCATTCATTTCAATAGGTATGCCATTGATTTCAGTCGAGTGAGGTCATTTTAGTGCCCTTTACAAGATGGCTACTGAACTTTGACAAAGAGTTCCTGTATTCTTGACTGTAGCAAGATGGTCACCAGCAGGGGGTTTAAGGGTCACTTCCTTTCTTACTGTTTATGTAAACAAAGATGGCTACTGCTTGCCATGAGGTTGGTGTGCTGCATTCCACAATGCCCAAAATGGCAATTCCCGCTGCTGCTGTTCTTCTTCTCCAGGAAGTGGCACAGAAAAATGGTGGGATTTTGATTTTGGTTCGTGGGAGAATGGGAGTATTTCATATATGCTGCCGTTTATTTTGACTTCTCCCCTTTTGGTTATTGTGCTGCATTTTTTCCATGTGCCTCCCAGGGCTATGCTTTGTTTGTTCTTTTTTTTCAGCCTCCCTTTTATTTATTGTAGTGCCCTGCATGGCTTATGCTGTTTTGCAGTCTTTTGGTTTCTTGGTTTCCGGCCCCCGTTTACAGTCCTGCCTTGCGCTGTGCTTATTTTTTTTTCTGTGCTCCAATTTATTTTGGTTTTATTTGCTGTTGTTGTATGGCTCTGTGAAGAATGACTGAGCAGCAGCTTTATTTGCATTGTGGATTCGGAGCGGTGACTCCTTTACAGTTGCAGTCCTGTACTTTTATTTATTTGTTGAATTGGTTGTGGGCTGTTCTGAACGTGACCAAGCAGAGTAGAGAAGCGCTCCCTGTGTGTGGAGCAGCCGGGCGGCTGTGTGAGGCTCTGAGATGCCACCGAGAAGTAGGGCAGAGCAGCTTGCTGCTGCAGGGGTGATAGGAAAGCTTTGGCTCAGTTGGGGCCAAGTCAGGAACAGAGCCTCTGCTGCAACTGTAAGAGAAGGACTATCACCAGAGGAAGCTGTGACTGTTCGGGAGAGTGGAGAACTTGGCTGCAGTTAGTTTTACTGTTGTTGTTGCTGTTGAAGCGGGCCTTTTTTTTTTTTTTGGAGTGGCTTGCTGAGCAGGAAGAGTTGGCAGAGCAGAGTAATTTGCTGAGCCATGATGCTGTAAGGCTTAGAGGCCATTTTGGTGGCTCCAGGTGGCTTTGTGCTAGTGGCACTGGGGAGAAAGAAGCCGCAGTGGCGAGTAGGGCAGAGCGAGTGAGAAGCAGCCTACAGAGCTGCATTCCTGCATGTCCCTGCTTGTCTCTCTCTTTTTTTTTTGTTGTTGTAGTTTTCTTTTTTCAAATTGGGTGACCCTGTTGCATTCATTTATTGTGAGGGCCCTTGTTGAGCTGTGGTCAGGCTGGAACTTGTGTGGTATGAGGCCGGAGGGACACACGGGAAACAGTCCCCAAAAAAGCCAAGAGTCTGTTGAAATTAAGCAGTCCAAACCAGATAGACAGCAAAGCACATAGTAAAATTCATCAATTTATGTATTTAAAATGCTTTTTGTTTTCATTTGGAGCTACGATCCTCACTGGGAGAGGCACTGGAGTGTGCTTGGTACCTGCCACTAGGTGAGAGCTGGGGGGGTGCAGTTTTGCTGAGGAGCTCCATTTGTGCTTAGGACTGGATAACTTGATGTGTAGCATTTAGGAAACTGGTGTACCAATGCCCCACACTGTCATTCTACAGTCTCCATGTTGCAGGGGAGCTACTGGCAGGCAGGAGACAGTCCATTTTTTTCACTGCAGCCAGGCTGTGGTGCAAGTGACATTCAAGCTGTTTAGGCAGACTGGGGTAATGACTTGGGGTACCCACAATGCAGACAAGTGAGATAGGGTCTGGGCAGAAGAAGGGCCGCATTCTCCCCCATGTGTGGCATTCTGGTGTTCGTCAGCCACTAAAGACCCTTCCCTTCTGTCTGGTCTGCCAGACCCATCTGTTGCTGCTGGTGAGGACCCCTTTGCTGGACCATGCAAACAAACTTGAGGGACGCAGAAAATAAGTTAATAAATTGGTATTTATTCTATCCAGCAGACATATTCTCTTCATGCGGTCCAACCCCAGACTGACAAAACTGACAGAAACTAGAGGGGTTTCTAGCCCCTGCTAAGGCAGTAATTAGCATAAAATTAGCATAATGAGATATAATAGCTACAATTGTTCTGAGAGCACTTAAAGGAACGGCAGCTAGCATTAGCCCCATACATAAGTACAGTGTACTCCACAGTTTCTAGAAATAGTTGTGGTTAACTCTAGTTTCATTTTTGCTCAACTAATTTGTACACTTTACAGTGAGATCTTGTTTTAGATTGGGTTAGATTTGTGCAGGTGGTACAGTTTAGCATAATAGAGTCCTGTGATCACAAGTTGCTTAATTTTATTGATTAGGTAAGATCAATTCTAAAATATGTCTCAATTTATTATCACAAATGAACTGAGGCAGTCATACTTCCTTTAACTGCAGCTGGATAACATCACGTTTACCAACAGTCACAATCTACGTCCTCAAAGAAGTACTTTGATAGTGTCACATCTGTCAAGATTGCATAATTGAACAGTCACCATTGTTTCAAAGGTCTCTGTTTAATATTGCAGTGGAATCCTTAGAAGTCTTCATCTGTTATTATGCATATTTTATGACACTATACTCGGTAACAATTTCAGTTTTTGTACTCGTGTACTAAATCTGCTTTTAGTGTTCCTTCTTCTGCTAATATTTAGTGAAACAAAATATATAAAGTGGTAAATGTATATTATTTACAAAAACAGATACAGCTAGTAAATGCATCAGATTAGACATTGGTAAAACTTAATGGGGCCCAATGAAAATGTTTTTCTTAGAAGATGGACAGAAAACAATTAGATTTCCTCTGTGTTAATATCTTGCTCAATGCTACAGTGCCTTTTGCCATACAGTACCAGTGCTTTCATATCAGCTCTATTTACCACTATTCTTTGCCATTTTCTGTTGTGAAACTGAAGTTTACTGAGATTAGACCAAATATATTTGCAGTCATAGCTTGTTACCTAATCCATTCTGTTAGTAAGTGCCTAGCCTGTGTAAGCCAGAAGCAGGAACTGAAACTGCTAGTATTTAAATTACTGCTTTCTGAGATCCATCTTTTCAATTTTGAGAATTGGGCACTTATTTGGTAACATTGCAGTACAGGGAATTTGTGCTGCTGGGGAGGGAAAGGGTTTGCTCTTAGTAAACAGTGCAGACCTAGAGCCATGGCGTCCCTGGAGCTGGAATAAAGATGAGCACTAACTGCACGTATTTCTTCCCACTTTGGCACAGTCGCTTGCTCCCCACCCCATTGCTATTCCACTCTTCCTTCGCATAATTACAGCCCCCCACCCCAGACTAATCGGCACCTCTAGCTAAAACTGATCTCCCTTTACATTGTGAATCCTTTTGAATATTCCCCCTGCCCACCGATTCCCACCTGTTAAAGTAAGGCATTTTCTCACTCTTTGTCTCCCCTTAGGGAAGTGGGGGCACCCTGCTCAAGAAAGGGCCAAGCAATGGAGGCCCGGACCGCCCCGCATCCATGGTGGTCATTTCCCCACACAAGCCGGTAGCCCAGAACTCCCTCTCTAAAGGTACAGCTCCTCTCAACTCTCGGCAGCAGCATCGCTAAGCTCAAATCAGTTGCCAGCACTGCCGATTGGCTGCAGCTCGGAGGGAAAGAAAGCTGATTAGCGCGGCACCAGCCAGGGCTAATCTCAAGCTCTTCCTTGCTAGTAGACAGCTCCCTATCTCAGTATTTGCTTCCCACCCACCCGTCCTGACCCCGGCCTCTATTAAATATGCAATAGCCACGCCCACGACTGTAGATCCCTCCCATTTCCCCAGCCCTTTAGCAGTCTGAATTAGTTTAAAGCTACAGAGTAAAATGCCTATAAATCAGCAAACAGTTAAAACAGGCCAGCAACACTAAACAAACTACCAAGGGGTGCAACCACATACTACTACTCCTCACCACCTCTCTTGGCATTGCTGGTACTATATACAAATTCAGACCCCTACCTCCCCACTCTGAATCCTCACTGGGTGCAAGCTGGAAGAAAAGCTTACACATGGTCACTACCACTTCCGGTAACGATAGGCTCTTCATCCTCCTGCATCTCCCATACACAGTGATCACCAAGCCAACCTCCCATACTGTAACCTTAATGGTTAGCTTTCCTCCAAATTTAACACAGGTGTATAGACACCTCCCCTATCTGAAGCTCAGGCAACAGAAGACACGAGGGAAGATAAACATCACCCTATCTGCCAGAAAGGTTATTTTTCTGCTACTGCTACTCTCTGGCAATGTTCACCTAAACCCTGGACCAACAACCCTGAGGAGCAGGGGGGTCCATACAGTGAATGGCCTAAAGATAACATCGCTAAATATCTGCAGCTAACTGCCAAATTCGACCAGCTCCAGGCTTGGATAACCATACATGCCTCTGACATACTCTGCCTAACTGAAACCTGGCTGTCGAGTAGGATCAAAGATGTGAGGTGGCCATCAAAGGATTCTAAGCGTTCCAACTTGATAGAATAGGCAGGAAAGGCGGCGGCTGCCTCTTATATGCCAGAAGCTCACTGAGTTGCTCTGTCCTCCCCATCTCCAAAGTTGCAGAGGATTACAAGCTACTAGTGGTAAAAATACAAGTTGGCCTAAAAGGCAAGACCATCACCATTGCCACAACCTACCTGCCCCACAAAAAAGCCATGGAAGGCCTTCCTCTTGTTATGGGAGAAATTAGCACACTCAGCAAGGGCTTAGAATTCATCTTGACTGGTGACTTTAATATTAACTGGTTATGTAAGGAGGTGACACCCTCCAGAGACCCAATCACCTCCCATAATCTCACGCAACTCGTAATTCACCCCACCAGGCTGAACTACAAGGCTGGTACCAGTACCCTCATTGACTGGGTCTTAGCTAGCTCACCTACTCAGATCTCCGAACTCATGGTTCTCCTGGTCGTGCTGAACGACCACTCCCCAATCTGCTTTATATGGACCACTAAACTTGCCAAAAGCCTACCCTGCCTCATCAAGAGTAGGGTTCTGTGGAAAAGCAAACTTGGATCCCTCAAATCGGCCCTATCTGCCTACAGCTGGTCCCCCATCAACAAGGCACCTACGCTGGACCAGGCCCTTAGTTTTTCACTGAGGGTTTCAATTCCATCTGTGATATCTATGCACCACACACAAAACGGAAAATTCGGGGGGAGGTAAATGGCTGGATTGATGGCAAGCTCCTCTCCCTCCTAAAGGAGAGGGACTGTCTCTGGGAAAAGGCTTTAAACTCAGGTAGCAAGCATGACCTACAGTGCTACGAAATGGCTAGAAATCGGTGCACCAAACTTATCAGACTCACAAAAGCTGATTTCCATAAGATTCAGCTTAACAACACATGGGGAGATGGTAAGAGATTTTGGGACAACATCAAGAACATCCTTGGTAAAGATCAAAAGCAGCACCCTAAGATGCTCAACATTAATAACTCATCCTCCTCAGATCCACCAGCCATTGCTGATGCCTTTAAGCAGGCCTTTACAGACTTGTCCTCAGTGCTGCCTCCAGACTACTTTCTGCCTGCGGAGGAGCAAGGTTGCACCAACTTGCCCATGACTAACCACCCAGCCTTCTACTTTAAGAAGGTGACATTGAAGGAGGCCCTAACGATGGTCAGGAAAGTCCTAGGCAAAACCAGATTGGGGGGGTGACGGGCTAGACATGAAGCTACTATCCTTCACCCTGGATGTTCTTATCATGCCCATAACAATGCTATTTAATAAATCCTTGGCTCTAGCTCAATTTCTGGAGGTTTAGAAGCAAGCCCTGGTAATTCCAGTGCATAAAAAAGGTGATAAGACACTGATGTCAAACTACAGGCCAATATCTATCCTCTCCCCTCTATCCAAAGCTTTGGAAAAAATCTTGGCAAGTCAACTCACAGAATACCTCAATAAGAACAACCTGCTCTGCCTAGACCAACATGGTTTCAGGCAAAAACACAGTACCACCATGGCACTGCTGGAATACACTGACTATGCGCACAAGGCGCTGGATGAAGGCAAATTGGTGGGGTCCATCTTCATTGACCTCACCAAAGCCTTCGACACTGTCAACCACCCTCTACTAGTACTCCAGCTCCAAAGATTGGGTGTGGCACCTAACGCCCTGAATTGGTTCAATGACTACCTAACACACAGGAGCCAGTGAGTCAATATCTGGCAGACGTTATCCAGCTCCAGAGATATACTCCTAGGAGTCCCTCAAGGATCAATTCTAGGGTCCCTGCTTTTCAACCTCTTTGTAAATGACCTACCCACAGCCTGTGACACCAGACTTATCCTGTATGCGGACGATGCCGTGCTGCTGAGCAGCAGCACCTCTCAGGCTGCCATACAAATAGAACTAGAGAACTCATTCAATAAACTCAAGGACTGGTTCAGTAGGCAAAAGCTGCTACTAAATTACAAGAAAACTAAGACCATGCTACAATCCAGCCCCTACAACAAATGCAGGCATGCTCCCCTCATAATCACCAATAAAGCTGGTGAGCTGATTGAGCAGGTGCAATTGTTCAAGTACCTTGGAGTCACCATTGATGACTCTCTCATTTATATGCACCACATAGACTCCCTTGTCAGAGTGGTAAACACAAAGATCAGGGTCCTCTATACGCATAAGAAATCCCTCACCCTGGAAGCACTCCGAATCTTAGTCTCCAGCTCCATACTCTCCACGATATAGACTACGGGCTGGTAGTCTATGGAGCTGCTGCTGATACAATGCTCAAAAGGGTCCAAATTTCACTTAATGAGGCATGTTGCCTCACCCTGTGCGCAGATCACTACATTAATACTTGCACCCTGTATGAGCGTACAAACTGGCTTAACCTGCAAGACAGGATCAAATACCAAACTTGCCTCCTGGGAAAGAAGGTACTCCTCAGAAAAACCCCACCCTGTGTAGGAGACCTGCTCAAGGCTTCTCTCTCATGACACATCACCAGAGGGAGGAAGAATTGAGCACTGTCCATCCCATTCCATCAGACCTCACTAGGGGCAGCGTGCCTTCTCCTATCGGGCCCTCCTCTGGATAAATGAACTTCCGATGAAATTACAAACAAACAGCCTGTCTCAATTCAAAGCAGGCCTCAAACAGCACTTAATGTCTTGCTCAAAATGCACCTGCTTCTTAGGCCCCACTTGATAGACAGGCCTACCCCAAGGTAGCACCCAGCAGGGCTACTTAGAGAACCTTGCCTCCATTCCAGCCTAGCCAAGGGCTTAAGTAAGCTATCAGTCCTCTTTAAATGCTCTTGGTACTGCCCTCCTAACCCCCCACTCCCACATCCTACTCAACAAAGCCCTCAGGAGCTGCTCCCCTCCTCCCCATCACAGCCTCCCCCTTGTTTCACTATCCACCCCACCTCTCGCTCTCTGCGATAGGTTCAAACCCAATGCTCCCCCTTGTCTCACTGTCACCCAGCCTCTTGCCCTCTGGGACAGAGTCAAACCTTATGCAATTACTCTGCCATAGTCTATCAACGGACTTGGAGGTTTCCAAGAGTGTGCAACCTAGGGCAGTCAATTAGAAATAGCTTAGTATTCTATTACAACTGCTCTGTTTTTCTCCCATTTGTCTAATTCTCATGTAATCGCTCTTTAATGCCTAATGATCAGGCCTCTGTAACCACTGTATTTGTGTATTGTCTTATTGTCCACCCTGACATGGAACCTTTGTAAAAGAGCTCACGCTCAAAGGTCTTTCCGATATACTAAATAAATAAATAAAATAAAGTGTGCATTCAGTTCATCATAACAACAGAAACACCAGTCCTGCTGTAGCACAAAGAACACTGAATCAAATTTCATCAAAGTTGGCAAGTCTTGTGAACCTGCCCAAAAGAGTGTGTCTACTAAATTGGATGCCCCAGTGCCCAGAGATGACCAAATTATAAAGACGCAATTATTGGGGTTTTGTATGAAAATGTCTTCTTAATCCTTAAATAAAAACATAGAATTTGACAGCAGATAAGGACTGCTTGGCCCACCCTGTCTGCCCCTTTTTCCTACTTACATTATATCTCAAACCCTACTTCATCTACAGCTCTTTCTCCCTCCCCCCTTCCTTTTCTCTGATTCCCTTGTGTGTATCCCATGCATTCTTGAACCCCACAACTGTTTCCACCCCCACCGCTTCCTTTGCTGGAAGGCTGTTTCAGGAATCTGCCACTCTTTCTGTGAAGAAGTACTTCCTCACATCTCTTCTGAATCTACACTCCCCCCTCCAGCCTCACAGAATGCCTCCTTGTTCTTAAGCACCTTTCTTTCTGAAAAATCCTTACAGTTCCCTTCTGTACCTTATTTATCCCCATGAGGTATTTAAAGGTCACTATCATATCCCCCTTCTCCTCTGTTCCAGCGTGTACATATTGAGGTCCTTTAGTCTCTACTCATAGGGCTTTTGATGCGGAGCCCAAAACATTTTAGTGGTCCTCCTCTGGATCACCTTACTATTGTGGCATTGCATTAATAGTGCACGGATATGATAACAACTGTAAGTAGAGGTAAATAAAAATTTCCAACAAAGTTGATTTCATTTAAGAAACTGAATAGGCATGAAGGCTGGTACTGTACCTTGAAACGGTATAATTTAAACTTGCTTGACGATGGGACTTAAACTGTTCAAATAATACATTTTTTCTAATTTTTCAGTGTTGTTCAGTGTCAGAGTTAAACGTTTGTCATTATTTGCTTTCTGCATTTCCTTGCTGGTGCCTTGTTTTGTACTGTACATTAACAGCAGTGTTGGAATTACAGGGGCATTTGCCAGGGCTCGCCCCCCCCCACCCCCACCACCCAGCTCTGACGTGAGACCCAGTAGCTCACACATCACTGCCATTGACATAATGGGAAGGAGGGATCAATTTAAAGATGGGTCCCTAATGGACCCCCTAGCTCCCAAAGGTCATAAAGTGTAATTTCAACACTGATTAATAGTCACTACCTTGTGTAAAGTGCATTTAGATGCATGAGCTGTGAAGAATGTTAGGTGCCACAGTAATCTTATGGTCCCCACCACTAGGTGGTGCTCTCACACTGGCTATAGCTTCATCAGAGGCAAGAAAGAACATTTTTAAACAGGAACTGAGCTGAAAAGGTCTTCTCTCTCTCTCTCTCTCTCTCTCTCTCTCTCTCTCTCCCTTTGTCTCTCTCTTTCTCTCCCCCCCCTTACTTTCTGGTAACTAGAACTGAGTAATTATTAACATTACCTAAAACATGCTCAGCAGCTCAGAGAGGAAATCAGAGTCAGTGATGTTCATGGTGTATGTTTTTCATGTGCTATGGTTTATTTATTCACTTTCAGTATAGGTTTAATGGAAGCATACTGTACAGGATGAAACACTGAAGTGTACAGGCACTAACAATTAAAGGCACCCTTCAAATGCATTTCATCAAAAGACATCAACACAGGCCTGTAGGCTACGGGAGGAGGGCGAGGGGAGCACTGCCCCCGTAGTTTGTTTTGCCCTGTAAATTTTCATCCAGATCAGTCCAGAATTTGTTTTAATATGCCCCGGAACCCTGTAAAAAATTTTCATCCAGACCTGATTTCTAGTACTGCACTGATTGAGTGAGGCTGAAAAGAAGAATCTTCAGAATGATCCACAGATGCAGTACTATGCTTTCTCCAGTAGAGTGCTTGCTCACTCCCTCTTGCTGCACTGCTCCAAACCGGCCATCCCATTGTCATCTGACCCACCAGAGCAGTACACATGTGATCATGGGCTTGGGCATGGAGCGAGTCAGCAAGTGCAAGCTCACAAACACCGGATGGGAGCCAGCAGCCACGCAGCCACGAGGAGGAAACAACAGAAGTGGATCCACTCATTGGACTGGCAGGTGCCACACCAAATCAGTAGTTAGGCTGAAATGAGTAAGTCTACCTAATTGACCATGCCACGGCAGTGGATTTCAAGTTGGCACTTCAGTCCAGACTCAGACTGAGATGACGTGCTCATGTGCATCAGTCACTGCGGACTTGCGGAGAGAGAGAGAGGACATGTGTGCTTGGTGCACTCAGCACTCATCTCTCTCATCGTCTTTCACTTTTCTGTTGGGTTGGTGGTTGCCGGGGACTAAGTTGTCTTCCCAACTCTGACAGCCACTGCCAACACAAGTGAAAAACAATTTGTAGAGCACAGGGTATTGTTCGTCGGGAGGAGGGGGTGCGAACAGCAGAGGGTGAATGAGCAAGGCCACCACGTCAGGGTCATAAGATCCGGAAGACACCCTTGGGTGAAATGGAACCCAGATCATGGTCCTCCATGCCTGGTCTCCATACCCAAGGGCACCACCAATTTTGGTGGGCAGGTGGTTCGGGCAGCCCTGGAAGTTCACCCAACTCGAGCAGTGTTATGCAATGCCGGATCCATTAAAAACAAGACTGTAATTGTTGCAGATCTTGTAAGTTCAGTGGATCTGGCTTGCACTACCAAGGCTTGGCTGGATGAGAACTCTGGCCCTATATTACAGGCCGCAACTCCAGCCGGACACTCAGTGATCCACTGCTTGAGACTGGGTCACGGGGGGGGGGGTTGCAGTCTGTTTCAAGACTGAATTGGGCCTCATGAGTGTACCAGTTGAAGAGACTGAGTCATTTGAGTGTACTGAGGTGGCAGGTGTAGGTTGTAGGTTGTACGATCGCCCTCATGTACCATCCACCTGGGGATGGGAAGAGCTTCCTTCAGGAAGTAGCAGAATTTGTCATCGACATGGAGTTTCAGTCACCCAGATTGATGGTCCTGAGTGACTTTAACGCCTGGGTTGATGAACTCTAGCAATTTGGACAACACTTCCTCCAGTTTGATTACTTTTCTGGGCCTTACACAGATAGTTACCACTACTACCCATAAATATGGTCACTCTCTTGACTTATTCTTCCTCCTGCGGATCGAAACCTCAGATTTGGGGGTGGAACCAGTCAGATGGTCTGATCATGTTACCATGGAGTTCAATTTTAGTGCCCCCCTTTGTATGCCTACTCCTGTGGAGATGGTCAGATATTGCCCTTTATGAGATGTTAGCTCTGAAGGCCTAATAGCGGTACTTGATCTATCGAATATTCCAATGGCAAACAGCGACCCAGAGGCCCTCATGGTGACCTATAACACAGCCATTTCGGCAGCCCTGGATGTCATTGCTCCTGTCCGAGTTCATCCTCTCTCCCTTCGCCCTCGGGCCCATGGTTTGATGGGACTTTGAGGGAGATACGTCGATGAGGATGAAGGTTAGAGCGTTGCTAGCGGAGATCTGCCCTTGATGCCGACCACCTTAGATTTATGGACCATTATCAAGCCTATCAATCTGCAATCACCCATAAGAAGGCAGAGTTCCTGTCTGAGGAGATTGTGGCCACTCAGAATTGACCAGCTCCGCTATCCTGAACTGTGGACAGACTGTGCAACCCAGCCCATATACAAGTTTGGAAAGCTTTTCACAATTAGGCTGCAATGAACTTGCTTGATTCTTTGTGACTAAGGTAGATGACATGAGGCCAGCCCTCCAACTGGCACACTCTATGGGCATTGCTTTAGACCAGTACTTGGCCGCTAGCCCTCAGCATTCCAGGAGTACCCTTGACCACCCGGAGTTCATTGATGTCATGTAGATTGTCCAGGGTGCGCACCCTATGTGCTGTAGTTTGGATCCAGGACCAACCACCCTGGTTTTGGGTTGTATTGATTCCACTGGTCCAGTTCTAGCATGGATTGTCTGGTGCTCCTTGGAAACAGGTGAGTTTCCTAGCTAACTGAAGGAGGCAGTGGTAACACCCTTCCTGAAGAAAACTTCTTTGGGCCCAGACTGCCATGCAAACTACAAACCTATCTCTAACCTCCCCTTTTTAGGGAAGGTGGTTGAGAAGGTTGTGGCCATACAAATGGAGAACCATCTGACCTTCCATGACATCTATGAACCTCTCCAGTCCAGTTTTCATAAGAGGCACAGTACTGAGATGGCACTGTTTCAGGTGCTCAGTGATCTCCTGATGGCTAGGGATCAGAAGAACCATTCCATCTTAGTTCTTCTTGCTCTCTCTCTCTCTTCAGCGTTTAACACTGTGGACCATGGGGTTCTGCTCGGTAGCCTGAGGTTCATCTGTGGCCTGTCGGTACAGTCCTCAGGTGGTTTACATATTTCCTTACCGGAAGAACTCAGAGGGTGGTGTCCGGGGTTTATTCCTCGGACCCAGTGCCTCTGTCATGTGGGGTTCCTCAGGGGGTCTGTGTTGTCCCCCATGTTGTTCACAGTGTATATGCTGCCCCTCAGAGACATTGTAAGAAGGTATGGGCTGAGGTTTCATTGCTATGCTGATGATACCCAACTCTACCTTTCTTTTGCACCTTACCAGGATGGAGCTCTCTCAGTCTTGAACAACTGCCTTGCAGAAATAAAGGACTGGATGCATTCAAGTTGGTTGAAGTTGAACTCGGAAAAGACTGAGGTGCTGGTTGTGGACCTGGCGCACCAGATAGGGGGGCCAGGAGTAGGTTCATTTTCGGGTCTCTTTCTTGGAGGCTTATCACTCCTGACCTCTGAACAGGTGTGAAACCTGGGGGTAATCTTTGAGGAGGGGCTGATGCTGCATTCACAGGTGTTGACCGTCGTCAAAACCTCTTTTTACCACCTGAGGAATATCTCCAGGGTTAAACACCTTGTTCCATCCAGCGCTCTCCCCACATTGGTCCATACCTTTGTGTCCTTGTGCTTGAATTATTGCAACTCCCTGTACCTAGGGCTACCTGAGGTAGAAATCCACCACTTGCAGCTAGTGCAGAATGCTGCGGCCCAGCTTTTGACAGGAACCTCTTGGTCCTGTCATATCTCCCCAGTGCTGCACAGTCTGCACTGGCTGCTGGTACAGTGGCAGATTACCTTTAAAATCAGTCTTTTGACCTATAAAGCCCAACATGGACAGGGCCTGAACTACTTGAAAGAGCTTCTGGTACCTTATTGACCTGGGCGATTGCTCCGCTCAGCTGACGAGGGGTTGCTAGAGCTTCCAAGGGTGTGTTTAAAATCTTCTGGGGCCCGAGCATTTATGCATGTGGCCCCATCCTTTTGGAATTCTCTACCCTGTCAGTTATGGGAGTGCATGACCATGGAGGGATTCAAACAAGCTTTAAAAACATACCTCTGGCATCAAGCATTTGGTGACTGATGAATTTAATTTTAGTTGTATCTTTTTGTAATATTGATGCTGCTGTGAATTTTGCTGTTTTATCCATTTGTAAGGCGCCTTGGTTTTTGAAAGGCCCCATACAAATAAAGTTTATTATTATTATTATCATTATTAAAATGGACAAATTTGTTATTTGTGCTCATGCATCTCATAGAGAGACTGAACCAAGCTTACCATCTGCTTCAACATGTGCTAATGAACAACATAGCGAGGTTACAAACAGGAATGCTTCATCAATACCATCAGATTTTGGAACTCAATAACCAGTGTAACCCAAAATTATTTTTTCCTAAAACAAACATTGGAGGAGTGCTGCGTAGTTTTAATGAAAAATGGTATGTGGACCAACCATGGTTGGAATACTCAGTTGCGGCCTATAAGGCCTTCTGTTTTCCTTGTCAGATATATGCACGTCCTGGTAATGCTGGTGGAATGGGAACTGATATGACTTTTATATCCTCTGGATTTTGCAACTGGAAAAAAGATCTTTATCAAGGGAAAGGTCTCAACAAACACGAGCACAGCTTAATCCACTTGAATGCAATGGATGATTGGACTACAGCAAGGAAAAGAGAGGCCACCAGTGCCACAATCGCTGCTTTGGTGTCATCAGCACAAATTGAAAGGAATAGATACTATGTAAAAACCTTGGGTAAAATAATTCCATTTGCTGTCCTAAATGAGCTGCCTCTGAGAGGAGATAAAGATATCATCAAGTTTGATGAGTTAGATCTCACATTGAACAATTCATCAGGAGTTTTCATCAACCTAATTATGTTCACTGCAAGGCAAGATCCAATATTCATGGATATTCTGAAAACCATTCTGAAAAATGCAAAGTACACTTCTGTTGAAATTCAGAATGAACTAATTGACGTTATGAAAAAAATGCTTCTGCAAGATACTGTTGCAGATATTAAAAACAATGCTGATGTCAAGTTCTTCTGCCTGAAATCTGGCACCACAAGGGATGCTGTGATTGTTGAAAATATGTCTATTAGTTTATGATAGTATGTTGATGGCAAACCAAAGGAGAGACTTATTGGAGTATTACAATTGTATGGCCTGGCTGCTGAAGATATTACACAACAGATCTTGAAAGACATCCAAGAACTGGGTGTAAACCTTCAAAATATTTTATGTTCTTGCTTTGATGGTGCCTCCGTTATGTCAGGGTGCAAAGGAGGTGTACAAAAGCTTTTGCAAGAGAAATTAAACAAGGAAATTCCTTACATGTGCTGCTTGAATTATCAGTTACATTTGGTGGTTACTCATGTATGTGAGAAGAGTGCAGCAGTGGCAGATATGTTCTCAAATTGCAACTCTCTGTCCAAATTTTTCACAGACATGAAGTTAGTGTGCTATACAAAGGTCAGCACCTGCAAAGGCTCATAGAAACAAGATGGACTGGTCACCTGAAAACCTTGGAATTAATCCTCAATAATTTGGAAGACATTCAGAGTGTTCCGTCACAGTTTATAAATGGTTATGGTGATTTCTCAGTTGAAGTAAGAGGGCTATTGGAAGTTACAAAATCATACAAATTCCTGTTCTTGGCAGAGGTTATGAGAATGATTTTAAATGTGTTTGCTCCAATGAATAAGTACCTTCAAAATGAATTGATGCAGCTTGCTAAGGGATTTGAATTGATTGCTGTTTCCTGTGAAACACTTCAACGAAAGGGAGAACTGCTTGATGATCTTGTAGTAGATATTTCAGCCAAGCACCCGATTTTGAAAAGTGCATGGGATGAAACATTGGCATTATGTCATGCTGGTCTGGGTACCACCAAATGAGCGAGGGTGCTGCCCAGAAAGTTTCAAGATTCAGTCATCACTGAGCATTTACCAGGATTCCAAACTTTAAATGAGCATCAGTGGTCCCAGATTTATCATGAACTGACTGATGAAGCCACTAGCGAATTGCAAAGGAGAATTTCTCAGAGGAACTCCGAGTTATACAAATGCCTGTCAGCAATGTATTCCAGTAGCTCTCCTGACTTCTTGAAAATGGAATCTCTACATGCTTTGATTGACTTGCTTGGATTAGATATGGAGAAAGTGAAAGCTGAAATGGCTGTATTCAAGGCACTGATGGATAAGAAACAGTGCAAGCAATTTGAAGATGTTCTCGGTGCTGCCAAGGAATTAAAGGAGGGTTTCCCATGTATTTTTGAAATGTGTATTGCTGTCTTGCTATTTGGAGCATCAACTGCTGCTTGTGAGAATTCCTTTTCATGTTTGAAAATAATTTTATCACATCAGAGGATGAGCATGATTCATGAACGAAAAAGAAACCTCATTCTCCTGTCATATGAAAATGAAGTTACTGCAAGTCTCACCCTGGATGCCTTTATGGAAGAATTCAAATGCTACTATCCAAGAATACTTCAACTTTAGTTTCATGAATACTGTTATAACCTTGCACAACATTTGCATGTTTAGAGTGAACTGTTAAATTATTTACAAGTAGATAAAACAAGGCTTAGTTCTGACACCTGACTGACACTGGGTTTTTGACTAATCACGTGACAGGAAGCGTGACTGGTAGCTGCTCCCCCAGTCATTCTTTCTGCCCCCCGTCTTACTATCCTAGCTATGGGCCTGCAGCAACAATGTAGGTACAACGCAAAATGGATTAGTACAACTTCCCAAATAAATACTGTATACCTCAAATAAATATGGACATGTACAACTGCAGAACCATAGTAGTAGACATTGTGTAGTTTAACTACTCTGCCTAATCAAATGTGAGAATTGTTGAGTTTAAAAGCAAAGTGAAAGAAAGAATGTCTGCTTGCCCAGCAACATTTAAATGACTGAAAGGGATGCACAGATAACCAACACTAGTAGACTGGAGATTCTGTTGCAGGTGGCTTACATAGTGGTTAGGGTTAACCTAATTTTGCACACCAGAGATAATACCTTAAACCAGATTCCACCTCCACTAAATTAATACCCAATAACTCAATAAAGTGAACCCAAGCCAACTCTCTGCTGAACTCAGCAAAATAAGTTCAAGTTCAAGTTTATTGCACGAAAACTCCATTGAGCAACCTCATTAACAAGGAGGTCCTGAGGGACGTATACAGACAAAGGAAATTACATACATAAAATCTTGGTACATAAAAGTATATGGTACATGTGGTACACAGTGCTCAAAATAAGACATAAAGAGGTAATATTTATAACCATAACTTGGAGAAATCATTAAAAGTAGAGAAACTACAGCCAAAGAAAGTTGGAACAAGAGCAATAGAATTGCATTAGGTGAAGGGAGAATATAAGATAGGTGCAAAGGGGAGTGGAGAGGGAGAAGAGAGGGAGGATCTTGTGAGGGAGAAGGGGGAGAGAAAAGGAGGAAAAGCATAGAGGAATATTGAAAGTAAGGATGACTGAAATAAAGAGTAAAGGGAGGGTGGGGATAGAAAAGAAGAAGTAAGTAGAATAAGAAAGTAGAAGAATTAGGGAGGGGAACTGAGTTGTTGATATAAAAGTCAATGGTCAAGTAAGGACTAGAAACAGCCACAGGCGTTTTTTTATTTGGTCGCAGCAAAGGTTTTAAAGAGATTGACAGAAACAATGCTAAAGAGTTTCTGTATAGACTGGAGCTGGTTCCAGATAGTTGGAAGTGCATATGAAATGGTACGTTTACCAAAGGAGCTACGAGTCCTACGCACGTCTAGAAAGATAAAGTCAGACTTTCTATACGGAATACGAACTGTGGGAGATGCAAATAAGGGATGTTATATAGCTCGGTAGTTTCTTCAGGAGGATTCTGAGAGTCCGAGTGCCAGAGTGAATCAAACATCTGGTGGTAAGCGATGTCCAGCCGACAGCTACATACAGATCACAATGGTGGGTTCGAAAAGGGGAGTTAGTAATGAACCATAGTGCCCGATGGAAGAGGACGTCCACTTTGTTTGGGTTTAAGAATGAAGAATTGTAGATTATGTCACCATAATTCAGTAAAGGCAGGAATGTGGCCTGAACAAGCCTATTTATAATCTCAATAGGGAATAGGGACCTGTTTCTGAAGAAGAAACCTAATTTGGATTTTAACCTGCTGGTCAAGTTATCAATATGGTCGTTAAAGGTGAGCTTATTATCTAGCCATATACCTAGATATTTGAATTTGGAGATAACCTCAAGACATTCACCTAGAGAGGTGACAATAAAGTCATTAGGCAGGTTTAGAGAGGTGGTGGTGGTGGTGCTGAGAGTAAAAATTATGGCCTTAGTTTTTTTTGGCGTTAAGGAGCTTTGCATTAATAAGGTTCTGTTCAAGCTGTGCAAAGTCAGCTTGTAGTATGTCTCTTACTTCAGACAGAGTTGAGCTAGAAGTGTACAGGACTGTGTCATCTGCAAAGAAATGCAATTTGGAATTAGTTATGTTATGGTCAAGATTATTAATGTAAAGAGAAAATAGGATAGGGCCTAAAATGGAGCCTTGTGGGTCTCCCTAGTGATTGGGAGGGAGGCTGAAAATAGGCCATCAGCCTTAACTTTCTGAAACCTCCCTGTTCAATAACTGGTAAACCACTGAGCAGTGGAGTGGGTGGCACCTAGGTTAATAAGGCTACTGACAACTAAGTTGTGGTCTACAGTGTCAAACGCCTTACTGAGGTCTAGGAAGACTGCACCAGTGATCTTTTTAGAGTCCACAGCTGAAACCCAGTCGTTAGTGACTTTAGTGAGGGCTGTGATAGTACTATGATTAGGCCGGAAACCAGACTGAGCTGGGTTGAGAAGGGAGAAGGTTTCAATATGTCATTTTAGTTGGGAGTAAATACATTTTTCAAAGATTTTGGAGAGAATGGGCAGGATAGAGATGGGCCTATAATTATTTAAATCACTTGGGTCACCCGATTTGAATAAAGGAAGGATGTGAGTGGATTTCCAGCAAGACGGAGCTGTGGCAGTGACAATAGAAAGATTGAATATATGAAGTATGGGGGCTGTAAGACGGAAGTAGCCTAATTTTAAGAAGAATGGTTCTAGTCCATCATCACCAGTACTTCTTTTAGTGTCTAAGTTGAGAAGCGAATCTTCAACTTCTTTGTAGGTGACTGGATGCAGCTGGAAGTGATGAGGCGAGGTTTGGACTTCAGGGATAGTCCTGGCCAAGGGGCACTTTGCAAGGCCTGCATACAGAGAAGAATCAAAGGCTAAGCCAGCAATAGCAAAACATGAATTGAGTTCTTTAAGGATTTGACTATTGCTTTTGATGAACTTGCCATTGGCATATATCTTGGCTAGAATGGAGGGAGCAGCCTGATGTCCTTCAATGGATTTGTGGGTCCTCCAGATTTTATAAGAAAATAAACCAAGAAAGCCCCAACCTTATGCCAAATGTACTACAGAAAGAGCCTATAAGTACTTGCAGTCTGAAATCCTATCAATATATCATTATCTTGCTTATGAATAATATGGGTTTAGAGGGACTGCCATTAATGGATTACCTCAACCCTTCTGTTTGTACAGTAATTTGTGAGTGGGACTACTGTACTGTGGGCCTAGGAAAAGCACAAAAAGGGGACAGCTAACAAACCCTACTGGTGTGTCAACCAGGTAAGAATTGCCAAAGTAGACTTATTTCACCATCTTCTGGAAGATAAACCTATAGGTACAATAACCTAGGAAAATCTTGAAAGGTACATTCTTGTCAGGTGCTCACTTCTTCACTGTAGAAATTGGAAACAGCCTTCAGTATTAGTCCATATAATCTCCTTAGACCGTACTTCTCAACAAATGTTCAGGGACCTCACTAATTTTGATTCAAAAATTACCTCTGTCCCTCCAAAGTTTTACATTTTGTCACAGATCAGGAGTTGGCTCATAAAATGATATCAGACATTACTGTTACTGTCCACTAGAAAATACTTTTCTCACTAAGCCACATTCTGTAACAGCTTCTTGAGCTGCTAGTGTCATCATTTTACGATGTGTCCCCTTTTATGTTTAATTTTATTTGGTTTTACTGTTTTTGGCCAGGAAAGACACATTAAGCCAAGGTTTGTTGCCAGGTGTATCCTCGTAGGAGCAAAGGGAAGTTAAGTGACTTGCATATGGTCACACAGTATGCAAGTGGTGGCTGTGGGATTCAAACCCAGTTCTCCTGGTTTGCAGCACAGTGCTGTTAAAGACCATGCTATACCACCTCTCATTGTCTTCTGTCCCTTTCCCTGATTTGTGGGTTATGGTGTTGAAAGTTGGGCCTTAGACCTCACCTGAGAGTTTAAATGACCATACTAGTATTTGCAAAATCTGAGTGAAGGCCTGCAGCAGCAGCAGTTTAGTGTGAATTGTGGGCTGACGATTTTTGAGATCTGCTTCACATTAAAGGTACTTCGTGAGCTGAGGGCAGCAGGCCTGGTTTAAAGCAGTGAACAAACTTACTTTTCACGTCCTAGTAGTAAAAGCTGCTAGTACTTGTGAGTGGGATCTGTGCCTCTCACATTCCTATTCATGATCTCCAATAAGCAGAGGTGCATGTTATGGTGAATATTTTGAACCTGTCTTTTTATTCAATTGTAGAGTACCCTTTTATTCAGTCTTGTAAGATATCACTTTCTCCATTATGAATCTGCTTTAGGATTTCTCAAATTTTAAGTAATGAAAGGAGATCTCCTATTTATATGGTTATCTCCATGTTTTCATTGATATTCATAGATGCTTTGAACACTTATTTTGCTTTGCCCATGGTTCGGTCGGACAGCTGGTAACACTCACCACTCCACCCCCACCAAGACATTACTGAAGCCACACACAACTAAGCATCTTTTGAATGCTTGTTTCTTTACAGCAGCCATGTGGCTGCTGGTTTTACCTGCCTGTTTCCTTTCCTCAGCCTGTTTCCCTCTTGTCTTCCTCTCTACTGGATGCCTCCTCCTTCTCTGTCTTGTTGGCGACCTCCTTCTTTGAAATGGCTACTGCTTCAGCATCTAGCCCACTCTGGACCTTTTCCATTCCAGAGAGTTTAGTGCCTTGTGGCAGCTCTTTTCCTCCTTCTGCCATGTGTTCTCTTTCACACCCTGCATGCTTCTCTGCCTTTTCTTTTGTCAGCACTTGTAGTACTGTGCCTCTTGGTTCATACTGCTTTGCAGGTCTTCATGACTTTTGCCTTGCTCCACTTCTCTGGGGCATCTTTCAGTGTTGCTGGTTCCCTATTTACTAGCCATCCTGCACTGCTGGGCACCATTTCTGCTCCTGCCCCCCCCCCAATTGCTGACTGGCTCCTGACTTCTTCTTGGGGGTCTTGTTCTCATTGTTCCTGTTCATATTCTCTGGACTCCTGTTCCTGCTTCCCCCTACTGCCCCCCACCCAAGGCTTCCTCTTCCCTGCCCTGTCTTGGACATCAGACTCATCCTGTGGTGGTTCTATGTCATAACAGTGATCCCGGAATAGCAAGCTCTGTTATGGCGAATGTACATCGCCAAAAAACAAAAAGGTGATGTACACTCACAGCGACAAAAATGGGCAACAACCAAAAAGGTTGTTCTGCAGGGGGCTGTGCCCCCCTCACCATCCCAAGTGGGGGGCTGCACCCCCTGCACCCCCCCAAATAAATATTACTGACTCCAGGGTGGTGCATGTTGAGGGGGGTGAAATTCTGGGACAAAAAAAAAAAACAATGTTCAGAAAAAAAAGCATGAACATTTATAGCCTTCTCCAGCCCCAAACCCTGCACCCTTCCCACCATAGCCAGCCACCCTCACCAGTACACCAAGGCAGTAGCTCAGCAGCTTCCCGCTGCACTATCCCATACATAATCCCCCTCTTCCTGTCCCCCTCCTCTTCTTCATGTTGCCTTGCTCTAACCATCACTACTCTTGCAGGGTAACCCACATAATCATCGCTGCCCTTGCAGGGTAGCCCACATGACAAGCACTGAAAGTGAGTCGCTCATATTCGAGTCACTCAGTTTCAGTCACCCTTATGATGAGATTCCTCCTGTGGCTTCTTCTTCTTCTTCCCCAAACTAAGTTGGCCTGTGCTGCACTAACCCCTCCACACCTTTTGACTCCCTCCACCTCCTGGCTGTTTTATGGACGGGGCACTGAATGTCCATGTTACACTCATTGAGTTTTTGACCCTTCCACCTGCACTGAGCCTCACCTGCCATTTCACCCCCTTTTCTATTTCCACCAGCCTGCCCAGGCAGTTGTCAAAGATCTCCCCTCCTGGCTCAGCACTTACTGTATGCAATCCATTCAGGGCCACTCCCTCCCATCATGCTACTGTAGCAACCAAGGCATTCACCCCCCCCCCCGTCGACCTTGTTCTTCTTTCTAGCCAGTCACCTTCCTCCTCATCCTACATACCCATGCTTTGTCCTTATGCCCTCAATTCCTGGGAAAATGTCCACTTCAGCCTCTGACCCAATCCTGTGGTCTATCCTTCTGCTCCTGCCCCAAGAGGGCTTCTCTCTCACCTCTGAAAATTTAATTCATCCTGGCCTTATCTTAAAGGGTTCCACCACTGCTGCATCCTGCCTTGTGCTTTAAGGACTTGACTCCATCTATGCAGTAAGCCCTGTACTAAGAGGAGAGTATCTGGGCAGCTAAACCAGAAGCATCTAAAAGTGGGTCTTCCTTCTCCTCAAGGTTCCCACTGGAATCTTATCGTTCCTTTAAGTCTGGCCTCAGCTCTTAGCACTTCTTCAGGGATGTGGTCCTTCTCCCTATGGGTCATTTTATTTTATAGCCAGCCATGCAACACTTTTGGGTAGGTGGATATCTTCAGACAGAAGAACAGATCCTCTATCCTCTAATGGAAACAGCATGTCTTAAATCCTTTCCCAGAAATAGTAAATAATCTTTATCATAGTAATAGGACAACCTAGGCCTTGGTTTCCAAGAGATTTCCTCTTCAAGGTTTTATCCCTCTCCTCTATGCCAAATGTGACAATTTAAATATAATTACTAGTGAGCATTTTTAATGCTCAGATAACCGGTTTGTAAAACTGTGTTACAACTGCCTGGTTGGAATCATGCCTTATAACCAGGTAGTTATAATTGCTCTGTCAGTGAAGCTCACGCTGTGAGTGGGATGAACACTAGTCAGTCAACTGCCACAGTAATTAAAAATGTTCACTAATAATTATAAAAAACAAGACGCGTGTGTGCGGGCACATGTGTGTGTGTGTGTGTGTGTGTGTGTGTGTGTGTGTGTAAACCAGAATTTTATTTTGCACACATCCTTGAGCTTCCCATTGTATGTAAAATTCTGGTTACGTACACCCACCCATGTATTATTCTCTTATGTTAAATACTTTATTTTTCCACTGACAGTTGAAGCTGAATGGTGGTTTCATTTCCCCTCACTGCCATCTTCTCTTTATATGGTATCGTTTTTCCCAGCTTGCCTTTCCTCTCTTATGAGGAAGTAAGTGTTTCATCCATCACTCTGCACTTTTGGCTTCTTCCCTAATGTACAGTGTAGCCATCAGGATAAAGCACAGCACTGCAGAATTCTGTAGTAAAGTTACTGCTGCAAACAGTGCAATTTCAGTGGGAGTTAGTCCCTTTTGTCATGCAGTAAACCTGTGACACTGCGCTTCATCCTGGTGGGTTTCACTGTACCTTTAGTTTAAAGGAGCTTCACCAGGGCAGCACCTCTAGAGGTGGGACTCCTCTCAACGGAGTTCCTTTTTCTTCGCAGTACCCACAAATGATGGTGTGCCAAAGTTCATCAATGTTGCACAAGCACTCTGCATACTACCCGTCTTCCTGAGTATCCTAATACTTATCAGTCCCTTACCTTCTATACTACATGCCCTGCAGTCTGCCCAGATCCTTCTCATCATCTATCAATCATCTGCTCCCCTTCCAGTAATACTTCCATTAACATCCCTGTCCTCCCATTCTCAACCAATCATTTCCTGTGTTCCAGAAGCATCCTTACATAGAAGCCCACTGATTCATTGAACTGCTGTTTAATATCACTTTTCTTGTGACGAGGATGAACTGGCATTTAACAGAAGCTGCTCCCTGACCTTCTGGGACAACAGATAAGAAGAATGATAGACACTGGGGTCTAGCTGTATTAAAAGGAACACTCCTTTCATTAGTTCAAATGTAAACAAAGTGCTAAAGCAGACTCAAAATGGAGAAATGGCATCTTACAAGACAGGAGAAAATGTGCAATCAAAAATAAAACAAAAAAGGTATAGACTAAGATTATCAACATGGACCTCTCCCTCATCTCAGGTATTCCTCAAGCTGTGGAAAGCTGCAGTTGTAACCCCTGTTTACAAAAATAGTAGTAGGACAAGCCACACGAATTATAGACCAACCTCCATTCTCCCTCCAATCTCCAAAGCCCTGGTGAGGATAGTATGTGATCAGCTCGTAGACTACCTCGACAAATATCAACTGCAATGCCAACAACATCATGGTTTCAGAAAACTCCACAGCACCACAACAGCACTGGTAGAGTTCATGGGGTACATACATGATGCCTTCGATCGTGGGAACTTGGTGGAGGCTACCTTTACTGACCTCACCAAGGCCTTCGATACTGTCAACCAAGACCTTCTGTCCCAATTAGGTGTCATGGGTCTATCCTCGACTCACTGTGCTGGTTTAGGAGCTACCTCTCAGGACGAGTGCAGTGGGTAAAAATTTCTGACACACTCTCGGAATCCCAACATGTGAGTACTGGAGTTCCCCAAGGATCCATATTAGGCTCACTACTTTTCAGCCTTTTCTTAAATCAACTTCCCCAAGCCTGCCAACATGAAATCCTTCTCTACGCAGATGACACGGTCATATATACTAGCCACCCAGACCCCGCCACCTGGGAACAACAGCCACAGCAGGACTTTAAAAATGTTGAGGACTGGTTCAGCAATGCAAAGCTGCTCTTAAATTATGAAAAAACAAAGACCATGCTCTTTGCCTCAACCCACAGTCGACTCAAGCCATCCACAATTAATATTCGTAACAAACAAAATGAAGCTATTGAAATGGTCCACAACTTTAAATATATTGGCGTCACTCTTGATAGCTCCCTCTCCTATTCCACTTATGCTGACCTCGTCACCAAGTCTGATAACCATAAGCTGGGTCAGCTTTACAAACATCAGCACTGCCTCACTGAATCAGCCCTTCAACTTGCTATTACCAGCTCAGTCTTCTCAATCATTGATTATGGCCCAGCTATTTGCAGTGCGGCCCCTGACACCACCCTCAGTCGGATTGCCACCACACTGAACAAAGCCTACAGGTTAGTTCTAGGTGCACCATGCCTAACTCATACCTGTAACCTTTACTCACAATCTGACTGGCTAAATCTGGAAAATAGGATTCTCTACCATGTCTGTCTCCTAGCCAAAAAAACAGCCCTAAGTCTCCTACTTCCCGGCACCGGTACTATGCTCTGCTTGGCTGACTCAAGAAGACCAACACAGGCATCAAACAATATCTCCTACAAGGTCCCCTTCTCGTGCACCTCTCAAGGACAGAGTTCCTTCAGATACTGGGCTCTGCTCTGGCTCAACTCCCTCCCAGCCGATCTACTCTCCATCAATAAAAATGGCCCGTTTAAAACCAAACTCCAGTCTCACATGACTGGTCATATGAAATGTGCCTGCTTCCCAAGAACTGTTCTCCTTGTTGTCATACTCATCTGCCCTCCTAAATAAGCACTTTTCTACTCCCCAACCAGCAACTTAATACCTCTACTCCCCACTCATCCCAGCCTCCTGTCCTTCCCTTTCCCCTCACCTGCACCCTGCTCTCACTCGTTACTGTCTCACCTGTCTAACTCTCTCCCAGTTCCCTTCCCAGTCTTTGCAACTTCATCTACCCCTCTGTCTTCATCCTTGACAAGGAAATCCAGGTCCTATGGTAACAGCAACATTTTCTATAATCCACACACACACACACACACACACACACACAACTTTATTGGCCTCGCCCTTTGACTACTCTGTTTTTCTTGCTTATCTTGTTTCCTCAAATGAACCTAGGCACTGGATTTATGTCAGTGTTCACTGACTGTGTGACTGCCTGTTATTGAACAATTTGCTTCTGTATTGCTTCTACTGTATGTACAGTTTCCTGTTTGATGTGGAACCTTTGTAAATGAGCTTATAGCTCAAAGGTTGTAATCCAAGACTTTAAAAAATAAATAAATAAATATCAATAAATGTAGCTAAGCTATATGAGGTTGCAATGGCTTTTACCTTTATACCTTACCATGGATGTCCCTGGGGTCACTGAAGTTTTTTTGGGTCTTAGCATGCGCTGCCTCCACCTAGTTAGGTCCTTCTGACACACTTGATATCTTGGTAATGCCCGCCAGGAAATATGCAATCAACCCCCACAGTATGCAGAACACAGAGAATTCACACAAACAATATACAAAGCAAACAGCGATAATTCACTGGACACAAAAGTATAGTGCAAAAAAAGAGCATGTTTACTGGGGAGAGCAAAATCAGAAACAAGAGTCTGGAGGAAAAGGGTTAATATGAGCAAATCAATCATAAATAATAAACACTGCCTTTTCCAACCAACAGCCCCCAAATCCCCCTCCCTCTGGTGTACTAGTACTTCTGGTGCAATTCTATGGCAACTCCCTTAAAAGAGTGTATGGTTATACAAATATTAGGCGTTATGCACAAAGCTGGCAGGGGTACATGGAAAAGTCACATACGCTGCCCACAGCTCTGCGCACCCACGGAGAGGTGCACCCATACTGGCATTCACCTGTCTGTGGCCCCTCCCCCTGGCACACAGGATGCCACAGGGTGGCCGGGAGCTTAGTCACAGACCCAGGTGGGCATCCAATAGGATGCCCCACTCGGGTCCTACAGTGGATCCCTTGCATGCCTACAGCAGGCACCTGGACCCACGCTCCCAGAGGTGGGCTGTGCATCTCTTTTCCCCCTGGCTCTGCCACTGCCTCCCCTCACCTCCCTTACATGCTGGTCAGTGCCGGGCACTCACCTGACCAGCAATCCCAGACCCCCTTCACTGCCCAGTGGGCCATGGCAGCCTAGGGGGGTCATGTCCTTGTTCTACCATGCCCAGCAGTAGGCATCCATGGGGGCATGCAGAGGATTACGGCAGGGTCTACTTGGCATACCCTGCACCACCCTTCACACCCATGTGGCCGGCACTGTGTGATTTAGTGAATACCGTGTAGTGCTGGCACACCCCCGGAATACCCCTGGTGTAGTCCATGGACGTGGAGAGTCAAGTGCATTGGGTCTGCTTGCCCCCCATTTGTGCATCCTGTATGGGGGGGTACACTGGGTGCAGAGTGGCTACGTTACCATGATACATGGTGCGTAGCCCCTCCGCCCCTTCGTGCATAGCGCCCAACAACTGGAGTCAAGGGACATAGTAGGAGAATATTGACCCAGAGGATGAATGTTTACTGACAATAATTACATTGCTGGAAGCTGAAGGCTGAGGAAAATATGACTATTGCAAGACAATAGTTCATCCCAAGCGGTCAGTATTGTCCCACTAAATCCCAAAACATAACATAATGGACAGTATCTGTTTTATTAAACCTTGCCTGAGTTAAGCTGCCCCCCTATATACTAAAGTAAAGTATATATTTACCTTTGCTTATTGGTCTTGGAAATGCAATAGTACATGCAGGATTATGTGGTATGGTCTGTTTTTTAAATCCTAAAAAAAATTTCTGACGGTTCGATGGTGCCAAGCAAGGGGGAGATTGCTCTGGCATGCTGGCAACTTGTGTTCGTGCCCTGAGCCTGTGACATCAGGAGTGAAGGCCAGCAGGGAAGATCCAGAGCAGCCAATGGATGCTCTCCACACAGAGAGGGAGGGTGGACACTGCATCGCTCTGCAGCAGCTCCTGGTGGAGATGTGTGGTGGTGCTGTTGACGACATGGGTAGACTCATGCCATCGGGCACCTTCTCTCCAGGTCAGCCACAGTGTATACATCCTTGCAGATGGTGGGTGGGATGAAAAAGTAGGGAAAACTGCTGCACCAAGGCATGCTGGATGACAGCCCTGTAATCCCTCCAACGCCAACCAACCCCCAGCACATCAGCAGCGCATCACCCCTTAGTTTCTGCCCAGCTCATTCAGTCCTCTTCTATTCAAAAGGGAGGCTCCTAGCAGGGACAAGTTGGACAATTGGAGGAAGGCAAGAGGCTCAAGGTGTCTTTTCCCTCCATGGTCAACAGAGGAGCCCCTGGGAGGGACAAGCTGGCCCAGGGGACTGAAGGCCATAGGAGGACCTTGGTGATGTCTGAAGCTGTGAGTGTGAGTCTGGTGGGTAGAGAGGGTGGTATCTGTGGCTGAAGGACAGGGGTGCTGGTGGGCATGGAGGTGCAAAAAAAATTTGCTGGTGCTAGTGGTCCCCTACACTCCCAATACCTCTGTTTAAACAAACAGTTCCCTCATGGTAGTGCTCCCCCCCCACTTCACTTTTATAAACGTTTTCCCTGGTAGACTAGTGGCCCCTCTCCTAATCGTGATCACCACTTCGCCTTCCCCACAGCCTCAAGGTGGTGGCTGATAGTTACCCTCTGCTCGACTCTGCTGCTGCCCAGCATCTCACCTAGGTGCAATGACTTGGGTTGTCTAAGTGACTAGCAACAAAGAAAAAATAGAACATATTTATTTGTAATATTTTACTAGGAAAGAACATACACAGCAGGAGGCAGCTCATTTCCAAGACTGTCCAGTAGGAAATGTGTCATAAGAGAAATAGGCAGTCACACAATATGTAAAATAAACTGTATTTTCCTCAGAGGTGACTGATATGCCCTTTGGCATTCCTCAAGACTTGATCTTGCACCCGTGTTGTTCAAAGTGTACATGCTGCCTTGGAGGGGAGCAGTCCAAATACAGTTACACCCAGGAGAAAAAAAAATGTCTTCACCCCAAAGAACTGCAGTAGCAACTTGTTTTGTTTCCAGTGAAAACCAAAATTAAAGTGCAGGTACAAACCTGCAGTTCGAGCCAGTGCCTGTGCTCCAGCACTTCAGCTCTACCTAGCCTTTATCAGGGGGGCATGGCAGGAAAGCAGCATCACAGTTTAAATAGTTACAATACTGGGTGATGTCACTTCATAGTGATGCCAGTGTAAACCCAGTTTCTCCCCCTTCCTGGAGCCAGTTTCTTTGGGAGATTGGGAGATGATACAGTCCGGGGAGTTTTCAATGCAGTGCTGATAAAACTTAGTAATGCCTCACCTTGCACCAGATCATGGTGACTCTGTTGCTGTGATAGAACAATATTTATCTGAACTGAGAGACTGAATGACTGCCAGCTGACTGAGCCACAATCCAGGTAGACAAGCCGCTACTCATAGAACCAGGTTCTTGTAAGACAACAAAGAGGAACGTTATCACCATGCCATCCTTGGATGGCTCCTTCCTCAGAGCTGTAGAGAGGGCTAAACATCAGGGTTCCTAGTGGAAGCACAGGTGGCAGCTGTTGTTCACTGCCGATTTTTTCACCAAAGAAACATGGCCTGGTTGAAGCCTTAATTTCAATATAACCTGATAACTGTGGTACATGCCTTCATGACATCCCACCTTGACTACAACAAAGCTCTATTTGTGGGGCTTTCTGGTGGTTTGGTGCACCATCTCCAGCTAATGAAGAATGTCACAGCAATGCTGATGTCTGCTTCAAGCACTTTTAATCATATCGTGCCAGTGCTGCATGATCTGTATTGGCTTCCACTGGGCAGTGCACCGTCTCCATGATTTGCTTAAAGGTGTTCAATGCCCTGCACAGTTTTGGTCCCAGCTACATAAAAGACCTTACACCCAAATACTCCTCATTGCCTCCTTCACTCCACCAGGGAGAACCTTCTTGAAGTTCGATGAGCCAATTTTAAGTTTTCTGGGGGTAGAGCTGTTGCTGTGCCTGCTTCTTGGCTGTAAAACTCACTTCCATCCCAACCCCTACTTAATTCCTTGGTGGAGGTCTTCAAAAAGTGCCTAAAAACCAACTGTTCTCCCTGGTATTCTGTGATCCTAGCTAAAAGAAATATCTCCCTGAACCTGTTTTATCTCAGTATTGACTTTATTGGAGGACTCCACCCATAGTTCAGTGGGTGGGGAAAACTGTCCTATTTAATCCCACACGCTCAGCTTAGCTTAGCCATTTCAATTCAGGATGCTGAGCCAAGCATTGTGGGCTTCTGCTGCATGCTTTATCTTGCTCCAGCTTTGGACCTCCTACTCTCTACCTGCTTCTCCTTCCTCCTCTTTCTCGCCCCCCCACCACACTCCGTTTTGGAGCACTCTGCTCTCCCTTGGCCCCTCCTTCTTCAGTTTCTAGTTTCTGTCCCCCCCCTTTTTCTGTTTTCCTCCCTTTCTGCTCACCTCCTTTATCCTTCCTCTCTCCTGTTCTTCCCCCTGCCGCTTCTGCACCCCCCTCACTCTTGCCACCCACATGTTTCTGCTCCCTCCATATCCACTTACTGTCTTCCTTCATTTTCTTTGGGGCTTGCAGTTTTCAGAGCAGTCCCTTTCATCCTCCCATTCTGTCCTCTTCTTCGATCAGTGGCTACACTTCCGGGCTCCTACAACTTCCTCATTCCATAAAGCTATACCACCTTATCTGGGCTTAACCTTCCACTATACGATTCATTCTTTTTCTGCCCAGCAGCTCTTACATGCATAAGAAAAACATTGCATCCAGACTCATGTGGGGGTCTGGCAGTTTTGCTTCCAAATAATCTTACTGCTGTACCTATGTGGAGGTTACTGCTTTGTAGCTTATTACTCTCTATATTTCAAATATTTCATTCTCCTGTACCTTTGCGGAGGTCACAGGACTTATCAATTCATATTAAATATTACATCATTCTGTCCATGTAGGTTACAGGGCTTATTACCTTATTCAGATATTATGTCCTGTACTTACATGGAGGTTGCAGAGTTTATTATTGCTGAATAATCTACATTTATTTATCCTGCACCCATGTGGATGTCACATGATTTATACTTGTTCTGTACCTCGTGGAGTTCGCAAATCGCCACTTGGAGGTCATCTTCATCATTGAGACAAGTACACCATTAAGCTCACTGGAATCTTTCATATCTATCATGGCTTCTCCCAATCTGGAAGAAGGACCTTCAACTGCTCCTCCTTCTTCACTCTGGAAAAGTAATTCATAATCCAAATATTCCTTAAGGACTGAACTGTTCCCCGGTTAATTACAGAATTGCAGAAATCAGGCATTTCCTATTCCTCTACAGCTAAAAAAAACAAGAACTTTTCAACCTCTTCTTGCAGCCAAATCAGGGACATTCCTCCTCTACCTGATCGTCCTTCTTGCCCAACCTCCTATGCTCTGTCTGAAATCAAAGACTTTATCAACCAACTTGCTACATCTATTCTTAATGTTCAATCCCATATTTCAGTGTTGGAAAGCCATCTCCCTGCTCAACCTACTATCCAGCCACCTCCTACTACAGAAGGCACCCTTCAGCCTCTTCTGACTACAGTCTCAGATACTCCAGTCGATCTAGAACCCCTTTGGGATCCAGGTATACCTTCTCAAGCCAGAGCTTTACCTCCTATTCATCTGGTTACCAGTCATCTCTGCAAGGACATCATTGAAGGAAAGGACATTAATCTGATATCATTGCTCATATCGCCTCATGACTCCATAGAAAACAGAGTTGTCTCTTGTGGAGATGTTTCTGTCATCCTGAAATCAAAAGACCATAGACTGTCTAAAAAGCATTCTCATGTTTGTCCTGGCTTTTAGACTCTATAAAGAGATACTCTGCTCCACCTTTCCTTCTCAGCATGAAGAACCTGATTCCTACATGTATCTTGTGGTTGACCTCAGAGTGCATTATGGTGGGACCCATTTTTTCGACTATCATAAATCCTTTTCTATCAAAGAGGCAGCTGCTCTACCACATTTTAACGTTAGTCAACTGGGGCATTTTGGATAACAAATTGTTCTGTAGACACTTTGGTGGTCAACAAGCCCTTACATGACAACTGTGTGGCTTATTTTCGCATTTGGCTTCCTGTGCCCGCTGACATTATTTGATTCTTCGTCTAGCCATCCTCCACCTTCAGCTCCTTCCTCCATTACATGGACTATTTGTAATCCTGCTGCCTTACCACGCTCTTCTCATGATAAACTTGGCCGCCCTATTACTTTTATCAATGGAAAACCAGTATACAACTGTTTCAACTTGTCTGTCTGTTCTACTCATGGCTGCCAATACCTGGATTTTTGCAATCATTATGGAGAGGCCCATTCTAGAGCTATCAGTCCTAAACCTCCTTATCACAAGCAATAACAATTATGACACCCTTCAATTCCCATTAACATTGATGCCTTGACCCACCAGCTCTCCAACCATCCTTCCAGTTTTCTGGTAAACTTCCTACTCTCTGAGTTCTCCAAAGGCTTCCATACTGGTGTCTCCATTCTCCCATCCTAATCTTATGAATATAAGAATTTACTCTCTGCCACACATGAACTGGATATTGTCCAGCAGCTACTGCAGAAAGAGCTTCACCATGGATTCCTCACTGGACCATTCTAGTATCCTCCTTTTCCCATTTATTGCATAAGTCCCATTGGAATCGCTACCCAGACATTTTCAGGCAAGAAGAGGCTCATCATCGATCTCTCCGGTCCACAGGCTTCTCATACTCCCATCATCAATTCACAAATATCTTCCAAGAATTTCTCTTTATCTTATGCCTGGATAGACAATGTCATTGCCACCATAAAGCAGTTTTCCAAAGGTTCCTAGCTAGCAAAAGCTGGCATTTCAGACGCCTTCAAGCTCCTACCTATCCATCTCTCTTTATGGCATCTCTATGGCATCAAATTGGATGGCTCTTATTTTGTTGCAGAATGCCTGGCCTTTGGTTGTAAAAGCAGCCCCAAGTTGTTTGACATATTTTCAGACACTCTATGTTGGTTACTACTCAATACCTGTCATATTCCTGCTGTCATACACTTACTCAATGCCTTTCTGCTTATACAACTACCCAACACTCCCCCAGCAGCAGGCATCTCATCTCTAAAGAATCTATTTCAGGAATTAGCCATCCCCATCTCGGAGCAAATGACTATTGGACCTGCTACTACCTTAGAATTCCTCAGCATCAAATTAGATTCAGCTAACATGGAAGCCAGATTACTACAGGATAAATTACAATGCATTCAAGCCATGGTTCACTCCTTTTCTACTAGATCTTCCTGCATGAAATGAGAACTGCTCCCGCTCCTAGGATATTTAAACTTTGCAATGCACATAATCCTTCAAAGGTGTTCCTTTATATCCTACCTTCTCGACTTGGCATCTTCTGTCTCCACATTGTATCACCACATCTCAATTTCTGCTTGAGCCAAATCCAATTTAGCTATGAGGGCTCTCTTTCTAAAGGCCTGAAATGCCTGTTCCATGTTTTACAAGGATATTTAGCCTGACCTTTTTCCCCAGAGTCTACACAGATGCCTCTCCGAACTTTGGATTTGCTGCTATATTCGGCAATTCTTGGACTGCTACTTCATGGCCTCCTGACTTTTTCAAATTTCTGGATTTTTCCACCACCTCACCTTTATTCAAAATCTATCCTATAGTAGCTACCACTTTTACTTGGGGGCATCGTTCGTCCCTCCAAACAATTTCCATATTTTCAGATGACCAGTCTACCATTAACATTGTCAACAAAGGCAGATCATCATCACATTCCATAATGCTGTTCATGCAGAGACTTACTTGGATTTCCTTGCTTCATAACTTCTCAATTTGTTGTTTTTACATCCCAGGTTCTGCTAACACTGCTGCGAATTATCTATCCCATTTTCATTTTCAGGAATTTCAACTTCTTCAGCCATCAGCAGACCCTATCATGACTCTTCATTTTCAGTTCAAAGATCTAATCATGCTTCAAAGTTTAATCTAGACCAAGCGCAGAAAATTATGTGGTCAACTTTCTTTTTGAGCACCCAGTCCACCGATACTTTGATATGGAGAAAATACACTATGCTCTGTGTCATGCATTCCATTCCACCAGTACCTGCCTCTCTGCAACACATATTGGCTTTTATTACTTACTGCCATCAAGCTCACAGTCTCTCTCATGGCACCATCAGACAATATTTATCTGGCATTCAGTATTTCCTTGCTCAAGCAGGTCTCACCATAGACTCAATCCTTTCAAACTCTTCAGTTAAACTACTATTGACTAGTATCAACAAAGCAACGTCTAAGAAGCTATCAAAATGCCAACCGATCGGCAGCCCAATATCAAGAAAATTACTTGGACTGCTTCAAACCAATCCGTTGGAACCTTCCTCGAATATTATCATATCTGTTGCAATTTGCCTCACACTCTGGATTTCTTCGCTGAAGTGAATTTACCATATCCTAACCATTCGCTTCTTCCTTCCTTACTGTGGTTCATTTGCAGAAACAAGGCGATCATTATATCCTGCACCTTCCATCCTCCAAGACTGACAGACTATGCAAAGAAATTACTTTCCTACTTTCAATAATTGGTATCCAAGCTGAGTATTTGATCAACTACTCCAATTCCACTCCAATTCTAGTTCATCTGCTCCTCTATTGCCATCCTCAAATTACACTCCACTTATAAAAAAAGAATTAATGGAGTCTGTCAGATTTATTCTTCAGCGCCTGGGATATGATCCATTATTCTTTTCTGGTCACTCCTTTCACATAGGAGCAGCATCTTCAGCCTCCAGGAACAACGTCCTAGCACATATAATCAAGAGACTTGGTAGATGGACTTCTTCCTGTCTCAAAACATACATTCCAAACCACAAACAAGAACTCTGTTCAGCTTGTCAAACCATCTCCTCTTAGTATGCCCAGAGGAAGGGCAACTTGGTGGCCATGGTTCCTCAGAGGTTTCCTCCTCTAAAAGATTTTTCCTCTCCTGCAAGCTACTGAGTACACTCTCCGTGAGTTGGAGGAGGCGTTGTTTGTAACTCCTTTTTTTGGTCTCCATTCCTGCTAACAGCCTATACAAAGGGTGAGAATGAGTAAGACCTAACCGGTATAAGTTAAGTAAGCACCAAGCACAAACAGCAAATGCACAAGCACTATTATCCCCACACATTGAATTGGAGGACTCCACCCATACTTTAGTGGGTGGGGATAACCCTCCTATTTAATCCCCCATGCCCAGCTCAGCATTGCTTAGCTGTTTCAACTTCACCCTCCATCCACCCCCCCACCTCCTCCTTCTCCAACACTCTTCTTACCCTCTGTTCTGGGCCTCCATTCCTACTAACAGCCTCTACCAAGGGTGGGAATGAGTGAGGCCAAACCAGTATAAGTAAAATAAGGACCAAGCAAAAAACACTGGGCCCTTTGCACGAAGGTGCAGAGCGCCTCCATGCCGTGTATGTGAGGCCCGGAGATACTCCACTCCCACTGCACCCCCCCATGCAGGATGTATGAAGGGGTATGTGCAGTCCCTATGCACCCTCACCCTCACCCACATGGACCACAAAGCACAGGAGTGGGCGGAGGCATGGCAGCACTATGAGCCATGCACAAAGACATGTAGTGCTGGCAGCAGGGGTGCACGGGTGGACACAGGGTACACCAGGGAGAACCATGCCATAAGCCCCCTATGCACCCTGTGCACACATCAGGACTCTGCCCAGACAGGGCAGGTAGCCCACACGACTACCGGGACCACTGCGGCCATATCCTTCTATGGCCACCTGGCACCACCCACTCCAGCACACATCTGTGCACAGCCCCTAGCAGGCACCCCTACCCAACACAAACACCACACAGGGGCACTGACCCAAGGATGCTGCTCCCCTAGAATGGCACTGACGTCTCCCCCACCACAGGTCCCTCCAGGCATTTGGTGGGGTACAGTGCCCCCCTGCACCACCAACAGACCCCCCCATTCCTATGCACCGTTCCTGTGCCACATCATGGGAAGGCTTGCAGCTTTGCCCTCCCCTCACTGCCACAGCCACCAGCCTTTATTATTCCATGGGATGCACTGCCAATGGGCAGTCTGCCACATAGGAGATCCACTGAGGGAAGCAGTCCAGGCATCCAATTGGATGCCTGGCCAGGTCTGTGACTCCACCCCAGGCCACCCTGTGGAGTCCTGCATACCAGGGAGCAAGGCCGAGGACAGGTGGTGGCCGGTAGCGAATAATGGCAGGTGCACACCTGTCTGAAGGTGCAGAGCTCTGCAGGTGGGTTATGCGCCTCCAATGCATATTACCTGCCCATCAGTGAATAGGGCCCAGTAAATGCACAAGCACCATTATTCCTGCACACTGCATTTGTATTATGAAGTTTATTTTCTGTTTCTTCATGCTTTTGTGTGCAGTGTCTTAAACCTTCAATATAAGGTACTATAGAAATAAAAACTGATTGGTTGACTAATTGATGCACTATAAGCAGAAAAGTGTTTAAATATAAAAATGTCCCCGAGACATTAGCTTTGCAAACAAAAGCAAACTACTTTAAATGCTGTAGGCAGACTTGCCTAACTTGTCTAACCTTCCTTTTCTCACTGTACAATTTCTGGAATGCATTAATTCGCTTTCAGCTTAACACTCCCTAATAACAAGAAGGATCCCTGGGACGTCAGCACTTGAAGCCTACAGAGGAGTACACTAAAATGTTTACCCCATTCTGATATAGTGTTTAAACATAGAGAACTGTGTCTCCCCACATGTTGCCAACAACCTGTGGGCCCTGCCTGAAGAAAACAGATTACATCTAACCTTATTTGCTCATGGAATGGGGTGAGCATTAGAGATGAAAACCCCAAGGAAGACCCCATCCCTAATTTGCCAAGACTCAGGGTGGCCAAAACCATCATGATTTCTTCATTTTGCTGCTTGGGGGTGGTGGTGATGGGGAGTTAAGGCTGGAAACCTAATGCCACATTTCCCTATTCTCGTGGTGTTAATGCACCCTAACTGGTGCATTTTTTGCAAAGAATTTCCTTTCCTTTTGAGATAGTGGAGTCATCTGCTCCTGTCCTCTCTACTGTGACCCTTGCATCCTGACAATGGCATTTGATGTGCTGCTTGACCTGCCCTCTATCTGCCACAGCTGCACTTTGTTTGTTTAAACTTTAATGTACTTTCATGCTTGACATGGAACCTTTGTAAATGAGTTCTTTGGGTTCGAAGGTATTCTATCCGAACTGCATAAATAAATCAATAAATAAAATATCCTCAGTCACACTGGGACCTACGTGACCAGGTGTGGATGTGCTGGGCCCTTTTGTCCCTACACCAGGGGAAGAATCTATTAACCTACAGAAGTGCAGGGCCTGGCACATTCACTCTTCACACATTCATTCTTCACACATTCACTCTTTATTATTTTTATTTTTTAATTTTTATTTTGACCCCAAATGTTCAAGATAGACATTTTATGACTGCCCTTATAAACAAGACATATAGCATTTATAGTATACTGGACGAAATGTCATTTCACACCACAAAAAAGATGTCTCATACAGGATTTAAAAAATAATACCTGTCATGTTTATGTGGTGGTGTAGAAAAATGGCTATGTTGAAATTTTGGAGTCAAAATATTTAAAATTAGCAAAAATATGAGTGAATTTGAAATACTACAATATTCAGTCATAACCTGGACATTTTACTGTATTAGTACACTAAAATTTCAGCATAGCCTTTTTGTTGCTCCATCTCATAAACCCAGTAGGTGAAAATTTTCTAATCCCTGCCAAAATGTGATTCCATGCACCGAAACTTCATTCGCACCACAGGTCAAAAACACATTTTGGCCAGGATTTGAAAAATGGCAGCTGTCATGTTCATGAGGTGGTGAGACTATGTTGAAAATCTGGGGTCAAAATTTTAAAATCACCAAAGTTATGAAGGGTGTAGACAAATTTCAATATACGCTCATAACTTTGCCATTTTTACATATTTTTACTCCAAATTTTCAACATAGCCTTCTTATGACCCCTCCTCATGAGCAATGGCAGTGAGAATGTTATGATCCTGTTGAAAAGGTGATTTTGCCAAATGACCATGAAATTGCCTTTTGGACCTGAGAAGCATAATTCTACTGCCATTGGTCATGAGATGGGCTCCTAAAAAGACCATGTTGAAAATTTAGGGTGAAAATATGCAAAAAATAAAAAGTTATGCATCAAATTTCAAAACCCTACACATTGAACCACACTAACTTCAGTTTCTCATATTGCAGTCATCGGTTCCAGCATCAGGACATGTCTTTTTTTTTCTTCTTTTTTTTAATTCATTTTGTAAAACGAACAAATCATAACCAATACAATTGGTCAGAGGGTGGATCTTCACCCTGGTACCTGTTCAGGTGAGTGAGGGTGTGTGGGAGTGTAGTAGGGGTGTTGGGTAGTGAGTGCTGGGTGGGAGGTCAAGGCGGCAGGGTTAGATCAGCAAGGGACCGTTTTCTTTTATACAGGTTAAAAAAAATTTGAGAGATTTTTTTCTTTATTACAGCTGACATTAATGCGGGGATGGTGATTGGAGGGTGAGGGTGCCACTAGACACCAGGGAAATATACATGAGGAGAGAGTGAGCGGAGGGTGGGGGTGCCACTAGAAACTAGGGAAATATACATGAGGGGACAGTGATTGGAGGGTGGGGGTGCCACTAGACAACAGGGAAATATACATGAGGGAACAATGATCAGAGGGTGGGAGGTACCACAGACACTAGGAAAATATACATGAGGGGACAGTGATCGGAGGGTGGGAGGTGCCACTAGACACTAAGGAAATATACATGAGGGGACAGTGATCGGAGGGTGGGAGGTGCCACTAGACACAAGTGAAATATAATATACATCAGGGGGTGGGGGTGCCACTAGACATCAGGGAAACATACATGAGGGGACATGATTGGAGGGTGGGGGGTGCCACTAGACACTAGGGAAATGGTGGCTCACTGGTCTTAGAGCAGCCCACAACATGAGTTCTAGCTGTGGCTGCAGAACTCAAGAAAGTACCACTGTTCTCATACAAGGAATGTAGGTCAATGGCTCCTTGCTCTAACCTGGGCACCCAGGATGGGCACCAGAAAAGGTATTACTATTTCTGGCCATTAATTGAAGAAACAAACATCAGAATATAGCTAAATGGGTCCTGTTTAGCTAGGTTCTAGTGTTTGTTTTTTTACATGACAGCATTTTTATGTATTTTTCATGCTTAATAGTTCTAGGTGAAAAGAAATAAGATGGCGCCTCTCACGACACAAAAAAATGTGTTGTGCTGTGAGAAGCAAGTGGTGAGAAAACAAACAAGCATTTGTCAATGCTGAATGTTCATTGTGTGCACTGGTGTCAAGGGAGGGAGGAGATATTTGAAAATTGCTTCAGTGAAGTTGTGAGGTGGGGTCCAAAAACACATATGTTGAAATTTTGGGGCAAAAATATTTAAAAATGGCCAAGTTATGCTACTAAGTTGAAAACCCTATTGAAATACATTGATGCTGAAAATCCCAGTGAAATACATTGAAGCGCTTACCTCAGTTTGCGGTTGGGCTTTGAAGAGTGAAGGCATGCCTGCAGTCCAAGGTAGATTATGGCGACAGACCTCCAGTGGGTAAGTATGGGATATGGGTGTGTGGGGCAGTGGGTCCTGAGTGGGAGGGTAGGGGGTTGGGTAACAGCAGAACGGACGATGATGGACAGTTTTCTTTATTTACAAGGAAAAAAATGATGAGGGACAGTTTTTTTTCAGGGAGTTTGCTTAACAGATGAGGACACTGGGGGATTGGGCACCCCCAGTGACGGTATACTGTTTGGGGGTTACACAGCAGACAACAATGGATGGAAAGATGATACTGAGGGATTGGGCACCCCTAGTGTCTGTATACTATTTGAGGGGGTTTACACAGCACACAATAATAGATGGACAGATGAGGACACTGGGGGATTGGGCATCCCCAGTATCTGTATACTAGTTAGGGAAGGGGGGTTACACAGCAGACAATGATGGATGTTTTTCTTTTTTTTAAGCATAAAAAACAACATTTGTCAATGCCAGATGTCTGATTTATTGAAAGATGTCCACCTCTGCACCTTGTTTATGCTCTTGAGGTACTTGAACGTATCTATCACGTCCCCCCACTCCCTCCTTTCCTCCAATATGTACATATTGAGATCCTTTTAATCTCTTTTGAAATGTTCTGTGCTGCAAGCCATGTACCATCTTGGTTGCCTTTCTGTGGACTGCCTCCACCCTGTCAATGTACTTCGCATTTACAGCCTCCAGAATTGCACACAGTACTGTAGTTGAGGTCTCACTAGTGCATTATACAATGGCATCACCACCTCATGCCTTCTGCTATTGATACCTCTGCCTATGCATCCCAGCATGCCACTGGCCATCATTACAACATTTGTGCTCTGCTTTGACACCTTTTGGTTATCAGAACTGATAACTCCTAGGTCCCTTTCTTCCTTGGTAATCATCAGCACCTTCACTCCATCCTGTAACTCGCCACAGGTTTCCCTCTTCTCAGCTGCATTATTTGGACTTTTTTGCATTGAACCTCAGTTGCCACTCCTCAGACCATTTTTCAAGCCTCTCCATGTCCCTGCTCATTTCCCACACCCCTTCTGGAGTATTCACTCTGTTACAGATGTTGGTGTCATCTGCAAACATGCACACAGACCTTTCCTTCTAGCCCTTCTGCAATGTTTGTAATGAAGACATTGAACAGGACTGGTCCCAGGATTTATCCCTGAGGTACTCCACTCTTCACCCCCTCTCCCCAGATTGGATCCCATTATCATCCCCCTCTGCTTCCTGTCCATCAGCCAGTTTCTAAACCAGTTTATCAGCTTGTGCCCCATTGCCAGATTACTCATCTTGTTAATAAGCCTTCTATGTTGGATGTTGTCGAAGGCTTTGGTGAAATCAAGGTAGGTGACATCAAACATCCCTCCCTGATTTACTTCCTTAATGAGGCATTAGGGTTTCCAACCCTCATGCCCCATCCACACCCTGCAGAGACTGACAGGCATTGGGGGTGTCCCTTTGGGTAACTGGCCATAATGCTCATGCCATTCCCCCCCCACCTTGCAGACACTGACAGGCATCATGGTGTGCCTTGAGGTCTTTGGCCCTAACACTCACCCTATTCCATAATTAAATAAGCTGAGATGGGTGCAGTATAAGAGAATGGGATGAACATTTGGGCCAAAGACTTCAAAGCCCACCCCAATGCCTGTCACTGGCAGCAGGGTGAGGATGGGGTGGAATGGTGTGAGCATTATAGCCGTCAATCCCAAGGCACACGCCAACGCCTGTCAGGCTCAACAGGGTGGCAGGGTTACAGTTGGAAACCCTAAAGCCCCAGATGTTGGTTGGTATTTTCACTCCAAATTTTCAACATGGGTTTTTGGGACACCACCTCTAGAACAGTGGAACTATCATTTCATTACTCAATCCCAAAAGGTGATTTTGCACCGTGACTACACCATTCAGCGCCACAGGTGCTAAAGCACATTTTGGGCAGAATGTGAAAAATGATAGTTGTACTGTTCATGAAGAGGTGTGATAAAATGGCAATGCTGAAAATCTGGAGTGAAAATATGAGAAATTGGCAAAGGTACAAGCGTGCATAGAAACTGTGCAACACACACTCGTAAAGTGGTCATTTTTTGGAATTTCTTCACCAAAATTTTCAACATGGGCTTTTTGGGACCTCCCCTCATGAACAGTGGCATTGTGATTTTGTTACCCCATCCCAAAAGTTGATTTTGCACAGCGACTGTGCCATTCTGCACAACTGGTACAAAAACACATTTCAGGCAGGATATGAAAAATGATTGCTTTACAGTTCATAAGGAAGTATGAAAAAATGATAATATTTAAAATCTGAAGAGAAAATCTTAAAAATTGGTGAAGTTACGAGCGTGCATAGAAACTGTGCAACACACGCTCGTAACACAGTCATTTTCTGGAATTTTTTCACCGAATTTGCAACGTGGGCTTTTTGGGACCCCATCTTATGAACAGTGGAACTGTCATTTTGTTACTCAGTCCCAAAAGGTGATTCTGTGCAGTGACTGTGAAATCACCTTTCAGGACTGAGGAATGAAATGACAGTGACATGTTCATGAGGTGGGGTCCCAAGAATCCCATGTTGAAAATTTGGGGTCAAAATTCTCCAAAATGGCTGAGATATCAACATAAGTTGAAACCCCTATTGACTCCTATTATACCGCTTATCTTTAATTCTATCAGTTTGCCAGTTGGCTTTGGAGAGTGCAGACGTGTCCCGTTCTGCAGAAGATTGCATCCACTGACCTCGTAGGGTAAGTATGGCGTAAGAGGGGGGTGTGAGGAGGTGGGTGCACATAGGGAGAGTCAGGATGGGGGAGGGGGACTGGGAGACAATGAGGGACGGTTTTGGTTTTTACAGGTGAAAAAAAAATGTGAGAGAAGGTTTTTTTCATTTACAGGTAATTTAGGCACACAGGGTTGGGCTCCCAGTGTGCCATAATAGTGGTGGGCAGGGGGGATGCCGATACGGGGATTGGGCACCCTGACATCGGCTAGGGATATAGACGGGTTTGGGGGGCACATCAGACACCGCGAATGGGCATCCCAGTGTCAGAAATGGTAAGGGGAAATTGTTTAACTAGGAAAGACACACTAAGCTGCAGCTGAAGGACTCGCTTTTCAGAGGACAGTGCTGCGCAGAGCGTCAGCTCTGTCCTTTGAAATGTTTGCCAAGATGAGCCCCCCTCAGCAAACCAGTGTCACCAGGACACTGCCTGCTGATTTACCAGCCACAGACCAGCCCCTGCAGCACCGCTGGCCATTGTGCTGGCACCCCTCACACCTTTCTCTCTAGCAACTCTCATATCAACATGTTCGTCTGTGCTTGCGTACACGACAAACATAAAAACAGTCTTGCAACACAGAAATGATGGTGTATCAGCATGTTATCTCAAGAACCCTACTGAGCATGCTCAGAACAGAAAAAAAACTTTAAAGCCTTATAACTCTGGAACCATGTAATATTTTTTTCCCAAAACCTTTCAAAGGCACTTCCTTGGGATATCACACCTGTACCCTGAATGTTTGGGGAAAAATTACATTCTGTGTAGACTGTAGGTGGGAACAAAAAAATCCCATGTTAAATATAGGAAAAAAATTAGACCTCTTCAGCAAAATGACATATGCATTTCTCAGAAGCCACACAAGCTGCCATTTCAAAACTTTAGACAGCTTTAGATGTTGCCTCCTTGACAAAACATGCAAAAATTCAGCTGATTTTGTCAAGCATTGTCAAAGCTATTAAGGTGCAATGTTAAGGGTTTCACATTGAACACCCGACTCACCCTAACTATAGGGGCGCCACTGCACCCCTATAATAAAATGCATACCTTAATATTAGTGCAGTACTGAACCTTTCCAGGGTCATACTTTACATCTGTTTCATTGCTACAATTGGTGTGTTGTAGAAGAGTGCAGACAAAACTAAATACAGGCTGACAAAGCAATGAAAACTGATTACAGTATGTGGATCAGACATTAAATCCCCTCAAAAACACCATGTGCAAAACAGAGCTTTTAAGAGTAGAATTAAACAAGACAGATACTCTGTCTTTAGAGATTATTTCGGTCCTTGTAATAGTATATAACTACTCTTAAAATACAACACGGTGCCGCATTGCAGAATTAGGATCAGCATATTCCCAATAAGTCTCATACTAAAAATTATTTGACTAAGATACCTCATTTAAAACATACGAGTCATTTTGTAACCCTAATTTCACTCCCTGTTCAAAAAAGTCAGTTTCAGGGAAGAGCTACTGATGATGTCTTAACCAGAACTCACAGCCTAGTCCTCAGTGTCAGCAACTCTATTTGACCAATTTTTCAAAAATTAAAAAATCAGTACTTGTAGTAATCATTTTGAAAAAAAATGACACAGGGTTGGGGGGCAGTGCAAGTATTTCCAGGATGTTCAGATGCAAGGTACCGTACTTCAGAATGTGGCAAGAGGTGGTATTAGAATGCAACGCTGGACAAAGCCAGGGAATGACAAGGTGCTGCAAAATTTCAGAATGTTGGGGGGGACATGCAATCACAGAATGTGGCAAGGATGCACAATCTCAAAATGTGGTGGTGACACTCTCGACATGTGACAGGGATATACATCTAGGATTTGGTAGGGACTGATAATTTAGAAATATAGTGGGGGA